>CADEBD010000282.1:621509-1243019 GCA_902825455.1 Arctia plantaginis
GTTCCTGCACTGTTTAAACTTGGAGATTGTTTAGAAATGGCCTAAAAATGTATGAAATTAAAATTATATGATAACTGCTATCCGCGAGGATGTCATGTAATAATCTTATAAGGATTCTAATAAGTATATAGGCTGTAATACACATCCTTATGATAACCACAAGTCTGTATTTCATAATGTTTATAACCTAAAATCGTATTAAAACTTTTTGGTGAGCTTTTATTAGTGTGTTTCTAGTATATTCTTACCCTTATTTTGAATACATTGAGCTTTGATGCCAGTAGAAAGGAGTGTTAAGCCTCTTCGTAAGAAGTTCATCTAAAAAAACAATAACAATACATTAAATATTTTGTTTTTGTCTAACTTTATACTCATAAATAGTGGCAGTTACCTCAATAGTAATGCAGTTTGACTATAGTTACTGTGAACTGAAATTTAATTCACATATAATTTTAAAATTGCATTGACAACAATTTAATTTTTTAACCTTACTTTCATGACATAATTTTGACAATCGGTAGATAGATGTCTAGATGAATGTTGCAAAATCAATTAAATATTTCAGATGACCAACTAAAAAAATGCCTGATCTTACTCAAATTAAAATATTATGTTATTATAAAAGGTAAAAAAGTGCTCAATAGATAACATCTATTTAGCACTTATTTTAATCACACAATGTTTTAATTTGTATTGTGAGAAATATAAGCAGATATTTAATCGTTGTTAAAATATTTATTATTTTGATACTTTACAAGTAAAGCGCAAAATATTACATTATTCAATCCTAGTTTGGTTCAGAGGGCCCTCTAACGGGATAATTCATTGAATAAAGTAAGTAGAAAACGAAGTATACGGTACGTAACATAATCGATAGATGTCAGTATACACAGTTTTCATCTTTCTCCTATTAATGGCTCTTTTGCTATCCTCTGAATAAAACCATGTTTATTTTTTATCTTTAGAGCCAACAGGTTGCTCATATGCATACTTATTTATTTTGAGAAATGAAGAACAGATTCATACAGCTTAAATACACAGTTTCGGGTCACTTAGAGGGTAAGGTCAAATTGGCCTCGAAGAAGCTCGGTGTGCTGAACAGATCGTGGCAGTATTTCACTCCGGCCCACCGCCTTCAGCTCTATAAGGCGCATGTCCGGGCGCAAGTCCGGCCGCATATAAAATACTGTTCTCATCTCTATGCAGGGGCACCTCAGTACCAGCTTCTCCCTCTGGACCGCATCCAACGAAGAGCGACTCGAATCGTCGATAGCCAAAAGATTTGCGACCGGCTCGATTCGTTGGCGTTAGAGATGTAGCTTCACTCTGCATTCTCTGTCGCATATATCGTGGAGAGTGCTCCGAGGACTTGTTCAGACTAATACTAGCCGCAAATTTCCGCCATCGTTCCACACGGCAATATTTTCTGTGCGATTTTCGAGACAATTTTTGCCCGCAAAACCAATCTGTGGAAAGGGTTATCATCTGCGGTATTTCCAGACCGATATACGACCTTCAAACCTTTAAGAAAAGAGCGTACTCCTTCCTAAAAGGCAAGCAACGCGTTTGTGACTCTTGAGTTGCAGACGTCCATGGGCGGCGATGGGGCACTTTCCATCAGGTGACTCGTCTGCTCGTCTGCCCCCTCTAACATAAAAAAAAAGTGTTTGGAATAAAAATTGGTATGGATCATTGTGTACCTGACTGAACTGAAGTACTGAAGTCACAGAATTACAATGGGAGTGTTTAATAATCACTAATCACACTGCCAAGAAGGAGCTAGTTGCTCACTCATGTTAGAAACACGAAGTAAAAAATAATCATAGTATGTATAACTATGAAATATACTTTTTCAAACTAAAGTCGCTAAAAACGACTTTTATTTGATACTTCCTTGGATGTGTTTTTGTTCGCCAAATTAAATTGTTTTGACGACCTTTGTGTTTATGCTGTTAGAGATAAATGAGGGTCTTGTTTTATTTGTCTGCGTCCCTGTCATTTATTATCATGGGTAAGTAACAGTTTATCATCATACTAGCTTTTACCGCGGTCGGTCGACGGTATGTCGGTTATCGCGGTAAAAATTAGCCTAGCAGCTCAAGAATCAAACTATCTGCATACCAAATTTCATCTGAATCGGTTTAGCGGTTATTGATTACCCATACAAACTTCCCTCTTCTTTTCGCACCCTCTAATGATGATTTCTGATATAAAAATTATCCTATGTCCTTGCACGGGACTCAAACTATCTCTATATAAATTTCATCTAAATAGAGGTAATCTAGAGGTAACAGCAGATAGACAGACACTTTCGCATTTATAATAATGGTATGGATATGGATTAGCACATTGAATCCCGCCTGTCACCACTGTGATTGCAGTGAAGATTCGGCTCAGCACACGCTGGCAATTTGCCCGGCTTGGGCGTCATGCGCTCCATGGCTGGTAGCGTTTTACTGCAGTCGCATTATTCTGCGAAGATGTCATGTCGCAGAAGGAGGCGGCGCGGAGGGCCTGGGAGGATGACCTCCACTCGGACCCAATTTGCCGCCGGCGAACCGATCGTCGGAGGCGCGCTTAGCAGCGCCTCATGCCGCCCTGTATTTGGCTGCGGGTGGACGGGACGGGTTTTCCCCTCCACCCGTCATAACGGCCAGCGGCTATTTAGGTGACGTCCGCGTGTGCCGGACGTCACCTAAATAGAGAATGTACCCGAAGGTGGTAACCGCGGTGGTATTACGGGCAGGCACTAGGAGGGGTCCAGATGTCTTAATATCAGTAGTGCCCGGATCCTTCCTATTACAGGCGCAGAGTGGCACACCGTGTGGTTTTAGTCGGACAGGGGTATTTTTTTACTAGTTTAAAGCGGTTAAAATTATCTCATTTTTATATAAAGCAGATACATAATTACATTTTATTATTTATACTCAACGATTATGATACTCAACGTGGCTTCTCTACTAAATACCCTTTTCAAAAGAATTGTTCATTATTCGATAAAAACAAACAGGTATTTTAATACTTTATCTTGGACGGTAACAATGATTGTTCAATTATTTACAGACGATAACTATACAAATTGAACAAACAAAAAATTACAAAATAACAATAATTTAAGTTGAGATTAAACTTTTTATTACAATTTAAAAAATTTATACAAACTAATACACCGTAATTTAATAAATGACTGTCCATTCGCCGAAGTACGAAAAATTATTTAGCTGCCATGTTTTTATTTGACTATTTTAACGCGCCAATATTTGAAACTGATTTATTTGTCAGATTGAAACAATTATTTTAAGGTTAGATACATTACACTAGCTTTGAGGGCAGAGGAGTTACCATACATTACGGTTATAGATATGAATAAAGCTAAGTTAATTTTATCTTCGTATTATAGGTTCAAAGATTCAGAAAAAAGACTCCTTTTTTAGACTGATTTCTCGCAGACGTATGGCTGTGGACGGTGGCACCACCAGTCCCTGAGGCCGGGGTTTGCAGCGTCCATTCCTACGCAGTGGGGCTCAGCAGGGTCATCACTGTTGACATAATAATTCCAGTTGTAAGTATTGCAGATCTTTTAAAGCGTTAAAGTGCAATAGGCAGCAGACGAAGTCGTGTAGAAATTTTATTTAGGATGAAGTGTCTGTGAAATATTGGTTAATAAATAAATCACATCACACATCAACAGCCTATACTAGTCCACTGCTGGACATAGGCCTCTCCTTAAGAGAAGGAAAACTTGAAACAAACCCTATACCAACCCGTCTGGCCAGCGTGGTATAGTAGGCCAAAACCTCCTTTCTAAGGAGAGGCCTAATAAATAAATAATAAATATTTATTTTCAGACATATACAGTCCATAGGTTGTTTAGTAATATGTTAGAAACATAATGTACTTAACGTCTATACTTATTAGTATTGCTAGTAACGACACTTAATAGTAGAAAGGCATTCAACTATGCTTTGTTATCGCTATTGCCATCCAGTGCCTTTGTATAGGACAGTCTGACCTACTAGCAATCATCTTCAGGTTAATTCCTGACTGTCTTTTCTGTGCGGTAATCCCCTCGGATACCACCCACCGGTGGTTATGTCGGACTCGAACCGTATAAAACCACACGCCGTCTCGGGTACCAGTAGCCGGGGAACTAGGCGCAGGTACCCTAGAAGGGAAATCCCTGGTACCCCGACGTACCTCGGGCCATCTACGGCGGGTAGATGACCCCTCATGTGAGGGAACCCCCATGTTCCCTTGGTGCTCCGCATCGCATCTCGCCACCACCCCGGCCTACTTCTGCTAGGGTAACAGATGGCCTCACCTGTCACCCCCAGGCCTGCGCTTATGGAGGACGGAGGAATTCTTAACTATCCTCGCTTTATAAAAAGTAATCAGTGCAGAATATTTTCAAAAATGTTACTGAATGGATAAAATAGTATCTAACTTAATATTCTTTTCTATATTACGAATAAAACAAAATAAAATCTATTCCGAGTTCATCCAACCCGGTCGTTCTCTCCTCATGAATGGAAAAGGTCTGTATGATGCACAGGTTTGTCTTCAAGTACCTATTAAGAAAGCAGCTAACTTTATTTTTGTTCTATACATTTCAAATGCAGTCATAGCTTTTTTTCTTTTTATCTTTGGTTTTAATTAAGGGACGCTTTTCGTCTTGTGTACGAGTATAAGAACACACGCCGGGACGAACTCTTTCAACTAAGCCTTTCACTAATTAAATTAGTTGCGTTGGAGGGCAAGTTTGAACTTCATTCACAATTGATGATAATAAAGATCAGAAATAGCGGTAAAACTAGCGAATTTGCCTTTCCTACACCATACCGTGGGAGCGCAATGCTTTGGCACGAATGGGCCGGCTCGACCGGAGTGATACCACGGCCTCACAGAAAACCGGTGTTAAGCAATTCTTTCGTTGCCTTTCACTGAGTGAGTGAGGTTACCGGATCCCAAATCCTCCCTCCCGCTGACTCGAGCGGGAGGGACTCCAAGGGCAGCAACGCACTTGTGACTTTTGAGTTGCAGGTGTCCACGGGGCGGTTGTAGTTGCTAACCATTAGGTGACCCGTCTGCTCTTTTGCCCCCTTACACCATAAAAGAAATCCATAAACACATTCTAAATTGAAATGTAGAAAAAATATACTAACTTTTTAAATTGTATCATTTATTCGTGGCGAGGCTCATTAAAAATAAATATCTCATTTTATTGTGGCATCCCAATTTAGTTATAATATAAAATATTGAAGGTATACTAACCTGTAACCATTCCCGTTACTTCCAGACCATGTGTGAAATCCAGTGTCTTCTATATTTTCTCCTTTAACGAAAAACAATATTATTGCAGTATGGTAACACCGTAACGTACCGTACCAGGGTTAACGGGGTTTTAGTCGCCAAACCATTTGTCGAAGTATTTGAAAGTGTAACCTGCGGTAATGTACCCTACAAGTGGTGAACTACAGATGGTCGATCATTGCAGAAAGTGCCTAAGTTACTCGAATATATAAAATAAAAACATCTAGCTTTTCCAGGAGTTAAGGTACTGGAGATATTCTTTAAACATTATAACTGTCCAAGTACCTTTTTATTACAGAAATAATAGATCACAATAAATGTGATGTTGACATGAATGGGATATATCTGAGTGAAACTGAATTCTCGTTGTCAATAAAAACGGGTTTTTTGTTTTTAAAAAATTTTTTATTCTTGCCTTTTTGGTCTTTAAGAAGCAACAAGTAAGTCAAATATGTTTCAGTCCACCTTGGTACTATAGATAGCACAACACACAACCGTGTCTTCAGATTTGCAAAAAAATGTTAATCCTAAGGATTCTGATCAGGATAATCAGACAAACTTACATTATTGTATCGTCATCGGTCATCGGTTGCAATGCAGTTTATTTTTTGGTGGTAAAAAAAAAATCCTTATTTTCACCACTATTAGAAAAAAAATATTGAAAAATGACACTTAACAAAAAGGTAATTAGGTACCATCGTAGGTCACAGAAAAATGCATAAACACAGAAAAAAGTTACACCGCAGTAAATATAATTATTCGTGTGTCTGCAGAATTAAAAAGTTAACTTGTAACGTTCGCGCCATGTCGAGTTGGTGATTAATCACAATTATGGTATACGTAGGCTTCTATTATGTATATTTTGGTTAAGGTAGGTAGTTTTGACTTTCAAAATATTTTACATCAATGTTACCAAGATTAATGGTTTTGAAAGCATTGTTATGGTTGGTGTGTATTTTCTGAACGATGATAGCTCCTTGATTTCCAGCCTGGTATACCGTTAGTTAATGAGTGAGGCCTACCAGGTTGGTATCAGATGCCAGGACCCATCCCGCCTTAATTATCAGTTTTCAAGTCAGTATCAGTCATTGTCTCAAGATCTCATAACTTACCATCTATGTTTTTCCAAATCTTGTAATTTTCTAGATTATTGATACCAATAAAGGCCAGTAATTTGAATGAAGTGCCCGTGATATCAGAATACTGCATGCCACGAATTAGCTTCTGGATGAAGTCAAAATCATCCTGAAAAAAGATGAATGATTTTTGAATGAATGAATTGAATGGTAAATGGCATGATGCTGTACCGCAATGCGCCTTTTTAAACAATATGAGTTTTAATGTAATAATACTATAATATACTTGGGCTTGACATAGGCTTTATGTCAAAAATTTTTTCTCTTTTTGATGTTTGTGGTTGTGATTTGTCGTTTTTTGAAATTTGCGTACTAAACAGTTCTACTTTTTAACTCTCAACAAAGTTAAATTGCTTTCAATTTCACTTCTGTTGTAACTTTTCCTTAGCCATTGAGTTTTAATCGAGTGCATTTTATACTGGAATCAGTATTAATTTGTGCCAAAATCCAAAAAAGAATGTTTTACTACAGATTATAGATGTTACAATACAAACTAAAATGCCGGTGCCTATTGGTTAAGGCGTTTGACTTGCGATCGTCGATTCAAATCCGGACCGTTACACTACCGACGTGACCCCACTCCTAACACAAGCAATTTAAATTTAGCTTAGCGGGAGCGGTTAACGGGAATACAAGTAATTTCGGTTGCTAGTAGACCTTGTATTTAAAAAAAAAGAATTCCCAGCCTATTCATTTTAATGAATCTGTGTATCATTATCTGGAGGTTTGCGTGAAATCATCAGTATTACGAAATGTAACTATGGTTTGAGTGTGTAATTGGGAAGAAAGTACGACTACAAGAGTTTATAAGGCCCCTGTGAGTAGACGAGACGATGCAGGCAGGCCACGAAAGATTTAGATCGGCAGTGTTGAGGAAGAGCCTTGTGAAAGCATCTGTAACCGGCGAGCTTGCATGAAAGGAAGGCTGAATGAATGCAGAGGTGGAACAAAGTGTATGTCGGAGTCGTTGATCGTTTTGATTTCTGCAGTTATCTTCGTATTAATATTTCGTTATAATTATAGTGGAATAGGATCTGACATTTATTGAACTTTACCGGGCAGCCATTTTAATTAAGTTTTTTTTTTATTGAAACTTTTTTAATTCTAAATCTGTAATTATGAAAATTGGCATACAAGTAAAAAATAGGGTTTGTTTTAAAATGCAATTAAAATAATAACTAATAATTTTACAATTTTCTAGAAAAATCACATGCTTTATTTTACTTTGTGCGCCTATCAAACAAACACTAAATAATTTAAAATCTAAAATACATGTAAACAATTTTTAATGTAGTAATAATAATTAGACAATTTAGTATCCAAATATGGTAAAAACTGAATTTCATATTTTTTTCAAAACCTACATTATTCTACGATTGGATGTAGGCAAGCTAGCAGTAACTGGGAATTACCAGTGCTTAGGACAATTTTTCAAATAAATAAATTACGGGCTGAGTTGGTGATGCTTCGAATAAAGATGAGGCGACTCCCACATATAGAGAAAAATAAACATACTACAGCGCCATCTAACGAAGACACACCGAACTACGGTGTAATTCCTATATGAGAATTACTAAATCCTGTATCGCGATATGAAGAATTCTCTCGTCGATTAGCATATAACAAAGCGAATAATATTTTTATCACCTGTGACTTGGGTACAGCCAGTTTAGCCCCGTCACGTTCGCAGACTTCCTTCGCCTCGTTCCAAACCTTTGATTCATACATCAGCTTGTATGATTTCCCAGAACTTTCGTTCAATATGTACTCTGTAATTTATACATATTCTGTTGAATTATTCAATTATAATGTCATATTAACAATCTTATTAATATTATTAAGGCGAAAGTTTGTATGGATGTATGTTTCTCTTCACACAAGAACGGCTGAGTGGATCTGGAGGAAATTTGGCACAGAGATAATTGTTATGTTAATTGTTATGTTATGTTAAGAAAAATACAACTCCCGCAGTAGGAATACATTCCTGTGTCGCGGGGGACTTTACAAACATACATGAAACGGACACAAATAACACCCAGACTCAGAACAACAATTTCTGGATCACACAAAGTGTCGTCCCATGTGGGGTTTGAACCCACAACACTAGGCGCAGTAGGAAGCGGCGTGGCGACCGCTCAAGCCACTACGCCATTCGTGCAGAGATAGATTATAGTCTGGAAGAGCACACAGGTTACTTTTTATCCCGAAAAAATGTAGTGTTCTCATGGGATGAGCAAAGGTACAACAACAACCGTGGTGCAGCAGTACGTTCATACATAACAAACATACAATCACACCAATTTTCTGAAGGTGTAGATTGAGGTGTATCAGACGCTCGAATTTGCCAACACGGCGGTGGTAGTCACTTACCATGGAGTGACCCGTTTGCTCGTTTGCCCCTACGCTATAAAAACACAGATACCTGGGATCAGCTACCTATATAGTTTTGGAGACCAGACCACCTTGTTTCTTTAGAATGAATCGTCTGGCAATTTGTCTGAGGCTTTCCGCAACTTCTCAATCTCTCTCTCTCTTTTTGTTCCACGGTATGTTACTGTACTTTAAAACGATCAAACAAGCTATCAGAACAATCTTCACTATCATCATCAACAGTCTTTAATAGTCCTTTGCTGACATATGTTACATATTTAAGTAAATATTTCTAAATACATAAATAGTCCATTGCTGGACATAGGCCTCTCCTTAGAAAGGAGGTTTTGGCCTACTATAACACACTGGCCAGACGGATTGGTACACTGTTTTTGTCAAGTTTTCCTTCTCTTTGCAGTGCTGTTGTCCTGCGTAGTTTGAAAAGGGGTGATCCCCACGGGATGAATAGGGGTGCCGGCACTTCGTATTCATAATCCGTCGCCACACAGAAAAAATATGTCATGAAAAATATTGTAAATACACTCACTATCAGTGGGTTTCCCCTGTGTGTAGACAATGGCTGTCAAGCATGTGATCAATATCAAAATTCTGTAAATAATTTATAAACAATGTAAATCAATACTATTTATGAAAAGATTTGTAATCATTTATCATATTTAAGAAAAATCTAGTTTTACCTCATTTTTAAACAATTTCTGCACAATTTGACGTAACTTTTACTCTTTGCCTTCAGATTCTGAAACAAACAGTAGTAAGTTTTATTTCTTAATATTACTTTCTTTTTAAGTAGCTGTAGGTACGTTTCTACATGTGATGTAAAAAAATCTACAGATTTTTAATGTTTTAGTTATTTATCACTTTTCTATTACAACCATGATGGAAATATCGCTCAACAAATACCTATTAAAAAAATACCTAATAAAGCCAGAACATAGTACCTCCTTCTTTTGGATAAAAATGAACAAAGTTGAATTTTTTACTTGAATATTTTGCTTGTTTGAAACTTTATAATTAGGTACTAAGTATAAAGTTAAGTATTGTAAGGTAATTGATATTATCAAGTTAGAACGCCGAGTGGAAAAAACTTAGGCAATTATTTTTCCGCACTAATAATATATAATGTGTCGCGGGGTACTTTAGATACAAACATACATGAAACGGACACAATGAATAACCGGACTCAGAACAACAATTTGTGGATCACCACCCACAACATTCAGCGCGATAGGAAGTGGCGAAGTGAGCGCTTAAACCACCAGTCAATTTAGCAAGATCAATTTTATCAAGATTATTTAATTTGTTAATAAAGATTACTTGGCTTTGCCAATACGTGGTACATACCTTTTAATTGCCTAATGTTTTGACCAGGTTGCACTTGACGTGGGCACGAGCAAACCCAGATCACGTTAATTCCCAAATAATCACTCACAAATGTTAATAAAACAAGTGTATTCTTATCCGAAGTCACACATAGATTGATTCTAGTTTAGTATTTCAACTACAAATAATCAAAGTAAGATACATTAAAAGAAAATGTCGCTTATCACTTTATTAATGAACAATATTCACTAGTAAGTATTCAATATCATTATTACTCATTTCTACGTCATACCGTTTGCAAAACAAATTGTGTGAACTTAACCTCGCGTTGATATAATCATAAATAAACGTGTTTATAATTGGTTATTACTACGTGTTTCAAACGAGTACCAATTGCATGTAATATTTATCATGATTTAAATTACATTTTCTAATTTAAAAGTGTTTATTGTTTCTTTTCATTTTTTTTATTTTTTTTAAGCTTCTATCGAGGGCCTTGAGCGCGGGGACCGAATCCAGAAATTCCGTAACGAAAAAAAACCTCACGCTAAAAACAAAACAAAAAACAGTACCAAAATCAAATGCTGAACGTCAAAGGATTTTTTTTATTTATTTATTTTAAAACAAATTGTAATATATGCTTCAATATTTTTATTTAATAAAAGAAAAAGAATTGTTTTCTTATTGGTCACCACGCTTAAAAAGTGTAACTTGAATTAATATCAAAGAAAAAGAAATATTGCATAAATAAAATAAATAAATAATTATAATTGCATAAGTTGATACAAAATGCTATGCAATAGCTTTACCGCGGCAGTCCCCGAGTGCCACACGTCTTTTTTTTTATTTACACAATTAACTTTGACACTCTTTCTGCTAAATTCGTTAAATACACTACTGTCATGCTTTTTCAGGCTGGCCTGTTGTTCTAATAGTTGGTGACGCGGACTGCTAACCCGGAGGTCGTGGGTTCAGTTCCACCCATGACGGAAATTGTGTGATAAGCACGATCAGTTGTTCTGGGTGTGGGTGTAATTTATCTATACAAATAAATAAAATTGAAGTGTGTGTTTGTAATGTCAAAATAATTAGGTATTTCATGCGCATACGGTTATTTGCGTGATAACTATGCCTAAAAAACCAATTTAAATATTTTTGTCTGTATGTCTGTTTGTTACGTGTAACTTTAAAACTACTGGACCAATTTTAAAAATATTTTACTGTCAGGTAGCCGTCTATATAACGAGTAACTTTGCTATTTTTCCTCTCAGAAAAAGTTTATGAAATTTTGTCCGGTCTATATTCTATTAAATGTATAGTCTATTATATGTAGGTATTTAGAGATATTTAAAAATGTCTATTAGCAGTGCGGTTACCATAGCACAGGCTCTGCCTATTTTGGAAACAAACAGACACAGACACGCTCAGACCAGATCGCTTAACAGCATTACTTAATCTAAGTATAAATCTTAACAATCTCGCAATGTTTTTAAAATATCTACTTACATATCTCTGCAAAATTTTAGCTTTCTAATAGTAACAGCTTCTAAGCTAAACCTCTGGGCGTAAGATCTTCGAACTTTCAAGGAAAAAGCACACTTCTATCTCATAGGGCGGTCACACCATTATTATTTTTTGTTGCAATTGTCCATGCATCACAAAAAACTAATTTTCACATAATTGTAAATGTGTTTTGCACACACACATTTTTAGATCCCACATCTTTGCACTCACTTACCTGACAGGGATCACGCCTATTGTTGTTCTATTTGACTATGATGATGTCCTCCCAGAGGTATCCGTCCTCGGCGACACCCTATCACCTTTCAACAGCTCCGTTTACGCTCACGCGCCCGTACGTGACTCGCAAAGCCGAATTTGGTTTTGAATACACGGTCACATGAGGCACAGTGAAGCTCACCACGCGTATTGTAAGTGTAGTTATAGGAGGGCTTAGGACGAGTTTTCCGAAGCTGGCGTTTGGCGTCAAGGTCTTCGAGACAGCTTTCCGCTTTGTTCTATTTTTAAACTGTTAAATATTTACACGTACCGGTCATCGACCCCAGCTGGCAAACACTTTAACATTCCACAGTCAAGACGTAAGAAATTAACAAAATAATAATTATTGTTACAAATAATAAAAATTCAAAGAGAATCGTACAAATCATTAATTCCTAGCCTATTAGGCTAGGAATTAATGATTAGGCTAGGAATTCCTAGCCTATTAGGCTAGGAATTAATGATTTGTACTCTACAGATTATTTTTAAAATAAATAAATATTTCTTACATCTGACACACAACGCCATCAAGCGGAGCTTGTACTCTTAAAGTCATATTGACAGATAGAATACTTTTTGAAAATACATACATATAAAACACTTAAACTCCGAAACAAATATTTGTAGATCATATAAAGGTCCGATCCGGGAATCGAACCTGAGATCTTAGCACAACAGTCGCATACGCTACCACTGTACCACCGAAAATATATTGAATTTATGCACATTTTTTAACGCTTGTTGTTAACAGATTAATCTAATAACGTTACTCGTTTTTAATGTTTATTATATTATATATATTATATTAATAACATTAACTAATTACTAATAAGAACCTGCGTTAGTTAATTTAAACTTCATTTCATATGAAATTTAATTGACTACCACAAGGTTAATTAATACTACTTAAAAACACTTTGTGTGATCCACGAATTGTTGTTCTGAGTCTGGGTGTTTTGTGTCATTTCATGTATTTTTGTAAAGTCCCCCGCGACACAGGATATATTCCGAATGCGGGACTTGTCCTTTTTAAGAAAAAAAAATGATTAAAATATTACGGTACTAGTATTATTTTGTATGGGGACTCTGCACCATCATTTACCACAGTGAAATATTGGGCAGCTGAATTTAAACGTGGCCGTAAGAGACGAAAACATAGCCAAAGTTCACCAAATGGTGCTACACGACCGCCGAATTGAAGTAAGAAAAATAGCAGAGGTTATGAACATGTCAAAAGAATGTATTTGTCACATTTTAAATCAACATTTAGACATGAGAAAGCTGCCCGCGCGTTGGGTGCCGCGTTTGCTCACGTTAGACCAAAAACGTGTTCAAATGAACATTTCCAACGCTGTGTTGGTGCAGTTTAGGCGCAATAAATCCGAGTTTTGGCGCCGATTAATTACTGTAGATGAAACTTGGATACACCATTATACGCCCGAAACAAAAATACAGTCCAAACAGTGGAATACAAAGCTATGATGGCTACTGTTTTTTGGGATAGTCATGGAGTTATTTTAATCGATTATCACCAAAAATGAAAATCCAGTACAGGAGCATAATACGCATCATTACTTGACAAGCAGAACTTGCGGAAAAACGGCCACATTTGCAGAAAAAGAAAATCCTGTGTCACCAAGACAACGCACCGTCTCACACCTCGCGGTTGCCGTTTAATTACGGTTTGAACTGCTTGACTTTGAAGTCACTTGCTGCTAGCCCCAAGCGACTTCTTCTTGTTCCCTCATCTAGAAATTGCAGATAAAAAGGCCGAGTACTATTTGGACGGGTTACAGATATGGGAGCATCGCTGGGAGAAGTGTGTAGAGTTACAAGAAGACTGTTGAAAAATAAAACTGAAAAAGGTCTCCGACCTAACAAAGATACACTTTGTTAGGTCGGCAACTTTTCAGACTACCTCGTACTTCTTCTCAGAGCTTTTTTATTTTTCGTTATCATTGGACATGTTTCTAACTCTGTTCATTCTTTTAAATGCGCCATTATTACAGCCTATATCTACAGCAAGGAAACCTTAAAGCGATTTAACTGAGCTCTAAGTTTATATTTTTTGCGGACTATCATAGAAGCCACTAGGACTAGGGAGTCCTCCATTTCTATTAAACAATGGATTTCAGTCATGTAACGCCTAATTTGATTATTGAAAGAGAATTGGTACAAAGGGTACAAAGTCAGCAAAAGTATTTATTAAACTGTCATGTTGTACTAAAACATTAACCCGAGGATCTAATTCTTGACAAGCGAATGAATAAAACAACAGGCGCCGATCCGAAGCTTTTATTTCTCATACATTTCCAATTAGATGAAGAAAAAAAACTCGTGTCGTAATCCGCCCAAGTTTTATTGGCTCGCTTGCCGAATGTTTGACTTTTAACATTTATATTGAAATTTTAACATAATCCGGACGAAAGTCGTGCCGAGAAATTCGAACTTGATACGAGTATTTACCAAGTTATGTTCTTGTTTTTGGATTTTAGTTGTCCTTATATAACATAACGACATTACACATATTCAAGCCTCCAGAATTGGAAAAGCGGAGACATATTAAACGACCACATTATGCCGCCATTTTGATAATAGGATGCAAACCTATCCTATCTAGATTTAAATATTTATAGAGATTTTTATAGGTCCTTGTCAGCGGGCGTCGCTTTTTTTGGGAAAGAGACACCATAGGAAAATGTGCGTGTCACTGCAGGGCCGCACATAAGGGCGTTTGTCCACTTGTTTGAACACACATGTGTGTTCGCCACTACAAGCGGTCCTGTGCGCCCGTATCTTGAAGTTTACCTATTAGGCTTTAACTATTCAGTATACAGAATAAAATAAGAATAATACAATAATACAAATCGAACACTTTTAGGCGTAGAAACGCCTGTAGAGAATTCTTCGTTATGTTGGATACATGCTCTTGGGTGGACTCGGGCCATCTGATTTAAGGTCCCCTTCGGATCGATGGCGCACCTAGCCCGGGGGAAGCTGCAGGCTTCCGCCCGCCTATCGGCCCAATCATTTTATTGTATTGCGGCCCGATCGCGTTTTGTCGCGATATGGCCACCATCCTATCCCCTACCACGACAATTAATCTGCCAGCACCACTGCGGACTCATCGACGGCTGGTGTCGAGGCCAACGTCCCCTACGCTTGGGAATGTCCCTTTCCTGATTTTAGGTTTAGAGCAAGAGACCACTGCGCACACAGCCCTCCTTACCCGCCTTAATGGCAATAATGAGTTTAACTATGTACCTAAGCAAACTTTGTATTGGTAACTTTTTGACGATTAAAACTTAATAAAATTTTAATAGTCAAAAAAAACCAAAAGGCGGTCGGGTCGCAGTTTGACGACCATTTTTCAGTTTCAGTTTGTCTATGTTATACTTATTACCCGACTACAAAAGAAGGAGGTTATAAACCACTTTCTCCTTCGACTGAATCTTCTTGTTCAACCTATTGCCGTTTAATGCTGAACGAAGATCTCCCCCAAAGAGCGCCAGCCATCCTGGCTTCCGTGCCATCCTCAAAATGAAGTTTGGAGGTCAGCAGACAGTACACCTCTCGACCATGAGCGGCCTGCTTTAGTTTTTTCTCTTTTTATATATTAGTAATTTGTGAACTGTTAGTATTTTGTGAAATCTTTCATTTAATTGAATTAGTTATATCGGCAAATTTAAGTTGAAAACAAATCCATTAAACAGCCTTTTTCTTTGTGTTTTCTCATTTATTTCTTTCAAAGTTTGTTTCAAATTAGTGAAATAAGAATCTAAACTATGAAACGTTTTTATTTCAACAAACATTTACTTATTGAAAATATAAAAACATTTAAATGCAACTGAAGTAATTAGGTACAAAATAAGTTACAGTTTAATTTTTTTTATTTACTAATTTCTCACAGACATACGGCTGCTGGTGGTGGCACCACCAATCCCTCAGACCTGGGTTGGCAGGATCTATCGCAACGCAGTGCGGCTCAGCAGGGTTATCACTGTTGGCAGAAATTATTTTAGTGTGTATTTTTAAATTATAAAATAATTAGGTAAGTCCAAAAGGATGTTGATTTAAAATAATCCTAAATAAATTGACTCTTTTTAAGTTAGTTAGAAAGTTGAAAAAACCTTCATATTGGTCAGTGAACGTTTACCATTGAGGTGTCAAACCGTTTGTAATTACTTATTGTTGTTTCTTTTTATCGAAAAAGCGAAATGTTACTACGGTAATATGTTTTAATTTTATTAAGCGTTAGTTTGGATCCTTATTTTTATTAATTATCCAATTTAACTACTTTGCAGAATTTAAATTCTTTCACTTAAAATTTTATAATAAAACATAATATAATACTTTACTGAGAATACTTTACCTGTAACCTTTGCCATTATCGCCAGAAAATGTGTAATATCCAGAGTTTTCTATATTTTCACCTAAAAAGTGAACAACTTAATTAAAAATTATCAATAGTCATACAAACAAAAGAAATCACTTAGAAGTAACAAGTCAAGATTAGAAGAATTTGCGAGAAGAGAAATTTAATCGTGGGAGAGTCGTGCTGCGGCACTTATGGGCCAGGCACTACCGGCGTGATACCTCGGCCTCACAGAAAATTTTTGTTAAGCAGTTCTTTCGTTGCTAATCACCATACGAGTGAGGTACGGGAGCCCCAACTCTTCTCCACCCGCTTAATTCTGGGAGGGGGAGGGGGAAGTTTAAGGCCTCAAAGACCCCCCCCCCTCAGAATTAGGCTTTACCATCCTTTGTACCCACAAAGGATGGTAAGGCACTCTTATCATTTGAGTTGCAAGTATCCATGAGCGGTGGTATTCACTTAGCATCAGATGACCAGCCATTAACAGAAAATTGAAGATGAAGAAATAAACTTGTAAATTTACTAACAGACAGGGCTGTTTTGAATGAATTAATAAAGTAATGATATTTCATTTTTATAATAACTTCGTGATTAGTCACTTTTAAGGCAATGAAGAGGAATGGAATTAGATTTTTGTTTCATAGAGTTCTTAATTCCCCTGTTTATTATGACATAAACATCATGACATTTGAAATTTGTCCTAAAACATGACGTTTGTTGACAATGTTATTTCCAATTCCCAATCGTCAAGCTCGAAAGTGACAGACTATGGGCATGATGGTAGAACTTGTTACCTAGCACTTGAGACAGATTTTGCAATCTAAGTAATAATAATTATTTACCCTCGACGTTTTTCCAGACTTTGTAGTTTTCCAGGTTATTGATACCGACCCAGACCACAAACTTGTATGAGGTACCAGTTATCGCCGGATAATACATGCCACGGACAAGCCTCTGAATGAATTCGAATTCTTCCTGAAACGATAACGTAATAATATAGTCCAGCGCCATCTAACGGAAATAAGTAGAAATGCCTTGCGCCAAAAGTTTACTTTGCCTATTGTACAAAAACTTTGGGATTTCAACCAAGACTCTCCGTTTGATTGATCACCACTGTTGAATGTTCACAATGTTGACATTAATAACAAGTCATAAATCATTGTTAATGTAAATCTTACTTTACTTTTATTCGAAGATAGTAGACCTGATACAAGTACCATCCTTTTAGTGCCAACAGTATCAACTTTTGTCACTCGGCAGTAGATGTCTCTGTCTTAGGCGCCTATCAAATCACAGGATGAATATACGGTTACGCAGTATGCCTTTCATTAGCTAATGCCTTACCCTACAACCTCTTCCTTGTATTAAATTATTACATGCCCAAGGAAGGATGGCGTTAGGTGGGGGGCCAGCCAAACCCCTTAGTAATGATGGAAGTAACGCAAAATAAAAATAAAAAAGAGTGGGCAGATAATGCTGATCATTTATGGTCACCTTCGACTTTGGTACCGCGAGTTTAGCCCCATCACGCTTGCAGGTTTCCTCCGCCGAGCTCCAGGTCCGTGACTGATACACCAACTTATATTCTTTTCCAGCTCCTTCGTTTACCGTGTACCCTGTAAATAAAAATATATAACTAAGTTGTCAAACAAGCTGTCGATTATATGATTACCAGCATCCAGAAATATTCACAACAGAAATGGTGTTTACACTACCAACATTCTGAAATTCATGGAAAGAAGAGCACAAGGCATAATCTTAGCAGAAAAACAAGACAAATTGAAATAATAGTTTTAGTTTTCTCATTTCATTTATCTTTTACATTTATTATAATTGCACGGTTCTTTTAATTATTAGTATGTTGTTAAAACATCACAAGCTGTTTAGATGTATAACTGCGAAAACATGTAAATGGTGGATAGTGTTAACACATGTTGTATCCTTTGTTATATGCACTGTATGTTTTCCGAACAAAATAAAATAAAATAAATAAAATAAATAATAATAAAAACTGGAATAACCTAACAAAAATAGCACAAGGCCGGTCTAATCTCAAACTAGGCAAAGACTGTACTAAGGTAACCAGACTCTTGATAAACATGTGTTTTTCTATTTCTAAATATGTACATATTTTAGATAAATAATATTACATCCAGACATTGACCAAAAATGATCGTGCTCATCACACAATTATTTTTCCTGGATGGGAATCGAACCCACGTCCTCCATCTTAGCAGTCAGGATCGCTTACCACTAGACCAACAGAACCGCCATAAGAAACATTTGAGGTATGTTGTATATATTGTACTCGTATTAGGTAAACATGTAAAATAGGTATTGGTATTTAAATAAATAAATGTTTTAAGACAAAGTAATAGATGTTTACCGTTAGTGGGTATCCCATTTACGCCGACAGCTGATAAAAGAGAGGCCAAGATGACAAATCTGTAAATAAAAAAAATTACTTCAAATGCAACCTTATTGGTAGTTTGTGTAATCCAGTTTAAATTTTTGAAATACATTATTTCATCATCAACAGCCTTTAATAGTCCACTGCTAGACATCGGCCTTTCCTTAGGAAGGAGTTTTTGGCCTACTATACCACGCTGGCCAGGTTTTTTTTTTTATACTAGCACCTCCAATGCTGTTTGGAGTCTATTACCTACATTATCCTTCCATACCAGTTTTCGCTTTTGCTACTGCTCGTACTTTCATTCTTCATACCAGATCTTGCGTTCACTCTGCCTTTCGCACTTGTCCAGGTGGGTTGGGTTTTTGTTTCAAGTTTTCCTTCTCTTTGCAGTGCTGTTGTTCTGCGTAGTAAGCTCCTTCAGTCGGCCTACGGGACTGGGGTGGTGACACTCTGTAATCTTAATCCGTCACCACACGGACTTTAATACACTGTAAAAAGCTGAATTTCGCACCTCTTTCAACTATTTCATAAATATTGGTCAACTTAGCGGGGCCACTGCTGTACTCCCAGATGTGTTAGGGACTGTGGCTTTAACAAATATTAGCTCTTACCTCGTGTTGAAAAAATTTTCAGTCATATTTGGTTTAATTTTAACTTTTCATACGTCTGATATTTGTTTCTGAAACAAAACATATTTAATCAACTATGAACACAATTAATCTAATATAGTGAGTCAAGTGTGTATCCGTGTAAAAATGAATTTATTGATACTATGTTGACTGGCCTGGTGGTCCAACTTGTTAGTAATCTCGGCTGTTAAGCCAGACTGCTAACTGATCATGAGTTGAGGGCAAGTAAAAAAGTTTCAAACTAAGCACTTTTTACTATGAAAACTAGATTGACTGATAGAATACTTACATACATTTTTTAGAGTTCCGTACCTTAAAAGGTAAAAAGGAACTCTTATAAGATCACTTTCTTGTCCGTCTGTCCGTGTGTCACCATCGATTTTCTCAGGAACCTAGCAAGTTGAAATTTATACCAGATACTGAGGTCTATGGTCCCTATTAGGTATATAAAAATCAAGTAAATATTTGCAGATCATACAAACATTTGGTCTGGGAATCGAACCCGAGACCTCAACACAGCATACGCTACCATTGCAATACCGAGTCAATCAAAACTACTTACCCTGATTCATCAACAAAGAGCCTAAACCGCTGAGCTAAACCGCATACGTGCGAGCTAGAATATCTATGTTATAGCCTAAACCGCTGAGGTGAGGTGAGTGAGGAGGCAAACTTTTTAAAGCTGATGCTTTTTATGTTGTAACCACCCACCCAGAGAGAATTTTGCCCCTAAGAGGGTAAAAAAAGGTATGAATGGTGTGGAAGTTTGTCATTTTCAAAGTTAGAAACACGAAATTAACGAAATCGCAGACCATATCTAAAAATATAACTTAAACTTACAATTTGTTATGACCTATATGACCTATATGGGAGAGTAAAGATTGAGAACTGTAAATCATTTTTTTTTTATTAAAACAGTCGAAAGTCTGCCAGGATCGAGACACTCCACCACTAAACGCTTTTCAGAAACCTTTACGCCTCGCACTACGAATCTGTAGAACAAATTTCGTCTGTGGAGTTTCCGACTGGTTTGATCTTCAAGCCTTCACTTACTATCAGAAGACCTTTTGTGAGTTTGAGGGCCGCACTGAGGCTTTAGTGTGAGTTTATTCCACATCTACTCGCTGAACTCTTCACCAATCGTTACGTGACGATCGAGTTGATGTGGCACAGGGCCCCCATATAAGTCTCCTAACAAACTTTTCACTTACGGAACCCTCCGAGCACGAGTCAGACTCACACATGTCAGATTTTTTCTCTTTATACAGCCTGTTGCTTCCAATCGCTTTAAGTAATTGGTATGTGGTTGGTTCTGCGACACACTGACCTATTTCTTCACCCTTTCATTTATAGCTATGTGTTTTCGCCTTTAGTCAATCTCGCGTTAAATCGACTGTATTCTTAAACGAATTGTTGAGATAACTGGCTGTTATAGGTACTACGGCTTTATAGAACTACGTTATTTTAAATCTGTGCATCAAGGTCCCATCTAAAAATTTTAAATAGAAGAAATAGTATCGCCATTGTGTTTGAGCACAGCGCCTGCTCGAATTTTATGTCAACACACAAGGACATTAAAGTGATCGTTAGTAGTTAAAAGGACCCTGTTTTGTAAACTTTTTGTACTGTCGGTTAATCGACACAATCTGTTCGACCATCGCTTAAGCCACAGCTTTTAAGTACTTCTGAAGTTTTCCTTAAAAAGACCACATTTCCCCAACAATGTGTATGTATCTCCAGTATCTCAGCAGATAGAAAACAAGATTTAAAACCTTCTTAGGGTTCAAGTACCACTGAATTGTCTTCTGTTTTGTTTATTTCGTAGTGTGCTTTATGGAGACGTAAAATAGGCAAAGTTTATACACGGTGATTTTGAAAGCGTTTTGGAAAAGAAAATTTTGAGTTATTTATCAGTAACAGAAGCTATATATAACGTTAATTTAATAAAATATATTTTTTTTTATCATCAAAGTCGATATTCATATCGTTTACAGAGAAAAAGTCAGAACCAGTAGTAGTAGGCTATTCAATCACACGTAGGTAAATACTACGAATAGAAATACTATGCGTGTCACATCAAATCGTATTCGCCAATAAAAACAAAGCTACCGAGTTGCGCCGGAGTCGTCCAACCAATGACGTCTGCCCCGTAGGCGCATGCGCGGGGCTCACCTGTCATCGTCAGTCGGTCAGTAATACCATAACATCGTGACGGCACGCTGCATTGATTAGCGCTAAAATGAGTCGACAGTACGAATTTTCAAACGTGGAATACTTCTTGGCAATGGTACAGCTGTACGCTACTGCCAACTACAACTTGGAAGAGGCTCGGCGTTTGTATTCCCAAGCCGGAGCATTTAAATGCACTACGGCTACGTTGAATTGAAAGCCCTCAAATTCCCTCCTCACCTACTATCTTGGCTGCAACCCAACGTCTTCTCTACCACGGACAATTTCGTGCGCCTACTCATACGCAAGGTCAAGGACGTTTTAATTATTATTCGCCGGAGTGTAGTGCGTGCATACCTGGACAATGAGCTTAGTGATCGGACTTAACGCCCCTGGATTTTTTCTTATGGTCGGAAATAAAAAGACTTGTTAATACACGGGAATATGAAAGCCGTGATAATTTACGCATTGCGATAGTGGACGCTTTAAAGTGAAAAGTGATAGAGACACATTAAGAAAATTAAAAAACAATTGCATTAATCGTGGACGTTTGTGTATTGAATGCAGCGGACTCCATTTTGAGCAGTTCCTTCGATACAGAGAACTGTAAATAGTGTAAATAGGTATGTAAGTTAATTATTCTGTAGATAGCTCCGATTTTTTAAATACGCCTGAAATATTTATACCTACAGTCCGTTGATAAATTGATTTGTTGTGAAAAGAACAATCGTGGTTAATAATCGAAAAGAAGTTTAAATAAAATAGGTATTTCTGACGGTCCTAAGCCCGTGTAAAGTATGAAGGACAAATTGGAGTCTATCTACGTAAGTACTCGCTAGCTCGCGCCTATAGGTATAGTTTTGTCAGCTGCTGTTAGCGTCGGCGGTGCGCAGCGGCCGCCGAAACGCCCACGGACGTGTTTCATTCATATAAGATAATGAATGAACGATCAGTCCATTACTACTTTCCAAGTCGATCGAGTAAAAATGAATATTAAAACTGAAACTTTTTTTTAGACAACATCACAATTGATTTAATCATTTTTATTGGTACTATAGATGATTCCAAATTCAAATATTTCGTTTCCAAAACGCTTTCAAAATCACCGTGTATTACCTTCCTCGTCTGCGTCATACACAGTTTTATAGCTTTGCAATAGATAGGTAAAGAATCGTGAAATATATTGAGATAAGAAAACTTTACGAAATGCACATCCAAGATAGGTATTTTAAAAGATTTGTCCTCTGCTGGGTGTTGTTATACATATATAGTATGTGTGTGCACGTGTAAGCGCGCGTGTGTGTACATTCGCATGTGTGTTTGTGAGTATGTGCCTTTTCGTGTTGTGCGTTTTCGTGTGTATTACCTATTGTTTATACATTGTACACCTTATATCTAGTATAGGTTCATATTAAGGGCGATAGTACTTATGTCTTAAAATGTAATCTAGACGAAAGTAATAATAATAATTTAGATCAAAATAGTATATCCATTTTTAGGCGAATTAAAAAAATGATTTTCTTATATTTGTTTTCTAAGAACTGCTCACAGCTGACCCACGCTACTTCGTATGCGTCCTTCAAAAACTTAATATTTGCCCCGTTTTTTTCAACATTTTTCATTGATGCTCGGCTCCTTTTGGTAGTAGCGTGATTTATATATATATATATATATATAGCCTTGGTAGGTGGCCATCCAATACTAAAAGATTTTTTTAATTCGAACTAGTGGTTCCTTAAATTAGCGCGTTCAACCAAACAAAAAAACTCTTCAGTTTTATAATATTAGTATATGTTAGATTAAGATATGAGTAGGCCGGGTATGCTGCCCGTTTTTTTTTTGAAAACAAAATACCATATCCTATTTTTGAAAATCAGGGAATCAAGAATACAATTTTACAATTAATTGTGGTATTTTCAAAGCCAATTATTATTCCGCTACAAAAGAAAATACACTATTATTACAGGAGCTTACGAAAGGTTTAAGGACTAATTTATATTTTAAAACCCTACTTGAACAGTAAAACGTCGATACTCATCTGTCTGTGTTCTTTGTAAAGTTTTAATTTAGGGTTGTTTTAAGGATTAATATCGCCCCGTTTGTACAAGTTATTAGGTACACATAGATGGATGATACAAGTGGTAAGTAGTACTTCATATAAGGCCTCTCTGATAGAACTATATTAAAAAAAAACAGTTACGTTTTCGAGACGATAATTTGTTTTTTTTTTATAGCAGGGATTCAACATAAAATGTGGCTGATATATGCAAGAGTTTTGACAGTCGCATATTAAATCTGTAGTAACTTTAATGGATAACGAAAAAAATATTTGAACAAATATTTAACGGAGACTCATCAAACTACGAAGTAACTATAAATCTTGGACCGTAATTCGACCCGAATAGAATAGGATTTAGAAATCCCCGGTTACTAACGTTATATTTAGTGGGTGTTAAATATATAAATAGATCCACATAACAAAGGGATGAAATTTTATTAAATTATTTATTTATTTTTATGATAAGGAGGCAAACGCGCAGACGGGTCACCTGATGGTAAGCAACAACCGCCGCCTATGGACACCTGCAACTTATAATTCACAAGTGCGTTGCTGCCTTTGGATTCCCGTCGAGTCAGCGGGAGGGGGGATTTGGACTCCGGTAACCTCACTCACTCAGTGAAAGGCAACGAAAGAATTGCTTAACACCAGTTTTCTGTGAGGCCTTGGTATCACTCTGGTTGAGCCGGCCCATTCGTGCCGAAGCATGGCTCTCCCACGGTTTTATAATCACTTAAATAATTAATTAAATTCACAACTAACCAACTGAAGTAAGTACCAAATATAAATTCACTAGGAATTAAGTCTTGTGTAACTCTTCTGTAATATACTTCTGTAAGTAATATATTTAAAAAAAAAATTATCATCACATCACATCACCAGCTTTTAATAGTCCACTGCTGGACATAGGACTCTCTTTAGATAGGAGGTTTTGGCCACGCTGGCCAGACGGGTTGGTATAGGGTTTGTGTCAAGTTTTACTTCTCTTTGCAGTGCTGTTGTTCCGCATAGTTTGTTCCCTTAGTCGACTCTTACGACACCCAGGGAATGAATCGGGGTGGTGACACTCCGTATTCGTAATCCGTCACCACACGGACATGTATAAAAATACCTTTAAATGTAAACTATTTTTTTATGCTAGTCAAAATCAACATGCTACCTTAATATCTGTCTGGAAGTTTTTATCACGATGCATAATTTTCCAAAATTTAATAAGATTATACCTGTATTTAAAGATAATATTCTGAAATTATCCCCCCTTTGTGACATATGGTGGAGAGGGTTAAAAAGTTACTACAGAAAACAACACGCGATAAATGGACGATCCCTAAGGGCCTTTAAAGAGTTTTGAGGCCAAGCAACTATTTGAGTAGGCTCATTATAGCTTTTTTTTTTATCCTTTTAGTTTCTAGTTAAGCTACTTAATCTTGGAGAGCAACTATTTGACTTTGAAAGATCGGGGGTCGGACCAAATGTTTGTATGATCTGCAAATATTTCTTTCGAAGTTTGGGTGTTTTTTATGTATAATATGTATGTATTTACAAAAAAAGTAAATAAGTAATCTATCAATCAATCTAGCTTACATAGTACAAGCTCTGCTTAGTTTGAAACTAGATGGCGTTGTGTGTTAGATGTACGAAATACTTGTTATATTTATTAGCCCTTTATGCGCAATATTTAGCCAAACACCAATAGATACCACCTTTATCAATCAAGATAATTGTATAAGATATAAAAGAATGTAAGCTAACTCGGAGAAAAGCAACGAAAAACCGCTTTACACCGGATTTCTGTGAGGCTGTAGTATCACGCCGTTCGAGCTGGCATTGGTGCGGAAGTATGGTTCTTGCAGTTTAATTTTAAAATATATTTTAAAGCATGGTTCTTTCACAGTTTATTTTTAATATATATTTTAATAAATTATTATTAAAATAAATATTTTAGGAATCAGAGTGGTTAACAAGAAGAATATTAATAAACCTACAAAATCATTTGATTACAACAGATGTGATGACGGAGTAAAAATAAGGAGTGTCACCTATTATGGGGTCTTATGGCTCTTACGACATCAACTGGATGAATATATGTCGTCTATATATTCATCAACAGGACAACAACACTGCAAAGAACAAAACTTGAAACAAAACCCTATACCCGCGTTTCTGGCTAGCGTGGTATAGTAGGCCAAAACCTCGTTTCTAAGGAGATACCTATATCCAGAATATTATAGGCTGGATATTGATGATGATGATTAACCCTACAAACTAATTTGTTTACCACAGATAAGACAAATTCAGTACCAAAATTCATATATTTTTATATAATGGGTCATTGACCTTTGACCTAGACAGATCAATGACCTATGTACTAATAAGATTATATACCTATTAATTAATATACCTACATAATGTATCTAAACATTTCATGTTTTGATTAATATTACTAATATTATATTATTTCACTAATGTAAGTCAATGAAAGCATAATTAATTTTAGCTATAAGTCACTTAATCAGACAAAGGTACATAAATACGTGTATTCTTACCTGAAGTCACACACAGATTGATTCTCGTTTAGTATTTTGTCTCACATTAATATCCAAACGGCTATGTTACTTTTATCTGAGACATTATTGTAAAATATACCTTATAAAGTTACAAATACGATAACAAATTGGTAAATATAAAAATTCAGTCACGTTTGTTGTATAAAACCAAAGATTAATTTGAATAACGGATCGTTTCAGCGAAATTCGCTCTGCACAACAATTTAAAGCTTATAACATTTTGACACTGACTTTAAACAAATTTGTTATAAATACTTTTATTAAATACAAGGTGTTAAATATGTGAGTGTTTTCAATAGTAGCAATAAATTTACGTTTGATGAACTTGACACTTGACCGCGAACCGGGTTTTTTATTTATTCACAAATCGAACTTGAAGTTCAGACCGATATGTCACGTTGACGTTATACCGTTGACTGGGGATAGTGAAAGTCGTAACTGTCGAAGGTACGTGTAATGTGATTAGAATGTTAATGTGGATTTATTGCATATGGTTTATACATGGATCTTTCGTGCCTTTTATTCTTCTTTTAGGGTGCCGTACCCAAAAGGGTAAAACGGGACCCTATTACCTTTTGTTTAAAAAAGACCACTCCCGCATTAGGAATATATCCTGTGTCGCGGTGGACTTTACAAACATACATGAAACGGACACAAATAACACCCAGACTCAGAACAACAATTTGTGGATCACACAAAGTGTCGTCCCATGTGGGGATCGAACCTTCAACAACACTCAGCGTAGTTGTAAGTAAGACTAAGTAATAAAAAAATAATAACTTAAACTTACATATCAGTTTAAATTTCTGGTCACTAGATTCATGACACATAGCAAAGTAAAACTCTGTTTTCCACCGTTTTACGTTTTACAACTATGAATGTCATTACTTAATTGAACTAGTAACACAAGAGCAGGACAAACATGGCTTCTCCAAACAGTGACTTGCTGACTCACCTTTATCTGAGAGCAATCGACACACGATAACCCCTTACCACCAAGCACGCAACTGCCTTTTAACTAATTACTTATCTATATACTAAAATAAAACGTCAATACCAATAAATAAATAGTTTATTAACAATAATCTTATTCTAAGAATTTACTACCCGAAAATATGAAACCCATGGCCAGCACCCTGCCCTCCGAAATACAACCCCGTACCAAACCCACCATAAATACTTCTCACAATATTAACTGGTTCTTCATTCATGTTCTCATCTTTGTTCTCCATGAGCCTGTAGTGACCTGTCTTTGGGTCAATTTTGTGCACAGTGTGCAAAGACTTCTGCAGCGGTATCACGGATAAGTCATGAAAAGGCACAAGGTTATGTGTGTATGGAATCAGCATTGACGGCGTTGGGTGGGTTACATTTGAACTGGTGCGGGAAACTGTTTGAGAAATGATGGGAATTTTGATGTTGTCATTGGTGATGATGTGTTTTACATCTGTGTGGATGGAACTGTGATGAACATTGGATTGCGACAATGGGATCACGTGAAGATTTGGTACTATTATTTGCGATAGTGGTATTGAGATGATGTTGGGACTTTTCTTGACTCGTGGTGGTGTAAGTATCATATGGGTGGGTGATGTCTCCGAAGGTTGGTGCGGTATGAGTAACGGGAGTGCGTGGGCTGCTTTCGGTTCCCTGAATTGTCGTAACGGTGTGTTGTCGGCTCGATGCAGGTGAGCGATTATCATCAGGATTGTTAGTTTTGTCACCATCTGAAATGAAATGGTAAAAATTTAATTCAATAGTCAAAGATCGTACTGTTAAATTCAGTATTTTTTTTTGCTAAACTAACGAAAGGGATGGCGATGAAGCTTTTAATCAGGATTGGATCCAGCTTTTAACTCAGGGGAGGGGCAAAAGGTCTTTCTTGTGTAGTATTCACGAAAAGCTCTAACATTATTATCTACTTGACATGTCCAGCTCAAGGGGATGTTGAACTCTTTGTCAAAGATATCACAGTCATTTCTATGTAATTATTGTATAAAATCTAAGGTTCCTAACCTTGATTTCCTTGCAAAGTCACAAACCCTAGTTTAAACCATTTAGTTTTCATGTGTCTTCACCACAAATATTAAACTAAAATTATTATAGAATGGCTAAATTAAGCCTTAGTGGTCCAGTATTATACTTTGATTGGTCATCGTACAAAACTCTACAATGACAGCTTAAGTTACACTGGTCAACTAAATAACAATAGTTGAAATAAACTAAAAAACACGCTTTTTATAGAAAACCAAACAAAAAAATAGAAAATATTTTTTTTATAAATTTGAAAAAAAAGCGTTTTTTTTTAAATATTATTATTTTTTATTTTAAATTAGTGTATTGTCATCAGTCCTTGATATATCTACAAAGTTTGAACGAATTCTAACCGTTTAAAGTCAGTCAAAATTACGCCCAAAGGAGTCGGTTACAAACAAACATACAGGTGAAGCTAATAAAAAGCGTGTTATAACAAGATATTTAATACAATACAACCGCCAGTATATTCCGACCGGCCGACCTTTAGTATATTATTATTGTCATAATACGCCTATTTATTGAGGAAGCTTACTCCAAATACAACATTACTCAATTTACCTAACACCTACTACATCATGACCGGATGGCGGGTAATAGCCGGTAATAACCGGTAATAATCGGTAATATATCGGTATTATACCTGCGGTGACGTAACGCTCTCGCACGTCATTATCTGGTATCCGACAGCCGATATTAACGCGTACACGATACGTCAATGAGTTCTTGGTGGCGATATTGAAGCGTTGGTAAGGTGTTTCACATTATATCTGCGATATATCACATCACGTCAACAGCTTTTAATAGTCCACTGTTCGATATAGGTATCTTCTTTGGAGGTTTTGGCCTGCTATACTACGTTGGCCAGACGGGTTAGTATAGGGATTGTGTTAAGTTTTCCTTATCTTTGCAGGGCTGGGCAGGGCAGTTAGCTCAGTTATTCGCCTCTTACGACACCCACGGGATGAATAGGGGTAGTGACATTCTTTATTCTTAATCAGTTACCACGCGGATAGTAAATACATACCCATATATTATACATGAAAACACGGACTAATGTAAATCAAAATTTTTTGCATACATGTCCTGAATCAAACCCATGATGCTCGGTGATGTAAAAAATCCACAGAGAACGCTGATGCCACAAAGAGAGAGCGAAAAGAAATTTAGTGGCCAATAGTTGGACACTAAACTGTTTTCCATTATCGCTGTCACATCCGCTCAACCGTGGGAAAGCCATGCTTCGTCATAAATGGGCCGGCTCGACCAGAGTGATTCTATTGCCTCACAGGAAACCGGTGTAAGAAATTATTTCGTTGCTCTACACTGTGTAGTGAGGGTACCGAAGTCCAGTCTCCCCTCATCCCGATTCTGGAGGAGTGGACTTTAAGGGGGGGTAACGCACTTATGACTCTTGAGTAGCAGGGGTCCATGAGCGGCGGTTGTCATTTACCATTAAGTGACCCGTCTGCCCGTCTGCCCCATTATACCATAGAAAAAAACAGTTTTTTCCCAGTTTTGTACAAAATTCAGTTTCCAAAACTTATAATTACTTTTATTCTTGAGTTTTATAAGAGAAATTGTACTTTGATGATTGATTACGTACTTTAAATTAAGACTTAGTACATGTATTTATGATGATTTATTTACAAATGTATAGTTTTCTCATTTTTTGTACTTTTAGTATAAGACGATGTTACTTGCCAAATTTTGGAGTTATAGGTCAATGGGTACCCTATGAATTTTGATTTCTTAGAGAGTGTGGGATTAAAACCATATATCCTTAGGTCTAAGGTCCCTTGAAACATCCCGCAAAACACGTATATGTTTTGCAGGATGCTTCAAGGGGCCTTAGACCCGAGGGTATGATTTTAATTTCAACTCGATACCTCCACGCGTTCCAGAGATAAAAGGTCTGAGAAAAAGGATTTTTTTCAATGCTTTTACAGCTTTTCAAGTTTATACAGACATATCAATGATCTTTGATTTCAGCAAGCAAATGTCAGCCATCATTCATTTTATTGTTTAAATAGAAATATTAAAATGTCTTCACATCTATACTAATATTATAAAGCTGAAGAGTTTGTTTGTTTGTTTGTTTGTTTGAACGCGCTAATCTCAGGAACTACTGGTCCGATTTGAAAAATTCTTTCAGTGTTAGATAGCCCATTTATCGAGGAAGGCTATAGGCTATATATCATCACGCTAAGACCAATAGGAGCGGAGCACCAATGAAGAATGTTTCGAAAACGGAGAAAGTTTATTACTATTGAGAGACGCAGACGAAGTTGCGCGGGTCAGCTAGTCAGATATAATAGATTATGGTCTGTGACAAAAGATGAAGATTTAAATTGATTAATTACTTTCTGTTAATCTTTTCTTTATGGAGGAGTTTTAAGTTTTATTTTGACTGGCCTGTTGGTCCAGTGGTTAGTGACCCTGACTGCTACGCCAGAGGTTGTGGGTTAGATTCCCACCCAGGACAAATAATTGTGTGATGAGCACGGTCATTTGTTCTTTGTCTGGGCGTACTTTTTCTATAATATGTATGTATTTAGAAATATATAAGTATGTTTATCGGCAGTCTGGTTACCATAGCACAGGCTCTGCCTAGTTTGGGATGTGTTAAAAATATTATTATTATTATATGGAGTTTTATTATGTTATATAATACAACAACTCAATATCCGACAGTCTATAACAAGAGTTGACATGTGTGAATAAATGAAATTGCTGTATCTGACCATTCCATTCAAGCAATTACGACAAAAAGGTCGAATACTGATTTACCTTCTATAAAGCTTCTAAAATTTAAACAAATATGAGTTATTTAATGGTAGAGAACCGTGATAGAGACGCTACGAGCCTTTTTTGTGTCGGGGGTTAAAAATCACGCACTTGTCTGCTTTTAATACAAGTATTTTATTTTTAAGAACGTAGACACAATAGATATTAAAGAACATAATAAGTTTTGATAAAATATTTCAAAATCTGCCTATCATATTCATAGTCTGCTATTGGACTCTGTTTCTCCTAGATCCGCCCGTCAAACCATTAACCCGGTTTTGGGGACAAAGAATGTAACTACATGTACACAAATAAAATTGAAGTTAAGTAAATAATAATAGAAAACAAAACAATGTTATTCTTTTTTAATTTTGTTTTTCAAACAACTCCCGCATTAGGAATATATCCTGTGTCGCGGGGGACTTTACAAACATACATGAAATGGACACAAAGAACACCCAAAGTGTCGTCCCATGTGGGGATCGGACCCACAACACTCGACGTAGTAGTAAGCGGCGTGGCGACCGCTTAAACCACTACGCCATCGATGCAGTCATGCTTAATATTTGTTTGGTTTCAGGGTTACACTAATTTCAGGAACTACTAGTTCGAATTGAAAAATACTTTTAGTGTTGGATAGCTCATTTATCGAGGAAGGCTGTAGGCTGTATAACATCACGGTACCATTAACAGGAGCCGAGCATCAATTAAAAATTATTGCAAAAATGGGTTAAATTTATTCCTTCTACAAGACGAACACAGACACAGACAGAACACAGACAGACGAAGTCCCGGTTAAATATTCACCGATAAAAACTAGTATTCAATAAAAATCTGAACAAAAAAACTGAAATTCATTTAAAGGATACGCTAGGGCTTACAGCGTTAACTCCACAAAAGAGGTTTAAACTTTTCCAATATAGTGAAGTTGCGTGGTAATTAGTGCACAGCCTGTGCACTCGAAAAGCTTAATTGAATATTAGACTTTATTACGTTATGTAAACGTCGAAATTACTTTGTACAATCCCTAATGATCGATTACTAAATAATATTTTTTGTTTTAAAATTTCGGTTGCTTACTTTAATATATCTTTGTTAGATGGCGAAGTCCTTATTTATATGTCAACGCCATCTAACGAAGACACACCGAATTACGGAGTTAATAATTATCCTGCATCGCACAACGAAAGTTCTCTCGCCGATTGCATACATATTTAAAACTTCTTGATCATCTTGTCTGATCTTGAAGATCTTCCAGTTGTAATGGAAATCCATAACCCAAATTACATATTACAAAAAATAATTACTAATCATATTTTTAGGTAGTTCAATTACAGTGGAGGTCGGGGCTTCATTTACCTTACATATAGTGAATACTAATTAATTCGAAAAAAATCATAAAATGCCTTCTGTCGCTGTACTGATAACAAATAGCTGTCTCTTTCACTCTTATACTTCCATATTTCCCATAGCACTTGTAGCGTATGTTGTGTTCTTAAATACATTAATAGATGAATGTACGGTTACGGAACAAATATTTTGTGCGTTCAGTAGGAATATAACGTTTCTTCCTTCAAATATCATTGTACGAGCTCCCAGACTAGGTTTGACTAGTGTGAGACTGGTCTAGTGGTTAGCGATCGTGACTGCTAATCCAGAGATCGTGGGTTCGATTCACACTCAGGACAAATGTTGTGTGATGAATTTAATTGTTGTGTGAAAATTATATTATAAATATTATCACGTAGCATGCTCCATTTTATTATAACATTGTGTATAGTAAAAAAAGTGGATAATGCTGTTGGTAGTACAATTAGCACATTTGTACCTAAAATTAATATTAATTATTATTGAATATTGTACTATTGTTTGTTATCCCTAATAAATAAATAAAATGACCATTTATTTTATATCTGGGTGTAATGTATTTAATAATATGAATGTATTTAGAATTTTAAATCCCCAGTTAACGTGTATAGCCCTGTTCCATACGACGTAAGTGAGACTAAAACTATAGTTCAGCAATTCGCCTCTGTCGACCCCTTCGGGGCTAAAGTCGTGAGTGTTTGTATGTATGGAATTTTCAATTAAAAGTTTGCCAACAAACAAACAGAGAATCCTACTTACTATATGTCTCTCTTATCTAACTAAACCACGTTTTGCAATGAAAGGAAGAGATCAAAATAGCCGATGAATTCCCCAGGTAAAGGACAGGGTTCTTCCCCCTCCCGGCTTCATTACTTGCGTTCCAGTAATGTTATAAGATCACGCGATGGCATCTATTGGGATGATTACCTAACCTACTTCTTTGTAGTACAAGTACTATGAATTATATAAATTTGTTTTTTTTAGAAAATCTTGTGATTAATTACGACACCATCTGGACTTGACCCTGACTAAGCATATCTTGACCTGACTAAGCATGATACCACAGCCTCACAGAAAACCGGTGTTAAGCAATTCTTTCGTTGCCTTTCACTGAGTGAGTGAGGTTAGCTGAGCCCAAATCCCCCCTCCCGCTGACTCGAGCGGGAGGGACTAAAGGGCAGCAACGCACTTGTGACTTTTCAGTTACATGTGTCCATGGGCGTCGGTAGTTGCTTACCATTAGGTGACCCGTCTGCTCGTTTGCCCCCTTATACCGTAAAAAGAAAACCTCCTATGGGTACTAAGAACACTTAGCTAAATCTAAATGGATAATATACCCCATTAACATAAAAAACAATGCTTTTTACCTCACCTCTTTTTTTTTCCGTGCGGAATTCCCCTCGGATAGCACCTATCGGTGGCATGTCGGACTCGAACCAACTAAAACCGCACGCCGTCTCGGGTACTAATAGCCGGGGAACCAGGTATACCCTAGAAAGGAAGTCCCTGGTGCTTATACCCCACCTCTGACATTACAGTCGATGCTAAATCACTGTTCCACCGGTTGTCATCATAACGAATAAGAGCCGCCCGTTAAGCCGTTTATCAAAAGCTGGTCTAGTTTCAAACACAGTAATCTGTTGCATTGTTTACGTATGATCCTGTGTGGTTGGATTTATAGCGTACCTTTGTTCATATTGATCCGGATGCACATTATTTAGACGGGAGTTGATGAAAATTTTGGTTACCTATTTATATCCATTAGTTTTTAATGCTTTGTGTGTGTGTTTTTTAGGCTATTGCATAGCTTCTATCGAGGGCCTTGAGCGTGGGGACCGAATCCAGAAATTCCGTAACGAAAAAAACCTCACGCTAAAAACAAAACAAAAAACAGTACCAAAATCAAATGCTGAACGTCAAAGAAAATTTCGTCAACATAATGCAGAAAAATCTTACATGGATATGTAATTTGATTTAATAATAATATTTTTTATTTATTTATTTAAAAACAAATTGTAAAATATGCTTCAATATTTTTATTTAATAAAAGAAAAAAAATTGTTTTCTTATCGGTCACCACGCTCAAAAAGTGTAACTTGAATTAATATCAAAGAAAAAGAAATACTGCATAAATAAAATAAATAAATAATTATAATTGCATAAGTTGATACAAAATGCTATGCAATAGCTTTACCGCGGCAGTCCCCGAGTGCCACACGTCTTTTTTTTTTAACCACATTCACACAACGCCGTCAAGTGCCAAACTAAGCAGAGCTTGTACTATGGGTACTAGACAACTGATATAAATACATATTTATATACTTTTTTTTTGTAAATACACACATATTATAAATAGAAACACCCAGACCAAATCAAACATTAAATGTTCATGCACACAAATGTTTGACTTGAGCGGGAATCGAACCCGCGACCTTTGGAATAGCAGTCCGTTACTCAAACCACTACGCCATCTGGTCGTGAAATTTCCTAATAATATGCAGCTATATTAAACAGTTTTACTTAACTTGACCTGTTTGGGTCAAATTTTGTAATTAAAATTTTTCCCCTTTCCTCTTGACTCATTGATCTGAAATTTGGTGTACAGCTTTAGTACTGATGACAATACAATAATAAATATTAAGTTGCATTGTAAGTCCAAGATGGCTGCCAGTACAAAATGGCGGTTTTTTTTTTTTTTTTCAACCCGCTCAATATAGGTATCAAATGAAAGGTCTTGGCTAGTGACATACGATACATTAACACTACCACACAACACTATCACTACATTTTATAACAAAGAATCCCCCGCAGCGTCTACCTCTCTATATGAACGTGATAATCGATAGATACGGGATAGATTATAAAATCTACTGAACAGATTTTAATGTATAAATCATTAATATTTTTTATTATGTTAAGATCCATTCGATACAATTTTGTTTTTTCTTTAACCGACTTCAAAAGAAATTTCTTGTATATTTTATGCGACAAGTTTGTCGTTTTGAATGATTCTTTTTTCAATTGGATTGGTTTTGTCGAACACATCATGAAGCGATCAGCACTAGGAATAAATCCTATGTCGCCAGGGACTTTACAAACATACATGCACTAAGAACACCCAGACTCAGAACAACAATTTGTGGATCATTGTTGGATCGTTGTCCCATCTGGGGAGCGAACCCACAACAGTCAGCGCATTAGGAAGCGGCGAGGTGACCGCTTAAACCACTCCGTCATCCGTGAAGTACCACAAGATGATCCGACGACCTGGTGAACGTGGCGGGAAGCCGTTAGATGCGGGCAGCACATGACCAGTGCATAGATGCATAGTAAACCTACTCGTAACATCCAATTAATTTTTATAAGCTGGATGTGCAAACTAGGACATTTTTTTCCATAATTTTCTGGCATAATGGACCCTGATTTCACTTATTATAATTTGTTCATCTATATTATAATTTATTGTACAACTTTCGATAACCGTACCATGTAATTTATGATACACGTGTAAGGCGTTCTTTTATAACACTTAATATTAATTGAATTATTCACTTTTCTGTTTGATGGATAATAAACAAAATTTAAAGTAGGACTAAGATATATCCTAAAATATAGAAATTAATTTTCTAGTTTTGTTTAATTTATTTTTTAATGATCACAGTTCTGCGAACAGATCGTTCATCAATATCTAGAACTGACATGTTATTTTTAATCTGTCGTCTTTTGAATATAAATCTTCTTTACCATCAGTTTCATGGCCAAACATATTTAAATTATATTAGAGGAATTAAATGAATCTTTTTTATAATATAGGCGAGAAAGCAGTAGATGGATCACCTGATGGTAGGGATACCTGCAGCTCAAGGGTCAGAAAAAGCCCCTCCTAATTCTGGGGAGGGTTGGTCTGAGTTTTAATAAGCTCAGTTGGTGAAAAACACCGAAGAAGTTACTTAACCCCGGGGACCCTGTGCCGAGGCCTGGCCCTCCCATGGTTATACGATTCCACAGATCTATTTTTGTCACTTCCGTTTTGCTGCCTTCGGAGAGGGAACACTACGACTGGTTTTTTTATTAGGCATCACTTTCGTAGCAAAAAATATATAAACACATACAACCTAGCTTTCACACAATATTACTAGTTCATAAATTATTGACATCTGACAGTTTTGAATTATAGTGTTATTTAATATTAATTGTAAAGTAAAATATAGTAAATAAACGCAAACAGGACGTTTGCGGTATAATTAGTTGTTGTGATAAGATCTTTTTACATTAATCACTGAAATTGGAGTTAGGGGACGTAGTCATTACATTATTATTTAAAGTTAGGGAGGCCCGTGGCTATACCATACGGTACAATATGGTAATGATAAGCCCGATAACATCATAATCTTTATACGTAACCAACAGGAAGCAGGCGAACCCAAACAAAGATTCAAAATTAGGGTCCCAAGAACTCCATCAAGAATTGAATAAAAATTATTCTCGCCTATAGAATCGGTGTTATTGCGAATGGGAAGGAGTATAATCATCACCTGTTAAGGGTTATCCGTGTGTTGACGGATTAAGAATACGGAGTCACCAACCTCACTCATCCCGTGTGTGTTGTAAGAGCCGACTAAGGGAGCAAACTACGCAGGACAACAGCACTGCAAAGATAGGGAAAATTTGACACAAACAATAAACGTCTGGCCAGCATGGTATAATAGGCCAAAAACTCCTAACTATGGAGATGCCCATGTCCAGCAGTGGACTAATAAAGACTGTTGATGATGATGATTATGTTTATGGTTTCGTAGTCCTTTGACAAGGAACTTGTAGTTTCACCATCTATGTCTAATGGTCTGTCCGTCAGCGGCTAAGATTGAGAAACTGTTAGTACTATAAAGCTATATACCTACCTATATATCTATATACAATACTTATCTATATAGTAATTGAGCTTAAGTGGTGTAATGAAATATTGAAAACATTTCTTTCAGGATGCTTGGCCTACTCGTAAAGTGAGGAAGGTCTCTCTTTAAAAGATGTTATATGTATTAAACAAAAATAAAGATTAAGTATCATTTGAGATGTGTCAAATTATTATTATTATTATTACATTTTTTTTCTTACAAATACAACTTCGGCACTAGGAATATATATTTTGTGGTGGGGGACTTTACAAACATACATGAAACGGACACAAAGGACACCCAGAAAGTGTTTTCCCAATTGGAGATCGAACCCAAAACACTCGCAGTAGAAAGCGGCTTCCATGTAGTCTTATATTACATTTACAGTAATATCTTACTATATTAATTTTGATCTTAATTTAACGATTTGTTATCAGAATAAGCACTATCCTAAAACTCATTTCTAGTGGCTCCACTAGCCGCAGTAGTCGTATGCTAGACGTCAGTAAGGTTGCATAACATGACAAATAAATAAAATAATTGTACAAATAAACAGGTTTTGGTCAGCCGCGATCTATTGGTTACCAATTGTGTGTAAGTGACGCAAGGGCAACAAGTAAAGTGAGTGTATGTAGATCAGGTAATAAGGCTTCAGTTACATTCCAAGTTATTAAGCAAGAAAAAGAATGTTATGTCGGTGCATTATTCAATAGTAAAAAGTGTAGAACGAACGCCAGAGAGCAAGCGCCGTTTCGTCGTCTTCTTGACAATTTTGACACATACTTTGCGTTTCGTTACCCGTCTGCCAAGGAAGGGTTATGTTTTTCGCGCGTATCTTGTATGTTCATTCGTTCATCGACAGCCTTTAATAGTCCACTGCTGGACATAATCCTCTCATTACAAAGGAGGTTTTGGCCTACTATAACACGCTGGCCGGACGGGTTGGTATAGGGATTGTGTCAAGTTTTCCTTCCCTCTGCAGTGCTGTTGTTCTGCGTAGTTTGCTCCCTTAGTCGCCTCTTACGATGCCCACGGGATGAATGAAAAATTCTATTGCTTTGGTGATTTAACAGTTTATTATGTACATTTATGTAAATGCTTTCGATTGTACAAATATAGTCGTAACGTCGGCAATTCGCTCTTGTTTTAGTTACGTAATGTTGTGTTTACTCGGGGACAATGACATGTAAAAACATGTAAAACAAAAAATCTATCTATTGTGTAACATATATATCTGGTTCGGTTTAAATAAATAATAAAAAAGACCTACTTCTTGTTTAGTCCTAATAGTAAGTTCAGTAGATGATTTAGTGTACAGGTAGCAATTTTTTTAAAGTTTAAATAACAATCATTCTTTGCTAAAGCGAAATATTTTATATTTGCGAATTAAATTAGAAAATTCAAAATGACTCATGGTTAATTTCCTCATTATCTGGCATATAATTTTGAAATGAACGACTTGGATTATTAAACCGAAAATTACATTAAATTACGGTTTAAGTTGTAGGTTTAATGGAAAGAATTTTATAGACTAGTTATTTTATGTACATTAATACTGAAATCTCCTTATTGAAGGTTGTATGCTCAAACTACATTTGGTGACACATGGTACAGTGGTGACATTCAAAAACTGCAAAAATATATTTCATCGCCATCTATCAGAGACAAGCTGAACTACGTAGTGGCTAGCAATCCTAAATCGCACAATGAAAACCGGAAGGCCCTCTTCTTATGTTGAAGGTACAATAAAAGTCTTTTTTGAAACAAATTAATCTCCTTTCATACGCTGCTCATTCTTTTCCACAGTGCAGCAGTGGCATAAAATTTTATCAATGACTCGACTGTTATCTTCTGTTCGTTCTATCTAACTCTATTAACTTAATATTTTCTAACTTATAATATAATGACTATAGCAAACGTCTACCAAAAAGCGGAAGGAATTTCGTTCCGACCGTTCGTTACACACTCGTACAGGAGCGGGACCGAAAAATGTGTAACAAGACTTTTTTCCGACACTTCTTGCGGACTTTCTTTCCGACTGGGGGTCCATAGACCCTTCATGGCGTTTTTTAATTATTTTATTACATAGGTCGAATATAAATAAATATTTTCTTCATACAATGTAAAGTTAAACCTTTAAAAAATGATGAGGATCCTATCTTCAGCACATATAGATGGGCCCTCTCGACAGGCGAAGAACACATCTTCATCACATCACATCAACAGTCTTTAACAGTCCACTGCTGGACATAAGCCTCTCCTTAGAAAGGAGGTTTTGGCCTACTATACCACGCTGGCCGGACGGGTTGGTATAGCGTTTGTGTCAAGTTTTCCTTCTCTCTGCATTGCTGTTGTTCTGTGTAGTTTTTTCCCTTAGTCGGCTCTTATGACACCCAAGAGATGAATAGTGGTGGTGACACTCTGTATTCTTAATTTTGTTCTGAAGATATCGCTTGGCTATAATTTTAAAAGAGTAGTGATTACTCTCAGTAAACTATTTTAGATGCTAATCAATAATACATATTACATGAAAACTATCAGTGACAACTGACCTTCTAGCAAAGTGATTAAATATTATACATATTTGACGTGGTTAAGAACGTACCTACCACAAAGGTCATTTTGTGTTTACGTTGTTTTACTTCCGCGCCACCAAGAATTAGATGTAATTATTCACCTTAGCTTCCGGACATATCGACACCCACTTAATTTTTACAATAGAGCTATTAAATCGTGTTCGTTTGCGCGACTGGTTTTGTTTAATTAATTTTTTTATAGGTTTCTTTTATCGTGTGTAGAACATGTTTTTTTAGCATGTTGTCATTTGAAAAGTATATCGTTTTGGGTGCCCAGGAGATGCATATACTCACGTCATTATTTCCGAAGACACAGTCGAATTGAAACGCTCACATTTTGGCCACTGATTTATAAGTCCCATTCACGTAGTGGGCAAGCCACGACTAAAGAAATGATCGTGCTCATCACACAAAATTTGTCTTGGGTGGAATCCAACCCACGACCTTCGGCTTAGTAGTCAGGGTCACTAACATCACCAGGGACTTCCTTTCTAGGGTATACCTGGTTCCCCGGCTTTTAGTACCCGAGACGGCGTGCGGTTTTAGTCGGTTCGAGTCCGACATGCCACCGACAGGTGGTATCCGCAGGGATTTCCGCACGGAAAAAAAAAAAAAAGGGTTACTAACATGGACATAAAGACCAAACGGTACTCCCTTCTCGAGAACCACGTGTTTAGTTTGGTTTAGTTAGTTTAGTAAAGTTAAGTTTATAAAAAGACAACTCCTCCTTGCGAAATTAAAAGTAAAATAATAAATTATTTTAAAAAGAAAAAGAAATACCGTGTGGTGACGGATTAAGAATACAGAGTGTCACCACCCCTATTCATCCCGTGGGTGTCGTAAGAGTCGACTAAGGGAAAAAACTACGCAGAACAACAGCACTGCAGAGAGAAGGAAAGCTTGACACAAACCCTATACCAACCCGTCTGGCCAGCGTGGTATAGTAGGCCAAAACCTCTTTTCTAAGGAGAGGCTTATGTCCAGCAGTGGACTGTTAAAGGCTGTTGATGATGATGATGAAAAAGAAATGTGTAAAATGTATATTTTTACTAAGGAATGTGATTATTCCATGAACAGAATTAGTCAAAATATTTTTTTATAAATCATTTTATTTGTTAATCTATTGGCCAAAAGAATTATGCATGGAACAAGTAGTTGAAATAAAAGATGAAATCTGAATTATAAATTTATGAAACGGTTTTTGTAAAAAGATAGTTTTTTTTTTAATACAATTGATTCGCTTTATTTTAGTGTATTTCGTTATTAGTGTTATATTTAATAGGACATAGGAATCGGAAGGATAGGAATAGTCATCGCTAGTCAAGGACTTTCAAGGTTTTTGAAAGTTGAACAGCTGGACGATGATTCTTATATGGATTGCTGATTTCATATCGGCAGGTAATTTCTTCTTTGTATGATAATTAAAATCGAGAGAGAAAATCTGTGCACACGAAACAGCAACAGTATTTATTTCATAAAACGTATCATTTTTCTTACAGACTTTTATAGGACAGGAAAAAAATTAGAATAAACTTGATATTGCATATGTTTGCCAACCTTTTTACGCGTGTTTGTGTTGGCATACTGCCCAGTGTGTTACCCAAATGTTTTCTAAATTGAAGTATTGTTTGAATGAAATATTATATATTCATTTCTCAAGTATCAACTTAGTTTCTAATATTAAATATAAATTTGCAAGTATTTGAAAACATCAATTAATTACGGAGTCAGAATAATTTACTGTATTATATTTGAAAGATATCGTGTTACTAACATATTTACTATGTTTTTGCATAGTATGAAATTAAATATGTATTATAATCTTCGAATTATAAATATCTCTACAAAAGAGTTTTAATGTTTGACTGTTTGTTTCTTTAAAGCGCGGATCTGTGGTAGTTTCAGCCAGATTTGATTAATTATTTTTTTAATAGATTAAGTATATATTGAGGAAGGGTACAAGTTGTGTAACATCACTCAACGGTACTCCTTAGGATGATTAAATAATGGAATATGACCAGGTATGAGCCGAGATTCTCACTTCAGCTTCTTTAGCGTGCATTCTATTTTAAATCTGGCTTTCTTTGGAGTAAAGACTGAAACTTGAACATGAGTTATAAGTGGCCACATACTTGTGTTTAGAAGAGTTCTATATTCAGGAGCTGACGTCTTTAGGCTAATAGAATTATGTTCATATAACGGAACTACTTACAGATCTTGTGTACGATGTCTTTTTTCTGATTCAAAGTTATCAAATACGAAATTAAGTAATAATAATAGTAACTCCACACATGTCACACACGGCAGTCTGATCCCGAACTAGGCAGAGCCTGTACTGTAGTAACCAAGCTGATGATAAACATACTTATTTATTTCTAAATACATACATAATATAGATATAAGTTACACCTATATATATATATTTATTTATTATATATTTTATTGTTGCTATAGTGAGTTAAATTTTAGTATGCTTAGCTTGGAAACCCTTTTAGAGTAACGGGTCGGACGGGTTCATTATCTTTGGAGTTTTAGGTGCCCCGGATAAAACTGCACCTGAGCACCCATAACTAAGACCGAGACCGTAGATAAATGTAGCGGATCCTCAGAAAAGGAGTATGAAAATTTATGACCAGAATAATATATCACGATGAATTGGTTTAAAGAATCACCAGTCGTAAAGCTCAGAAAGCAGTTGGCTCTAAAACTTTATTTGTAGCATGAGAATTGTTGGTCGGGACTGACATAAAGTCCCCATATGAAGAAAAAAACATATTGTATTAACGATTAATACAAATATATTCTAATGTACGATGTTATCTTTTCTCACAAACATTTAAAACACATGGAAGTTTTAATTAATTTAATAAATTAAGAGAAACTAACATTACGCAAATTAATATTTGTTAAATGCTAATATGTTTTGTGGTTCGTTTACTGTTTGGGTGTCAAGAAGTTTTAGGTTCGAATTACATCTATTATACTTTAAAAACCATTGCAGTATAGGTCTTATAGTTCAGTAACTAGCAATAATAGTGCTATGGATATCGCCTTTATTTATAATATCATTATGTAGAACAATTTGTAAATATTACTTATGTTATTTTAATAATATTTTTCTTCGGATATTAAGAAAAAGCTTACCTTTGAATAAACGCCAATGTACCAAAATGCACTTTTAAAACTTAAAAAAAAAACAACTAGTGCGTTGATTACAATTACTTTATTATGTCTGAGGCCTGCGACATGGCCAGCCGGAGTTTGCACACTGTGTTGTGTGTTGTTTGTAGATTTAGCGGCTTTCGTCGGACCAGCTTTATTGAAGCCATTAAAACACCGATTTAATTATCTCGATAAGCGATTCGCTCTGATAAGAATTCGTGTAGTGATGCGGAAATCTGAGCACTAATTTTTCCGTCATAAGCTTTTTATTAGTATTTTGTGTGAATGTTGATATCAAATAATTAAATGGTACTGCCAGTAGCTGGATAATCTATACTGTTATTTGTTCTAGTGTAAGGTTGTAGACAAATAAATAATTTTATGAGAATTGTTATGCGCAAGGTTTTGCACGCGTCTTCACTCGCGTGTATGTTATCACGATAAAAAGTCGCTTATGTTACTGAATGAATGTAGCTACCCATTAATAAAAGAATTTTCAAAATCGATTTTGTGTTTTAGGCGTGAAAACGTAACAAATGAATTTATAATATAAGTAGTAGCCGTGGGAGAGCCATGCTTCGGCACGAATGGGCCGGCTCGACCGGAGTGATACCACGGCCTCACAGAAAACCGGTGTTAAGCAATTCTTTCGTTGCTTTTCGCTGAGTGAGTGAGGTTACCGGAGCCCAAATCCAAGCCCTCCCGCTGGCTCCAGCGGGAGGGACTTCAAGGGCGGCAACGCGCTTGTGACTTTTGAGTTGCAGGTGTCCATGGGCGGCGGTAGTTGCTTACCATCAGGTGACCCGCCTGCTGTTTGTATACTAAAAAAAAATGTTATTACAAATCTATAATACTAATCACAAATATTGTGTGATGAAAACGACAATTTTGGGTGTAATTGATACGTAATTATGTATAATTGGATATATTCAGAAATAAAAGTACGGTTATTTAGAAATATACGTATCCGGTTGACGGCTAACTAGCTTTTTCATCATCATCGTCAGCCTATCGCAGTCCACTGATGGACACAGGCCTCTCCTATTGCACGCCAGTTCGATCGATTAGCTTGTTAGCGGGACTAAAATGGAGTCGGCCAAATGTTGTCGAATGTTGGACTTCTGTCTTCCTTCTTCTTCTTCTTTCGGATAAAAGACGGGTACACTTATGTATGTTATTAATGCTGGTTTACAAGATACGATACAAAACGAGGTAATCTGGAAAGAATTTAATGACAAATGATTTACTGCGCCCCGCCTATAAACAGGATAGAGCACCTCGAGGCTTCCTTTTTTCTATTCAACTTCAGTTCTTTAAGCTAAGTGTCTCGCCTGCTATCAACCGCACCACTATTTGTAGAAATTTTTAAAATTTTCTTAAGTCGTGAAATTTCTGACCTAGGGCCTATAATTGATTTCCATCAATTAGCTTTCCCGGTCGACCACGTTACTAAATCGCGTCATCCAAATACCACGAGACTACTAAATTACTAATTTGTTTCTTATCCACGGCTTTGCTTTTTACTTTTGGTTGACCTGCTTGAGATATTTCTAACACGTCCACTTTCTTTCAGTTTCAGTTCAGATGTATGGCCATATACTTGTCTACTATTATATAAATGGGACTAAAATTATTTCATAATTCTATGTATACGGTATACCCGCTCGCCTTAGGGCTCCAATAGCTTAGGTATAATGAGTCGAATGCTGGATACGTATCGGGAAAGGAAACCATCACACCTCCTTCAAACAACAGCCATTGTGAACATTTAAATCCCTTTACAAGGGTACCCTACCCTCGTAGGAGAAGCTATAACGAAAATGTTTCAAGAGTACAATTAAAGTACTTAGTAGTTTAGGGAAATAACAGTCTGAGAGAGGAATTTTATGTTTAGTTGTAATGTGTCTTTGTTTTCTTTGGATACGAGTCGAGTATTTTCTAGTTGTTTTAACTCGTACACTCAATGCTCATGGGGAAATTAAAATATAACGACTGGCTTGAATAGTAATGTTTTAGTTGAAATTGTGGGAATATTATACGTATAGATCTAAAGTCCATTTATGTATGTTTGGGCTGGCTTAAATTCAAATAGAAAATACAACTGCGACATTAAAAAAATACAAAGTTTGATGAGTTAGGATATAACCCAGGCGACGCGAAAGTCGAAAGTTAAGTGTAAGTAGCGTGATCATTACAAATTATTAAACACTCGTAATTGATTAAATTTATTAATATTTTTGACCGTCCCTATGGTGACGGATTAAGAATACGGAGTGTCACCACCCCTAAATCATCCCGTGGGTGTCGACGAAGAAAAAGCACTGAAAAGAGAAGGAAAACTTGACGTAAAGCTTTTTTTTTCAGTGCGGCAATTCCCTCGGATACCACCCAGGGTAGTTACGTCAGACTCGAACCAACCAAAAACTAGTCGGGGATTTAGGTGTACCGTAGGAAGGAAATCCCTGGTAACCCGACGTACCTCGGGCCATCTACGGCGGCTAGATGACCCTCCCTCCCCCCCTGTGCGGGAACCCCCATGTTCTCTTTGTGCTCCCGAAAGGGTGCTCGCGCTCTATCCCAACCCATCTGGTGAAGATGGTATAGTAGGCCAAAACTTCCTTTCTAAGGAGAGGCATATGTCCAGCAATGGACTATCAAAGGCTGTTGATGTGATGGTGACATTTTTCATTGATTTGTTAGTATAGTTGTTACTGAACCTATCTGGTCGTAAGTTCAATACAAACCTAGTACAAATATCTATAGTATGTACTCGTATATATTTAAGAATACATATGTTTATCAGTAGTCATATAGTCTAGTTATTACATAAGTATGTTTATCAGCAGTCTAGTTATCAAAGTACATTTATACTTCGTTTGGGATCAGACTTCCTTGCGTGGTATATGTATTATTTCTTTTATTGAAGTGTGTATTATTGATATATTTTAAGTTGTAATTCGCTTTTGTCGCTTTATGTCGGTTATCTAGGTAAAAATTAGCTTATGTATATGCTGATAATGTAGTTTTTAATTTGTGTGACGTGTAACTAGATTTAAATTGCCGTATTATAGCGAACAAGCTCTGTGTGTGATTCTTAAATTTATAAGTTTTTTTACATTACATACATTTATTTAATACGCCGTGGCTACGCCCGCGTGTTGGTTATAGTAGTACTCGCTGATAATGTAGATTTCCATTATAGAAATAATTTTTAAAATTTGTTTAGTGGTTCAGGGGTAATGGGTAACAAACAAACATTAAACTCACTTTTAAATCTATACAAATAAATAAAATGGAAGTGTCTGTTTGTAATGTCAAAATAATAGGGTTTTTTTCATGCTTACACGTTTATTGGCACGATACCTATGCCTAAAAACCAGTTTAAATATTTTTTGTCTGTCTGTCCGTCTGTTTGTTCCGGGTACTCTTCAAAATGGCTGGACCGATTTTGATAATATTTTACTACGGCGTAGCTGTCTATATAAGGAGTAACTTAGGCTATTTTTTCTCTCAGAAAAACCCTATAAAATTTACGAAGGCACTAAGGTACGAACGAACGAAGTCGCGGGCAAAAGTTAGTTTGTAATTTAAGTATGGAATGAATGAATTTCCAGCTCATAGTTCCACAAGAAAGCTTGTTAAAGGAAAGTTGTAATAAAAACTAAAAGATCACATACAATCGTGTCGGTACCCTGCTGGCAGTCGGCGAGGGTTATTTAGCATTCAGTCGAAGCGTTCATGATTGATGTTCCTGTCGGCTACTCGCCGCCTCGATCCACCTGGGTGTACCCGGGAAATGCATTAGGCTTAATTTTTTCTTTTATTTCCCCTTTTTTTCGTGCGGATTTTATCTTATGCTAGTTTAGTTAACGTTCAGAGATTTCGTTTTATTATCAGTTTATTTTGCGTGGAAAAGAAATGATATCTCTTAAGAAATACTTCCAGTGCGTTTTAAGTAACAATTCTGGCAATTTAACTTTAATGTATTTTGATTTGACTGTCGAAACATTTATAATTTAGACGTTTTACAAATATTTAGGATTTAAAACCTATAGGATTTAGGAAATAGTCAGTGGTAATCGGTTCGTTTTCTAGGATAAAAAATCGTGTGATGAGCACGATCATTTGTTGTGGCTTTGGGTGTAACTTTTCTGTACGCGCCTTTGGAGACCACTTATTTTTTCGTACCCATAGCAGTTGAGACCTTGGGCAGTTGGAGTACAGACGCCAAGGTGTTTGTATATGAGTTAGGGCGCAGGCTGAACAAAGTGACTGGTTACTCCCGCTCAGGGTCGTTCCTGGTGCAGAGGTTGGCCGTGGCCATTCAGCGTTTAAACGCAGCTATCGTTTTTCTTTGGGCACCTTTGCGCCGAGAGCGACCAGGGGTGGGTTATTTAAAAAATAGAGAATTTTAGTTAAAATACAATTCTTATTTTTGCCTGAGATAATTAATTGTTTGTATCATTTATAGTATATAGTATTTTGTATCAGATTATAAGGTTTTTGTTTTATTAATGTATTTTGATTTGACTGTTGAGACATTTGTAAATTAGACGACTCGGGACTCTTAAGATTTAGTTTTTTTCATTTAGATATTTTTATATTATAGCTATTTGCTTTTAGGTTTTTATACTAACATCAAAAATATTTATTATTACTTTAAGAGAGAACATCAGAAGCCCAAGTGCGAGTTTATTTCACATCAAAGACCGTACTCCTTCCTAAAAGGCCGGCAACGCGTTTGTGACTCCTGAGTTGCAGACGGCGCGGTCACTGCGGCGATGGTCACTTTCCATCAAGTGACCCGTCTGCTCGTCTGCCAATTCTAACATAAAAAGAAACTGACTCTCGACAGCGAGCGCGTATGGCGTTGCCAATCGAAAACAAGATTGGTGACAAGACCGGGATGGTTTTCGATCCTTGTAGGGCCTTCGTTCAGCAGTTGACGGCAATAGGCTGATGACGACAATGATGATTTTATTAGAAAATCAAGAATTCGACATATGAAAATTAAGACGCCTACCCATCGCCTTCAGACACGTTAAGCACACCCTGACGAGTTAAAATTACACGTGCATAGATTAAGGTCGACTACTATCACGATACTTTAGTTACAAAAACCAACACGTAATGACTGCGGTGGTAAATAAGTAATCACGATGCTAGCGGGCATTAATGCGATCATAGATGTGTGGAGGAATGGGTGTCACGTCCCTCCAACACAAAGGGGGGATCTTCCTGCCAGGCGAGGTGATCATGCCTGGCGGGCCGCGGCCATATATGCTAATCAGCGAGAGAATTCTTCATATCGCAATACAGGATTAGCAAATCTCATTCAGGAGTTACTCCTTAGTTCGGTATGTCTTCGTTAGATGGCGCTGTAGTATGTTTCTTTGTTTTATCGAATGTGGAAGTCGCCACAGATGTATAAATAACTTTTAGTTCAGTTCAAAGAAACTTATTTCTCATGAGATAGATTTTTAAATTATATTCAGCGTAAGCTTATCCCATTCTTTTATATCGGCTAGTAATCTATTGAACAGCTGTGCTCCCTCCAAGAATATAGTTTTTATGAGTGCCTGAAGTTTCAGCGAATTGGTACTGGGCGTGGTATCTGATTGACTGGTTCAGTAATATATGTTCTCCGTTGTCGCGTATTTGAGATGTAGGGTTTTCCCCCCTCCATACTTTTTATTGGACGCCTCTATCTACCCCTTAGGAATAAAAGATGTGTGTATGTATGTATATTGCATACATAGGATAAACATCAGTTCTTCAGTGGTGATACGCAATAATAGTTCCAGCAGCAGGCCTGCTTTTTTTTTCAGCCAGTTCCTAAATTTTAGGTGGTTCCTTTTACGATCGGCTGGCACAAACTCTGTATGGGAATCTACACCGATAATAATAACCGACCGTTTCGAAGGGGTTCTGCCTTAAGAGAAGAAAGGGCAAACAAACTCATGGTCACTGTTTTTAATAATTACTGGTAGATAGAGTCGGTTCATTAAATATACTTACCATTAGGTGACCCGCCTTCACATTTACTCCCCTAGCACATAAAGATATATATACACACATGTATATGTCGAAGAAGTGGCCTAAATCGGCACCAAAACTTTAAAATTGAAATAATTTGAAAAAATAATCTAATTATATTATAATATTGTGGCGACTCCCACATACATAGAAACAGAAACATACTAAAGCGCCATCTAATGAAGACACACCGAACTACGGAGTAACTACTAAAATAAGAATTGCTAATCCTGTATCGCGATATAAAGAATTCCCTCGCCGATTAGCATATTTACAACTTCCCAACATCAACCGTTGGGCGGATTCGCTACGCGCTCACCGAGAACGGACGTCCCAACTCGCCGCACGGATCAACAAAATCACATCGCACCGCGCGGGATAAGTGTCGCTGACCCAGTCTGCGACGCTTGTACCGTACGGGGCGATCTTCAAAGAAGAAGAAGAAAGAAGACTCGGCCACTAAGGCCGTGTGATCGCGGCTGCACGCGCGTCCCCGAAAAGTTTGGACAGGAATCTCAGTGCTAACGTAATAGCGGGTCGACCGCCACCCTAACGGTTGTTAGCGAAGAACTCTGAGGTTTTTGTTCAACTACCCTCCAAAATTTTTTTTTTTCGCGCCGCCAATAAAACAAACACAAGCCACCATCGTAACCAAAGGCTGGCCGTGCGCTCCCATGAGCGCTAGCCATGCCGAGACCCACCACCAGCCCTACAAAGGGCAAGTTAACACCTGCATCACGAGGCACAAGCGCCCCTTGCGCTCCGCCGGCTCGAGCGCCTTCCGCACTCGCCAGCGTTGAGCACACGGGTGTGCACCGCACTCCTGCGCCTCAAACAGAAGAAACACCGGCACCAGCACGTCGGCCACGACAAATGGCCCCCCTACCGACCTCTCGCGCCTCACGCCGCGAAGAAAGGAGGTCGGAATCGGCTTCCAGCGACTGCTCCGCGACGCACACACCGGCGCGTCGCGAAAGAGCCGCCCCGCCGCGCTATGCGGCCATGGAATCACCGGCCCCCAAAGCACTATACTCCTTCCCGTCAACCGAATCACTACACTCGGCGGGGGGCTCACAGGAGGACACGCCCCGCTCGCCCTCACGCTCACCATCGCGCGATGCACCACTGCACAAGATAATGCAACGAAACGTGCACCACTGCGCAGGACAACAAGAAACAACAATAGACACCCCACTGCCGCCTGTTCCCACACGACGACAGCGCAGCCCAGAAGAAGAGGGCTGCGACAATACAAAACGCCACTGCCCAGCCCCCCGCGCGCGGCCACCACTATCACAGCGCGACCCGCGGGTGGCCAGAAGGCAGCAGCAAGACGAGGGAAGACAGGCGGTCACCTACGCCGGGGCCGTGCTGTCCCCACCGCCCATTTCCACCACAGAATCCAACCAAAACACCGAAACAACCGCCGCCACGACAACGAAAACCGCGGCGCCAGTGCGCCGCTATCCGCCGATAATCGTGGAGCACCTGCCGAACTGAGCTACGCACATGCGGGAGTTGAAGCAGAGGCTCGGCAGGGCAGCAAACGCCCGCCCCTACGGAAGGGGCATCAGGTTCACCCCGAAGGAGGACCACGAATACCGACTCGTCCAACGGTACCTAACGGTGCTGGAAAAAAGCGAGGGTATATCGTGGTTCACTTACTCCTTACCGGACGAGCGAAGCCTGAAGGTGGCCATACGCGGGCTTCCAAGCAATGCGACGCCGGAAGAGGTGGAGCAAGAACTGCGAGACTTGGGCTACGACCCCGAATACGTGAGAAACATTCGGGGTCGCGGCGACCGACCAGGGTGCATCCTCCTCGCGATATTAAAGAGGACTCCAAACATCACGCCGGGGATATATGAGATAGACGAAATGTTAGGCATCCCCGGCGTTAAAATAGAAGCCTGGCGGGGTAAGAAGAGGCCTGCACAGTGCCCGCCGCCAGCTGCCCGCGACCACGTGAGGAGCCCGCTACGTGCGCAAACTGCGGGGGGGAGCACCCCGCAAATAACACACACTGCCCCGTCTTTCAGCGCGAACTGCGCAACAAAAAGGCGGGGACGGTCGCCATTACCGGGGAGTCGCGCCGCAGGCCGGCCCCGGTAAACCCACAGCCCATTGGGGAGAAGGCTCAAGGGGAGTCTCTCATGGCGGCAGCAAACCCCCCGCCACCCAGAGGAGCATCCACCTCTTCCAGAAGAGGGCGAAGGAAGAGGGGCGGCAAGAAAGGGAAGCCGCACACCGCCCCCGTAAAGGATCCAAAAGCCGACCGAGCCGCGGAGAGGCCGTCCGCCGATCAGCCCACCATCCTCCCAGCCGTCACCACTGCCCCCCTCCCCCAAAAGAGGGCGACAGTGAAGGCACGCAAAAAAAACACCAGTACCTATAAGCGGACGACTACAACCACAACCAGTGAAGGAAACAAGACGGAAATACAGGCCGTCCTAATGAGCATTATGCAGGTGGTGATGACAGCTCTTAGTAGTGACCAAGACGCGACCACCATCCTGCACAACACCCTCAAGGGTATAGCCGATCTAATTACTCAGCTACATGGCTAGTAAGCCCTTGAGGGTGATACACTGGAACGCCCGCGGCCTAACTAAAAAGGCCGTGCTCCTTCGACGCGCCCATGGGCGGCCAACATAGTTGTTAAAATAATTTATTTTAACACCTAATTACTTGTTACAGTGTTGCTGCGGCCACCCCCGGCCCACGAGCACCTGCGCCTACTTGGCTCAAGTAGGTACATCGTGCGGGGGCGGCGATGACCGCCGCAACAATGAAAAAGAAGACAGCGCCCCGCAGACCGCACAGCGGTGCGAGGCGCCACTCCCGGATTAGACACCAGAGGGGTTGCACGTAAGTCGCCGCCCCTGTCGCTGGTCGCCCGGAGCTGGGCCTCCCCAGGTATCGCCTGGGGTCTCACCTGGCTCGGGCTTGACCGCCGGGGCGGCGTGAAGACTGAAGCAACCCCTCCACAACACAAGCGACTACCAGTCAAGACTACAAGCCCAGGACCTGCCCCTATTTAGGGGCTGCGGTAGACACCGCTGGCAGGGGGCCGAAGCCCCGATCCAGCCACCGCACGTCCCCTGCGGGACGTTGTGAAGACTCGAGAGAGAACCGTTGGGCCGTGGCCCGCCAGGCATGATCACCTCGCCTGGTCGGAGGATCCTCCCTTTGTGTTGGAAGGACATGACACCCGTTCCTCCACAATATTATAAGTTCAAAAAGAAAGGAGGGGTGCTAGATCCCAATTGTTCTAAAAATATTTTAGTTCGGCAGTTAGAAAAGCACGTTTTTTAGTTTTTTCAAACTATAATTTATTTTTGCTCTATTAGTCACTAGTGATGATTATTTTATCATTAAGATTAAAAAAGTAACAAGTAAGTAAGTTACATATGCTTCATCACACGCCTCTTAGTACGTAGCAAAAGACACTACCGTACTTTTAGGTATGAAAAAAGCCATTAATCAGGATGACAAGCCAAATTTATCAAATTATTGTATTGTCATCGATCCTTGATAAGTTTGGGAAGTTTCAATTTAATTCGCAGTTTTGAAGTGGGTCATAATCACGTTCGAAGATTCCGTTACATAGAAATACATTTATATCGAGCTAATAAAAGTGTGTTAAAAATATATATAAATAAATAAAATAAAATAAAATGAGCCTTTATTACTGTTACTCTCTACAATATTTTCTTAAATGTTATACTATTTACATTAATATTATACTTGTTACACCGTTGTGGTCATTATAGTATATCGGTAATCTCTTTGTGTGTAGCAGCTTGTCTCTCGACAAAGGCCTCCTCCAAGGACTTCCATGCGGTTCGATCCCTAGCTATTCGGGTCCACTTAGCGCCCGCCATTTGTCTGAAGTCGTCTTCCCAACGTTTACACGGTCTCCCTTTATTTCTTTTGTCGCCCATAGGACACCACTCTGTTATTATTTTTGTCCACTTTTCTTTCGTATCCCGTAACATATGTCCTGCCCAACGCCATTTTAACCTTCTACTAACGATATGCGCATTTTTGAATTTAGTTTCTGTTTTAATTGTTTCCAATTTCACTCTGTCCCTTCTTCTTAATCCTATTACACTTCGTTCGATGCTGTTCTGGCACACTTTTATTTTATTTGATAGCTGATCTGTTAAAGCCCATGTTTGACATCCATAAGTTAAGCACGGGAGTATGCAAGTGTTATATACAGTTCTTTTAATTTTTATGGACATTTCCTCATTTTTCATTATTTCACTAAGGCTCCAAAATCTTTTCCATGTCATTGTTATTCTTCTATCTATTTCTTTAGGCATGTTGTCAAGGGGTGATATCAATTGTCCTAAATATATGTATTCATTAACATACTCTATTTCTTTCTCGTTAACCATTATAGCATCTAAATCTGATTGCTGAGCGTTAGTCATTATTTTTGTTTTGCTTATATTCATTGACAGCCCCGCTGTAGCACTTTCCTCAGCCAACTGCTGCAGCATTCGTTCTAATCGCCGTGAATCTTCAGAAAATAGTATTAGGTCATCAGCAAAGCGCAAGTGGTTTAATTTTTGGCCATTGATGTTAAGACCTATATCTTCCCATTCAAGATTTCTGAAAATCATCTCTAGAACCGCCGTAAACAATTTTGGTGAAACCGGATCTCCTTGACGAACTCCTCTTTGGACTGGGAATGGTTCTCCTGTTGTTTCGAGCTTCACCTGGGCTGTGCTTCCTGAGTAAATAATGTTCAGGATTCTGATGTATTTCATTTGAACCCCTTGGCATTTCAGGGCTTTCCATATGTATTTATGTTCCAGGGAATCAAATGCCTTGTGAAAGTCCACAAACCCTATGTAATACGTTTTCTTGTATTCTCGATATTTTTGCAGGACCTGTCTAAGAACATGGATATGCTCAATTGTAGAACAATTACTACGAAACCCTGCTTGCTCTTTTGGTTGGTTTTCATCCAATACATTTGCAATACGAGACAGAATTATCTTGGAAAACACTTTGTAAATATTGGACATTAAGCTTATCGGTCTGTAGTTATTTATGTCCCCTTTATCCCCCTTCTTGTGAAGTAATATTATAGTTGATTTCATCCAATCAGGAGGTATATTCTCAGTTCTTAAAATTTCATTAAACAGATTTGTTAGTATCGGAGCTATGACAGATGCTGTAGTTTTAAGTAGTTCATTAGTTATCTGATCCGACCCTGGAGCTTTATCCGTTTTTTGTGAGTTTATAGCCTTTATTGTTTCTTCCGTTAAAATGAAAGGCACCGGTGCTGGGTTAAGCCAAGTGTCAAGTTTCTCTTTGTCTTCCGGCTGCTTCTCCGTGTACAGTTCTCTATAAAATTCTGTGGCAATTCTTAGTATTTCTTGTCTCTTGCTAGTGTAATCCTTGTCCTTGTTCTTTAGATGTAGCATCCAGTCTTTTTTATAATTCAATTCCTTGAAAGCTTTTTTAGTCCCTCCACTTCGTTCTATATGTTTTTTTAGTGTATTTTGCCTCCTAGTTTTATGATCTCTTCTAATGCTTTCATTAATTTCCTTGCTTAAGCTTGCTATTTTCTGTCTGTTCTTCTTACCCTCCTTTCCTTTCTTTATTAATTCTTTTCGTTGTTCTAGCAGTTGTTTGGATTTACTTGAGAGTAGTTTCTTTTTGGCTTCATTATTTATTTTGGTCGTTTCTGATTTCAATATGTTTAGCAAGCTATCGTATTTGTCTTGTATTGATATGCATTGCTCAATGCTATTTACACGTGTTTTAAGGCAACTTAATAGCTTGTCGTTATTCCCCAGGCAGATAAGACTGTTCACTTTGTTCTGTAACCTTCTATTTCTCTTAATACGTGTCCCTCTTATCGTCGCTCGAACCATTCTATGATCAGAATTAAAATTTAATTGGTTTATTATTGATATGTTTTTGAATACTCGAAAATTGTTGGATAGAATGTAATCTACTTCATTTTTATATGATCCATTTGGGGAGATCCAGGTCCATTTCCTTGATATTTTTTTATTATAAAAGGTGTTTAGAATTTTTAATTTATTCTCTAATGCCAGTGTGACTAGTCTTTCGCCATTCTTGCTTCTTTTCCCATATCCGTACTTTCCTATCGTATAGTCTTCTCCCGGATTACAAACTCCAACTTGTCCATTGAAATCCCCCATTATTATGATATTTTTGCATGAGTTCTGTATTGTGGTTTGTAAATCCTTGTAAAATAATTCAATCTTTGCTATTCCTTGTTTATTTTTCGGTTCAGTTGGGGAGTATACCTGGATAATAGACCAATTTGTATCTTTTTCATGGTGTAAAGGTAATTTTATATTTAAGACCGCAATTTTTTCTGAAATACCCTTAATTTCCACTACATTCCTCATTAGTTCCTGTTTGATTAAGAAGCCGACTCCGTACAGTCCCGGTGTTTCACCTTTATAATGTAAGATATACTTCCCGTAGTCTTCTACTCCTTCTCCTAGGCGTCTCATTTCACTTATTCCTATTATGTCCCAATTTATAGTTTCTAGTGCTTCCTGTAGTTCAAAAAGCCTTTCGGGCGTTCTTAGAGATCGAGTGTTAAATGTAGATATATGAATATCTATTTCTTTTGCTGAATTTTTATTTATTTTTATCCTTCGAGGGTCGTGGTCTTTTTCCCCCACGGTGACCAGTCGGGTTGGGGGAGGACGTTTTTCTGTTATATCCTTATCTATTAGTTCATTTTGTTGTGTTGTTGTAGTTTGTATTGTTGCTTTAGTTTGTTTTATTTTCCGATTACCGATAATTAATTGTTATTGTTTATTTCCTTGGAGAGTTGACAGAGAATTGGATCTACCTCTCATCACATCAAATGCATTTATTCGGTTTGTTTTTGAGGCATTTAGATTCTGTTGTTTTCTAGGTTGCAAGTCGTTTTGTGGAGAAGTTGATGATTCTCGTTTCCTTTTTTCATTACTCGGAATATTTTCTTTAATCACCAACTTATCATATTTTAAATAAGCAATATTTCCTTTACTTCTTTCTTCTTTTAATTTAGACAGTAAGGCTTTTCTTCGTTCCAAAACTTCTTTTGAATAGTCTTCGGTGATATAAATTTCCTTCAGCTTCTTTTTGTTTGCTAATATTTCGGTTTTCTTCATATAACTAACAAAGGAAAAAAGGATCGGTCTCGGTTTATCATTCCTATTTGCTTTTCCAATACGATATAGATTGTTGACATCATATTCCTCAATGACTATTCGTGCGTCGTGTTGGAATACTTCCTTAACCTTCATTAATAACTCTGAGGTTGAATTCTCCACTTCTTTTAAACCAAAAATCACTATGTTCTTACTTCTTTTCTCCCACTTTAAATGATCCATTTCTTCCTGCATGTTTTCTAACTTTGTTTTTAGCAATCTGTTTTCTTCTGTAATTGGTTTTAACTTTTCTTCCAGTCTACTCATGATATTTTTAGTAATGGTTTCTGTTAATTCAATGGTTTGATTTTTTATTTCCATTTTCATGTTATCAAATAGCATTTGGAATTGTTCGTCCATCTTTGTTTTTGTGTGACAGAACGTATTAATCGATTCTTCTAATTAGTCGATTGTTTCTCCGCTGGTAACCCCGGTGAGTGACTGAATGACAGTTGATAAATGAATGATATTCGGCTGACAGTTGTTCTATTTGGCTATGGTTTTAACTAACCTCCAAAAGTTCCTGGTATTAATGCCGTGTTGATTTGTTCAATTCCTCACTAATATGTTCGCTTTGATATGTTTACACACTGCAGTGCACTATTCCTCTTGTTTCGGAGCCTATTATGTGGCGAAATGTAATCTCTAGCCAATTTTAATTGCAATTTGTTTACGACACAGTGACTTATAGTTGTTGACACTTTGAGCACCGGATACGGAAAAAAAACATATAATAGTATTCAAATATCTCTGTGATTCATGAATAAAAAGTAAATTAAACTAAATGCGAAGATATGTTACACCATTCAAGTTAAACTTTGTCAAGTAACGTTCCACATCCACATTTCAAAGTCATATATTCGGTATGTAAAACAGTACCACAATCCAATCATCACAAAATTGAAAATATACGCTTACCAAAAATATGAGGAGATTACAGCTGTGTCCGATTTTTACATAATCGTGTAGTGTCGTTTACATAGTCGGTGGAGGAAGGGGGTTTTTTATTAGAGCAAACGGTAAAATTGGGATTACACATTTCACAATTTGTGTGATATTTAGGTCGGTAACCGAATCCATATATTGATAGGTAATATGAAACTGTAAGCTTTGGGTGAACTGTTGATAATAAAAAAAAATCGCAACATCTCGTAGACAAAACTATAATAAGGAACGTTAAACAAAACAAAACTCGGCATCTATTCTTTTTAACTGAACTAATAACGTAATATTATTCCGGAAAAAAAAGTACACAAGAAAAAAATGGACACTTTAAAATTAATAAAAACTTTTAATTTCTAGATTTATGAATGGAAACTAATATTTAACGACTACCTATTGTCTAAGCTATTTTACGTTTGTTTTTCGATGACTATATTTCATAAAGTAATACACCACGGCCAAAAAAAAAAAAAAAAACTCTAAAATACTGCTGTGTGAAAACCTTTTAAATGGGTACGGGATGCGCATTATATTGTCTAAGTTGGTGGACAGAAAGCTTGTACCATGGTAAAGGAGGAAGTAATACGAACTGTAAAAGGATACCATCCGTGTGGTAACAGATTAAGAATACGGAATGTCACCACCCTTATTCATCCTGTAGGTGTCGTAGCAGCCGAATAAAGGAGTAAACAACATAGGACAACAGCACTGCAGAGAGAAGGAAAACACGACAACAACAACTCTTTGCAGTGCTGTTGTCCTGTGTAGTTTGCTCCCTTAGTGGGCTCTTATGACACCCACGGGATGAATAGCGGTGGTGACAACCCGTATTCTTCATCCGTCACGGACTTCATCACACACTTCCGTCCCTTGTTGTTAAATCACTCCTACTCATTGCAGGAATGCAATTGGAATTGGAATGGAATTGGAATTAAAGATTTTAACCATAACATCATGCTAGGTTGAAGGTGTAATGATGATCCAATAGCAACTAGAACGTACATAAATCCTCGAATAACACACAACTAATAGTTATAATATGTAAATTATTTTCGCGTATGCTAATCCAGCGACCTCCCCCAAGGGTCCAAAAGACCTCGATCCTTTGTCTATGTGCAGAGGCCCGCGTTGACTATCTTTACGTTTGGTTTAGATAAGGTCGTTTGGAGATTTCGATATAAGACCGAGCCTCTGTCGCGTATTAGTCAAACTAGATTTATTTAAAGGCAGAACTTTAAAAGGTTTTCGTAGTGACTTTGAATAAGTATTCGAGTATTTAAACTTGGTGTTCTCCGAAGTCTCAAGTGTCTCAAAATATAAATATTTTTTAGGGTACCTATTTACCTCTATATATAGATAGGTGGTATCCAAGGGGATTTCCGCACGGAAAAAGAAAGGGTAGGTACCTATTTACCAATATTTGATTATGTTTATATTTAATATTCTTATTCTATGAAATGAAGTGTTATATAAAGATTCCAAATAATCCTACTTTCTTAAGCTTAATTAGAATAACCTTTTAAATACTGAGATTAACTTATCTCTTGGATAGTTTTCTCTCTTTGCACGAGCTCGTATTTGAACCAGTTAACCGATCGTTGTACTAAAATTAGCTCATTTACTTATTTACCTCTGCAAAGTGCCAGAAAGTTCATGAGTATACCTGAGTCTTTTCCAAGAAAACCATAATAACGTACTTCATCTTATTTTTTTTTTCAACGATCAACAACGCCATCTAGTTTCAAAACAATGGTAAATATATACATATTATACATAGAAAACACCGGAAATAATGCAAACAGATAAAGATGAAGATCATGCATACATTTGGACCGTCTCTTGAATCGAACCCGAGACCTCAGTACAGCAGTCGCATTCACTAACACTGCACCATCGAGGAAGTCATTAATCATCTTTAATATCATCTATCTATCTTTTCCCTACGCTATTTTTTGTGCCATGAGGGGTAACGAGCAGATGGGTCAGCTGACACTACTGTTCAAAAGTTACAAATGCGTTACCCCCTTTTGAGGTTTTTTTTGTTGACGGGGTGGAAAATCGCATTACGCAGGAGCCAGGTGTTCCCACTTAAAACCACCCCAAAGCCGGTCTAAGGCAATCTACTCCGAGGAGGACCCGGACCATGTTATTTCAAGTCCCCCCAGTAGGGCCCTATCTCTGGACTCACTAACACCGGTTTCCTGTAAGGCCATTTGAACCTGCCTATTTGTGCCAAAACATGGCTCTCCCACGGACTTACTCCCACTTATCCCGGATATTCCCTAAAATTATTAAATTATTAAATATGCAGTAAAATTAATCCTACATGGTTTAAACAAATATTTAAAATTGTAATCCAATTTCAGAGCGTCCATGTGATTGTTTGTAAAATTGGCATTTAGTCACCCAAGTAATGGATTTAACGGTTGAGTGGAATTGATTTTGTTCTGGTTCAATACACCGATACATTTTTGTTTATCGTGATGTATTGAACTGGGCCGTAGTAGACATTTGCACTTTTTTAAAAGCAGGGACAGATATCAGACAGATAGGATTTATTGACTACGTATTAACAAGTTTTACAGTTATTTGAACCTTGACAGCACATCGTATACAATCCATACTCTAAATGTGAAAGTAAGTCTGGTTGTTTGTTTGTAGTCCATTTGTGTAGTCCGTGTGGTGACGGATTAAGAATACAGAATGTCACCACCCCATTCATCCCGTGGGTGTCGTAAGAGGCGACTAAGGGAGCAAACTACGCAAGACAACAGCACTGCAGTGAGAAGGAAAACTTAACACAAACCCTATACCAACCCGTCTAGCCAGCGTAGTATAGTAGGCCAAAACCTCCTTTCTAAGGAGAGGCCTATGTCCAGCAGTGGACTAGTAAAGGCTGTTGATGATGATGATGTTTGTTTGTTACGCTTAGCCTTAACCACTAAACCATGGCTTCCTAGTATCGCGATAACCGACATACACACGGGCAGAGCCACGGGAAAAAGCTAGTCTTCTTTACATATAAAATTACTTGAGTTAGCAAGTATCCGTCCCTGGGCTGCCGGTACTCACTTATCATTAGGTGAACCGTCTGCTTTTTTGCTAATACCATAGAAAACTTTAAGAAGTCTGATAACATTATATAAATTTTGATAGTATCTTCGTCTGCCGTATTAGGCATATGAGAAGTCATTTTAATAAATATCATTACTTCAAAAGATCACTTGGCTAAGTGGTAACAGAGTAGAACACATTGAAAGGTTACGCAATCCAGGTCAGCACATAGATGGGTGACCATTTCTTAATACATTAAGACCCTTCCAAGTTCCAAGTTAAGCCATCTGTCCTGGTCGCTACACGAACATCTGTGTCAATCGTTACAGTAATTTGGAGACCTAAATTTTCAGACAATAGTCTTTCTACAGAACTTCGATATCGCCTAGTACTTGGGTTGTGGAGGTCTGAAGGCAGTCGCTCCTAGTAAAAAGTTCAATCGTATCGTACTACACTTGAAGCCGACCCCAATCTAGTTTGGAAATATGGCTCGGAGGAACAACATTATTTCATAACCTTTTTTATTACATATCTACGAGGCACTTATTAAGTACTGGCAAAAATGTAAATAAAATTTTACCTCGAGAGCCTCTCTACGCCCAAGCCTGTAAGAGGGCAAAACTCTTAACAGCGTCTTTTGTCTGCTACGATAATGGGTTCGAATCCCAATAACCGATAGGGATTTGTATCTTAATATCTGTAAAGATAAGCTGCTGATTGAATCTTTTGTCAAAGCAATCTCAAGGGTTCCCTTTGTCTTTTTTACATTGACTTCTGAACGTATGAACTATGTTTGGTACTTTTACAAATATTATGTGGATTCTAGCAATTATAATAACCAATGTACAGAATACTGAATACATTTTAATGACCACATACTTTTAGTAAAATGAATAGTTTTAATAGGTCTTTACCTATGAAATTGCCGTTTTGTATGCAATAAGTGAAAGTACTTATTTTTTTTTAACTTTTTTATTTCTGTTATTCGAAGTAATCACCCATGCAATCCACGCATCTTTGCCAACGCATTGGCAGTTTATTGATGCCCTTCTTGTAAAAATCAGCTGGACGGTAGGCAACAAACTCTTCAAAGGCATTTTGTACTGCCTCTCGGGAATTGAATTTTTTACCCACTAAAAAGTTGTCTAAATCTTGGAAAAAGTAATAGTCGGTAGGTGCAATGTGACCACCAGACCTTGCACCTACCGACTATTACTTTTTCCAAGATTTAGACAATTTTGAAAAAATAAGTACTTTCAAGTAAAGACCTAATATATGGAGTCGTGATATAACACTATATATGCACTGCACCGTTTGTTACATGGTCCTTCGAGCGCCTTCCATGATAATTACCACAGAATCTATTAATTCTAAAGTCTTCTCAAAATATTTTACTGAGTGGTTTAAGTCAGATATCAGGTTTAAGAAATACAATATTTTATTTCTAAAGTATTTATTACTCAAAAGCTTGACCTTTTAACTTTATACCAACCTTTAAATAAAATTATTTCTGAAATTAAAATAAAATATCGCGTTACGTTATAATTCGTCCGTTGGCAATTTTATTTGAGCCCGAGCAGCGACGGATAAGCTATGGTTGTGATATTGGTTGCGAAGGTAGGGTAACTTTGATCTGCTAAGCTATAATTAAAATAGAATAACCTTTTTTGAAGACATTCCCAAGGACACTTATCGTTATGAAGGCGTCTATAAAAGGAACTAGCCAAAATCATTTGTAGTATACACATCACACCCATGTCCCACCCATTACGAATATTGTGTGATAAGCAAGATCATTTGTTCTATGTCTGGAAGTAATTTATCTATGTATGTATGTATTTAGAAATATGTAAGTTTATGAGCAAGCTGGTTACCATAGCGCAGGCTCTGCCTAGATTGGGATCAGACCGTGTGTGAAATGTGTGAGATTATTATTATTATTATTTACGATTACATATTTATGTACTTACACGTAAAACTTTTGTAAAATATTTTATTTTATTGAAATAAATATTATTATTGCATAACTAAACAAAAACTACACCCAAAAATAATTAGGAAAATCGCATTAACAAAGTGATGATAATTGATTAAAGATTAATTTGAAATACACACATTTGTACAAAAAAACAATACGTTCAAATATCACTTTAGCGAACCTGAGTTCTACTCACACTTAAATGAATAACCCACTGGTTCCCAACCCAATGTAATCCTTTCCTCAATTCAAACATAGTTTCGTACAATTTCGATTCTGCGGCGTCAGAATTCGGTTTCCCGTCCACGGTACACGCGGCCACGTCGTCGGATACATTGTAGGGACACCAATGGTGTTTGGAGTTAAAACGTTTCCAAAGGTACAATTGGTTATACGAGTATTGGGCCTGTAAGAATTTATTTGGAGCATAACGATTTGAAACTACGTAGTAATGCGGTTTTGGTATATTGGGGTTTCGTTGACCACCTTGTTATTTATGAAACAATAATACAATAAATAAAGTTTTACTTGAGTGGAAACCGAAAAAAATCTAGGTATACTAATATTATACAGCTGAAAAGTTTGTTTGTTTGTCTTGTTGAGCACAATGATCTCAAGAACTACTGTTTTGAAATCAACAATTCTTTTATTATTGGATAACCCATTTCTCAAGGAAGGCTATAGGATATTTAACCGTAAGGTTACAACTAATAGGAGCCTAACATTAACAAAAAATGTCCCAAAAACGGGGCAATTGATTCCTTTTGAGAGATGCAGCCGAAGTCGCGCCGGTCAGCTCTCGTAGTAACATTTAAAAGTGGCGGCTTAATTCGGGCTGTAAGCATGGTTTTTAGAAATTATGGGGAAGGGGAGAGTTAATGTTAGCCACATCAGTGTGACATAACTCATGCGGCGTTTATATGGCGACTATGGCTAATAGCATTCCGGCAGAGTGGCTCTGAAAAAATCTCATGACGTCCTCATTTTATCTACAGGGGAGTATTACCAATGAGCTTTGTGACACTAACATATATTGTTCAAGGTTTCATATAAATACGTATACGTGGATACATTCTTGGATTGTATTACATTAGAAAAAGTTTAGAATTAATCAGCAGCTCAGTCTTAGAAAATAGGGGTATTAAGGATACAGAAGAACCACTCTTGCGATAATATTATCGGTGTAATCATATCGCTTTGAAATTGTTTACTAATCAATTGCAAAATTAATGTTGGACACTCACATCAGAGGGCTTTAACAGTCCACTGCTGGACATAGGCGTCTCCTTAAAATGGAGGTTTTGGCCTACTATATCACCAAGTTACCTACTATACCCTGTTTTCCTTTCTTATCCGTCCGTCCTGCGTGGTTTGCTCCCTTAGTCTCTGTTACGAAGGGAAAAATAGGTGTGGTGATACTCCGTGTTCTTAATCCGTCATCACACGTAGTAATCGTTTCAGTTCATTTCAGCGCCTTGTTATTTCAGAATGGCAATAACACATAAATGCGAAACTATGAGGTTATCTTCTAGAATTACAACACAGTATTGACTTGGTGTTCTTTGTTATTTAACCTAGGTAACGGCTTCCTGCCCAGGGTGACTACGGTCCCCAGGATGTGCCTCAGATATGGGGTACGGCAGGGAGGATTCCAAAATTTGCCGATGCGTTCCTGGAGCTCCACCCAACTGCCGAGGTAGGCCGCCGCGGGGGTTAGTAGGTAGACCGGTTTGCCGGGAGTCCCACACATGCCCTGCGTTTCCCAAACGGCGGGTATGGTGCGAAAACCATTTCCCGTGTGAAAAAAAAGGTAACGTAGTTTTATGATATTAAGAAAACATGTTAATTTAGCTATAAATGAAAAGTAGAATCAAGGATAATGTGGCAAAAGGTGTATCCATTTTAATATATTATCATAATGTATCACTAATTGTTGGAATAGGTCAAATTAAGCTAAAAAATTCAGAAAAAAATGTTTCATTAACTAATCCCTATACTTTTCTGTCATTTTAATCACTACCAACCATATCACTGGTCAGCAGACTTAGTTTTAAAGCATTTTTGCAAAGCACAGTTTTATCTAGGCTGAGATTATATACACTTTAAGTATGATCTCCATTTCAAGGGTTAGAATGTGGCTTGGGTATATTTACCATGAGAAGATGAGTTTGCTTGTTTGTTTGTTACACTTTTACGCATAAACCAATCAACCGATTTTAAAAATTATTTCTCTAATGGAAAGCTACATTATCAGCGAGTAACATAGGCTACTTTTTACCACGATAAACGACACGCGGGCGTAGCCACGGCGTATTAAATAAATGTATGTAATGTAAAAAAACTTATAAATTTAAGAATCACACACAGAGCTTGTTCGCTATAATACGGAAATTTAAATCAAATTTCCTTATCTTACGAAAAGATATTGTATTCTGACATTTTTATATAATGAGTGTTAACCTTAAAGACATAATCTTTTGTTTGGACGCTGATAACGTGTTGATGTAGCCATTATTTTTTATATTTGCTTATCTTTATATTTTTCGCTTACGAGAGCGCCGTTGTGTGAGAATTATTGGATATTGCCGTGTCTGCTTTGTGAGTCTTCGTAGGAAATAGGAAGCAGAAAATCTTCAAGAGGAAAATGTAACATCACAGGTTTACCATTTGCGTTTATCGTCACAGCTCCACTCTTTAAAGCCGTATCATGATGTTTTATCTAATATATAAATCTCGTATCATGTTTGTGGTTGCACTCCTTCGAAACGGCTCTACCGATTTTTATAAAATTTAAGTGTTTATTTGGTAGGTATAAGAATAGGTCGTATGGTATTTTACACACTCCTACTCTTTGAAAATATATGTAGAAAAAAAATCGTTCGGTGGGTCAGTTAGTAGCCTATATAGTCGGAGTGTCAGAGGTTCAAAAAATATTAAAATAATAAAATATTAAAATATTAATATAAATTCCATCCAGAATTGAAAAATAGTATTTTTCAATTCTGGATGGAATTTATAACTGAAGGTAATTGCCCACATAATGACCTTTTAAAAAAAACAACGGATGAGGTCGGGAAGATAATTTTTTATTGCAAAATAACTTTAACCGTTTTTTTTTCAGTTATCTCGGTAATAAAGCATTGTAGCAAAAAAAAATTGAATCCAAACGTTCTTCAGCTGATGATTTTACGTAGGTATTAAGTATTTTAATGAGTTGGATTTTTATTCCTACCGAAAACATGCGGCAAAGTTGAAAAAAAGCGAAAAACAAAAATATAATAAAAATGAGAAATAAATCGTTTTTCATCGTTAATATTATTATGTATTAAATAGGTATGAGTATTGTTAACAAAATGCATTCGGTCCGCTTTTTCAAAAGCAATTAGGCAATCTATTGCAAAAGTTCTTAATTTGAAAGATTAGAACGCTGTAAATCCTGTCCTCCCCTTCTAACTTTTTTAATGGGTCATAATGTGGGCAATGACCTTCAGTTCCCGCCAGATTTCATTAAATTCCATCCAGAATCGAAATGAAAACCTCTGACAACCCGACTAATAACATTCCTCAACGAATCCTCTATTATCTCAATATCCGTCTGTGACCACTGGTCCGCTCCTAACTGTTGTGGCGTGATGTTAAATAGTATAAATCCTTTCTCAAAATTTTAGCTTTCTTAGTAGTATTTCTAAACTATATAACAAATTCTCTCCTTCTGTTTACTTAATTTGGGGTCAACGCAATGTTGACTGCACGGATGGCGTCGTGGTATAAGCGGTCGCCACGCCGCTTCCTACTAAACTGAGTGTTGTGGGTTCAAACCCCACATGGGATGACACTTTGTGTGATCATCAAATTGTTGTTCTGAGTCTGGGTGTTCTTTGTGTCCGTTTTATGTATGTTTGTAAAGTCCCCCGCGACACAGGATATATTCCTAATGCGGGCGTTGTCTTTTCAAAAAGAAAAAAATGTGTAAAATTGCACTAGGCTTTGACGGTTTTTAATGGCTGACCTTCTATTTTTTCTCCAACCTTTTATGAAGGGTGAAAAAGGTAGGTGTAAGGGATTACCCGTACCCGCACATCTTAGATCAAAAAACAGGACTGAAACTGCAGTAGTTCGAAGTTATCGTTGTCGCGTGCTCATTTACACTTTCCATAGAAGAGTAGACTGTAATGAAACTCGTAAGTCAAGTCAAGAACAAAAAGGTACGCTGTTGTTGTTGCCCACCATAGACATAGAGAAATGGACTGCGCGTTCCTTGTCAGTTGTGCAGTGAATACAGACACAAAAGTACGAGAGAGACAAAGCGAATGTTCGGTTGGTTCACGTCACTGGATAAGTTTCCAAATAAGTAAGGTTATAAATATCAAGTGTAAATATTTTATATAAATTACAGTAGATTATCTTTGTTAAGTTAAGAAAAGTAGCCAAACTTGTTCAGTTCATATTATACTACCGTAATAAGTAAAAAATTGCAGAAAAGAGATAGGCCGTACATTCGCTTTGTCTCTTTCTAGAGAGTTGGTCACTTTTCGTAGGATGACGCTCAGTCTATTCTCTATGTCTATGTGACACACTTCTGCGGCAGAATGCCAGGGTTGCATGAAAGTTGACAGTAAAAAGGGATATAATCACATTAACAGTCAACTGCTGGACATAGGCCACTCCTTAGAAAGAAAGCTTTGGGCTACTATACAACGCTGGCCAGACGGTTTGTGTCAAGTTTACCTTCTCTTTGCAGTGCTGTTGTCCTGCGTAGTTTGCTCCCTTAGTCGGCTTTTACGACACCCACGGGGTGAATACGGATGGTGACATTCCGTATTCTTAATCCGTCACCACACGGACATCATAATATATATTTATACATCCTTTGTTTTGCATGATACGAAAATAAAACAAAGTGTAAAATATTCCCAACATGTGTTGACATTACTTTGAATGTCACCTTGGGCCCGAGCCGTGCTGACGTGACAACGTCAAAAGCAAATTATAATTGCGACAAGATGAAAAGTTTCGTTGTTTTGTAATAAAATGAAGGCTTATTATTTTTGATTCGGCGTGAAGAGCAAAGGAAATTGCGAAGATATTAAGTGGGGGGGGGGCACAATGATTGAACAACAAGGCGAGCACATAATTGTTTGTATTTATTTTTCTGTTATTTTACAAATAAAAAAAAGTGTGTTTTATTTTAATAAGTTCGTATTTATATTGACTGTTTTTGTTTCATCACGTACTTTATCGGGTGTTTGTTGGTAGAAACTATACTTATAATTTCAATAGTAAATAACAATAAAAATATTTACGGTGTCGTCACATAGATGGCGGTACTGATTTTTTCTAACTTATTAACTTTTGATGTGTAAAAGTCACTTACCTTGATGTCTCCGTCAATAGCTAATGACCCGGCTACTTCCTGATGCCCTTTATCGAGCATTCAAAGAACCCACATTTAATAATAATAAAAAAAAACATCTCACACGATCTGCGGCATTCTGATCCCAAAATAGACAGAGCCTGTGTTTTGGTAACCAGACTGCTGATCAAAATACTTAAATTTTCTAAATTCATTCTTATTATACGAGTAGATGAATCACGCCCAGACACAGAACAAATGATCGTGCACTTTTCCTGGGTGGGAATCGAACCCACGACCTTCGGCTTAGCAGACAGGGACACTAATCACTAGACCAACAGGAATGTTAAGAATTTTTTTTGCTACTGCTATTAAGAAATCTAAATAGAATAATTTGAAGCTACACGGCTTTCCCCGTGCTTGTAACGGCTACATGAATTTTTAATGATAAATGTATCTGTCAACAATAAGTACCCAACATCAGAATGTAGATTCCTAAGGCGTTCTTCAGAATATTAAAAGTTTTATCATAACTTTCAAGAAAACACATTTACATTTCAATCATTTACTTAAAAAAATCATTTAATTCATTTATGGCATCACAGTTCAGCACGCACCATTTTATCAGCACATCATTACATTAAACTTACTTCTAAAAACACTAGATACTATTTCTAATTATTGTCGTTAGCCTATATCAGATAAGATATCATCATCATCATCAACAGCCTTTACTAGTCCGCTGCTGGACATAGGCCTCTCCTTAGAAAGTAGGTTTTGACATACTATACCACGCTGGCCAGACAGTTTGGTATAGGGTTTGTATCAAGTTTTCCTTCTCTTTGGAATGCTGTTGTCCTGCGTAGTTTTCTCCCTTAGTCGGCTCTGACGACACCCACGGGATGAATAGGACCACACGGATAAGACAGGATAAATTTATGATATAAAATGTATTAAGTATTAAGGTGACTACTTTCTAACTATTTTCATTTAATACATATTGTATTTAGTTTGAGTATTACAATCTCATCAAAAAATTCTAATAATTTTATTACTTACAGATAATTAACACCTCCACTTCGTTTTTTTTGCATTTATCTTAATTTTAATCGAAATCAAACTCCACCAAATATAGACTGAGCATACTTGCCATAGTATTGTACCGGGGGAAAACTAGATGTTTGTTGAAAATGCGGTTGTAACACTAATTCTTGGACATTGGAAAAGGCTCCAGGCTGAATAAAAGGTTGAGTTGTTGCTAGAGATTGACCGAGGAAAAGAGAATTAGGATCATGGTAGTTTATATTCTGGTATGAAGGTGGTTCTCCGAAAGATTGGATAGGTACAATGTAAGGTCGTCTTGCTAATATGTATGTGTTATTCGGTGAATAGAATTGTTGAACTTGCTGTCCACGATTTTCTACCAGATCATTTGTTGGTTGTGCTGTTGTCACTGGCTGGAGGTCTTTAGGCAGTTGATTATGATCAATATGGGATGCAATTTCTATTTCGTAGTCCGGGCTAGATTTCTCAGTAGGCAGTGGCGTGGTTGGAACATATTCGGGTGTAGGTGGCAAGGATTGGTGGTCTTCTTGAGTTAATTTTTTTAAATGCTGGGCATTATCTTGTCTTTCAGGTGCTAGTTCTGAATGTATCTCCTGAAGGTTCTGCTGTTGTATTTGAACTTGGTCATGTGGTGTAGCTTGAACATGTGTTTGTTGGGCAGATGTTAGTATTTCTGTTCGTGGTGTTGAAGGTAAGTAATGTTTAGTTGGTTGCGGGGACGATATAGATAGTAAAGTCGCAGGTGATTCAAGAAAGGATTGCAATGTTGGTGAAGTTAAAGAAGTTGACTCCTGAGATTTATATTTTGGTTCTGCATTTACATCTCTTGGAGTATCGCTTATAGTTTCAGGTTGCCTAGTTGTCGACTGTAAAACTTGGTCGCTAGATGGTGGAGATTTTGGTGTATTCTGAATTTGTGGTTGTAAGGTAACCGGGTCTTTGCTTAAAGGCGCGACCGACTGATAGTATGTTATTGCAGCAGGTAAAGGTGTGTAATGACGTAGTACTGGAAGTGAGTCTTGAGAATTCGGTTGAGCTGTAAATCTAGTTTGTGTAGGTTCTAATGTTTGTTGCGCAGAAGGTACAAATGTATCTCCGGCAACAGAATTATTTGTAGCTTGATCTAAAGATTCCGAAGCAAGACTTGGTCGAATTTCACTAAGCGAGTTCCCTATTGGATGTAAATAATATACGGGACGACGTGGACTTTGTGGAATAGCAAATTGTGAACCCGATAAATTTTCTAGATGAAATCTACTTTGGAAAGGTGCTGGTTTAATAAGTGGTTGGTGAAACTGTCGCAGCGTCTGCGAAACTGGCACATACTGTTGAGGAGCTATACCATTACTGGGCTTGGACGATGGTGGCTCAGGAACATTAATGTTCTCTCTTTGACCGAGTTCTGGTCCGAAAGTTTGTTGCTGTGTTTTAGGAGGTATATTGTATAAGATCTGGGAATCAGGTTGTGCATCCAAAATAGCTTGATTGTGAATAAAACGTGTGTAACTTATGGCTCCATCTGGATGAGCGTGGTATGTCTGAAAACAAAAATATATTTCTAAATAAATAATATATTAAACTTTGTATTTTTATAATATAGTTTCGTAGAAGGTAGATTTACCATAATTGTGTTGGATATGTTTAAATAAAAGTTAGACTTGTAATTTTAACACAAAATATTTCAAAGTTGAAAATTCAAAAATAAAATTTAGAAAACTATAAGGGGTTTAATACTTCTTTTATAAATTATTAAAGAATCGTCTAACGTACCTTTGCGTCAATATATGGGTTGTTTGGCTTTTCATTTCTGTAAGTTGTTGTAGCTTTGTCTAATCCCTGCTCCTTATCTTCTCGGCTACCTTCTTGATTTTCGTAGTCAAAGCCTAATTCTTCAGGTTTGACTTTAACTGGCGGTTGCTGCTGGTTGTAGGCAATCGGTATAAACGGGCCAAAGTTAAATTGCTCTTTATATACGTTCAGTAGTGGTTCAGGGGTGGAGGTGACAGGTTTTGGTCGTAGTTGTTTATATTGGGAGTCTTGAGTGTAGAACTCAGACCCTAAAATACCTGGTAAATGGAAGTTGGGTGTACGGCTGAGGGTCTTTTTTGGACGAATTTCTTCTACATAGTAAGGGGCGCCTACTGCCTTGGGATTTTGTGGTTGGAAATGACGAAAGTCAAATTTAGTAGGATTTGCCGTTGACACATCGTTTGGCGTGGTCAGTTTCTGAAACTAAAACAAAAGATTGATAAATTTTATAGATAATAATAATAATAATAATTCGGACATCTGACACACAACGCCACCTAGTTTCAAACTAAGCAGAGTGTATACTATGAAATCTAGATTGTCTGATAGAATACTTAAATACTTTTTTTTTGTAAATACATTCATATTATAGAAAACCCCCAAATCCCCGAAACAAATATTTGCAGATCATACAAACATTTGGTCCGACCCGGGGATCGAACCCAAAACAGCACAGCAGTCGCATACGATACCACTACACCACTGAAGCAGTCAAATGTTTAAATGTTTTTCTTTACTTATGTATTTACAATTCTAATGCCATGTTTCGGAATTATGGACCGTTTGAACCGGAGTTACTCAACCACTTTATAGAAAACCGGTGTTAAGCAAATATTGCATTGCTTTCTTGAGACGAAGTGCGAATGGGACGAAGTGCGCATAACCCTTTGGCCGAACCAAGGCTATCACCGAGTGAGTAACATAACTAGAGGCCCAACCAACCTCATCAGCTAATTTTGCCAAGCAAGTGCCAATGAGTGGGGTGGTCACTTAACATCAAGTGAGCAGTCAGCTCATTTGCCCCTGATGCCATGAAATAAATTCTTACCTTAGTATTATACACGGATACAGGAGCATAAAGGTGATTAGCCAGAGCAATATCGAAAGGTGGGCCTTGTCCAGTCAGCAGGTCTGAGATCTTTGTAATGGGAAATATCCTGGATCCAAATATTTGCTGTGAACAAGAAATAAAACTTAAGTGATTTATATGAAATAACAAAGTTGGTTAACTTCAGGAAAAGGCGGCTATTTAACATTTTACTTTACACTTAGACATTGAACGAATGAATGAATGAATATTTTTTATAAAATATTGAATAAAATTATTTTAGATAGGTATTTCATTCCTTATTTTGTTATTAAAGAAATGTTAACGATTATTAATACGGACTACATTAAAATTATTTATTGTACGATTATTTTTTTTAATTTAAAAGACAACTCCCGCATTAGGAATACATCCTGTGTCGCGGGGGACTTGAAACGGACACAAAGAACACCCAGACTCAGAACAACAATTTGTGGATCACACAAAGTGTCGTCCCATGTGGGGTTAGAACCCACAACACTCGGCGTAGTAGGAAGCGGCGTGGTGGCCGCTTAAATCACTACGCCATCCATGCAGTCATGATTATTATTATTAATAATTTGCTGTCGATAAAATTTCTTAACTTGCATATTTTAGAATGTTTAAACATTTGAGATCCATACGAACTATGGTGGATGGTCAAATTAATGGTTTTGCGATTAACATTACGACTGTTACTGCCTATATGTAGATAGTCGATACTTCGATCATCGCAAATTGAAATTTTGAAATTTTTACAGTAATGATATTTTTTTAGCCGATTACCAAGGAAGCGTAGAGTACATCAGGAGCATATACTGTGTACAGTCTTAAGTGTTGAGCTGAAAGAAAATAATTTGACTAACTAACTGTGAGAAAAGCATATTGTTTCAAATCTTTTACCGTTTAAAAGAAGTAATTTCGACACGAAAACTTCCTAAAGAACTTATCCGGGGTCGGTTCTTTTGACAATCCAAATCCTTTTGATAATATTTGTTCATTATATAAGGTGTTACAGATAGGTGTAAATGAATTTTAAGCTTTGTGTACAACCGCCAAATACTTGATTTCACTAGTGGGTGAAAAATAAATTTTACTAAGGAGAACGATTTTTTAAATATAGGTGTTCATTTACATTGCAACACATATTACGAGTCATAATGTCGATTTCAAAGTCTAGGCATTACAACACATATAATGTAAAATACCTGTAGCTTTATCATCTGATCGATGGTACACCAAATAACATAATGTAATTATGTACCTGTGTATGTGTGTATTTTATGTGTATAATATGTAAATATGAATGTATTTGTGTATAGTATATTTATGTATGTAGTGTATATTTCAGTTGATTACTTTTGTAACCTCTGTGCTATCTTACACGGCTTCTACACCACCATTTTCTTCTTTCTTTTTTTTTCTTTTTTCGTGCGGAAATCCCCTCGGATACCACCTATCGGTGGCATGTCGGACTCGAACCGACTAAGACCGCACGCCGTCTCGGGTACATTAGTATATAGCTATTAAGCCGGGGAACCAGGTATACCCTAGAAAGGAAGTCCCTGGTGCCCCGACAGACCTCGGGTCATCTACAGACGAGTAGACGACCCCCCCCCGTGTGGGAACCCCGTGTTCCCTGTGCTCCCTGGAGGCGAGCGCGCTTCGCAACGCGCTCGCCGCCACCCCGGGCTTCTACACCACCTAAGGGTCGACATCAGACATTGTAGAAGATACAATGTATTAAGATTATAAGTAAATTATTAAAGAAGTTTCAACCAAACTGGCTGACATTATTAACTCACTGATCGAACAGCATTCGTTGCTAAACATTCATCTTAAGGTTATTATGATAATATTTCTTTATAAAAACCTCTTTAGGGGTGGTTTAAAAAAAATAGTAGTATCGTTTTTAATATTTTTAATAAAGAGTATTAACCGTAAGTTTGAAAACGCTTCTACTAAAAATAATGAAGCTTCACATAAATTTTCAACCCCAATTTTGCACCCTTAGAGATGGAATTTATACAAATTTATTATTAGTGCACTCCTATGTCACTTAAGGAATATTTGTGCAAAATTTCATGATTCTAGACGCAGCGATTTCAACTGTGTATTGATCAATCAGTCAATGAATAATTCTGTCAGTTGTTACTTTTGTAGATATAGATAAGTAAATAAAAATATAATTATGTGAATATTTAAATACAATCTCCAGTAATTTAGGGAACTGCTGATTGCACCTCGTCAAGTTCTTAATGAAGCCGGTTGGGCGCTTGGGCTTTATTCAACATTTTTAACAGCTAAGGGTTTTTGTTGATTTAATATTAAGTGTTTAAAAATTATGTGCAAAGGTCTGGAAGGAATTCGCGCTACTATTTTCCAGAAAATTTGAATAATTCAAAACTAGAGTAAACAATTTTCTCTAGGGTAGTTTTGTGCCATCTACGTCTCCACCGCCACTTTCCATCAGGTGTGTTCTAAGACAAAAGCCTATTTCAATTTATCAATTTAAAAAAATCATTGCCAATCACATCTAATATTAATTAATAACAACTTTGCAAACTAACACACTGCAGTCTGATCCCAAACTAGGCATAACCTGTACTATGGTAACCAGACTTCTGATAAACATACTTATATATTTCTAATAACATATATATTATTGATAAATCACACGCAAATATAGAACAAATGATTGTGCATCACACAATTTTTTGTCTTGAGTGGGAATCGAATCGAATCCACGACCTTTAGCAATTAGGGTCACTAACCACTAAGCTTGTCAATATTCTTAGCTACTGTGCTTAAAAGTAGAACAATCAGCTTGTTTTAAAGTACACCAATAGTTATTAATAAAAAATTTCACCGCCATCATATGCGTTGACAAAAAAACACTTTTTCTCTGCCACCCACCCCGACCCTATGTCTCTCGTCGTCCCTAAGTAGAAAGTCACTTTTACGCAATTGGCACACAAATCACGAAGCAACGAAGTAGAGCCACTTATGAGTAGTCGTGACACACTGGGTAGGCCTTATACCAATTTCTAACATTTATTTTTGTTACTTAGTAAAAATAAATGTAAGAAATCGAACATTTATTTTTGTAAGTAACAAAAATAAATGTTATAAATTAATGTGGCAAGATGTTTTTATTTGTATAGTTTGTGTAAATGTCTTCGTAAAGATAAAAATTAAAACAAATATCAGCTACATTACTTCTGAGTTGCAACAACTTTAGTTGACTGCACGGATGGCGTAGTGGTTTACTCACTACCACACTTTGTGGGATTCACAAATTGGAGTGATGTTTTACAACAGTATTTAGATTTTAACTTACTCTCTAGGTACTAGTAATATAAAGCTGATGAGTTTATTTGTTTGGTTGAACGCGCTAATCTCAGGAACTACTGGTTCAAATTGAAAAATTCTGTTATTATTGGATAGCTCATTTATCGATGAAGACTATATAACATCACGCTACGACACGACACGCGACGACAGGAGTCGTGCAGCATTGAAAAATGTTGCAAAAACTGTGAAAAACGATTCCTTTTGAGAGGCGCAGACCAAGGCAGTGCCGGTCTGGCTGTTATATTTTTTTATGTGAAAACTACGAAAAATAACGATATTTTTTTTCATGTATTTATATCAAAATGGCACATTTTTTACACTAGCAACACAAAAAGGAGCGCTAGCAGCGCCACCAATACTCCGCTATTTTGTAGCTCTCCTTTTTGTGGCAATGCCAAAAATGGCACTATTTGCTATAGTATACCAAATAGTGCCATTTTAGTAGAAATACAGAAGTGGTGTAATTTAAGCGCTGGTTCAATATTGCTTACTCTGGCCTATGTAGAATAACGTCTAACCTTACTCATTTCTTATATAGCTCGTAACTGTTTATTTGACATTATTACTAAAATCTGTATATACAATAGTAAAAAACCTTCTTCAAAAAAAAGGTGAGCCGACTTCAAACAATACTATTGGTATTGGTATTGGTTGTGGGCTTCGGTTTCCGCATTTAGACTCAAGAGTGGTCCTTTATGCGTTGAGGATTGGTTAGCTAGGTGAGCCAACCAAGCTCCTTACAGAAGCGCAGAAGCCTCCTGGGGCGTTCACAGCCTTCTAGGAGCGATTTTGTCTCAGGAATGATACTTGCCCATTGTGTGGCCACTCCCTCGCATTCGGCGGCCGTTTCCTCTGCTTCCAGACATCCCCTGCACTGACTGACTGGCTGAATAGGTGTCGGTTCAGGGCTAGGTGTCCTGTTATAGTATCGAAAACTATTCGGATTTCCAGTCTGCTAAGACTAATCAATCTGCAGGTGAGCCATGGTGTGACTTGAGTCATCACTAGTTTGGATTGTCTGCAACCGGGTGAGTTTTTCCACCTCCGGTTGTGTGCTTCACGAGTCCGTTGCCTGGCCCAGAATCGTGTTTGGTTAAAGAGTATGGTTGGTAGCGGGGGTTGCCGAGCCCCTCCTTGCCAACTCATCTGCGGCATTGTTTCCGTGTGAGTTACCGAGCCCTTTAATCTATTGGAGGAGTACCACATTTAATGTGGCAAGCTGCTCCAATGCTTGATGGCATTCGAGGACAATACCAGAGGTCATTGTGTTGCCCTCCAGTGCTTTTAGGACGGCCATGCTCTCGGATTGTATTCGGATGTTATAGTCCTTGATACCGCTTGACATGGTCGTTGTGGTGGCGTAAGTTATTGCCACACATTCTCATTCGAATATGGAACCGTTTCGTCTGTCTCCGTAAATAATCATCAGATCTATGTGAAATTTAAATTTGACCTTTTCGGCATGAACCTCTTTCGAACAAAAAAGAATTTGGAAAATCCGTCTATATGTAACGGAGTTATACCGAACATACAAAAAAATATATTTAAACATCCAAATTGATAACCTCCTCCTTTTTGAAGTCGGTTATTAAAATTACTCGCCCTTGGATTAAGAATACAGAGTGTCACCCCCCCCAGCCCGTGGGTGTCGCAAGAGGCGACTAAGGGAGCAAACTACGCAGGACAACAGCACTGCAAAGAGAAGGAAAACTTGAAAAAAAACCCTATACCAACCCGTCTGGCCAGCGTGGTATAGTAGGCCAAAACCTCCTTTCTAAGGAGAGGCCTATGTCCAGCAGTGGATTATTAAAGGCTGTTGTTGTTGTTGTTGTTGACAGACTGATTCATCAACGCAGAGCCTTTAGGCGTTGATGAACCGGAACTGGAAACCCAGCGGTTTACCGCTGGGGCTACAAACTTGAAATTTGGGCAGCTGATGCTTTACGTTGTAAAAACCCACTAAGAAAGTCTTTTTGGCAATTTCACTCCTAAGGAGTAAAAAGGGAATGCACGGTTATATGGCAGTTCATCTTAAAGTTAGAAACACAAAATATGGGGGTGAACCCGGTCGATATTTATAACATACTTTTAAATTAAATGACTTTGGATCAGATTTCATTGACTGTGGTCACATGCTGTCAGTTTTGATAGGGATTTTACTCCAAACGTGTGGGTAGATGATAAAATCTCTGTATCTAAACTTTTTTGGACTATGATAGATAAGCTTTTACAAACAGAGCCAAAACCGATGGGTACAACTGCACGGATGGCGTAGTGGTTTAAGCGGTCGCCAAGCCGCTTACTATTTCCCTAAGTGCTGTGGGTCCGATCCCCACATGGGACGACACTTTGTGTGATCCACAAAATGTTGTTCTGAGTCTGGGTTTGGATCTCACTCCTAAGGGAATAAAATAAGGAATGAACAGTTGTATATAAATCCGTCATATTCAAAGTATAAACGAAATTAAAAAAATAACATAAGCAAAGCCACTGGCAATAAATGGTATAACATAGACTGATACAAAAATGTAACTTTAAAATTTCACATTATATGGAAGTATTTCTCGTCTACACTACAGATAGGACCCCAAACGAGGCTGAACCGCGTCGGCAGAAAGATTTCCCGCCGGAAAATAAAAAGGAGGGCACACTTAATATACGGGAGATGTAAAAAGCTCTGTCCATTTACATTTAACTTGATAAGAACGGAACGTAAATTTCATTCATTAATGCTTATTTAAGCACATCGGTTGCAAGCACACTTGCCATTTTAAAACGAAAAAAAGTAACGATTTGTAAATTTTTATTCTTTATAATACTTATTAGGTAAAAGATTTGCGATATAAACAGGAAAATATATGTGAAATATATCCTGTTATGTTCCCGCTTGCATTCGTCAAATAAAAATATTACCAATACATTTCACAGTCTTTCTTTTCTTGACTCTTTCCCTAATATCTCTACTTTTTCCTTCCCTAATTTAAAATAGTTAGATTGAATTGTGTTATACTTTTATTTTGGACAATTTTTTTTACTGTACAGATGGCAAACGGACACGTGGGTCTCTTACCCGTCTGTCCGTGTAATAAGTGAATACCGCCACCTTTTTTTTTTTTTTGTTTTTTTCCGTGCGGAAATCCCCTCGGATACCACTTGTCGGTGGCATGTCGGACTCGAACCGACTAAAACCGCACGCCGTCTCGGGTACTAATAGCCGGGGAACCAGGTATACCCTAGAAAGGAAGTCCCTGGTGCAGAAAGGAAGTCCCTGGTGCGCCTATGATACCCTGATATAATAGAGAGAGGGGGAGAGATTTGAACCTCAGATAATCTCACTCACTCTGTGAAATTCAACAAAATAAATTCACAGATCCATCACATCCGTAAAGTTTCATATATTATTTAATGATAAATAATGTTTATTTCTGTAAGTAAATCTTTTCAGATATTTTTACAAGTCGGATTTTACATCTAGAAGGCGCCGACGTTCCTAATACTCTCACTCAAACCACACAGATGTCTCTTTTTTTAGCCCGTTAACAATGTTAAAGAGAACTGGGTTGGCCTTTTGAAGAAATTTGTTTCTTCTTTCTTCTTTTTTTTAAAAAGACAACGCCCGCATTAGTAATAAATCCTGTGTCGCGGGGAACTTTACAAACATACATGAAACGGACACAAAGAACACCCAGACTCAGAACAACAATTTGTGGATCACACAAAGTGTCGTCCCATGTGGGGTTTGAACCCACAACACTCGGCGTAGTAGGAAGCGGCGTGGCGACCGCTTAAACCACTACGCTATCCGTGCAGTCCATTACCATCCAAATTACCATAGTTTTGATGCCGTACAGACGGCATACGGGCCCCAGCCATCGCATTGTGTAGCTTGACCGATCTTGATCAAGATCAACGACTCGAAGTGCGACACCACCGCCAGCAGGACATTTGAGTAGGCCGTGGTATCACTCAAAACCACCAGAAAGTTACTAAATATGAACTAACTAACCTACACTATTTTGTGCGTATATGTAACTCACCAAGTATATATGTATTTATATTTTAGTATCATCATCATCATCATCATCATCAGCCTATCGCAGTCCACTGCTGGACATAGGCATATTTTAGTATGTATGTATATATATCTGTCCCACTGTTTCTGTCCATTTCCTCAATTATTGTCTTTATAAAACAAAAAGAAAACCTAATTTCTAGTGCACCTACTTAGATTTTCCCACCATCCTAAAGGTTGACTGGGAGAAAATGCCTGTGGCATTAAGTCCGCCACTGTGCAATTAATTTGTAATTAAATAAATTATAAGAAAATTCTAAACACTGGTTTTCCGTGAAGCCCTGGTGGTGTCACTCCGGCCGAGCCGGGATCTAAACAATTAACAATACACACGAAAACACTCCTCTTAAATTATTTTGACTTAAAGGTTAAAAATTACCAACATTAACTACAGACCTTATTTAACATAAAACATTAATTTCAACAATGAATTTATGCTACATAAAATATACTAAATAACAATCATTTTGTTTCGACAACTTTGAAAAGACAATTTGACTGGAATTCACAATGAATTATGGTTGATTTAAAATGTCGCGTCAGTAAACCAAAAACAAAAGCTAAGGGAGCTTTACGTCTGTTTTGGAAATGAAACAATATTGGAGTATCTTCATTTCCTACGCAATTTTGCTACGATTTAGTAATGAATTCGATTCACATTAAGTTACCTGCAAAATCTCAGAAGTCTCATTTTAGTTGACATTTTTAGATGCGTGAATGCAAGCTGGAAGACTTATTACTTTTATTTAAGAAGTATTTAACTGACTTTTATAATTTTAGAACAATGTGAAATAAAATAAATCTTTGTAAAACTCTTTTATTGACCACTTTTTTTTTTCTGTTCGGAAATCCCCTCGGATACCACCGGTGGCTATGTCGGACTCGAACAGACTAAAAACCGGTCTGCTGTCTGATCTTTATGTCACACGGGATCATTGCACCCGAGGGTATAATGTCTAGAATAATGAAATGCCATGATTTTTTCCGAGAATAAGGTTAAAGAATCATTTCATCATCACTTCTTTCTCAAATATTTTTCTGAGAAGAAAAACTTATCTAAAAAAAGACAGAGACAGGAAGACTTACTCAAGAATTAAAATTGTTTTTTCTTCATTGAAATGCCCTTTTTGCCCGGAGAATGTTGTTTATTTGGTTATATTTTATTTTTGATATGATGGTGACTGCACGGATGGCGTAGGGGTTTAAGCGGTCACCTCGCCGCTTACTACTGTGTTGAGTGTTGTGGGTCCGATCCCCGCACGGGACAACACTTTGTGTGATCTACAAAGTGTTGTTCTGAGTTTGGGTGTTCTATGTGTCCGTTTCCATTTATGTTTGTAAAGTCACCCGCGACACATGATATATTCCTAATGCGGGTGTTGTCTTGTGAATGTTTGTTACTTCAGAACTCATCGTTTATGAACCGATTCGAATTTCAAATCGTCATTTATGAACCAACTTGAAAAATTGAGACCCCTTCGTGCCTCAGAGAGAGAGGCCGTAAGCCGTCGATCGCGGTTGCCATACGAACATCGGTAATCGTTACGCGTCGGTCACTCTTTCTACAGAACTTCGATATCACCTCGTACTTGGGTTTTTTGGGTCTGATGGAAGTCTCTGAGCGTAAAAAATCGAAGCTCAGCCGTATCGTAGTAGATTTAAATATAAGCCGACCCCAACCTAATTTGAGAAAAAGGTTCAGAAGAAGACTAAAATTAAATAAGCTTACCGCAAATTATTAATTTACCTAAAATACAAAATTAATGTTCAGCGTTACATACCTATCACACACTTGTATATATTATTCAGTGTAGATAAATCCTTGTCCGTACTACATTCCCTGGGACCCGAGTACAATATTATGACAGTAATCGTCTTATCTCGTCAGGGTCCCGGCACCCCTCACCGTTGACGTCCCGAAGCTCTCAGGTTCAGACACTTGCTCCTAATAAGATTAACCTTATAACTTTACGCACTACACACGAAAACTGCCACACTGTCTGTGAACGTTCATTTGTCTATTTTGGTGAACTACTGGTAGGTCAGGAGGTGAATATCTGCCGGCATTTATTTACATACTAATAATACACATTGTTTACAAGTTTTCTATTTTGTTTATTGTTTAGTGAGCTCGTGAATAATAAACAGAAAACTATGAAAACAAATCTTGGTAGTTCATTTTAACCTACGTCTTGTAATACTGAAGTGTTACACTGTCTAGTGGTTAGTGACCCTAACTGCTAAGCCGGAGGTGGTGGATTCAATTCCCGACCAGGACAAATATCGTGTCATGGGCAAGACGTGTGGTGACGGATTAAGAATACGGAATGTCACCACCCCTATTCATCCCGTGAGTGTCGTAAGAGCCGACTGAGGGAGCAAACTACGCGGAACGACCGCACTGCAAAGAGAAGGTAAACTTGGCACTAGCTCTATAAGAACCCGTCTGGCCAGCGTGGTATAGTAGGCCAAAACCTCCTAAGGAGAGGCCTATGTCCAGCAGTGGACTGTTAAAGGCTGTTGATGATGATGATGATGTGTACTTGAGCCTCCTTTGAGTCCTACAGATGGAAATAGGTTACGATAGTCTTATGATGGAGATGCATAGTGCAACGCCTTTCATTAATAAATTCTATTCTATAATTCTTTAATCACATTTGTTCTATGTTTGTCTAGTTATAATTATTTTATTCCATCTATGAATATAGCTTCATGGTCAAGAGATAAATAGACAGTGCATAAGTTTCTCCAAAGTATTTCATTTACTTTACGAGCCGATTATTATTATTACGAGCCGTTTTCTTGTCAGAACCTCACGAATCTGTTGAACTATAAATGTATTATAGTTTAAAGATCTAAAGATAGAAATTGTATCATAATTGAATTTGAGTTAAACAAGTATTCATAGTAATGTTTTGTATGGTGTGACTTTAAAAACTGGGCTATCAAACGCAAAAAATATATTTAAATACTAGTGACTTCACTGCGCTAACTGCTTTCAATACAGTAAATTAAGTTTTCATATTTATTTATTTTTTTGAAGGAAAACCAACAGCATTAACATTGAGATAGTGACAATAATATAAAACATTTAGCCAATTAAAGGTCTTCACAGATAAGCACTATTTTACATAATTTCGTGGGGCCAATGGATGTATCACATTAATTGACTGCACGGATGGCGTAGTGGTTTAAGCGGTCACCTCGCCGATTCCTACTACGCCGAGTGTTGTGGGTTCAAACCCCACATGGGACGACACTTTGTGTGATCCACAAATTGTTGTTCTGAGTCTGGGTGTTCTTTGTGTCCGTTTCATGTATGTTTGTAAAGTCCCCCGCGACACAGGAATGTATTCCTAATGCGGGAGCTGTCTTTTTTTTTTAAACAAACAAAAACAAAATTACACATATGCTATCATTCAGTTACAAGAAAGGGAGAAAGAAATCTTGGCTTAGAGGGTGCTAAGCCAAGATTTCTTTCTCCCTTTCTTGGCATAGCATATTACTAAGATAGATTCGATTTTCTTACAATAACATTATCACTTATATGTCCTATTCATAAACCTTAATAGGCTACTCTATGAACAATAAGAGACAATGAACAGCAGCCACAATGTGCTTGCCGTTGACAACCTCCCACGGAGCCTGTTTCAATGGTTGGGATTATTAATTTTACACCCATCAAGAGTGGTGTCGTAACTGTAAATAAGTGTTGTCATAACCGGTGTGGTTGCTATCTTTGAAGGCCATTTAAGGCTGAAACGACAGCTATTTAAACATCATTTCTGTTGATTGAATAGCGACAGTTCATTCATTTTTATTGTATGAATTTAGTAGATAGTAGGTATAATACATACTATTTTTTATGTCAGAGGGGGCAGACGAGCAGACGGGTCACCTTATGTAAAAAGTGACCATCGCCGCCCATGAACGTCTGCAACTCAGGAGTCTCAAACGCGTTGCCGGCCTTTTAGGAAGGAGTACGCTCTTTTCTTGAAGGTTTGAAGGTCGTATCGGTCCGGAAATACCGCAGACGATAACCCGTTCCACAGATTGGTTGTGCAGGGCAAAAAGTGTCTCGAAAAGCGCACAGTAGTGGAGCGAAAACTATCCAGGTGATGAGGATGAAAATTTTTCCGTGTGGAACGATGGCGGAAAGTTGCGGCTGGGATTAGTCCGAACAATTCCTCGGAGCACTCTCCATGATATACGAGATAGAGAATGCAGAGTGAAACCACATCTCTACGTAACGCCAAGGTATTTGATCAATTTGTTTCTTGTTGGTACAGGTAATGATAGTTGTTAATTTTGTATGTAGAAAAATAATATTTGAGACATATCACACACGGAAGTCCGATCTTAAACTAGGCAGAACCTATATAATGGTTAACGGACTATTGATAAACATACTAATATATTTGTAAGTACATACATTTTATAGATGATTTTTGCGAAACTTTAACCGTTTACGCAGCGCACGCAAAGGAAGCTCTCAAGAGGAATATTATCCCCCGTTTTCGTACCATTTTACAATGATACTCCGCTCCTATTGGTCCTAACATAGTGGTATATAGCCTTCCTCGATAAATGGGCTATCTAATACTGAAAGAATTTTTCAAATCGGACCAGAAGTTCCTGAGATTAGCGCGTTCAACCAAACAAGCAAACAAACATTTATAAATAATAAAATCTCGGAAGATTCAATAGCACCCTAAAAGCATTGTTGTACTGGACGCGTTTGTGCTACTAAGCTCACAGATCAGCTCATTTATGTATAGATTAAAGACACGAGATATACCACCTTGCCTCACGCCATACTCCAACCCGTATATATCCGACCGCTCATCCAACTATCTTAGCCTCTTTTTTTGCTGACGGTACCAGTATTTAAACAGAGATACAATCTCACATGGTAGGTGCGTATCACATTGTAGCTTCTGCCACAGCGTATATATCCGACCGCTCATCCAACTATCTTACCCTCTTTTTTGCTGACGGTACCAGTATTTAAACAGAGATACAATCTCACATGGTAGGTGCGTATCACATTGTAGCTTCTGCCATAGCGTATCATAATTAACGAGGTCAAAAGCTTTTGAGAGATCTAAATAACACGCGTATACAGGTGTATTTCTAGCTGTATAGTACTGAACAGTCTGCTTGAGACAGAAAACAGCACTCTCAGTTGATAAATTTGGCCTAAACCTAAACTGCGCATCATGTCATTGTAGGTGCTGTCCCAATAGATAGTCAAAACCACGTCAAAATCAGTTGCGTATACGAGTTTATAGAGTAAATATAGACGTGTAAACCGGCTTTAGAAAGAAAACAGAATTAAAAAAAAAATATAGTTTTAAAAAACTAAAAAACACGCTTTCTATAGAAAACCAAACTAAAAATAGAAAATAAATTTGAAAAAAAGCGTGGGGTTTTTTATTTTTTTAAAACTATAATTTTTTATTTTTATTTTTTTAAATTAGTGTATTGTCATCGGTCCTCGATATATCTACAAAGTTTGAACGAATTCTGACCGTTTAAAGTCAGTCAAAATCACGCCCAAAGGAGTCGGTTACAAACATACAAACAAACATACAAGTGAAGCTAATATAAAGAGAGTAAATACAATGCAGTTCTGATCAAATATTAAAGTTTTACTAAATAAAGATGTTCAAGTCCTCCCATACATGTAACGAGTTTCCGGCCTCGTTCAGCTTTTACAAGAGACATGGCCTGATACATTTTCCTTATATTATTTACCTTTGAGGAAAACATAAAAGCCTTATACCAAAGATACTGTGAAATAAATTTTCTTGGTAAACATCAATTGAGTATAATTCGGGAAATAGGCCCGGAGTGAATTATTTATAACACACACAGACACACACATTCAACATTTCTTTTTATGCTCATTCTACGCATTGGATTTTAGAATTACCTGTCATACACATAACATACATTTTAAATTTGTTTTTTTTTTCATTTGACATTTTTGTGACCGAAGAAACGAGAAGACAAATGCTTACTACTATTATAAATACGACGGTTAGGATGGATAGATATTTGATATATAATCGATGACGCAAGATCGGCTGCACTGATCTGCATGAAATTTAGCACAGTGATAGATTGTTCTCTAGAAAAGCACATAGTTACATTTATTTAATTATGAAAAGGCGAAATATTGACTAAAAACTAGTTTATAAATACGCATCAAAACCCCCTCAGATTGAGGCGTACCTCAATTTACCCCCTGGGGGATAAAATTTAGGAAATAATAACACTTAGCTCCATAATGATTTAATAGGTCTCAATATATAAACTATCCTTGCCTACATAAGCGTATTAACTTGATCGACCGGTTGCATCACAGCGCTAAATATAGCCTACAGCTGTGTTTACCCTACTCTGTCACACGAGCGTGAAGTTATTTCCACTTTGTAGGCGTTAATTGAGGGAAATAACGTGTGGCAACAATGTTTAATTACTAAAGTGTGGAAAAGGCTTCGCTGTCTACGTGCGATGTAATAGGGTCACAGGTATTGCTTAGGAGTCTGTGCATTTAGTCCATTTTAGTTCGATTAGGTATTAAAAGTTAATGCTACTTCCGTGCTGTGGTATATGTTGACCTTTGAGCTGTCTTAAGTTTGCTGTTGAAGCTTTCTTCTTCTGTCTAAGGTTCTAATTAGTTTAGGTTTTCTCTTGTGAAATTATAACCTCATAATAACTTCAAACATCTCACACACGGCCGTCTGATCCAAAACTAGGCAGAGCCTCTACTTTGTTACCCAGGCTGCTGATAAACATACATATATTTCTAAAAACATACATATTGTAGAAAAATAACATCCAGATTTAGAGTAACAATTTGTGGATCACACAAAGTGTTGTCTCACCTGTTGTGTGTTGATGGAATCCAAAATACTCATAAGAATGTTAATAAAATGTAAAACACAAATAATACAAATTAATATTATTTTAACGGGAATTAACGCGATCTCTTATTTAGGGTATTACATACCTCTGGTTTGCCTGACGTTTCGACCAGGTTGCACCGGCCGTGGTCACAGGCTGACTGCAGTCAGCCTATGACCACGTATGTAATACCCTAAATAAGAGGTCGCGTTAATTTCCGTTAAAATAATATTAATTATCATGGAACGCGAAAGTTTAAAAGTTAGTAAATAATACAAAAACAAATCAATGGGATACGGCAAAGCCAAACGTTCTAGCTTCTATTAAAATTAACGAAGTAATTCCGGAGGTACACAAACAGATACGTAACTCTTCAAACAACTTGGAATTGAATTGTGGAACGTTCTGGAAGAAAAGAAATAGAAATAAAAGTATGGTTGTTAATAAACTCTTTGTTTTGAAAGTTTGGAGTTTTGGATGTAAGGTAGTACAAAGTGAAATGTTTACTTACGAAACGACGAGCGTGTCTTGGGGATGAAACAAAATGTGATTGTTTTTACCAAAAAAATGGATGAAACTGTCGAGTCATATTTTCTTTTACCCGTAACTTCTTACAGAGTATTATAATTTCGGTAATTCTTTTTTGTTGGATAAATTACACTTCGAAGTTTGAAATATTTGAGTTAAAAAAAGCGTAGAATGATTGCCCGACTGAGTTGCATTGTAAGTTGATTCTATTATTTCAAATTTGCCATAATAAGAAATAACTTAGCTCCAACTTTATGAATGAGCTGTACCTTACCACGCTTTGCTGTGGCACATTGTAGCATTGGTGAGAAATGACGAACAAAAATGAAGTGGAAAATAGATCAAAACAATCTTTAAAATGGTTTGTATATCGTGTCAAAATTTGAGCTTTATTGGTTCATAACTTTTTGAGTTTTTAATGCGTATACAAACCAACTTAAAATTATTTTGTACATATATTATATCATATATCTGACACACGACCATCTGATCCCAAACTAGGCAGAGCCTGTGGTAATTAAACTGCCGATAAACATACTCCTATATTTTTTAAATACATACACATCATAGATAAATTACACCCAGACACAGAACAAATGACCGTGCTCATCACACAATATTTGACCTGGGTGGGAATCGATCCTACAACCTCTGGCTTATCAGTCAAGGCCTACCCAGACCCTATACTGTACTTATACAGTTTTATTAAACTTTATTTACGGAATTTAAAAAAATACTCCTGCACCTGGACAGCTGTAAAGTCAGACTTGTAATAATCTCTAAAAAGATTTACTTACAGAAATAAATATTATTTATTATTTACATTAAGTAACCATAAATAAATAACTAAGTAAACTATTAAGTCCACGATGTACTTGTAAGTTAATTTACAAAATCAAAACATAAACCAGTCGAAGAGAGATAATGACTGCACGGGTGGCGCAGTGGTTTAAGCGGTCGCCACGCCGCTTTCTACTGCGCCGAGTGTTGTGGGTTCAAACCCCACATGGGACGACACTTTGTGTGATCCACAAATTGTTGTTCTAAGTCTGGGTGTTCTTTGTGTCCGTTTCATGTATGTTTGTAAAGTCCCCCGCGACACGGGATATATTCCTAATGCGGGAGTTGTCTTTTTTAATAAGAAAAAAAAAAAAAATAAGAAAAAAAAAAATTCAGGGCATCTAAAAAATGCTATCTATTCTCTCACCACGAGATAGCGAATTCATGAAAGGGGGGGGTAGAATCGGATGAATATGAACAAAAAAACAATGACAAACCTCTAGCGCGGCTTGAATCGCCCCGAATCGGCGTCAATCGCTCGTACGTAAGTCTACAACGAGGCGCTAAATCGCCGTCCTTGTCCGTGACAGAGCCTCGCTAGGCTACACAATACAAATAAATGTAGAAGTTCCATTTTTAATACACTTGAAAAATATTTCAATCCATACTAATACTTGTATTATAAATGCGAGTGTGTCTGTCCGTCTGTTACTTCTTTACGCTTAATCCGCTAAACCCATTTAAATGAAATTTGGTGTAGTGAGGTGAGATAGTCCGGCCGGAGTCTGCCTAGTTATAAATCAGAGTTCCTCTCAGGAACTCGCAGGAAGAGTGATTTTATGTTATTGATATTATTATTATGTGATTATTGAGAATTATAGTATTAATTATACACAATCTTTTTCAGTTACTTTACCGTATTCATGTATCTATTAAGTTCTTTTTAAAGGAACATGAATGATTGTGTGTTACTGTGTCACCGTGATAAACAGTGGTGTACTGCAGTGCCGCACCGCCCGTGTGGCACCCTATACTTCGGATTCATTACGAAGCGGCTCTGCACCGCACCTTCAACGCATCCTGTGGCTCTTATAAAGTAGAATGATTACAATTTGAGTAGAAATCTGCATGCCCTCATGTCGGCATGGCCCCAAGGAAGATATTCGTTCCTACCAACTACCTATTCATAATTAATGTGTAATAAAATGTTACACCTCAGAACTTTATACGTTTATTTGAACAAACTACTTACAAACTCGTAAACAGAAGACTACATAAAAGTAAAGTTAACACTTCAAAGTTTTTATTAGTTCTTTAACAGTCTCTTTCCACGTAGTTAACGGCTTAGGAAGTTCTTATCAAATAATATTTATGACTGTCATTACACATGAACTTTTAGAGTAATAGTACACCAGATAATGATTTGAAGTGTCTATTCGCAGATCAGTTTATTCTACAAATAAATCAGACAAAACGTCATGAAGCAAATACATTTATTTGTTTTAAACTCAATGCACATGTTGTACAAAGGCGGACTTAATACCAGTAGAAATATGATGCGGTAGGTGCAAAATAAAATATTAAATTTAACATAATTGAAGTCCAGAGACATACACAATATATAAACACACATACATAAGTAAACATACATACATAAACCTACATACATTTAATAAAATATATAAATACTCAGTCGGGCAATAGCGTTGCGACTGTTCTGCTAATTCACTCCGAAGAAGATCGCGCGATAGAAAGCTGTCGTTGAATTATCTTTCTGTAGTGAAAACTTGCTTCCCTAACAGACAGGTTAAAGTACAGAAGCCTTATTCGCATTACTTTAAAGGTTATTTTAGTTAAAATATTTCGATAAATATATTTATAGTGATTAAAATTTTAATTTTAAATTTTCAGAGACAGCGATAATTTAACCTTCTATTTCGTTTCTACAAAGATTAAATACAAACAGCGTGGACAGTGGAGTGTATGGCGAGGTTGTAGGCAATAAACCCGTTGAGATATCGTCATGGCTGATAATGCCTGGATTACTGCCGCTATTCGGGGTTGGTCGACTATTCGCGGACACTTCGGTACCCGAACATTTCGCCTTTTCAGTAGGCTTTGATGGCTTAGACAGTGTTTTAAGTGAAGGTTTTGTTGGAAGATAAACATTTATTTTGGTGTTATTCTAAAGTAAAGTAAAATTAACTAATTGGCAGTTGTTTTTTTTCATGAGATTACATCGTTCGTTTTATATCTACTTAGTTATTTATGTATATATTATTTTTATGATAACGGAGTGTCACCACCCTAATTCATACCGTGGGTGTCGTAAGAGCCGGCTAAGGGAGCAAACTACGAAGAACAACAGCACTGCAAAGAGAAGGAAAACTTGAAATAAACCCTATACAAACCCGTCTGGCTAGCGTGGTATAGTAGGGCAAAACCTCCTTTCTAAGGAGTAGCTTATGTCTGCAATCAAGCAAACCAATTCAGACGAATCTCGAAAAATTAGTAACCCTAGGTATTCTTAGATTTCCTTTGATGTAGGTACATTATGATGAGTACCCATTATATTTTTCCACCATATTCACACAACACATCCATTTCAAAAGCGGGGAATATTTTCAAAAAGCACTCTGGACAAAATTGCCTCCAGTAACAATGTATCACGGTTACTTTTCACGCTGCGATTTTAATTAAATATTGCGATGTGGGTGGAACATATTTTAGGAGATTATAAAGATTTATGTTTGAATAGTTTTTGTGGGTAAATAAAATGGACACAAGTTTAAAAAGTATCCATGTTTTTTAAGTAAAGCAAGTTATTGCTTAACACACATTTTTCGGGACTTTTTAAACCCGAAAAATGTGGTTTAAGTTGTTTTCAGGTCAACAAATAATTAAGGTTAGTGTATTTTAATTCGCAAATTCGCCAATTTGCCGTTGGGCTAGTATACTAAGTCATATTATTAGATATTAGGCTTAGATAACAAAACCGTCCGTTGTCCGTGTGGTGACCGATTAAGAATACAGAGTGTCACCACCCCTGTTCATCCCGTGTGTCGTAAGAGGCGACTAAGGAAGCAAACTAAGCAGGACAACAGCACTACAAAGAGAAGGAAAACTTGAAACAAACCCTATACCAACCCGTCTGGCCAGCGTGGTATAGTAGGCCAAAACCTCCTTTCTAAGAAGAGACCTATGTCCAACAGTGGACTGTTAAAGGCTGTTGATGAACAAAACTATTTTGAGTTATGAAAACGCGACTCATTCAGGGCTCGACAGGCCGTTTTATCAAGGTTAAGATAAATTGCTGTGTTGGTGTGAAAATTACCGAATGTATATATTAAGGTACCTATATACTTTTTGAAGGTTTTGGAAACCAACGACCAGACGGAATGATAGAAATTGACTACCACCACCCACGAACGCCTGAACTCAACTCAACTCAACTCTTCTCTTGAAGGTTTGGATTTATTCCACAGATTGGTTTAATATACCTTTAATAAATACCTAGTTCAGTATTTTTTATTCAATTACCGAAAGTGCATATAAATTTTACAAAAAACTGTATAAATTATTGAAGATATGGTAATAAAAATACTTCCAAAGAACTAATAAACATAGTTTTAAAACTTTTAATGGCCGTTTGCCCGTATTCCGGTTCAATCCAACCGCAATGCAATGGCTGAATAAACTTATTAAACTTTAAAAACACGAAAATTTACAACTACAGTAGTTTGCATAAGTCTCTTTAAGCTTCAAATAAGAGTATTTATGACTGCAGGTTGTAAAGAATGCAGCTATTTCAATAAATCGTGATATAACTTACTTATGAAGTCATAAAATACACTTTATGTTAGGTACATTGTTTACAATAAATAAAAAAAAACCCCGACGTCGGGTCGGGGTTTTTTTGATTTTTTTTTTGATGCAGCAAGTTTCAGGTTACCAATACCAAAAATAAGCATATGTTATTCGCTGATAATGTAGCTTTACATTGGTGAAATAATTGTTAAAATAGGTTTAGTAGTTTAGCTTCGCACGGGTGCAATGTAGATACTACTAATACTACTAATGTGGTGTCAGTGTGGATAATTAATTATACTGTTATTAATAACAAGATATCTTTATTTTCAATATTTATAGGCCCGCTCTGCTCTGCTGGAGGGACGTACGGCCCGACGTGGCTACGGCTGCTTTGCCCCCGCATATTAAAGCCCTGATATCATTCATTCATTTTCGTGATATGCTATAAAGGGCATCTTCTTTAAATGCACAACGCACCTAATGTATTTATTTAGATAAGGAATAACATAGTGTTGTTCCAAATAGCTTTGTAAATTACCCATAATTCTTTGTAAAAGGTAAAAATGGTTACTGTGGGTTATCTTTAAGAGATACACATATACCGTCAAGAGATCTTTTTAAAAGATACCATTCCGTAATCCATTATTTTACGGCGTTTACAATGTGAGCGCACAAAAACATATTTTTTTACAACTTAACGTAACAAATCTTTGAGTCTCACAAAAAAAATTTTCAAAAATATTTTTTGTGACAACAGTTTTTTTTCTTAAATTGAAAGCAATGTTGTGAAATTTATTATTAGTTAATTGTATACTCCTCTAGTATATTATTAAGCTATATCTAAATGCCAGCATTTCAATACGAATTCTAACATACAGTGATAGTATTTGTGAACGTTACTACAGTTCAGTGCTCGTATTTGAGTTCCTTGGGTCGATGGGGGCTGCTGACTTAGTTGGTAACACTTGTTATTTGTACAAATAGACGTAATACATCAAGATTTGATCAAAATAATTCTAAAAATGTTAAGGATTATTTCAGATGCACAGATTTAAAAGCTGACATAAGAAAATAATATTTATTTCTGGCATCCTTAATACGCTTCTCTCTGCACCTTTAGGTACAAAAAGCACACGTATATTGTGTATTTATGACCAAGATATGACATCTTTAAGCAGGTTTTTTTTTATTGAAGAGGGGGCAGACAAGCAGCCAGTTCACCCGATGGAAAGTGACTACCAGGAGCGACATGCGCGTTGCCGGCCTTTTAGGAAGGAGTACACTCTTTTCGTAAAGGTTAGAAGGTCGTATCGGTTCGGCAATAGCGCAGATGTTGTAAATGACTGATGAATAATATCTGTGACCTCCATAAACTATTCAGTATAAGTATTTGATGAAGATTTCACGTCTTTTTGAACATCGGTATTTATATTATAATTTTTATAAAGTGAGTTTGTTTGTTGCTCTTTCACGCCTAAACCCCTTTTTTTTCTGTGCGGAACTCCCCTCGGATACCACCCAACAGTGGGTAATTATGTCGGACTCGAACCGACCAAAAACTGCACGCCGTCTCCAGGTACCAGTAGCCGGGGAACCAGGTATACCCTAGAATACCCTACCTCGGGCCATCTACGGCTTATAGATGACCCCTCCTGTGTGGGAACCCGGATGTTCCTGCCCCGAAGGGTGCGCTCGCTCCGTAGCCTAAACCCCTAAACTGATTTTTTTTTAAATGTTTCACCAATAGAAAGCTATATTATCATCGAGTAACATAGGCTACTTTTTACCTCTATAACCCACATACACGAGGGTGGTTGCCACGGGAAAAGGCTATTATACCAATTTAATAAGCTCAATTTCAAATTTATCCGTGTGGTGACGGATTAAGAAAACAAATTGTCACCACCCCAATTCATCCCGTGGGTGTCGTAAGAGCCGACTAAGGGAGCAAACTAAGCAGGACAACAGCACTGCAAAGAAAAGGAAAACTTGAAACAAACCCTTTTTTTTTTTTTTTTTTTTTTTTTTAACGTGTGGAAATCCCCTCGGACCGTCACCCCTCCGGGGTTTGCGGCGGGGGTGGTGTGTCGGACTCGGACCGACTAAAACCACACGGTGTGCCACTCTGCGCCTGTAACAGGAGGGATCCGGGAACAGCTGTTGTTAAGACATCCGGACCCCTCCTAGCGCCAGCCCGCTCCTGGTGCGGGCTCCGTCTCGATGTTTTTCCTCTCTTTATAGGCGACGTCCGGCACACGCGGACGCCGCCCCCTCGCGGCTGGCCAAACTAATGCGGGTGGAGGGGAAACCCACCCCGTCCACCCGCGGCCACACTCAGGGCGGCATGAGGCTGTGATAGGCGGGCCTCCGCCGCCCGGTTCGCCGGCGGCGGATCGGGTCCGAGTGGAGGTCGTCCTCCCGGGCCCTCTCCGCCGCCTCCTTCCGCGAGATTACTACCTCGCAGAAGGTTGCGACCGCGGTAAAACAACTGTCGCTACCGGCCATGGAGCGTACTACGGCCGGTAGCGAGAGATCCACTCCGATGACTGCAGTGAGGGCCCGGCGCTGCGCCGCCCATGCGGGGCAGACCGCCAGCGTGTGCTGGGCCGAGTCCTCACTGCAGTCGCAGTGGTGGCAGGCGGGACTCAGTTCCCTCCTAGCGACCGTGTGCAGGTACTTTCCGAAGCAACCATGCCCGGAAAGCACCTGCGTCAGCCGGAAGGAAAGGGTCCCGTGCTGCCGCCCTGCCCACTCGGCGATGACCGGCTGGAGAGCCTCCACGGCGGCAAAGCCAGCGCGTGGAGTCTCCAGCCGGAACGACCAACGAGCCATCGTGGCTCGGCGAGCGGCTTCGCGCCACTCGCGCACATCCTCGGGCGGAGGGCGAAATCCGCTCTCCGCCCGGAAGTCAGCCACTCGCCGATAAACTTCGGCGAGCACTTCCGCCTCCAAATCCCACGGGGGAGTTCCGGCCAATGCGCACGCCACCTCCGTCGAAACGGTGCGGTAACCGCGTATGGCTCTGACCGCCATTACCCTCTGAGGGCGCCAGAGGCGTACCCTATTCTGGGCGGTCAGAGCCGCCGCCCACACCGGTGCACCGTACAGTGCCATTGACCGGACAACCCCCGTGTACAGCCGTCTTGTCGCGACGCTGGGTCCACCCATATTGGGCAAAAGTCGCCCTAGGGCAGACGCAGCGCCGACCAGCTTTGGAGCAAGCTGTCGGAAGTGCTCGTCGAAGAGCCACCTCCCGTCGAGGATCAGGCCCAGATATTTCATCTGGGCCCGAACCGGTACGAGGACCGAGTTGACCACTATTGAGGCGCCAGGGGGTGGACCACGACGGGGCCCATGGAATAACAGGGCCTCCGTCTTATCTAGGGCCACCCGTAAGCCCAGCGCCTCAATGCGCCCGACCACCAGGGAGACTCCCCCTGTGGCCAGGCGCGCCGCCTCTTGGAAGTTTGCCCCCCGGGCTGTCACGAGGGTATCGTCTGCGTAACAGATTACACCCAGCCCGGGGGGGAAATCGGCGCGAAGGGCCCAGTCGTACCCTATGTTCCACAAGAGGGGTCCAAGAACAGACCCCTGTGGAACACCGCACGACATGGGCCGACACCTCAGATTACCTTCTCGGTCCTCGTACACGACGGTACGCTCCTCTAAATAGTCTGCCACCAGCCGCCTCAGGTACTTTGGCACCCCATGATAGCGGAGTGCTTCCCTGATGCAGCTGAATGGCAGACTATTGAATGCGTTGGCGATGTCTAATGACACCGCCAACAGCACGCCGCCACAGCTCACGGCCTCTTCGGTCACGGCCCTCAGGCGCAACACGGCGTCGACTGTCGAACGCCCCGCCCGAAAACCAAATTGGGCGTCCGACAGATCGGGGCCCACCTCGCAGAGGTGCCGGACGATGCGGGCAGAAAGAACCCTCTCAAACAATTTGCCCGCCTCGTCCAGCAGCACGATGGGCCTATAGGCCGCGACCGAATCGGCAGGCCGTCCCGGCTTCGTCATTAGGACCAGCTTCCCGCTCTTCCAGCACTCAGGGAAGCGTCCCGACGCCAAGCTAGCGTCGAACACCTCCCCGAGGCGGTCTGCCATGTGGTTGAGGGCCAGGGCCAGCACTCGGGCCGGTACCCCGTCCGGCCCAGGGGCGGTGTTCTTGGAACGGATCCGTAGAACAGCCGCCCCTACCTCCGATTCCCGGACGGGCGGAACATTGTCCTCCCCGTGCTCCCCGTCGTCTCCGGCCAGGGAGGCCATCGACGGGGGAGTGTGTTCCGCCCGTTGTGGGAAAAGGCCCTCAACCACTTCTCGCAGGAAGCTGGGCTGGAGAGTCTCCGTAAGGGGGGGGCCCGACGCGCGGAGCTTTTGTCGCACCGCGCGGTAAGGGCGACCCCAGGGGTCACGATTAAGACCCTCCAGCATCTCCTGTCTTTTTTCCTCTTTGGCGCGGCTAATGGCCAGCTTCAGAGTTTTCCGCGCCCGTCGGTACTCCTCATGAAGCCGGTCCTCCTCACCGTCTCCACGGTGACGCCGCCGACTGCGCGTGTAGGACCTCCGGGCACGTGTACAGGCCGCACGGAGGTCCGCCAGCTCCTGGGACCACCAGTAGACCTCCTTCCTTGGAGGCCGACGACCTCGAACGCGGGGCATGGCCGCATCGCATACATGCGTAATCGCATCGCGAAAGCGGCCAGCCCCCATGTCGACCTCCTCGGTCGGAGCCTGAGGAGACAGCCACGAGTGAATTATGGCTGCCTCCTCTAGTAGGTCCCGGTTCAGCCTGGCAAACAAACCCTATACCAACCCGTCTGGCCAGCGTGGTATAGTAGGCCAAAACCTCCTTTCTCAGGAGAGGCCTATGTCCAGCAGTGGACTAGTATAGGCTGTTGATGTGATGTGATGAATAAGCTCAAACAGTATTAGCGTTCATGAAATTTTGAGTCCTGATAGTAAGGGACTTTCGCCGCCCAGAGTTACCTGCTAGTCAAGACACGCAATTGTGTAGCTGACCCATGTGCAATCTATAGTTTGGGCCTCCTGGGACTCCATTTAAACAGAGTGAAATATGGAATTGCTTAAGACGGGTTTTCTGTGAGGTCGTGGTAACACTCCGATCGTACCGGCTCATATGTGTAATCAAATATTCATCATCATCAACAGCCTATACTAGTCCACTGCTGGACATAGGCCTCTCCTTAGAAAGGAGGTTTTGGCCTACTATACCACGCTGGCCAGACGGGTTGATATAGGGTTTGTTTCAAGTTTTCCTTCTCTTTGCAGTGCTGTTGTCCTGCTTAGTTTGCTGCCTTAGTCGGCTCTTACGACACCCACGGGATGAATTGGGGTGGTGACAATTTGTATTCTTAATCCGTCACCACACCACACACCACACACCACAATCAAATATTAAACCATGTCAATGCAGTTTATTTATTAATTAAAAAAGAAATAAAAAAAATTAAGAAATAAAAGAATAACATTATTCTCTATAAACTCGTGCCCGCGACTTCCGCGTGGAATTTGAAAAGCGTTGCCTAAGTGGGTTTGATTCCCGGACCGGGCAACTTTTTTTTTTTGGGTTTTTCTAAGAGAAAAAATAGCCTAAGTTACTCCTTATATAGACAGCTACCTGGTAGTAAAATATTATCAAAATCGATCCAGCCGTTTTGAAAATTACCCGGAACGAATAGACAGACAGACAGACAAAAAATATGTAAACTGGTTTCTAGGCAAAGGTATCGTGTAAATAACCGTGTAAGCATAAAGAAAACTTCAATTTTATTTATTTGTTTTAGTTCTGTGGACATTCCAATAACTCATGTAACTATTTATGTTTAAAAGTATTTTTTACTTTTAAAAATACTTTCGTCAATAATTTTCATAACTACTTTTTCATATATAAGGAATGGGCATTTGTCCTTCAAAAACTCCGATTGAAAGTATACATATGTGTCTGTAAATGTAACAAACGTTAAACAAGGCGTTTCCCATGAAAATTATAGATTGATTTAAACAGACAAGATGACGTCAATGTCGTGACATTTGACAATTAATCTCGTCGGTATTAAAACGGGTAACGACTAGAGCCTGGACCGGCATAAATAGTACAAGTGAAGGGAACTCACAGGGACCGGTATCAGACCACAACCTCACCACACAATAATGTACAAGAGGAGAGATTTTAGAAAGCTTTTAAGGTCTATTATTAGAACAATACATTGATAAAAAGAAGATTATGGTTATTATTTACAATGGAAATAATAATAACTCATACACGGACGTCTAATCTGTAACAAAGCAAAGCAGACAGAAAAAAAGACAACTTTCGCACTGGGAGTACATCCTGTGTCGCGGAGGACTTTACAAACATACATGAAACGGACACAAAGAACACCCACACTCAGAACAACAATTTTTAAATCACACAAGTTTCGTCCCATGTGGGGTTTGAACCCACAACACTCGGCGCAGTAGGAAGCGGCATGGCGACCGCTTAAACCACTGCGCCGCTAAAATCCCCCGCGACACAGGATATATTCCTAATGCGGGAGTTGTCTTTTATAAAAGATCAAAAAAAAAATACTAGTTTTTGCCAGCGGCTCCGTCCGCGTGTATGTCCGTTATCGCGGTAAATCCTATATCCTATCAAACACAAAATTAAATCTAAATCGCTTCAGTTTTTTATTGATTCCCCATATAAACTTCTTCCACCCTCCTTTTCTTTCATGTCCTTTCTCGGGGCGAAAACTATCTCTATAAAATTTCATCCAAATCGCTTCAGCGGTTTAAGCGTAAAGACAGACAGACAGACACACTTTCGTATTTATAGTATTAGTATGAATTGCTAAATAATTTTTTTTTTTTGGAAAATTACCTCTGGACCCAGAACAAATAATTCTGCTTATCACCCTTTTTTTTTTTTTTTCCGTGCGGATATCCCCTCGGATACCACCTATCGGTGGCATGTCGGACTCGAACCGACTAAAACCGCACGCCGTCTCGGGTACTAATAGCCGGGGAACCAGGTATACCCTAGAAAGGAAGTCCCTGGTGCCCCGACATACCTCGGGTCATCTACAGACGAGTAGACGCCCCCCCCCCCCCCCCGTGTGGAAACCCCATGTTCCCTGTGCTCCCTGGAAGCGAGCGCGCTTCGCAACGCGCTCGCCGCCACCCCGGCCTGCTTCTGCTAGGGTGACAGATGGCCTCACCTATCACCCCCAGGCCTGCGCTTATGGAGGACGGAGGTCGTTCTGCGACCTCCGGCGCCTGAGTCGCCTGCGGTACCTGGGCCGTTCCCGGGCCTGGCGGGCCGGGAGAGTCCTAAACCTCTCCCGGTCCCGCTCCGCCGTCTCCTTCGCGAGCATAATTTGCTCGCAGAAGGAGACGGCAGAGTTCCACGCACTCTCGCTCCGCACGATAGCCGCAATCAGGCTATCGAGCGAGAGAACTCCCACTCCGATGGCCGCCACGAGGTCTCGCCTCTGCTCAACCCACGCCGGGCACTCTGCCAGCGTGTGGAGAGCCGTGTCCACGGTCTGGCCATCGCAGTGGTGGCACTCAGGCGTTGGCTCCTTGCGGATCAGACACAGGTGATCCCCGAAACATCCTTTCCCAGTGATCACCTGAATCTACTTATCACCCTACTGATTGCTTTATCTACGAGTCTAAATCAACCTATTGCCTACCAATTAGAATAACTAACCACTGTAGGCCAGCCATATCCTGACTGGTTCTCGTTTCCTACATTCCTCGTTTATTTTTCAATATCAGCCCAAATTTACTTTCGTTGACATGGATTGCCTTTTTAAGGTACATCTGAGGCTCTGTCAATAAGACCTAGAGACAGCACAGTGAGGATAGTTGGTTTGAGTCCTATCAACAACCTTTTTTTTTTAAACGTGTGAAAACCGCCGTGGGCCGTATCCCCACCGGGGTTTGCGGCAGGGTGGTGTGTCGGAATCGGACCGACTCAAACCACGCGGTTTGCCACTCTGCGCTTGTAATAGAAGGGAGTCCGATAATCCTTTGTTAACCTCGGTAAGGTCATAGCCTATACCACAGGACATAACAAAGTCTACAAAAACTTACAAAATAATTTTGGCAATAGAAAAAGTATTTATGTGTCAGTTTAGTATCAATTTGATTGAAACAATATACTTTTATGAGTATCGTAAGACATGGATTTTAACAACCTCCATATATTCGGCGAGGTCCACCATTTTTATGACTTACGAAACTATCAGAGCCGATGGAAGGACAAGTTTTGTATTATAAACAATAATGTGTTGGTAAAGTTAGTTTGTGATAAATCAAACTTGTGTCGAATGATTTAAATCTGTTATGTAATATTTAATATTAACAAGAATGATAAAGAGTTTTCTGATTCCGTATGCGTAACGATTAATAGTGCAGAACCTTAAAATTATCTAAAAGTTTGTGCTTGACTTGGCACGACACTGGACACTGTCGTCATAACAAAGATGTACCTACTTTGAGGCCATCTAAAGAAGTTACAGCGAATTATGGAGTAAATACTAATCCTATATTACAATATGAAAAGTGCTTATGCCGATTAGCATATTATACACAACTTCCATACATAAATGGTTGGGCCGCAATCCGCCAGGAATGATTACCTTGCCTTGTCAGAGGATCCTCTCTAAGTGTTGGTGGGACATGAAAACATTTACCTCCACATTGTTATAAAAAAAACAAAGGCACAGCCGTATCTCCCTATTCTTAAAGTCTCTCAGAACAAATTCGACCTCGTTGTTTTTTTTGTGGATAAAAATTGAATTTTTTGTGTTATATATTTTTGGTTTATCATGACTAGATATAATGCCAAATTTCATTCAATTTGAATAAAACTATTGCAGCTTAAAGTTTATTAATTTTGTCACAGACTCACTTACTCATTCACAGATAATCACAATTCTTTAAGTTTCAAATTTTGAATACAAATTTTGTTTACCATATTGTCATATAATTCTATAGAAATCCACATAGTAGTTTGACACTGATAAAACTAGTTTCAAACGATGGAATGATTTTGGAATTTATTGAAGTGTACGATAAAGCAGGTTAGGAGGTTATGATGATGATAGAAATATTCACAAGGGTTATTTGGCTTATTAAAATATAAGAGTTGATAATTACTACCTATAGATTTATTAATTTGATGATTTATTTACATCTGAAATTAAATCAATATTCTATGATCATCATTCGGAAATATACATCAAAATAAATACTCTAAGCCTGTCTATTTCTGGTAGTTTCTGATTTTTAACTCTAATTAATTTAAACGTTACATTTCATCATCGTTACGTACGTTACGTTTTCGTTACGTTATCGTTACGTTACGTTTTGGTCATCATTATCAACTTAATTAAGGAGGGAAAATGCACCACTCACCCTTGACGTCGTTGCCATATCGCGATCTCCACTCTAGCACATGTCAGCTCCAGCGACATCAGTCCGTCTGGAGACAAGGTCCTATAGTGTGATGGCTTTTCTGTCTCCAACGATATTCTTGTCAATCAGTTTTACAGCCATTTTCCATTCTAACACACACACCTGATAACATCTAGTTTCTTCATACGGACGAACAAGCTTCATTCAAACATATTCCATCTATTCAGAGTATTGAGAGGATTATATATTCGATTGCTTACATAAAATGGTTTACAATCTTGTTTTATGATCTGTGAAGCTGTGTGAGACAGTAAATAAAGTATTTTGTATTGTATAGTATTTGAAATATTGTCAATGTTTTCTTGTTTCACAAATTCTCGTATTTTATTCCATTTTACTATTTCCGTCTCTCTGGTACATTTCATCCAGATCCTTTAAGCAGAAAGCCAAGTGTGAGTTTCTTACAATTCAACTCGATCGTCACGGTGACAACGTTCGGCGCTGTGATTGGCCCGCACTGAAATCTCCACCAATCGCAACGCTAAACGCGCTCGCCGTCGAGAGCGAGTCGATGTGAAATCAATTTGCACTCGGCCCTTTCTTCTGGTGTGATTCAGTAACGAATAAACAATATAAATTTTCAAATATATATTGTTAATTAAGTCTTATAATTCTAGTAATTGAGACGGTCTACATACAAAAACCACATAAACATATTATGTAATTGTGACCACAATTTTACACTTCCCACACAAAAAAATATCTTAACAATTTGTGGGCATAAAGCGGCCCTTCTGAGTGATGCTCAGTGTATTTATGTGAATTTGTTAGAGTGAAATTCGCGCACTAAGCTCTCCAAATTAACGCCTCGACCCTTTCCTGAGCCCTGGGCGCCGACAGTTTCGTTATTTTTATATTCCCTTTGGCCTACGAGATGTTTCCGTAATTATTTTGGAGTTATAAGTCTTTGTAATCTAAATAATGAATATTTATAAACGTCGTTTAAATCTTGGTACAATTATTTAAGAGCCTTTTACACGGAAAAGTGATTTATGATAAGATAGGTTTACATTAGGAGATTTACATTTAAAAAAGATTAGGGACAATACGAGTTATTGAATAATTTAATTACAACTTGAGACAATTTATACGCGGTTTTCTGATCTTAAACTGAGCAAAGGAATGCAAGTTTGCCTATGCTATGGTAACCAGACTGCTGATAAATGCACTTATAAATATTATCAATATTTTATATTTAGAAATACAAGCAATGGCTGTAAAAATCAGACAATAACTGACAGACAGACTGCAGGGATGGCGTAATGGTTTAAGCGATCGCCATGCCGCTTCCTAGTACGCTGAGTGTTGTAGGTTCGATTCAATCATGGAACGACACTTTGTGTGATCCACAAATTGTTGTTCTTAGTCTGGTTGTTTTTTGTGTCCGTTTCATGTATGTTTGTTAAGTCCCCGCAACACAGGATATGTTCCTAATGCGGGAGTTTTCGTTAAAAAAAAGAAACTTGTTCTTGCGTGGGAATCAAACCCACGATCTGGGTTAACAGTTAGAATTAGAAAACACTCTTTTGAATCTGATAAACTCGAAAGCTAACAGTTTTACGTAATAATATTGATCATGGCTTAGACTCAGTTCTTGAATAAATCACGGCGGTAATAGAGGTGTGTGGTACCGTGGTTATCTAAACTGTGTGTACAGGGACTGGTCGTTACGTTACGCATTACGTCACATATGGGTCAGCTCTCACCAGCGCACGCAGTAACACATGGAATAGGTGCAGGCGGTTGGGACATATCTATATACATATACTGCGTCTCTCAATAGTAATAAATTTTCTCCGTTTTTGAAACATTCTTCATTGGTGCTCCGCTCTTATTGGTCTTAGCGTGATGATATATAGCCTATAGCCTTCCTCGATAAATGGGCTATCTAACACTGAAAGAATTTTTTAAATCGGAATAGTAGTTCCTGAGATTAGCGCGTTCAAACAAACAAACAAACAAACTCTTCAGCTTTATAATATTAGTATAGATATAAAATTATCGACCGATTCATCAACATAGAGCCTAAACACTTAGCCTACAAACTTGAAAGCACTACGTAAGCACTTACTAAAAAAGGATTTTTGGAAATTTTACCCCTAAGGTTGTAAAATAAGGGATGAAGGTTTTTGTTAAAGTTTGTCATTTTCTAAGTTAGAAACACCAAATAGCAATACCTAATTAAACTAGCCTTGTAACATTGCTTTGTATATATTGACGGGTCTGTTGGTGTAGTAGTTAGTGACCCTGATTGCTAAGCCGGAGGTCGTGGGTTCGATTCCCACCCAGGACAAATATTGTGTGATGAGCATGGTTATTTCTTCTGTGTCTGGGTGTAATTTATCTATAATATGTATGAATTTAAAAATATATGTATACCTAAGTATGTTTTTAGCAGTCTGGTTACCCTAGCACAGGCTCTGCCTAGTTTGGGATCAGGCGGCTGTGTGTTAGATATCTATATAAAAAAAAAGATATTTAATTTAGTTATTCACCAGGTACAATACTTACTTCCTATATGAAAGATACCTATGTCCTTCTTGTACTCTTAACAACGTCGAAGCAAAACTTCCTGATGATGTTTATTTATATATTTATGGAGTAGGTGGAAAATAAGCAGACGGGTCACCTGTCTAGTCAGTCAGTTACAAGGTAACACTCAGGTAACACTCGTGGTAACCTACAACACTAGATAATGAACCTTTGAGTGCTCTTCCCTATAGAATTCTAGACAACATTGTGGAGATGGCTTTTGTTGTCACACAATACGCGCATTACGCACATTGTTTTGTTACAATGGTTACAATTATGTGTCACCGACAACACACTGTCAATAACAGCGACCCCAAATAATTTCCTTATTATTACGATGACATTATAATTTCCTTAATATTTCTGCCATGTTTGTTTTTCAGTTTGAATTTTAAACAGAGATTTAGCTGACTACTGATATTATGACTGTGTGTATGCTCACACATAATTAATAATAGGGGTTAAAGTATGAAATTGCCGTTGTATAGTAATATGTTAGATACTTTGAATTGACGTAAAACCTTCATGGCGTGAGATTTTCGTGTGAAACTTTTTTCACATGATACCTATGAGGAAGGACCTTTTAAAAAATGTGCCACATTAGATTTTCGACTTTCAATTGCTTTTTTAATCAACTTAGACGTGAATGATGAATACTTCGAAAATCCTAGTCATTTTAAAATACGAGTTCCAATATCAACACTGCGTTTAGAGAGGAGACTGCTAATGAACGCACCGTGCGTTTTTGGTTTAAACGCTTTGGTAATGGAAACTTCGATTTGAAGAATGAACCACGTGGAAAACTGCCCACACAGGTAAACAACGCTGAATGGTGCGAGATGGTTGAAGCTGATCCGAGTGAAACTACCCAGGAATTAGAAGCATAGTTTAACGTTACCCTACCTACAATATTGACTCATTTTCATCAAATCAATGAGATAAAAAAATAAGAAAGATTTCACTGATTTACAGAATGAAATGCGTGTTGAATCTTGTGTTGCCTTATTGAATCGGTACGGAAATGAAGGAATATTAGATCGAATTGTGACATGTGATGTAAGCGAAAAATGCAATGGCTGACCGCAGGCCAAAAGCTGCAACAGTGCCCTAAAGCAAAGCTTACCAATAAAAAGGTAATTGTAACTGTTTGGTGGTCTTTTCATGGTGTTATTTACTATAGCTTTCTCAGGTTTGGTCAGGCAATAGAAGATGTTTACTGTGCCAAACTTTAAACGATGATGGTGAAACTGGCAGTGAAACAGCCCCGAATCATGAATCGATCTTTACCATTATTGCTCCATGATAACGCAAGACCTCACACTGTACAAGAAAAACGTTGTAACTCTACAGGAGCTGCAGTTAGAAACTATACGTCAATCTCCGTACTCGCCAGACTTTGCTCCAACGAACTACCGTGATAAAAAAAATCCTCCCAGGAGACAGTACAAAATGCTTTCACAGTTCTATCGTAAAGGCATTAATGAACTTCTGTTTAGATGGCAGCAATGTATAGATAACCCCTTTTTTTTTCCGTGCTGAAATCCCCTCGGATACCACCTATCGGTGGCATGTCGGACTCGAACTGACTAAAACCGTACGCCGTCTCGGGTACTAATAGCCGGGGAACCAGGTCTACCCTAGAAAGGAAGTCTCTGGTGCCCCGACATACCTCGGGCCATCTACAGACGAGTAGACGACCCCCCCCGTGTGGGAACCCCATGTTCCCTCTGCTCCCTGGAAGCGAGCGCGCTTCGCAACGCGCTCGCCGCCACCCCGGCCTGTTTCTACTAGGGTGACAGATGGCCTCGGGCACGCCGTCATCGCGGCGGTAAGACCCGTTATGGAGGATTGGCTCGAGAGGCGTCACGGGACCCTCTCATACCGATTGACGCAGGTGATCACTGGGAAGGGATGTTTTGGGGATCACCTGTGTCTGATCCGCAAGGAGCCAACGCCTGAGTGCCAATACTGCGATGGCCAGACCGTGCGAGTCCGAGATGCCACCGACAGGTGGTATCCGAGGGGATTTCCGCACGGAAAAAAAAAAAAAAAAAAAAAAGGGTGACAGATGGCCTCACCACGTCAGGACAGACTGGCGGGTATAGATAACCCCTAATATTATATTATATATTTTAACACAATTTACCGACGAGGTGAGTAATAAAATAGTATCTGCCGCACGCAACAGTAGTTTCACTACAGCTTTCAAAGCTATCACGCTTATAAGGTTTGTGTGTGGTATGGCTGGTATTAGTCGACCCACGGTAAAAAGTTACCCCACTGTAAATGATTCGCAATCAACTTTTTAAATAAAATGTACCCGTAAAATTTCAACAAACTCGTATTAAAGAAATTAATAAAAGTTGTTCTTTTAATTAATTTCCTTGGAGTGTTCTCTTTTTTTGCGCTCTGACGAGACCCGGGGAAATTGGGTTCGTTTCGGAATTATCCGAACGGAAGGCAATAAGAATTTGAAAGTTCGTGAAATTTGTTAATGAACTAATTATGTTTTTAGGCTCACCGTGCACAGGTACCGCCTACGTCAAGGTAGTTTCAGATTTAACAAATCTTATATATAAAATTCTCGTGTCACAATGTTAGTTACCATATTCCTCCGAAACGGCTGGACCGATTTTTATGAAATTTTGTGGGCACATCTATTTTTCATACCCCTGAATGACAAGGGACAACCCCTAATTTTTTTTTTTCAATATTTCCTAGAAATAATGTATATGGCAAAACAACGTTTGCCGGGTCAGCATTCTATAATATTATCTTCTTTAAAAATATACAATTTTTAATCTCACAAAATGTCTTTCGAGGACTTCATCTTCGTCTGAATTTACTTCTATTACAAGTGTAAAAGTTTGGATAGATTAAAGTTGGTTACTCAATTACGCCAGAATGGATAAACCAATCTGAATGAATAAATGATTGACAGAAGGAAATAAACTAGTACCAGTACTAACATAATTATTACACAACTATCTTAAGCCGTAACATACACACAACGGTATCTTGAAATCAAACCGACTAACACCACACGGTATTCCGTCACATGTGAGTCTATTGCAAAGGACTCGTGTATTCCCTAGGAAGGAAGTTCCCGACGAATAAGATTCTTCCTAGGAAGAGAGTCCCGGAGAGAGAATCTGATGTGTGTGTCTGAGAGAGAGAGAGAGAGACCTGTGAATGTTTCCCCTTATTGTCCGAATAGAAAGGTGCAATTACTGAAATTTATCGTGTTTAATTATTGTGAGATTGTCGTTCTACCAAATTATATTATAGAGGCAGTTGTGAATAAAATATCCTAGAAATGCCTTCAATTAAATTATAGAAATAAATTATAGTTATGTAAGAAACAATCAAAATAAATGTTAGTCTTATTTATGCAAAATTCAACAAGCTAACCTATCTAAAATACCGGCCAAGTGAGTGCCAGGCCACGTGTAGAATAGGGTTCCTATATATACTCGTATGTGTGTATAATAACGATTATTTTTTTAAATAAAATTGTAAAAAAACACTACATCGTAATTTAGTGAGATCCCTTCAACAATTAAGACATGAGCTGATGATCTACACAAGTTATAGCTGAGAACCATCTCGATATCGTCACTTTTCTAACAATAGAAATCACATCATAATTGGTTCATTGGTTTAAAAGCTACGATGCCACAGACAGACAGTCAAACTCGAGGGTTAAAAAGAAAAAAGAAGGAAGCATTCCCACATATTAGCAGGCCATTTTTTAAACTCCCTACCTACTTCAAAAATATACAATTCTTTCGTTGCCTTTCACTGAGTGAGTGAGGTTACAAATTCCCCCTCCCGCTGACTCGAGCAGAAGGGACTCCAAGGGCAGCAACGCACTTGTGACTTTTGAGTTGCAGGTGTCCATGGACGGCGGTTGTTGCTTACCATCAGGTGACCCGTCTGCTCGTTTGCCCCCTTATACCATAAATAAATAAAATTAATTTGCCTAGAGTTCATGTGCAGTCATAATAAATGGCTTTGAAATGCCTATGACTTCCCTACCTATGTAAGTACATATAAAAGTACCACTAATAGACCATCTTGGTTTAATACAAAAATGAATCAAATTACACAACGTAATAGAGTTTAGATTACAGACCTATACAATACTAGTTATTGGGTTACTAACATAAAACTGTTAGCAGACCATTACTGTTTCATGTTCACGATCACATCTATCGAAATGATGTGACAACACAAACAAATAACATATCATCTCGTCACGTATCAATGTCGTAACGATTTTCTTCAAATAAATATAAATTTTTCATGTCTGAAGTAAAAGATATAAATGCTGACTTTGTGTTGTGTTTTAATATTTTTTATTAGCACAAAGTTATTGCTGTTTCATAGGACAAGATATAGATCATATAAATATATACTAAGTTTTGCTGGAGGCTTGTTGACAGTTTTTATCCCAGAAATCATCCTTTGAGGGGGGGAATGATTGTATGGGGAATCAATAACCGCTGAACCCATTCAGATGAATTAATGAGATGGTTTGATTCTTCAACATAGGTATACGAAGACGATTTAAAATAATTTTAATCATATTTTTTGTAAATAAAGATAGTTTGAGTTTGACATGCGGGTGTAGCCGCGAACAAAAGCGAGTTTATAATATGCTAGCAGGTACCCGCGACTTTGATCGCGTTGAATTTGAAAAGCGCTGCCTTAGTGGGTTCGATTCCCGGACCGGGCAGGGTTTTTGTTAGAGGAAAAATAGCCCAAGTTACTCCTTATATAGACAGCTACCTGGTAGTAAAATATTAGCAATTTTTTTTACAAAATAAAAATCATAAGTTTAGAAGCTTACCCGGAACAAACAGAGAGACAGACAGATGACAAAAAAACTGGTTTTTAGGCATAGGTATCGTACAAATAACCGTGTGTGAGCGTGTGTATGCTGTGTGTATGTGTGTGTGTGTGTGTGTGTAATAAACCTATCATTTTGATGTAACAAACAGACACTTCAATTTTACTTATTTGTATAGATGTAGGAATCTCAAAGCTAACTTACTTAACGGGGAAAGGATAACATGTTAGATGTAACTAAGAAATTAATAAAAGGAATAGAAATTTTGATGCGAAAGTAGAATTTTAAGGTTGTCGTAAAACTTTCTCATTGTCTGAAGCTTAAACTTTATCGATTTTGACATTTTTACGCTTCTAGTTAAGGTACTATTTTTGTGCAACTACTGATGAAGCCTAAATGACGGTGGGAAAGACACGTCAGCACATATGGGCAGCACGATCTGAGTGATACCACGGGCTCATACAATACAGTTGTTAAGCAAATTATTTCGTTGCATTGCAGTAGACATGGGACATGGACATGACATAAAATAACCGTGAACTGTGATTTATCATTCCATTTTTTAAACCCCCGACGCAAAAATGACGGGGTGTTATAAGTTTGTCGTGTCTGTGTGTGTGTCTGTCAGTGGCATCGTAGCTTTTTTTATGTTTGAAAGGTGAATTTTTCGGAAGTGTTAGCTAGCTATGTTTGATGAAAATCGGTACAAGATGGCCGCCGACACAAAATGGCGGATTACAATATGGGTATCCAATGAAAGGGCTTAACTAGTAGAATACTATACACTATGACAAATTTTAAATCCAAGATGTGTGTCGAAGGTTTTGTAATTTTCAATTTATAGTGGCGTACGTAGGTTGGGGTTGCTAGGTAGGTAGGTTAGACGGTGAGGGAACATAGGGGTTCCCACACAGGGGGGGGGTCGTCTACCCGCCGTAGATGGCCCGAAGTAAGTCGGGGCACCAGGGATTTCCTTTCTAGGGTACACCTGATTCCCCGACTACTGGTACCTGAGACGGCGTGCGGTTTTTGTCGGTTCGAGTCCGACATTGCCACCGGTAAGTGGTATCCGAGGGGATTTCCGCACATAAAAAAAAACAAAAAAAAGGTAGGTTAAACGCTATTTAACAGTAAATCTAGTTTTTTTTTGTTATTACGTAGAGAATGGTAGCTGAAAATATTAAAATGATTACTATATAATAAAATAATTACTAGATTTACTGTTAAAGAGGAAAAATAGGGTCGTTATGCATCGTCTGAATACATCTTATTAGCAACAACGCGTGAGTGAGTAGCAACCCTAACCTACGTACTAAAAAATCTATGATTCGCCTCTTTCTGCTCTTTCTGGGCACGTGTGTTGTTATAATTATAAGAAAATCTGTTCATATTTGCTTATAGTTCAAGTAATATACACCAAGTTCAATATTCTAGAAATAATGTCGTAAAAGTACACGTAAGCCTACTCCGTGGCAATCTAGTTACCCAATAATGCAAATCAGAGAACAAGGTGTCAATTTTAAATTAGTTATAGAGGTATCAAGTTAATCTTATAAGATCAGTTACGTATCACAATAGAAAGTATGTTATCTTATATTGACAGAAACAATAGTATTGACTGTTTAATTATGTTCAACGGTTATTTTGTCAGCCATTATAATTGTGATGCCAGCAGATAAAATATCCAATGTCTAGTAATCGGGTTTTTAGTAATGTTGCCAATGCATTAGTAAATAAAAAAAGCTTGACTAAATGCAATTGAACTCGAGTGAAGAGATTGCCTACGATAAATTTCTGGCAGTTGTTACTCACAATTTTTAGAGATTTAGTATGTTATTCCAAGATCATAGACTTTCCTGTAAAATATGTAAATAATGTCTGTTATTTTTTTTTTCTTGGAACATTCAAAGATAAGAACTATTAAATTGTAATGTAATGTAATTCCTAATGTCAAGAAAATTATATCAAAAGAAGTAGTTTTATATATTGTGTAACCTACATATCTGTAGCGTATATAGGACTCGTTTGTGACCGCTATCGGGGTTAAATGCCCTAAGGGGGTGAAATAGTGTAACAAAGTTTAGGATGTGTTAAAATAACTTTATATATATAAGAGACCCTAACTACAAGTTGTCCCTTTAATATTTAATTATCTATTCTTCTTCTCTCTTACAGTCTCATTTTAGTTTTTCCATCCAAAACGAAGTCTCGTATCCAAGCTGCTTTACTCCATCAGTTTTAAGTACCCCAATTTACCACATTCCTTTATTCCGTGTGAAAACGATAACACACCCCAAGCATGGTAACTGTAATTCTTTTCTAGGTATCATTCATTTTCATTTACCTATTATAATGCGAATGAAAAAATAAGCTATCGGCAATGTTTTTAGGCGTAAAAAAAAATCGTTCAAAAAAACCAAATCAATAATGGTACATTTGCTTTTTTTTTAATTAGTTTACAGATGGAGGTTCCCTTTGCTTGTCAAAAAAACAGCCATCAAACCCTACTTATATTTACCGCCAAGGTTAAGCAAATCTAATTATGTTGTTTGAAATAGTAATACACTCTCTCACTCTCTCTCTAATGGGAGGGTGGACTAATGTACAGTCAGCGGCATAAACTCTCATCGCAAATATACAATGATTTTTATGACCCTACTGACAATAGGTAATGTTTGTTTCATGTTGCTCTGGCCCAGTTCGCACGGTTGCCAAACACATTATAATGTGGGCAAGTCTCTGATTCTGCAATTTTAACGAACATGAGCTAATATTTTATCTCGATAACCTTTGCTACAAGAGATAATGAGTATTTTTTAGATAGTTCTTGCTATGTTGGCTAAGCTGGTTAGCCAATGTTAGTACTAAGACTGATTAGTCGGATTGTTTAATGTAAATAGTGATTACTTTGAGAAATATTTTATGTCCCTGATTTTTCCTTTGTGTGTTATGAAATAAGAAGTTATTGAATAAAATGAAACGCTAATATTTAAATTTCCTCGAAGTTTATATATATGATATTTTATGGTGTAGGGGGCACATCATTAGACGGGTTTGGACGGGACAATGGACAGCTACAAGTACCGAATCATGGCTCTCCCACTTCAAAATCCTTTTTTCAAGGTCACTTACCCTGATATAAATAGCGAATAAAAAATCTTAGTCAACTAAAGAACGAAAAATCCTGTCTGACACAAGTTAGTTGAAACACTTGTCAAAATAAATTCATTTTAACATCAGAAATATACGGATACGGTTAGTATCTTTAGTAGTTAGTATATATATAGACTTAATGCATAGTTGTATGTGTGTGTGTTTTTATTTCATTTATGAAAACGTTCAATCTTTTGAACGTCTTCAGGTTTTAATATTTTTATTTAATTTTCAAAACGATTTAAGGCTCAAACTATTATATTTAAGAAAGTATAAAAGTTTCAAAGGCGACACATCAGGCCAAACTATTGATGTCTCAACTTTTAAATTCTTTACAGAACCGTACAGCGCTGCGGCTTTTTATACGCGATCGAACTTTGCCCAAAGTTTATATTAAATTTCTTGGTAAAGTTTCTCCAAAGAAAGCCAGAGGCATGAGGGGGCAGTGATGCATGAGGGTGTATGTCACTCACGCTCTTGCGAACATGCTGTTTAGGATTACGGGCGTATACATCTGTATAGTTGCAACTGGTTACAGATTTAGATAAGAAAAAAATGGACCATGTTTCTATCAAATAGGCAAGTTATTACTACGTATAGTATGGTAATCTTTTGGACGATTTGAAACGCTTTGTGTCTTGAAGTCCCTAGTAAGTCCTTTATGTAGTTGGGTCATAAACAAATATTTTTACAAAAAAAACGACTTCAAAAAATACTATTCCAAAACAAATAGATATGCACTAAAAAGTAAAAAAATAAATGCATATTCTTCTACAACTTAATAATCAACTTACTTTTTCTACTCATCAATATGTAGGTACGATCTATGTGTTTACCACGCAAGAAGGTAGGTAGGTACCTACCCACTTCAAATCTAACTCAACATATAGGTACCTATGAATAACAAACAAACTCAGTAAAATGAAGTGAAAAATATTAGACTACTTAAAAGTCAATCAAATTATTACGATAATATAATGTAGTTACAATTATTGTTATTTTTGGAGTCGGTGTCACTATGACTTCAGACTATATACCAAGTACTCCCCATGTGTATTTCTGTATGCCCGTCGGAACGTGACAAGCTCCAAAGGAATAGATTTTTATGTGGTTTTCCACAATATATAAGATTGATTCATCATAAAGTGTGTGATTATGAGATTTAAGTCGAAACCATGTTCAGTACATTATCTGGTTTAAAACTTAGGCTTTTCTTAAGAATTCCAATCGGTTTTCAGATAAAATTTCTACAATATGTTTTTGTTTTAATCATGTTGTATACAACAAGCTGATATAACAGTTCAAAATTTCTCTCTACTCTCTACCCGAAAGAAGCCGGAGCTGATCGCTATTACTACATTAAATGAGACTGGTGATGATAATTCATTGTTACAGAAATCAAGGACTTCAAAAGCAAATGGGTTCCATTTTATTTAATTACGCCTCACTAAAATAATGTTAACTTGCTCTGTTCTTCGGCGAATCAACAAAAGAAGAAATGTAGGCCTTGTATTATATAGCCTACAAATAAAGTTTTATTGTGTCATTACTATTTGTTTCTATTGTTTTTTTTTTTTTATAAAGGCTATTAATAAAATCAGTATAAAAAGTAGAACTGTTATACTTTATCTATCTAGTTAACAGCTATGACTGCACGAATGGCGTAGTGGTTTAAGCGGTCACCACGCCGCTTCCTACTACGCCGAGTGTTGTGGGTTCAAACCCCACATGGGACGACACTTTGTGTGATCCACAAATTGTTGTTCTGAGTCTGGGTGTTCTTTGTGTCCGTTTCATGTATGTTTGTAAAGTCCCCCGCGAAACAGGCAATATTCCTTATGCGGGAGTTGTCTTTTTTTTAATACAATGATAAAGAAACATTGAGCCTTATACCTATTAAAGTAAAGTTGAAATCAGAAATATTATCCAATGTGTAAACCGTGAGCTTAATTCAGTGATAAAATATCGAGCTATTATTTGTCCACTGTCAATTAGCACGTAATACGCATTGCAATTACGCGCTGGACACAAACCGCACTGTTTTTGGACTTTTATTTATTTAACACACATTTGGTTTAATTTCAATTTATTTTGGTAGTTTTCTCTCATTTACTTTGATGACTTGATTTTTAATGTACACACGTACATTCATATATTATATCCGAAGTCATAGGCAGAGGTTTAATAAATTTCCAAATTTTTCCAATTGTAATTTTGGTCCCCCTTGCGTAGTACCTCTATTATAAGTGGGACCAAGTAAGTCTATTGGCGTCAATTGGGCACTCGTGGGATTCTATGGCAAACTTGAAAGTTTTTCGAAATGAGTGGCAGATAAAACGGAAGATTACTTATAATAGTAGTTATTATTAGAACTTACTTCTGCCGCAGACTGTTGGTTGAGTTCCTGCTGGAGATTTTCAGCATACTGAATCCCAGGAGTGGTATTTGGCGATTCTGTAAATAACCATATGATAATTAAATGTCTACTAGTAATCCTAAGTCAGTGTTGAAGAGACTTGTAATAAGAAATAGAACAAGTCCTTTTACTAAGAATGTAGACCCTTCTTATAGAGATGAAGAGACTCCGAATACCAGCAAATGTATATTGAATTCATTAATTTTAATTCATGTTATATAATATGTCTCAGATTGACGCGACAGGTCCATTAATACTTGATACAAGACCCCTGTTGGGCTTACTTGAATTTCCCGTGAGTACAGTCAGCATTTATCAACCATGAATAAATCTTATTTCAATTTTTATTCTTAAATTAAAATATGTAAACTACTCTCAGAATATTATCTGTTCAATTTAAAATTATTTTCTGAATCAAAACAAAATGTTACTGCTACAAATTTTACATGTTCCATGTGTTGATTGAATGGGATTGTTTGCGAGCGGACTCCATAAATACTATTATTAGGATTCGAAATTATTCTTAATAATATATTCACGCCATTTAAACAGACTTTAAATATTAGAGATGTTAAATAAAACTGTTTGAGAACAATTGCCACGTTCGAAAACGAGTTTTAACCTTAGTCGCACGTAGTTATTATTATTATATTAATGGTGTGTTTCTATCTTAAAGTGAAAGCCTAAATGTGTTTTCTTAATATTATGCTGGTATGTTACATCATAAAGTTGTTTACAATAAAAATTATTGACATTAAATCATGTCTTGGCTAACCAATACGAAGATTATATGTGTGAGAGCCGCGTGTTTATTTTGCCAGATCCACAATCAAACGACTGTATATCTGGCAAAATACCACAGTACAGGCTCTGCTAATTTGGGAATTAGCAGAGACTGTATTGTGGTAACCAAACTGCTGACAAACATTCTATTCGATACATGATAAACGAATGACACCCTGATACAGATTGTACTTCTCACATAATTATTTGTTCTCATTTTAAATTGAACCCATAACCTCTGGCTAACAGCCATCATCACTAACAACTGAACCAACAGGCATGTGTATTGCTGCGTGAGTTAAATGCATAGCTTAGATATTCGTTACAAAATAAACTTGAAGGTAGGCTTTGTGTAAATTCGGCGAGGGGCTTAGCATCGGGGGTCGTCCTCCTCACCTCATGTCTCGACTGCGATCAACTCACGCAATTTAATATAGTCCACAAAATAAATTATTCATCAACAACCTTTAATAGTCTACTGCTGGACATAGGCCTCTCCTTGAAAAGGAGGTTTTGGCCTACTAATGAATAATACGAATAGGGTTTGTGTCAAGTTTTCCTTCTCTTTACAGTGATGTCCTGCGTAGTTTGCTATTTAGTCGGCTCTTACAACATTTAAGGGATGAATAGGAGTAGTGACACTCCGTATTCGTAATCCGTCACCACACGGAAAAATTAAATAAATTGTTATATCATCTAAAATATAAAACTCATTTAATGGAATTCGATATTAGGCACATCAAATTTTATTCGAGACAAAGATAGGATTTTTTTTTTAATATCGCCATCTATAGTTGCTATTCAAATGTTTTAGATCAGCTTACAGTTAGAAAATCTATTGTCCTAAGGGTGTATGTTAAAATCAATCTTACTTCCATTCGTTGTATATATATATTTTTTTAAAGGCAACTCCCGCATTAGGAATATATCCTGTGAGGCGGGAGACTTTACAAACATACATGAAACGGAAACAAAGAACACCCAGACTCAGAACAACAATTTGTGGATCTCACAAAGTGTCGTCCCATGTGGGGATCGGACTCACAACACTCAGCGTAGTAGTAAGCGGCGTGACGACCGCTTAAACCACTACGCCATCCGTGCAGTCATATATCTAATCATATCTAATTAGATTGATGATGAGGAAGCCCAAGATTCCAAAATGGTTAAAAACTTACCATATTTGTTCAAGAATGTAGTCCTTAGGCCAAAGTTTCCTTCAAGCAGCTCACGTTTCATGGTCTGACCGGACACAGGACTTTTCTCAGTGGTCAATAACGATAGAGCCCCGCCAACTGCTATGAGCAGTAGTAGCAACATCTGGGAAATTAGATTAAAATTAGAACACTATATTCAAATGTTTGATAAAAATCGGTTGTCTGTAAAGTCGGTTTACTGACGATAGTTGAACGTGACAACGTCATAAGAAAATACTGATGGAATGGTTGCATTTTACGAAAACATGTAAATGTATTATTGTATAGCAGCTGTCCACGCGGACGCATCGCTCACTCAAGTAGGAGAGAGACAGATGTCGAACGCTGCCGAACGCGGTGGCCGATTGTGCCTCTTTGTCGCTCGTTGCGCGCTCTCGCTTGCACTTCAAGCCTTAAATGGAACGCCTCAGAGCGAGGTAACGCCGCATGAGTCATGTTTTTTCGTGCGTGCAGCCGGCTCCATCGAATTATAAGACGTTGTCACGTCAAAAATTAAACCATAAGTTTAGGAACATTTATGCCATTAACATACACAAAGTGATATCTTAAAACAAACTTTTTGACCCGCATATTAATAAAAAATGTATCTTGATTTTAAGTTATTAAATTTGGAAACATTTAATTTATAAGGTCCTTTAAAAACTGCATTATGCACTTCACTAATAACTTATGTCAAACTCAAATCACGTAATGATCTTATGAATTGCACACGGCGACACTGTCACTTGTCGGAAACATTGCTTAATCCCTTAACTGCGCATGAGTCTATCCTTATGACACGGTACATTGACTTACATAACAACATACAAGAGCTTGATTCATGGCCCCTTGCATCAATCGCAGTGATATAGTAATAAAATATGTAATAAATTATATTTAGAATGCTATATATACTGCCTCTTATACATATTTATATGTTGAAGAAGTGAAGAAAGCTACAATCAGGGGCAAAGTATAAACGGTGACCTATCATAACACGGAACGTCTAAATAATGAAAGATTAAGTTCTACTGGTTGGCCTCGGCATTCGGCATTATTTAGGTAAGTCAAATTCAAATTACTTTATTGCGAAAATTATAATAGTAATATAATAATAATATATGTATCTCACACATCTCACACACGGCCGTCTGATCCCAAACTAGGCAGAGCCTGTGCTATGGTAACCAGCCTGACAATACAATATTTGTCATGGGTGGGAATCGAACCCACGACCTCCGGTTAAGCAGTCAGTGTCACTAACCACTAGGCCAACAGGACCGTCAAATGGGTAGGTACAATGATTATTGTGATATAATAATGTGGCATAGCTTCTCCATTATCGGCCTCTCGGCATGCAATACTCCATCTACAGCCTTTACTAGTCCACTGCTGGACATAAGCCTCATCTTAGAAAGGAGGTTCTGGCCTACTATACCACGCTGGTCAGACGGGTTGCTATAGGGTTGGTGTCAAGTTTTCCTTCTCTTTGCAGTGCTGTTCAGTTGTCCTGCGTAGCTTACTCCCTTAGTCAGCTCTTACGACACCCACGGGATATATAGGGGTGGTGACACTCAGTATTCTTAATCCGTCACCACACGCAATACTTAACATTTTATAATTACTTGCTTTAGGAATCAAATTTTTGATATAACTCCAATAAATAAAAAAAACATCCAACGTAAGTCTGGAATTAAAACAGTCATACGAGTAGAATACAGTTTAGATAACAGATTATTATTTATGGTGTAATATACGGAATATTTAATAATTTATTTAATTTATTCTTTCTGCAAATACATTGCATAAGGCGGACTTAATGCCACAGACATTTTCCAGACGACCTTTTGGTGATGCAGAGCCGTTTATAGTATGCGTATAATTAAACATCGTATCGGAAAGAATCGGAATTATTTTGAATGACATCTGTTTATAACAGTGGACAATGCATACAAATATTTTATTTCAATAATATATCCTTCATTAAAACCACAAGTTCTCAGATCATTAATCGGATAATAAATATCGTTTGTTGATTGTTAAATGTTCACACAATATGACGACAGAATTCGTTACTGGGGTAAGCATGCAAGTTTCGTTATTAAAGGTTACTAACATTCTTAGTTCTTAGAGCGATTGCATGAAAGAAAGATGAAAAATAAATTTGAAAAAAGCGTTGGGTGCATGTTGTCAATAGTAAAAAGCACCCCATGCTTTTATCAAATTTATTTTTCAGCAGTGTATTGTCATCGGTCCTCGATATATCTACAAAGTTTGAACGAATTCTGACAGTTTAAAGTCAGTCAAAATCACGCCCAAAGGAGCCGGTTACAAACAAACATACAAACATACAAGTGAAGCTAATATAAAGCGTGTAAATACACCCCGGTGTTGGCTAAATACGATTTTTAATAGTACCAGTAAAGAGTTAAACTTGCATTCTACTGACCTTCTTGTTTACACTTTAGTGAGTTTAAAGGTGTTTGTTTTACTAATAATAAACTCATGGTAAAAAGTATTAAATCCCGTTTGGCCAGCTTGGTATAATAGGCCAAAACCTCATTTCTAAGGATCATAGGCCTCCTATGTCCAGCAGTGGACTATTAAAGGCTGATAAAGTGTAAATATCACAAATTTTTATTTTTTTCATCAAATGAAGTTTTAAATAAAGCTGTCCGTTAAATATTTAAGCTTTAAATTTAAAGAAATAATCCTATCGTAATGAAATTGAGATATTTTAGTTGTACATAAAATATCTTAAGTCACTCATCAAGAACATTTAATAGTCCACTGCTGGACATAGCCCTCTCCTTAGAAAGGAGGTTTAAGTCACTAGTTTCAAGTAAATACTTATTAAATAACCTTTTTATAGTCACATACACAAAAGTTTCACAAACAACCCTTTTCTGCCCCCTTAGTGTTAAAATAACGTATATATCCATGATGTGTCTTATAATTAAGTAGTCACACTATATATACCTACTACTTGGTAAAAGCCGAAAGTAAAAAAAAAGGTTATACTTTTAACCTGACAACATTACGTTACCATATAAAGGAATTGCCACAACTAACTATAAAATATATAGTAAAGGAAAACAAAATGAAAACATAAAATAAATTCACTTGTTTTCTAATAAACTACACAAAAAACATTCACGTAAACGTACCGGCAACTTCATATTCGTAAATTTACGCTGCGCGTGCGAATGGCGTACACTTAGAACCAACACTGCGCATGCGCTCCTTTCTTATATGCTCATGCGCAGAATCTGTTATGCAGTGGTCAACTAGTCATAGATATGACTGCAATTAGTATGATTACTAAGATATGTTTATTTTCTTTTTGTTCAAGAGAATGAAATTGTTGACTTTAGTGTGGTGATTTATTCTCTCGGTGTCATAAACTAATGATCATGAGGTATGAAATATGAAAAAATACAAACATTTGATTGTGATGCTTTAAAAGTAAAATATGTAAAAGTTCCTCAGAAAATACCAAAGTTTTTAATAAACAATATGGTAATAAAAAATCCTTTCCCATATTTAATGTAAAGACGGTGCAATTTGTGACATAGCAAAATAACAGATAGACAGAACCTGACAGACAGATTTATCGAGATCTAATCACACAAATATTTGTCCTGGGTGGGAATCGAACCTACGACCTCTGGCTTAGCAGTCAGGGTCACTAACCACTAGACCAACCTAGCCGGTTTTTGGGTGGTAATTTTTATAGCTGACACTCTCTCTCCTTGAGAATATAATCCTGTTTAGAAGGGATAAAGGAAGAAGTTACTAGCAAGTACCTACGTGATACCGTAAGTTTAGGATGCGAAAATGTACCCCGACTGAGAGGGTACTTCAGGGCATGCCTCGAGCGGGGCTAGTTTCCAAAATTGTGGAAGACTTGGAAACTGGTTCTCATCCGAAAGGAGGGGATATATATGTGATGTGTGATGTAAAACATTATACTAGTGGGGAAGCTTCTGAAACTAAAACCCATTTAATTCTACTGCTTTCAGTTTTATTTATGACCATGTAATAAATTTATTTCATAATAATTTTGCTTGCATTAGTGTATTATTAATTAGATAACTTCAATATTAGACTTAAATAATTAACTTTAAAAAAGTATTACTGAGTTGAGAACCGTAAGAAAAAGTACCCTTCTAGAAGCTAAAATAACTTTGCCAAATCCATACTTATAGATGTAAAAGTGAGTTTGTTTGTTACGCTTTTACTCCTTAACTTCTAACCCGATTTTAACGATTCTTTCACCAATAGATAACTATATTATCAACGACAATAAGAGGCTAGTTTTTACACACATACACGCGGTCGGAGCTGCGGTCAAAAGCTAGTTGGTTCATGCAGAAGAGCAGAATTTTAGATAGACGAAAACAAAAATATATATGAAAAGAAGAATAGATGTTCCTCTAATCTCCACTTAAAAAATGATCCTTAATGTAGATACCTACCTACATTAAGGATCATGTTTCCAATCAGTATTCATCAACTGTTTTCCGGAAACTTCAAAACTTTAATTAGTAAAAATCAAAGGATCGAAATTAAAGTCATGAATTTTAATTTCACGGCTTTATTAAGAAAGCGGTGTTTTAAATTAAAATACGGAGTTTTCAGTAGCTTTTCAGCCGTTAGACAGCTAGTTAATTATGTTTTTTTTCGTTTGCTGAGTGAATGACATTACCAGAGGCCCAAACCAGATCCTAGACGATACTGCAGGGGATGGGATACTCAACTAAACAGGCAGCTACTCTCTTATGTTATGTTAGAGGAGGCAGACGAGTAGACCTGATGGAAAGTGACCATCGTCCCCCATCAACGTCTGCAACTCATTAGTCACAAACGTGTTGCCGGATCTTAGTCCATACTGCCATCCATACACCTGCGAATCACTTCGGGTTTAAGGTTTGAAGAGGGAGTAGCGTTCAGCCCCTTGTTCTTGCCGAGGGCAAGTAATTGTGCGATGAGCACAATCATTTGTTGTGGCTTGGAGTTATTTATAATACCTACGTATGTATTCAGTATCTTTATTAGCTTTTTGGATGGATCGTTTTAGATAGATTGGATGGATAGACTGCTGCTTTTAAAAAAAATACATTTTCCTTTAAGCACCTTTTTACCTTTGATTGCAGAGAGGTTAGATTGTAGGTACATTGGTTACTACAACAATCAACGAGTCATGGTAAAATAATAATAATATTTCAGACATCTAACACACAACGCCATCTAGTTTCAAACTAAGCAGAGCTTGTACTATGAAAGCTACATTGACTGATAGAATACTTATATCCTTTTTTTGTAACATATATATTATACATAGAAAACACCCAAACTACGAAACAAATATTTGCAGAGCATACAAATATTTGGTCCGACCCAGGAATCGCACCCGAGAACTCAGAACAGCAGTCGCATACGCTACCACTGAGCCACCGAGGCAGTCAAGTTATATAAGGATATATTACATTATAAGTAAGTTACATTGAAGTTATCGCTTCTATGAAGTTACTAATAATAACAATACTTTCACACATCTCACACACGGCAGTCTGATCCCAAACTAGGTAGGTTTTTTTTTTTTTTAATATTCTACCACATCCACACAACGCCATCTAGTCCTAAACTAAGCAGAGCTTATACTATGGGTACTAGACAGCTGATATAAATTCATATATACTTTTTTTTGTTAATACATATTTATTATACATAGAAACACCCAGACCAAATCAAACATTAAATGTTCATGCACACAAATGTTTGACTTGAGCGGGGATCGAACCCGCGACGCCATCCGGCCGTCTATAGGAATGTGCTATACTAATCGGACTGCTGATGGGTATACTTATATATTTCTAAACACATAAATGAACTGTACTTCCACATTAAATAGACATTTTTGATACTAAAAACTAGTGCATTTAGTGTTGGTTTATAAATTTTTAATGAGACATTTCATGAGTAATATTTAAACGTTCATTACTGTATACGGTTATTATCTTAAAAGATTTTTATCATCATCAATCATCATCAACAGCCTTTAATAGTCCACTGCTGAACATAAACCTCTCTTTAGAAAGGAGGTTTTGGTCTACTATACCACGCTGGCTAGACGGTTTGGTATAGGGTTTGTTTCTAGTTTTCCTTCTCTTTGCAGTGCTGTTGCCTGCGTAGTTCGTAGTTTCGTAGTTCCCTTAGTCGACTCTTACGACACCCACGGGATGAATAGGGGTGGTGACACTCCGTATTCTTAATCCTATAAAAACTTTATTTCCTGGTGTAACCACAAGGAAATATTTTTTTTAAATAGTACAATATTTTCCCAGCTATGTTTATCCATTGTATATATCTAATAAGAAAACAAAGAGCTGTATGAAACTTTGCTATATTTGTGCGATAAAAACTACTTTTGTTAGTATTGTGGTTTGTTATGGCGAGGGAGATAAAACTGCCTATTGCCATAGACTTTTAAAGTAAGTTAATAAAATTTGGGGTCGGTGAGCTTATACAAAAATTGTCGAGGTTGCTTCATTCTAAGAACTCCTTCATCTATGAACTAACTAACTAACCGGACTGAGAAAGGTTACTAAAAGGTTACTTAAAAAAGGACTGGTTACCCGAAGCTTCCCTTGCGTTTTTAGTTTACAGTTCTGTTGTTCATCCTTATTAGCTTTCCTACACATTGTATGAGAAAAAATCTTGATTTTGATTTTGGGGATTTTAAAAATATTTTAAAAGTTATTCTACTATTCGGGAGGAGACTAAATGAAAAAATCAAATATCATAAAAATCCGTCCTGTCTTTTTTAAGTTATAAATGGTGTAACTAACCTGTCTTTGTTTAATTTATACAGATTTGGATTTTGGGAAAAAATCTACGGTAATGAGTTAAGAATACCTTAAGTCTCACCAATTAATACTTATAAGTCTCACCACCCCTATTCATCTCATGGGTGTCGTAAGACTCGACTAAGGGAGCAAACTACGCACGACAGCAGCACTGCAAAGAGAAAGAAAACTTGAAACAAATCCTATACCTACCCTTCTGGACAACGTAGTATAGTATGCCAACACCTCCTTTTTAAAAAGATGCTTATTGCTCAGAAGTGGACTTTTAAAGGCTGTGGATAATGATGATGAAATCCTGTTTGATGCCATTCAGATTTAGGAGAAAATACCTATGGGGTAAAAATTTGGAAATGAAGAATCCTGTTTATTACAATTTATCACAATGTGGGCTCATTGAAGTCGGTGATAAGATAATTATGCCCTCAAAAATTCCCAATGACACTTACAATACATCAAAATATTATTTGTAAATGCAGAGCCCTTTTTGATGTAATGCGTTGCGAAAAAGTAATCCAGAGTACGTAGTAACGACCACAAATTTACAATGATATCGGACAGCTTCTTAGCACATCCTGTCTGTAATCAAAAATGCATTAATTTAAGATAAAAATGATAATTTAAGTTAAATTTGATATTGCATGCACTTGGCATGATGATATCTTGATATCTATCCAGATCATCTGCGAGGTATCTATGAGTCTCGTATTTCAAGCCAATGAACTAAGATTGGACGAGGCAATGATTATGCAATTTAAAAGGTCATGAAAGAAATCATTAGCCTTGCAATGTCCAAATGAAAAGAAAGGAGAATTGCATATAAGATCCACTATATTATGATGTGGTATTGCACCATTTGTGTAAAATAAATAAAAATGTTGAAGGTAATGTTCAAAGCAGGCGATTCAAAGTGGATGCGATCGCGTGCGAACAGAGAATTGAGTGTGAGTTTATTTCACATCGACTCGGTCTTAGCGAGCACGTTTAGCGTTGCGATTGGTTTAGATTTCAGTGCGATTGGCCCGCGCTGAACTCTACACCGATCACAGCTCTGAATGCGATCGAATAAATGTGAAATAAAATAGCACTTCGCGTTTTTATGAACAGTGATGAGTGACTTTTTATGAAACCTAATGTTGCCTGTAATCTATAAGTTAAAAACTATTGGTGATAGAATTTTTAAAATCGGAATAGTGTTTTAGGCTTAAAAGCGTTACACACAAACTCAATATTACATATATAATATTAGTATGGAATGTTTTAGGTTCAGTACTGTTAAAGATGGCGTATTGGGTGTAACATTGGTCAATTTGAAAGAAATAAAACTCGTTTTTTTGTAATCACACGAAGCGTACAACATTAGAATAAATATAGTGAAGTTTGCAATTGTAACTATACTACGTATGACTTAAAAAATAGTCGTTAGCTTATAATTGTGTGTCTCACAAAAAGCAGAGCTGGTATTATGTTAACACGAGTGAATTGAAAAAAAAAACAATTTCAACAAAAAAAAAAACAACAAAATATTCACATTTTCATAAAATGTAAAACTAGTAACATTTAAATTACAAAACAAATCAACCAGTTGATCATGCTTTACCACCGAATATCTCTTTAAGTAAAGTTTGTAAATTGCATACCTGTATTTCAATCATAGACATAAACGTAATATGTGCTAAAATTAAACTGAATATCGAGGATATGCGAGGAGGAAATCTCGCAGAAGGAGGCGGCGGAGAAGGCCCGGGAGGACGACCTCCACTCGGACCTGATCCGCCGCCGGCGAACCGGGCGGCGGAGGCGCGCTCACCTGCGCCTCATGCCGCCCTAGAGATGGACGATATACATCGATTTATTTAAAACACTCGATGTATAGTAACGATGCATCGTATTAAACCGATGCATTGTTAATACTTCAACATCGAATATATATCGATGTTTTTTATTCGATGCATCGACCAAGCAAATTATGAATGAGTATAGTGTTGTATAGCCGCCAAATAGCTATAGTTTATTGAACGGGGTTCTTTTAATTCGCCCGTTGGAACGCTGTAGGTCGTTCGACTCGTATTATTCGTTTGTTCGCGGGAAAATTAAATTAAACTTGATTTTTATTATTTGAAAATACTAGATTATGAATTCGCTTTAAATAAATACTCGCTGAATTGAACGAAGGAACCGACTGAAGGGGAAGAGATTAAGTAAACTTTTGTTTTTACATAGCATTGACAAAAAATATTGGAATATGTAAAGAAAAATGTGTTGGTTGTGTGATTTTGAATTTGAATAAATAGATTTCCTGCTTTTATTAATATATATATATGTTTTTTAATTAAGGCCTAACCTAACCTAAAACACGTCATGGCGAAAATAATCGATGTTTAAGAAACATCGATGTATTTCTCAATACATCGTATTACCATCGATGTGACCGATCGATGCATTACATCGAAAAAAACATCGATGTATATTTTAAATGTCCATCTCTATGCCGCCCTGAGTGTGGCCGCGGGTGGACGGGATGGGTTCTCCCCTCCACCCGCATTAGTTGGCCAGCCGCGAGGGGGCGGCGTCCGCGTGTGCCGGACGTCGCCTAAAGAGAGGTAAACATTTTGAGACGGAGCCCGCACCAGGAGCGGGCCGGCGCTCGGAGGGGTCCAGAAGGCGATAACTACCTGGACCCCTCCTAAACTGGAAGCCCAAAGAGGGCACACCGTGTGGTTTTAGTCGGTTCGAGTCCGACACACCGCCCCGCCGAACGAGAGCCCCGGCGGGGTGACGGTCCGAGGGGATTTCCACACGTTAAAAAAAAAAAATGTTTGTAAAGTCCCCCGCGACACTAGATATATTCCTAGTGCGGGAGTTGTTACAAAACCAAGGCAGTTCATATTTTAAGATAACACGCCTTGACTTATCAACTGATCATCATGTAATTTACATACACATCGTTAGGGGTACAGAAAAGTATCCCTTTTATCAATTTAGAAAAATCACTATTTGCTATACTTTGAATTAACTATTTAAACCTTTTTCTTCTCTGTACTCATGGAAACCGTTTCGGGACGTCATCTCACCGTCGTTTGCGGTGGAATCGAATCGACCATAACCACATGTTGTGTCATTTTGCACCTTAAACACTAGGGATTCGGGAACAGCTTTTATCAAGACTTGCGAACATCTCCTAGCGCCTGCCTGCTTGGTAAAACCTCTAATATAGGCGACGTCCAGCCACACGCGGACGTAAACTCTGACCGGCAAAACCTACAATAATACAAACTGCGCTAGGAGAAGAAATCTATTGAAAGGGGGCTAGACGGAAAAAATTCATACGAAAATTGGTCACGACACTTTTTATTTTGAATTGTCACTTGTCAGTCATTCAGCGCCATCTATCGAATAGTAAAATTAAAATTATGTTCTTAGGTTGAGCAAAAAATATTGTATTCGACATCATTTCTCAAGGAGATTTTACCAATGTATAAATTGTTTTAATTAGAAACCAACTGAAAAATATGTAGGTAATAGCCGCTTTCATAGATGGCGTTGTAATTAAAATCGTGTCTAATCAGTTTTACTCGATCGTAACAACTTCGTTCCTATCGGGTGTCCCACGACACCACACGGCTTTTTTTATTAACATAAATTGTATTCCAGTCAGAAAACAAATAAGTGCACAGCAGGCCTCTTTGTAAACTGTTGCCTTATTGCACGAATGCAGATGACACCAGGGTATAGGACTCTCTGGCTGTTTGCCTGAAACGTAGCCTTTCCTATTTCTGTCTTTTCATGTGTACCTTATTAGATCATCCTTACAGTATCCAGTACTACTATACAAGCCCGTAGGTACCCGTGAATCAAAGTGATCATCTAATATATAAAATTCTCGTGTCGTTCTCCTCCGAAACGGCTCAACCGATTTTAGTGAAATTTTGTGTGCATATCAGGTAGATCTGAGAATCGGCCAACATCAATTTTTCATACAACTTTTTTTTTGACAGAAAGTTTTGAAATAATGTATATGGCAAAACAACGTTTGCCGGGTCAGCTAGTGTAACTATAAAATGTTTGATTGACATATGCATTATGATCTCATCATTATCATCAACAGCTTTTAATAGCCCACTGCTGGACATAGGTCTTTCCTTAGACAGGAGGTTTTTGCCTACTATACCACGCTGTCCAGACGGGTTGTCATAGGTATTGTTTCAAGTTTTCCTTCTCCTGGAAATGCTGTTGTCCTTCTTAGTTTGCTCTTGAGATGAATAGGGGTGGTGACACTCTTTATTCTTAATCCGTCAACACATGGTTGTCTGACAGTCCGATTCTCGGTCAATCTAATACACACATTATTTATAATAAATTACACCCAGACTTCGTGTGCCGTATAAATTGGTTTAAAAAGACGTAAGTACCAATAATTTTCTCAATGTATTAATAATAGTTGGGACATCTGACACACAACTCCATCTAGTTTCAAACTAAGAAGAGTTTTTACTATGAAAGCTAGATTGACTGATAGAATACTTACATACTTTTTTTGTTGGAAAAACATACACAATTTTTTCATAGAAAATACCTAAACGCCGAAACAAATATTTGCAGATCATACACACACTTGGTCGTTGGCAATATACAGGCACGTTGAGTTATAAGTGTAGTGTTTATAGGTACGTCAAGTATGAGGCAATCCTACAGCTGTGTCTCGAAATAATTGACTAAGTTCCACCATTTACAAGCAATTTTCTGCGACATTTTAATCGCCAGTTATTTACGTGGTTACCATAACTTTTGCGAGGCTGTGAAATAATGAAGGCTCTGAAGCATTTTGTTTTAATATTTAATTAGGAACGCTTTTGAGTCAAAGTTTTGTGGTTAATTGAGTTTTTCTGTTTAACGAAGTTCGGATTATTACTTCTTTATGATTGACAAATACTTCGGGTAAGAGCGAAAATGACTGTTGCACTGAGGGTTCCGTAAGTAAAATACCTCAAGTTAGAATTTTCAAAAGTACTCCTATAAGTTCTTCGATGTTTATCAATTTTGCAATCGCAAAATATAATTTTGTAATCGTAATAGTTATTATCATATGGGAAGCCGTCGGATGCCGGCCGCACATGACCGGTGGTTGTGTCGAACGTTAGGCCTATGTTCAGTAAAGGTCAATAATGCTGAAACACAAACATTGTTTTCTGGTATGTAATATGCGATCAAAATACATTTGCTGATATTTTACTTCAAGAATATAGGAGTAGCAAGCAAAGAAGAATATAGGAGTATTAAACAACTGTTAATATTTAAAAACCTGTGCCATGTCCTGCTTCTAGAATTTACGACACAAGAAAAAGAACGCTCTGCACCTTTATATATTGTTGGTATTCTATTTTCATATTTCATTCCAAAGGTTTGAAACGTTTTTAATGATGACGTACTGTGACGTCACTTCCTTGCAGTATTAAAACACGGCACGTTTCATGTGTACACAGTTAGGTATATGTGAGTGCTTGTGTATCGAATTTGAAGGCAATAAATCGATACGTACTCGAACATATGCAATGAAAGATTGGTATGGATTTGCTCAATAATTTTCTGTACATTTTACAGTGTTTATCTTGTACTCGTATATAATGCAGAGAATCGTTATCCTAATGGACTTATTTTACTTTTACCTGAGGGTTACCTTCCCCGATTGTATGTTTGTACCTATGTATGTTTACTGCGTTGGCACTATCAGAGGGCCAAGTGCAAGTGCGAGCGCGTTCGGCTTTGCGATTGGTTAAGATTTCGGGCAATTTCGGAAAGTGTCGAGAGTGAGTAGATGTGAAATAAATTTAAACTAAGGCCACATTGATCAAAGGTGACGGGCCTAGGGCCACATTGATCGAAGGTGACGATCGAGTAGATGTGAATCAAACTCGCACTTGGTACTCTGTGGTCTAAACGGCTTGATAGACTTTAGCTCGGAAGGTCTCGTTCGATTCGTCTTAACTGTGAGAAGAATGCAGACTGTCAACACCCCTATTCATCCCGTGGGTGTCGTAAGAGGCGACTAAGGGAGCAAACTACGCAGGACAACAGCACTGCAGAGAGAAGGAAAACTTGACACAAACCCTATACCAACCCGTCTGGCCAGCGTGGCATAGAAGGCCAGAACCTCCTTTCTAAGGAGTGGGTTATGTCCAGCAGTGAACTATTAAAGGCTGTTGATGATTACTATAAACAATTACTTCCACGTTATTTACGTATTCTTTCGAAAATTAAAATGTCCACAGATTATAAAATATTAACCAAAACTTATAAGATAAAAATATAATTTATTAAAGTATTGAATTATGTTGTCGAACATCTGAGTTTAAATTGCTAAATATAACCATTGAAAGCGAAAGTTCTGTTAAAAATAGTAGGATGTGAAAACAAAGTCAATGACCGTATTATAATAAGTTTAATGGTTCATAATAGTTAATGCTACGGTCAAGTGTTTTCTTGTTCATATAATAACATAGAGTTAGGCAGTTAAATACGAAGATTATACTAATAATACTTAGTGTTTAGTAGGGTACAGGGTTTAATTACTGGGTACACTAAAACTTCACATAATATTTTTTAAGTAATAGTTTTAATAGTGACTGAGGGGCTCGTGGTTGAGTGGTAATCGAGGTGGTTAGCACATTGCAAAGTTAAGCAATCCTTACCAAGTCAATCTATGTATGGGTGACCCATAAACGCATTAAGACCCCTTCGTGCCTCAGAGAGTACATTAACCGTCGGTGGAGGTTTGCCATATGAACATCTGCGGCAATAGTTTTGGGTAATTGGAGATCTAAAAAGTTGGACAACAGTTTATCTACAGAATTTAGACATCGTCTAGTACTTAGGTTGTGGAGGTCACTTAAAAAATCATATAAATAGAGAATATACCCGAAGGTGGTGCCCGCGCTGTTGCGGGCAGGCGTTAGGAGGGGTCCGGATGTCTTAATAACAGCAGTTCCCGGATCCCTCCTATTACAGGCGCAGAGTGGCACACCGTTTGGTTTTAGTCGGTCCGATTCCGACACACCACCCCGCCGTAAACCCTGGTGGGGTGACGGCCCGCGGGGTGTTCCACACGTAAAAAAAAAAGGTCACTTAAAACATCGTTGTAGACTGAAAAGCGACTCCTACCTGGTTGGGGAAAACCTCGGAGGATGATGAGCTTTTTTTAATGATTCCAGAGGCTTATACCTGTAGCTGTAAGCTGTAACTGTCAGAGGCACAAGTGAGTTACCGGCCTTTAATGGGACAGGACCTTTTTTTCCAGATGGTTTGACTATCGCAGGTCGACAATATAGATATAGCTTGTTGGTCTAGTGGTTAGTGACCCTGACTGTTAAGCCGGAGGTCATGGGTTCGATTCCCACCCAGGAAAAATATCGTGTGATGAGCACAGTCATTTGTTCTGTGTCTGGGTGTAATTTATCTATAATAGTTATGCATTTAAAAATATATAAGTATATTTATCAACAGTCTGAATGCCATAGTATAGGCTCTGCCTAGTTTGGGATCAGACGGCCGTGTGTGACATGTGTGAGGTATCATATTATTAATATATACAGGCTGGCTTGGAAGTCATTGTAGAAAGCTCTAGTTTTTTCTCGTTTTGTGATATTTAAACCTTTATATTAATATCGTGCGGCTAAATTATCATGTCTAATATTTTTTTCAAAACATGTTTACTTAAATATGTTATAGTTTCACATCGTGCAGAAGAACTGCCAGGAATCTTCTGCATTATGTTCCTCGAAAACCTGAACTCTAAAATATTAAAACGTGGTCTGCATCCATTAAAGCAGTTAATGAAAATATCCTGCAAGCATTAGGTTTAAAACCTAAGTAAAGCTGAGGCCAGATGCTGAGCCAGTAATGAAGGCTGCTGAGATAATATCAACTATAATCCTTTTAGCTTTCTATTAAAATGAAAATGTTAAAATTCACTTCTCTGCTACATTGACTGCACGGATGGCGTAGTGGTTTAAGCGGTCGTCACGGCGCTCACTACTACGCTGAGTGCTGTGGGTCCGATCCCCACATGGGACGACACTTTGTGTGTTTCACAAATTGTTGTTCTGAGTCTGGGTGTTCTTTGTGTCCGTTTCATGTATGTTTGTACAGTCCCCCGCGACACAGGATTTATTCCTAGAGCGGGAGTTGTATTTAAAAAAAAGGGCTTCAATTACTTTCGATTGTGCTAGCTTCTTTTAATACAACTTCTTCTATATATTTATGTCTTGTAGCATCTTTCTGGCGCGGAATGGGGGCTGGATTTGGTCGCCAAGTATAAGGTTAGATTTATTTGATCTTGGAAGACCAACAGCTTTACAAAATGATTTAATATTGCATAGATTACATTCAGCCATTAACAGGTCTTCACGAATAGAAAACAGTTTACAATAAGTAAGTGCGAGGATTTAGTATTTAAGCGATTATACTCGTAAGTTTAAGAAATAATCAAGTACAACATTTAATGAAATTAGTATTCCGAAAAGAACTCAAGACTGAGTGCCCGTCTTACCACCTGCTGACTAGTCACAAATATGTTAAGTTCTAATTGTTTACACTTTTTGTTAATCGTATTGCTCTTGCTGTGTGCTGACGCATTAAGAATACTGAGTTTCACGAGACCTATTCATCCCGTGGGTGTCGTAAGAGCCGACTAAGGGAAAAAACTACGCAGAACAACAGCACTGCAGAGAGAAGGCAAACTTGACACAAACCCTATACCAACTCGTCTGGCCAGCGTGGTATAGTAGGCCAAAACCTCCTTTCCAAGGAGAGGCTTATGTAGAACAATGGACTGTTAAAGGCTGTTGATGTGACACATCGAATGCAACTACTGTAAAGCTCGCTAGTTTTTTACACATCGACATAAGACTTTTGCAGATTTGTGAGATACTCATACTCCTTCAATACTGCAGCAGGAACGCAGAATAAGAAACAGCATAGAATTCACATCGCATTTATAACTTTAGATGACCATACATAAATTACGCTTGATATTCCAAACGTAAAATGCGAGCAAATGAAGTATTACCAATTTTATTATGCCTTCATGAATATTTCATAAAGGGATATATCAAAAATCTCCGCCACACACCACTTACACTGGTTTAACATAAAGATCTGAATAAACGAATAAAACAATAATCTTAACGTAAAACCCACAAACGGATTTGAAAAGCCGGTTATACATGTTCGGTAAGCCGGACCCGGTAGTAAATTCCTTAGTACCCATTGAGAAGGCCTCTAAAAGGGTCAAACCCGTAAATGTGTTTTTATCCTTTTTGTCCATCGCTTTAATTTAATAATGAATTAGTCGTATCCTTGCTAATCCAACGGTTTACTACAACGCAATTTACAAGATTTTCGAGTAATTTATTCTCTACATTTTGGATACCTTTGTATTTATTTTTGTACTTCGAAACGTGACGATTTGGTATAGTGTCAGCATCCCTATTCATCCCGTGGGTGTCGTAAGAGCCGACTAAGGGAGCAAATTTAAGCGATAGATAGAAGTAGCTGTTAAATTACCAAAGCAATAGAAATGTTTTGAAAGGGGCCTCTTGACATGTTTTCCGTGTGGCGGCGGTTTAAGTAGCGTCACCAATATATACAGCCGACTAAGGGAACTAACTACGCAGGACAACAGCATTGCAGAGAGAAGGAAAGCTTGACACAGACCCTATACCAACCCGTCTGGCCAGCGTGGTATAGTAGGCCAAAACCTCCTTTCTAAGGAGAGGCCTATGTCGAGCAATGGGCTACTAAAGGCTGTTGATGATGGTGATGATGATGATGATTGTTATACAACTACATTAATTAAATTGTTTTTTGAAATATTTAAAAAAAAAATAACAGGTGTTTAGTGACCCACAATACAAAAACATTAAAACTTTGGTAATAAATACCGCCTGCCTTTGCTGGATTAACTTAATGTCCTATCTCCCCGACTGGTCTACGACCACCACAGCTTTCATAGCCACCAGATCCAGGTGGTAGAGCACTGTCGTCTCCGTTTAATACCTACATTTGAAAAAAATTAAAATTTATTATAATATTTTACATAATATAGGTAGATAGGTTTCTCTATAGGTATGATTCAAACACCTATTAAATTGATATTGCACTGCACCATCACCTTTTTTCTGATCATTTCAATAAGGTGAAAAGAAAAAAGTGCACTGCATAACCTATGTAAATATGTATTAGGTACCCCACCTCGTGACCTGATTTAATATCTATGTCCCTCCATAAGTAATAAGGCCGCTGATTACACGACCAACAAAATTAACAAGTCCCTCGTAATAATTATTAAAGTTTAATTTCCGTGATGACTACGTAATTAGTTCTTGACCGGCGTTGACGAGTTAAATATAATTTCAAAGTATCGCAAACTAAGGAAGATGAGTCTGTTTTAGAAGTTGTTTAAATCATTAATTTAGGTTAATAAGAGATCAATTTAGAGCAGCTTAGGTTATGAAAGATATTTAGTTGGCGTGTTGATTTAGTCAAAAGCTTGTAAAATATCAGGTTCGTGTACCTGTGACCTACACAGGCCAGGTGGAGTGACGATTTGCGCAAGATGGCTGGCAAGTTTACACTTCAAAAATTGAAAACCAAAAGTTGAAAACCGTCAAAAATACCTTCTTATATCATGACCTTTCTGACATTCTTCTCAAACATTGCAAAATAAATAAATAAATCCTCACCAAACAAAGGCATATTTGTTACTTGCTGTCGTAGGATAAGCGTAATGTGGATGGCAAATGTTTGAACTAAATCAGTAATTCGGTCCCCAAGACGACAGTGGGGATGAAGCGGAGTGAGTGGGGAGGAACATACAACATTGCATAATATGTCGATCCTGGCATATTCTTATCATTAAGAAATATAAGTTCTATTACTAATTAGAATTAAGAAGTTCTAACTGTAGTACCCAACTCTAGTGAGTTGAAATTTGTAATTTATACCGCTGGAATAATACTTCTTTGTTCTTTGTTATAGAAAAAGATTTCATTTATTCTTTATTTTACACATAAATACCCCCTCAGAATAAGGGAGGGAGAGGGGGGAGTTGAGCTGCGGTAACCTCAATCAGGCCGTTATATTCGTTGGAAAACTACGCAGAATAACAGACTGCAGAGAGAAGGAAAACTTGACACAAACCCTATACCAACAGGGGTATAGTAGGCCAAACCCTCTTTTCTAAGGAGAGGCTTATGTCCAGCAGTGGACTATTAAAGGCTGTTGATGTGATGTAATTGGGGCCAGCCCATTTGTGCCAAAATACGTCACTCTTTTTTCTAAGTGGTGCCCAAACACGTCCATAATAATATGTTTTAATCGCCATTCAATCCTCAAGTTTGTTTACAAGTCAGAATCAATTTAAAGATATATTCCAGATCCTTCGAGCGTCCAAAGTTTGTAAGGGAAGCCTTTATTATACAGATCTTATATTAAGCCATAAAATCTAACGTCTAAAACATTACGCAGAACACACAAGTTCACCAGAAATGTTTAGGTACTCTAAGTTAAAACTTTTTTTTTTTAGATATCTCTTACAGACAGGTAAAAACGTGAGTGGGGGAAAAACTTATTTTATCTATTGTGAAACTTATAGTAAAGTTTATTATACGAGTACTCTTGTATATATTTTAAGTAAGTAGGTTGATCTTGTTTTTGCGAGTTTACGATCTTTTTATTATCATAGTGAAGCGTAAACTTGACAAATTTAGTGTTAAAATTTATAATTTAGTGTAAGTTTATACATAACTCTTAAAAATAATTTCACCGACTTGAATTCGCTTTATTCATGATGAATTAATTAACCACTTTTAGATGTTTTTCTAGAAGAATTTTCTTCAAATTGAATTAGGGCCTTGACTACAAATATGTCAATTAAAATATAATTACTGAAAACAATTAAATATTTTTTTAAAGACAACTCCCCCGCATTAGGTGTCTACGTGTAATTCCTTTTTTTTTCTTTCTTTCTTTTTAAAAGACAACTCTCGCATTAGGAATATATCCTGTTTCGCGAGGACTTTACAAACATACATGATACGGACACAAAGAAAACCCAGACTCAGAACAACAATTTGTGGATAACACAAAGCGTCGTCCCATGTGGGGTTTGAACCCACAACACTCGGCGTAGTAGGAAGCGGCGTAGCGACCGCTTAAACCACTATGCCATCCGTGAAGTCGGTGCAGTCAAAATGTTTTATATCTGGGTGTAATTTACTTTAAATATGTATGTAGAAATACTAATGGTCGCCCAGTGGTCGAAATTCGACCATAATTCCTTTAAGTTTGAACTTTATTAAGGTTCTTTTTGTCAAAGACTATTCCTCTAAAATCTAAGGATGATTGTCATTCAAGAAGTAGTGTATATAATGTTTATTTTAATTAATTTAATGTATTTCAAATGCATTTTATATAAAAAATGGCTTTATACACTTCTACTCCATATAAACTTTAAGTGCGTCTAATTTCATGTTCGTTAAAGGTTTCGCTTCACGTACTCGTATTAATATTTATAGATATATGTACTAGCTTTTGTCCGCGTCTCCGCCCACGTGTGTGTCGGTTATCGCGGTAAAAGTAGCCTATGTTGCTCGCTGATAATGTAGCTTTCCATTGGTAAAATAATTTCTCAAATCGCTTTAGTAGTTCAGGCGTGAAAGCGTAACAAACAAATAAACAAACTCAAATTTATAATTTGAGTATGGAAGTATGAATGTTTATCAGAATTTAAAGGGGGGCTACGCACTTATACCTTTTGAATTGCCGTTAGAGTCGATGTACAGCGGTAACCACTTATCATCAGGTAACCCGTCTGATCGTTAGTCCTCTATACCATAAAAAATATATATAAATAGAATAAACGAGATAGTTTTATTTATACATATTGTACATGTTATAAACTTCGTCATACTTGTTTAAAATTGTCTTTCCACTGATGCGTAAGAAAATACTACTTCTTGAATTCCTAAACAACGATCGCTCGTATAAGTCAATTTATCAACAACTGTTATTGATAACAAACAATGTAAGTGACGTGTGATAAACGAGGCACCTTGAGCGGAGACAGAAATTTCTTTGAACGCCATTTCTACTTAAATTCTTGGCTTGTTTGATGGCTCTGTTGAATCTCAAGTTGTAAAAGGTTGAACATACTTTAATACTTTGTGTTTATTTCTCGAGATATTGGTTTAAGTAAAATTAACAGATGTTGAAATGAAATGTGAATGTAAATTAATATCGAGAATAATTTTACCATAATATATCACCGAGGGAGAGCCACCACAGAGGTATACCACAGCTGCACAGGAAACCAGTGTTAAGCTTCTAATTAGCTAATTCTCCTGATGTTTTTCTACGAGTGACTGAGGTTATCGGAGCCCAAGGCACCCTCTCACCCTCTAGTCTAGGAAGAGGCAGAACTGATAGAGCGACAAAGCACTTATGAATAAATACCAAAAAAAACTATCAGCACACAAAGATATAACATTTATGTCTTGACAGAATTTTATGAGAAATTTATCATCCAGAGTGTAATATAAAACAAAATATGATGGTAGTTGTTAACAGGGTAACATTAATGTTGTATCTAACACATGTGTAGTCCGTTCGATGGCCGGGCTGGTTATATTTGTTGTTTACGTGACCGGAAAGGCGATCGTTCCAAGTGATTTTATGAATTACTTTCACAGTAATCGTCTAATTGTCCAATCGTCGTCAATCACGATTGGGGTGAGCAATTCTTTCGTTACTTTTAGGCCTGTTGGTCTAGTATTTTGTGGCCCTGATTGCTAAGTCGTGGTTGGTTTGTTCTGTGTCTGGGTGTAATTTATCTATAATATCGCAGTCCCCGACGAACAAAATCGTAATAGGAAAATAACAATTTTACAGGAGCAAATAAAAACTGAATATCTTGAATACTATCAAGACTAAAAAGAAGATTCTTTTATCAAAAATAAGGAAATATTTTTTTGCACTAGATTTTTACTAAATTTTTATTATAAATTTTCTTTATCAGTTAGAAAATTGTGAAAATGTCCATTACTGAAATAAGCTATGGAAAAAATTAACGCAAACTAACTTTACGATAGTGTTCGACTGTAATCACAAATCGGTGTTGCTGTAGTAATCGTTCATTATGATATTGTTCCATGGTAAATATGAATATACTTTATATTCGTAAAATGACATTGCAATCGTATTCGATGATATAACTGACTTTAATATTACGGTAAACATAAATTACATGCTTATTCGATGATCATTTTTAGGTGTTATAACCATTTCGGTACCTATGTATAAATTCTGATTCTGATTCTGTCATTTTTCCCTCGAACAATATTGTAATAGCCGCTTACTCTAAAATGTTGACTTTTGAGATTTGGTAATAGGTTTTTGCGTTATTGATCGTGTAAATTTTTCACTTATGTTATACGTTGAACAAAAACATAAAGATCATTATTGAATGGATAAATCCAAAAGTATTCATCGCCCGATCATAAAAAAAACTCAATGATTGTAATAGGGTGTGTAGATAACGAATATCTAATAAACCCGATTCTATCGTAATAGCGATTACCATAGTGTTCGTCGGGGACTGCGATATGTATGTATTTAGAAATATATACGTGGGAGAGCCAAGCTTCGGCACGAATGGGCCAGCTCGACAGGAGTGATACCACGGCCTCACAGAAAACCGGTGTTAAGCAATTCTTTCGTTGTTTTTTTACTAAGTGAGTGAGGTTACCGGAGCCCAAATCCCCCCTCCCTCCCTCGAGCGAGAGGGACTCCAAGGGCGGCCACGAACTTGTGACTTTTGAGTTGTAGGTGTCCATGGGCGGCGGTAGTTGCTTACCATCAGGTGACTTGCTGACTCGAAATATATATAAGTAAGTTCATCAGCAGTCTAGTTACAATAGCGCAGGCTCTGCCTAGTTTGGGATCAGACGGCCGTGTGTAAGGTAGATTATTATTATTATTTGTTTTATATACATATCAATATTTTGAAAATATACTTTATACATTTAAAAAAAATACATATAAAAAATAGTAGACCACTGACGTCCGGTACAGGGACCAAGACACCGGTGGTTAGGACTCCAAAGACAGGAACCTAATCAAACTTATTATTTTCACCGAATAAGTGAGATTACTAGAGCCCAACTCCCCCTGAATCCGGGGCACTCAGAGGATGGCAATGCACTCTTGATTTGTAGCTGTTAGTGGGCGGAAGTCACCTATAATTCCGACCCATCTGCTCATTTGCCGTAAAAAACCCCAAGTAACATAAATATACATGGATTGAAATGTATAATAATGTCTATACATATTGCACGAGAATAAATGTTCTTCAATTTGTACACATACATATATATATAGGTATAAAATTGAAGGCTATTGAAGTGTCAGCCACACCTGGCTGTTATGTATAATGGCCGGTTTATGCACCGGCTGGAAGGCCCAATACTTACAAAATAATTTCTCCTGTTTTTTGTAAAATACTCCTTTCCTGTAGGTGAATATTTTTCATGTAATAGGTTGTTTAAGTTATGGACTGAGTTATTAAATGGTTAATAACAATAATAATAATAATAATATTCTACCACATACACACAACGCCATCTAGTCCCAAACTAAGCAGAGCTTGTACTATGGATACTAGACAACTGATATAAATACATATATACTTTTTTTTTTGTAAATACATACATATTATACATAGAAACACCCAGACCAAATCAAACATCAAATGTTCATGCACACAAATGTTTGACTTGAGCGGGAATCGAACCCGCGACCTTTGGAATAGCAGTCCGTTACACAAACCACTACGCCATTCGGTCGTCACTATATAGTAACGAAATATGAATCATGACAAGGAAATTAAATTTTACCTTTTTAATTAATAGGCTATCTCAAGGTTACCTATTTCTTGGTGGCAGTGTTACGAGCGGGGTATACAATAAATAAAAGTTGTTAGTTAATTACTTTTATTGCACTATATTTACATAAAAATTCGATGTTAATTTGCTGTGTCGTAAAACGATACTGTATTTTAATATGTTACATTAAATGCCATCAGACCGCACGGATGGCGTAGTGGTTTTGGCGGTCACCACGGGTTCGATCCCCACTCAGAACAACAATTTGTGCGATCCACAAATTTTTGTTCTGAGTTTGGGTGTTCTTTGGGTCTGTTTCATGTATGTTTGTAAAGTCCCGCGCGACACAACATTATACAACTCCCGCAGTAGGTTTATACACAACATGTATAAACCTACTGCGGGAGTTGTCTTTTTTGAAAATAAAAAATAATGATTAAGGTGAAATAATTTATTTGAAAGCTAGGAATTTAACCTATTAATCGTCAATCGGTAGGTAGAATTTAAATTATATCAATTCTCTTGCACAAAAAGAATATTCTCAATTGTAAAAGACTTTTTGTCTCATAAATCTACGGTGTGGACTCTTCAGCTAAGGAAATTCAGACGCTAAAGAATGATATATAGTAAAATGCGAATAAATCTGACAAGGAATACAAACTCCCCATATCTCGCTATTTCCTGACAGCCGTGACGCCTCTCGCGCCAGTTTCTCGCATCCTGTTTTCATTGCACTGTTTATAATGTCATATTGTTATATAATTTATGGGCTCGTGTTCCTTAAAATCTTTATGTGAAAAGAAAAATGATTGATCACATCTAAATGTTCATTTGCATGTATTTCTATACTCAAAAATATCATCATCAATCATCATCGACAGGCTTTATTAGTACACTACTGGGCATAGGCCTCTCCTAAGAAAGGAGGGTTTGGCCTACTATACCCCATACCACGATGTCCAGACGGGTTGGTATAGGGTTTGTGTCAAGTTTTCCTTCTGTTTGCAGTGCTGCTGCCTGAGTAATTTGCTTCCTTAGTCGGCTCGGAGTGGTGATACTTAGTATTCTTAATCCGTCACTGCACGGATGATGATAAAACCAAACTATAACCAAACCACGATACTAAAAAATATATATGTTGATACCTATGTAAACAAGAGTGTAGACTGAGGCATATTAGACACCTTATTTTGCCAATTTTATTTTTGTTTTACTCACGTATTAGGGGGTAGGCTTATAGGTACTCGAGGAAATAAAGATGAAGGAAAGTCAATGGAAGAAATGCTAACGGAAAGAAAGGGGTTCATATTCGGATGAATTGAGGAATATCAGTGGCAGGTCATAGTCATACCTTAAAATTGCTGTTACCGCGAAATCTGAGCCTTTTAATAGACAGAATATGACAGTTATAAATTTTATGACATCTTCAAACGGCCAACACAGTTCAGCTTCATCACGTGAGGCAAAGCCAAACTACATAACAGTAATCTCTGTGTCACGCTATGCAAGTTCTCGCTCTGATGTAGGAATGAAAATTTGTAAACAATGTCACCATCCCTATTCATCCCGTGGGTGTTGTAAGAGACGACTAAGGGAGCAAACTACGCAGGACAACAGCACTGCAGAGTGAAGGAAAACCCTATACCAACCCGTCTGGCCAGCGTGGTATAGTAGGCCAAAACCTCCTTTCTAAGGAGAGGCCTATGTCCAGCAGTGGTCTATTAAAGGCTGTTGATGATGATGATTTATGATATTCTACATTCAACTTTTATTGCAAAATATATTGAATCTTATTAGCCTTATATATCTCTATTAATTATACTTGTGCTTCTTTTACATGAAGTAACTCTCTGAAACCGTATAATTTAATTAGGATGCGGTGTTCGTATTCATCAGTATCTAAACTTTAAAATAAATATGACACAATATGTAGAAATTGTTATAAATAATAATTAAAAGAATCGCATCTTATAAATATCGCGTAATATCGCGAGATCACAAGATAGTCAATATTATATATTCAGTATACACAACGCAACGTGCAACTTGGGAAATAACGCCGTGGCCCGACCACAGACAATAAAAGCGCGGGTTTATTCTGTTTGGTTTTGGGATGCCTTTACTAACATAATAATATTTGAAATAGACACATTGGGCATTATTGTCACTAATATGATCACGTCTTTAGTAATTTCAGAATATTGCTTTAGTTTATCGTCAATATCTTTTTGAGATATAAGGACATCAAAAACAGCGCAGGTTTTTCGGAACGTGACAACTGCGATCCATGAACGCCTGCAGCCCAGGAGTCACAAACGCGTTACCGGCTTTTGAGATGTTGAGTTAGGCAAATAATTTCTCGTAAAGTTATAAGATATGGAAGGTATATACCGCGTAAACTGCTGCTCTAATTGGCGCCACCTTATTGATGTAGTACCTTTTTTTTTTTTTTTTTTTTTTTTTTTTTTCCGTGCGGAAATCCCCTCGGATACCACCTGTCGGTGGCATGTCGGACTCGAACCGACTAAAACCGCACGCCTTCGCCGGGTACTAATAGCCGGGGAACCAGGTATACCCTAGAAAGGAAGGCCCTGGTGCCCCGACATACCTCGGGTCATCTACAGACGAGTAGACGACCCCCGCCCCGTGTGGGAACCCCATGTTCCCTGTGCTCCCTGGAAGCGAGCGCGCTTCGCAACGCGCTCGCCGCCACCCCGGCCTGCTTCTGCTAGGGTGACAGATGGCCTCACCTGTCACCCCCAGGCCTGCGCTTATGGAGGACGGAGGTCGTTCTGCGACCTCCGGCGCCTGAGTCGCCTGCGCTGCCTGGCCCGTGCCCGGGCCTGGCGGGCCGGGAGAGTTCTAAACCTCTCCCGCTCCCGCTCCGCCGTCTCCTTCGCGAGCATAACTTGCTCGCAGAAGGAGACGGCAGAGTTCCACGCACTCTCGCTCCGCACGATAGCCGCAATCAGGCTATCGAGCGAGAGAACTCCCACTCCGATGGCCGCCACGAGGTCTCGCCTCTGCTCAACCCACGCCGGGCACTCTGCCAGCGTGTGGAGAGCCGTGTCCACGGTCTGGCCATCGCAGTGGTGGCACTCAGGCGTTGGCTCCTTGCGGATCAGACACAGGTGACTTCCCAGTGATCACCTGCGTCAATCGGTATGAGAGGGTCCCGTGACGCCTCTCGAGCCAATCCTCCATAACGGGTCTTACCGCCGCAATGACGGCGTGCCCGGCGCTCGGTTGCCCGAGTCGTTCCCTCCACTCCCCTATGATGACCTGGCGGAGTTGGGATTTCCGGTCATCGATTTCTCGAATCTCGGGGTATCGACCCAACTCCTGCGCCTCCTTGCGCCACTGATACAGTGCTGCAAGGGCTCTCGCCTCCAGGTCCCACGGTGGAGTTCCGGCCAGGAGACTCGCCGCCTCGAAGGAGATCGTGCGGTACCCCCTTATGATCCTGATGGCCAGCATTCGCTGCGGTCGCCGCAGTATCGCGACGTTGCTGGCCTTCAGGGCCCCCGCCCATACTGGGCACCCGTAAAGGGCCATGGACCGCACAACCCCCGAGTAGAGTCTCCGGCAGGAGTCATCGGGTCCCTTCATGTTGGGCAGCAGCCGCGCCAACGCACGCGCTGCCCCAACCAACTTGGGGACCAGACCTCGGAAATGATATCCGAAGTCCCATCGGCCATCGAGTACGAGCCCCAGATACCTGATCGAGGGCTCGATGCCGATGCGAGTGCCTCCTACCGTGAGGCTAGATCCCTCAGGCGGCTTCCTCCGAAGCCCGTGAAAGAACAGGGCCTCGGACTTGTGCAGAGCCACCTCGAGACCCAGCCGCCGGATACGCTCAACGACTTGGGCAACCCCGGCCGTGGCCCTCAGGGTTGCCTCGTGGTGCGTCTTGCCGCGCGCCGTCACGAGTGTGTCGTCCGCGTAGCACACGACGGCGACACCATCCAAGAAGGCACCACGAAGCACCCAGTCGTAGCCGATGTTCCACAAGAGTGGCCCTAACACCGACCCCTGCGGAACACCGCACGACATTTCACGCCTACCGAGACCGGTCCTACTGGGGTAGACGACGGCTCTCTCCGACAAATATGCCCCGACTATGCGGCGGAGGTAGAGAGGCACTTCGTGATACACGAGCGCCTCCCTGATGCAGCTCCAGGGCATAGTGTTGAACGCGTTGGCGATGTCCAAGGACACCGCCAACACCACTTCGCCCCGGGAGACTGCTTCCTCCGCCAGAGCCTTCACGCGCATGATCGCATCCACGGTGGAGCGCCCCTGACGGAAACCGTACTGGTTGTCCGCCAGATCCGGCCCAACCATCACGAGATGCTTGACGAGGCGCCTTGCAATCACTCTTTCAAAGAGCTTGCACACCTCGTCAAGCAACACTATGGGCCGGTAGGCGGACGGTGAGTCCGCCGGGCGCCCCTCCTTTCGGATGAGGACCAGTTTCCCCGTCCTCCACAATTTCGGAAACTGGCCCCGCTCGAGGCATGCGCTGAAGAACCCTCGCAGTCGGGGCTCGAGAGCCTCGTCGACTAAGGCCAGGACCCACGCTCGGCCAGGAATGCCATCGGGTCCCGGGGCGGTGTTTTTGGCTTTAAGCCGTAACACCGCCACCCTTAGTTCCACCCCAGTGACCTCAGGCACGTCGTCGTCATCCACGTTAGGCGCCTCAAGCGCCGGAGGCGGAGCCATCTGTGGCGGAGTATGCTCCACCACTCGCGTTGGGAACAGGGAGCCAACGACCCTCTCAAGCAGCTCTGGCTGAAGACACCGTGTGAGCGGCGGGGCCCATGGGCGCATCTTGCCCCTAACCATACGGTAGGGGCGTCCCCACGGATCCCGCTCCAGTGTCTCCAGCATCTCGCGGCGGGCCTCGCTCTTGGCCCGCTTTATCGCTGCCTGAAGGGTCCTCTTGGCAACCCTGTAACCCGCTAACAGCTCCGCCTCTCTCGCTGCCGCATCTTCGGGGCGGCGACGCCTCCTGCGGAACCTGGACCACTGGCGGCGCGCGGTCACGCAGGCTTGACGCAGCCGTGCGATCTCCGGCGACCACCAGTAGACCTGGCGCCTCGCAATATTGGGCTGAGCCCTAGGCATCGCCGCATCGCAGACGCGGGTCATGGCCTCCCGGAACCACTGTGCCTCATCATCGACGTCGACAGGCCTGTCCGGCGCAGGAGCCCAGGCCTGTACGATGGCGGCTTCCAGGAGGAGGTCGCGATCTAAGCGCTTGAGCGCCCAACGTGGTTCAGGTGGTGCCGGTCTGACCGGCGCGCCATCTGTAGGGGCGGAGACGTCAAACCGAATATATCGGTGATCCGAACCTGTCTCCTCCCCGACAACGACGCGCCAGCCTTGGACACGACGCGCTAGCGAGGGGCATGCGAACGAGATGTCCACAATCGAACTACCCCTCGCCGTCACGAACGTGGCCACGGCCCCCCGGTTTAGGAGAACTAGGCCGAATCTTTCAGCCCAGTTCTCCAATGCCCTGCCCCTCGGGTTCGTGCGCAGGGAACCCCAAGCCTGCGACCAGGCGTTGAAGTCCCCCAGCACAAGAACCGGGTGGGGGCGACAGGCATCGACGACGACGGCCAACTGAGCGAGCCATTGCTCGTACTCAGTTAGGTTTCGGTTCGGCGTGAAATAAGCGGCCACGACCGCTATATCTCCAACTATCGCCGCTACACAGCCCCGTCCCCTTGCAACTACTGCAAGAGGTGGAGTGCCGGCTGCGGTACCGTGCACCAGGGCCGCCGTGCCGTCCAAGTCGGTCTCCCAGGCAGGCCCGAGAAACCGATGGACATATGGCTCGGCGATAGCGGCGATGTTGATGGACCACTGTGCCATGCTCTGGAGCAGAAGATCCTGAGCATCGGCACCGTGGCCTACGTTCACCTGGAGGATGCGGAGATGTGGATCCATCACTGGACTTCCATCCCCGCATCCCGCAGCGAGCTTTGCGGCTGTCCAGCGGCACTCTCCGTCTGGATCAGCGGCTCGGAGGCGGAAGGTCGGCCTCCCGGCTTCGGTCGCGATAGGGCACAGGCCTTACCACCAACCCGGTGGTCGGCAGGCTTGCCCCCCGCTGCGCACCTAAAGCAACGCAGCGGAGCGTTGCAGCCACCCGCCTTGTGACCGGGCTGGCCACAGCGGAAGCATCGGTCACCTACGGTGGCCTCCGCCGTGCAGTGCACCCCTACGTGACCCACCGACAGGCACCTGAAGCACCTTGCCGGTCGGGCCTGCAGGAGTCGTGCCTGCGCCCTCAGGAAACCTCCGACCAGGAGGCTCCGTCCATCGGCGACCTTCTGGGCCGCCGCGATGGGGCAGCTGACAACCGCTGCCCCCTGTCCACCGGGGCCGAAGCGTATTGCTCCGGCCTTCACGCTGTCCAGAGGGCAGCTTCCCGTCTCCGCCACGGCGAGTCTGAGCTCGTCCGCCGTGACAGAGTCGTCCAGGCCCGTGATGCGGACTTCGGCGCATTTAGTGGGCCTGGACACTCGGACGTCAGCTGCATCCAGTGACTCCCTCAGCTTAGCCGCTAGGGCATCGGCTTTGGGGCCACTGGTAGCGCCGGCTACCTCGAGGAGCCGGGCTCCCGTCCGTGTGTTCTTACACCGGACGCCCGGAATCTCGAGGGCTTTGAGGTCCACGTTGGCCTTGACTTTCGTCAAGACCTCGGCGTACCCCACGCCCCTCTCCGCTGCCTCCGCCGTCAAAGTGATAACGACGGCCGAGGAGCGAGGGGCGCGGAGCTTCCTCGGCGCTCCCTTCGCGGCGGCGGCGGCGTCCCTCCTCGCCTTCTTGGCCGCTTTTTTGGCGGCCTTCCGCCTCTTTTTGTTGTCCCCGGCCACCGTCCAGCCCCGCTCCAACGAGCGCTGTGCGGTGTCAGCCGGGGCCGAGACTGGGGCTTGGGTTGGGGCCACCTTCCCCCTCCCTTTGCCCTTTCCGGTCTTCTGGGGCGGGGGCGCTGATGACGGCCCAGCCACCCTAGCTGCTGGCTGGGCTGTTAGGCCCGCACCGGCAGCGGCCGCATAGGTTGCCCTTGGCGGAGCCAGAGGTGGGCGACAACGGGCGCTCTCTACAGCGGAGATGCGCCTCATTATCCGCTCCTCCATCTCCGCCATGAGTCGGACTAAGCTCGGCTCCGGCTCCGGGGCGGACAGCGCCAACGGTGCCGAAGGCGCTGGTGTGGCACTAGCGTGAGCACGAGCCTGTGCGAGATCCGCCTCGAGGCGGGCTCTCTCCCTAGCGTGGGCCTTGCTCTCGGCCACGAGGAGTCTGCCCGCCTCAATTATGGAGCGCACTACCGCTACCAGGGCCTCCTGTTGGGGGCCCCCGGCCAACCCGGACGTCCGAAGCAAGCAATCGGCCTGGCCGATTGCCTCCTCAATCCGGTCGACGGGGTTGCCGGTTTTGCCACCCTCCTTCTCGCTCCTCACCTCGGTCACGTCTATCGACCTCTCGGACGCGACCCTCTTCACGGGAGCTTCGTAGGAGCGTAGGGGCTCCTTCTTCTGCTCCTGGGCAACCCTAGGGAGTCGGCCTCCGCCGCGAGCGCCTCTGCGGCTTGTGCCGACTTTGGGAGCCGAGGCCTCATCGCTCGAGGCCGACTCCAATTGCCTCTTCAGGCCAAGGCGAAGCGAGCGCCTTTTGCGCTTTGGAGTACCCTTCTGGTGCTGCTCCGCAGCTGAGACCATCGGGGTACTCGCTTCGCTCATCTCTGAGGCAGTGTCGGTGTTCGACACTACCTCCAGGTTTTTTGCGTCCTCCGCGTTTTTTTGGGTGCCGGATTTACTGCTCGGCGACGGGCAGGTTAGACAGAGGTTGCTCCCCCCAGAGTACGTTTGGGAGCTGCCGGAGCCGTCTGGCTCCGGGAGGGATTCTCCAGACGCAGTGCGTCTGGTACCCTCCTGGGTAGATTTAAAAATCTTTGGGCCCATGTCATAAAGTTAGTTTAACGTCCTTCGACGGGGGCGCCTTCGGCACTGGACTCCCTCCAGCGACTCAGCCCCTTGCCAGGCGTCAGAACGTGGGCTTAGAGCATTTTTTATAGAGGTTTACGTCCTCGCGGATCCGAAGATCCACCGGTCCTGTCCATTCAGGATTACGGCTGGGCCGGACGGGGTCTGCACCAGACCGGGTCCGTCCGCCCCAGGGTTTTTTATAGAGGTTGCCTTCCTCGTAGCCCTCGAAGAGCCCTCCCCGGCCTCAAACGGGGGGCCTGGCCTCCCCTGACCCCTTTGGGCCGGCCCCAACCCCCTCCCCCCCCCTTCCCCCTTTTCCCAAAAAATTTTTTTTTTTAAAAAGTTTTAAATTTTTTTTTTTTTTTTTTCCCAAATTATTTTTTTTTTTTTAGAAGGGGGCCGGTTATTGCCCCGGGTTTTTTCTTTTTTGGGTTTTTTTTTTCCCCCCCTTTTTTATTTTTTACCCTTTTAATTTTGTTTTTTTCCTATTTTAAAAAGTTTAGGGTTTCGGAAAAAGGGGGTTTTAGGAAACCAGTTGTTCCAACCCCTTTTTTGGAAAAACCGGAAAATGAGGACCCCCCGCCCCCAGCCCCCCCTTTCCCCCTTTCTGCCAAAAAAACGGGAAAAACCCCCCAACATTCCCCCCGGGCCTACCCCGGGAGGAAATTAGGCCCCCTTACCAAGGGAAAGGGTTTGGCCCATACCACGGGCCGGCCCCCCCAAAAAAGGGTTTGTATAATTTTTTAATTTTTTTTCGTTTTTGTTTGTTGTGTTGGTAATTTTTTTTTTATTCGGCTCTTTTAAAAAACCAAGATGGTTCCTCAGGATAAACCCCGTCTTATTCCGTTAAATTTTAGTAAAAATTATTTTGCGTAGGAAAACCTTTCTTATTTAAAAAAAATTTAATATACCCGTGGCCGAGATTGGGGATATAAAAGGTTTTCCTTGTTGGGGGAGGGTCGCCATTTGCCCCCAACGGTTACAAGCACCAGCAGGTTACATATTAACACGTTTAAAAATGGGCTTTAAAGGTTAAAACAAATTTTTTAAATTTTAATTTTTTTTTGTTTTAAGTTTTGGGGGGTTTAAATTTTCAAAGGTTTTCCAAAAAAGGGGTGTTATTTTCCCCGGATTCCCAAATGGTTTAAGGGGTTCCCCCTTTTAAACCCCAGTTAGGTTTTTGGGGTTGATATAAAACAAAATTTTTTTAAAATTTTTTTTTGGGGGTTCTTTTGCGTTTCTTTTAAAAAGGTTTTGCCAAAGGGGGGTTTTTCAGGATCTATTTTAAGCGGGAGGTTTAAAAAAGTAAAAAATTATTTTGTGGGGCCGTCCCCAAAAGGGGAACCGGGATTGCCACCCCCAAAAGGAAATTTTCCCCCGGGAACCCGGCAGTTTTGAAAATTTTAAAAAATTTTTTAACGGGGTTTTAAAAAAATGTTTTTATAATTTCAAAATAAATTTCGGCCTTTAAGGGAATTACCTTTTCGGAAAAAATCCCCGAAAAAATTTTCAATTTTAAAAAAGTTTTAAAGGGGGTAAAAAGTTATTTTTAATAATTAAAAACCCCTTTTTATTAGAAAAAAATTTTTTAAAAAACTCACAAATATTATTTTGAAATTTCTTAATCCAATTTTTTAAAAAATTTTTAAAATCTTAAAAAAAGTCTTTTAAATTTCCTTAACACAAAATTTTTAAGGCAAATTTCCCTTATATTTTATTTCAAACAAAGTAAATTTAAAAATTTTTTACAAACAAATTTTCGGGAAAAAATTTTTTAAAAACCGGGGAAAAAAAAGTAAAAAAAGAAGAAACGAACAATCACAAAAAAACGTATATACATACCACCAGCTTTTACCGCACCCGAGTACTTCGCTCGTTTTGATTTCTCGGTATGATAAGTAACTTATATACATAAATATATCTCCCACCGTATAACAAAGTAACAAGAATCCTTCCAAACTTTCTCATTTAAAATAGTATCTATGAATATAATACTGTTTTTAGGGTTCCGTACCTCAAAAGGAAAAAGCGCAAGCCTTATTTGATCGCTTTATTGTCCGTCCGTCCGTCTGTCTGTCTCCTTGTCAAGACGTTATATCTCGGTAACGCGTGGAGGTATGGAGTTGAAATTTAAATGATATACTTAGGTCTACAGTCTCTTGAAGCTGTAACAAAATCCAACTTTTAAGTTAACGTGAAACAAGATACGGCCGTTTATGTCGCAAAAAAAGTATATTTCGACACTCAAGGGAATTTACAGAATATTTTCCGTTGACCTAGAACTATGAAATGTAGCAAGTAAAACCGTCTTATACTACAAGTATAGAGAAAAATCTGAAAACTATACATTTGTAATTAAATCATAAAAAACAAGGTCTTTATTAAAAAACATTGAATTGAGTTAACATCTTAATCGTATTTTATGTCGTATATATTTTTAATTATATTTATGATGTATAGTTTTCGATTACAAATTTGTACGGAACGCTCGGTAGGAGAGTCCGACTCGCACCTGTCCGGTTTTATTTTAAGTGCCAGAAAGATGACTTCACTTAGCATTATTCAATGTTGAACGCTCTCCACTGCTGTTGTCCACTTCACAAAATTTTCCCCACCAATGAACGAAGCTATTTTAATAATACAGCAGTCATTACTGAGATAGCAGGTTTGGTGCCAAATAGCGCAGAACCGTTTACTTGTAACTAATGTTCACCAAAACGAGCGTTATTGGCCTCTAGACGTGAGAGACGCCATCTTCCTAAAGCCTAACTGGATTTATAGTAGAGGTTCAAACTGCTACGCTGTGCATGATTTTATGATATTGGACTCATATTTTGGCAAGATAAGATTTTTTTAATCGCTTTTAACTGGAAGAAGTTTCTTAGATCGACTGAATATAGAATATCTGTGTGTAAGTTGACATCTACGCTATTTTTAAAGCGGTTTGAATAGTTATTGTTTTAGTTTTAATTACGTGTATGCGAAGTTGCTTCCATTTCAATTTGAAGCACCTACATGTTCCCCCCTTCAGATAACACTAATAATTATAAAGGCGAAAGTTGTCAAGTAATACGTTTCCTATTCTGAAAACGTAGTACTCGACAGGACTAAAGTGTTTTTTACTGACTTTTAGTTTAGTTTAGAGAGTTTTCGAACAACAGAATTAGCACCATTGTCTCACTTATAGGGCGTTTCACGGGCGCTCTTTTATTGAGCTACAAAGTTCCAACTATAGAGGTAAATATTGAAAAAATCTAAGAAATTAGGTCTCAGTTAAACAGGTTTGAAAATGACCAGTCATCATCACCATCACATCAACAGCTTTTAATAGTCCACTGCTGGACATAGGCCTCTCCTTAGAAAGGAGGTTTTGACCTACTATATCACGCTGGCCAGACAGGTTGGGTATAGGGTTTGTTTCAAGTTTTCCTTCTCTTTGCTGTGCAGTTTTTCTGTGTAGTTTTCTCTGACCTCCACGCGATGAATAGGGATAGTAACAATCCGTATTCTTAATCCAAAAGTGTATTATTTCAATGCAAAAGTGTACGCAATGACCAATAGAGGTTTCTCACATATCAAGGGCCCACTTATATACCTTGAGAGATTTGAATATCGCTTAAACCAATCTACGAATAAACTTCTCAGTTTAAGGATATTTGATATAAATATAAACTGCACGGATGGCGTAGTGGTTTAAGCGGTCGCCACGCCGCTTCCTACTACGCCGAGTGTTGTGGGTTCAAACCCCACATGGGACGACACTTTGTGTGATCCACAAATTGTTGTTCTGAGTCTGGGTGTCCTTTGTGTCCGTTTCATGTATGTTTGTAAAGTCCCCCGCGACACAGTCCTAATGCGGGCGTTGTCTTTAAAAAAAAAAAAAAAAAAAATTTTTTCGGCCATCTGACACACGGCGCCATCTAGTTACAAACTAAGCAGAGCTTGTACTATGAAAGCTAGATTAACTGATAGAATACTTACATACTTTTTTTTGGAAATAAATAGATATTATATGTACATAGAAAACACCAAAACTCTGAAACAAATATTTGCAGATCATACAAACATTTGGTCCGATCCGGGAATCGAACCCGAGACGTTAACACAGCAGTCGCATATTCTACTACTGCACCACCGAGGCTGTATATAAAACAGTTATTCTAAAAATGCCGTTGATTACAGCCTATATATGTTAGTTAAGCAAGAATTTGCAGTATACAAGTAGAATTCTAGTGGTATCAGTTGACTGCACTTATTCATAACTCTGGAAGTATTTATCCGGTCTACATCAGGTAAATTATTGACCAAAACTTGTAAGTTTCGCAACTGAGGTAAATGGTCGTGACAGATACCGTACAGTCAGTGACCTGTGTTTTAGGTAATCGCTTAAATAACTACAGTACTAAAGTTTGACTGAGCAAGCAATGTCAAGCGTTGGTCTCACTGTTGGAAAGGAAGCGACATTTAAAAAATAATATAGTTACTTTAGAATATTTTTTTAATAGACTTGTATCTTAACTGTCTTTCCATAACATCTCATCAAGTTTTAAACGTTTTTACAAGCCCATCAATAAATGAATTTTAAAAATCTTTTTTATCCCCTATATGTCAAGGGGGGTATAGTCACGAGTCACTTATTAGAAAGTGATAACCGCCGCCCAAGGGGCCTCTGGCAATCTCAATCACTCGGTGAATTACTAACACTGGTTTTCGTGAGGCCGTGGTATCACTCCGGTCTTTATTATCAACAGATTCTAATAAGCCACTGCTGAACATAGGTCCCTCCTTAAAAAGGAGGGACCTATGTCCAGCAGTAGTCCTACCACTCTGGCCAGTATTCACTCCGGTCGCCCCATATCACGATGACTCAGCAATAAGGATAACCACTAGTCCAACAGGTTTAAACAAATCTAAACTTTAAATCAACATCAAATATGACCAACCGCCATTACTCATACTTACCTGTCAGTTACAAATTTAGGGCCGAAACAATTTTTTCTCTCCACAACATTCAGCGATGATGTTATTAACCTCATTTCCGCTATCAGTGAGTAAAGTGCCTTAACTAGGTCTCGCTTGCGAAAGATCAATGGTAATTATGTACGCCTCTTAAATTTATAGTCCATTATCATGTAGTATGTTCTTATTTAATCAAGCTGATGATATACATAATTGGTTAATTATGCAGATTTAATTCGCACAATTCACGTTAATTTTGTCATTAAATTTATAAATTTTAAAAGCGTTAAAAAGTTATGATTTAAAATAAGCTAAGAACATCGAGTAAAGAAGATTATAATTTTATTATATATCTAGTATATGTATAAGTAATAAAATTATATACTAGTGCGCCCGGTGGCAGGACGAGATTGTGGCTTACACAGGAAGAGACTGGATGACCACCGCCAAAAACAGAAAAAAATTGAATTCTTTGGAGGAGGCTTTCACCCTGAGGAGGTCCACAAATTAAACGTGCATGATTATATAATTGGCAAACCATAATTGTAATTTATTTTTTGCTTTATTATTATTATTATTATTTATTTTATAATAAAATTATAATGTGCTTTTTCGAATTTTATTCGGGGAGAACGCAACGTTTAACATTGTTAACGGTATTGGCTTTTTATAGCTAGCACTAGCATAACCTGACGCCATACATTCTTGGGAATTTATTTATTTATTTATTTATTTTCTTTAAAAACAACTATTTTTACAGGCTTAGCCCAATGCAATAGTGTTATACCACCTACTTATTTATTATAAGAAATAATTCTATAATAAGGAATATAATAAGGAATATAATCCATGTAATCATTTTCAGATCTAATAAGGGAAAAAGGTAAAACATATAGGACGATATAGGTAGGGATTTTCCAAGTATTGAACAGAAAAATTTACTGAAACTTCAGTAACTTGATGAGGTCAGGGTTGCACTTCTACATGACTACTATGAGTTTGGAGACGCCACTAAGTCAAGGAGACCATAAGAAGAGCTAAATTTAAAATTATATTTACATGGTTTAGAGGCAAACGAATAAACGGGTTATTTGATGGTGAATATTAAGAATTATAAGTGTTCTTTTTGGAAATGAAACAAATCTTATAGATTCACAATATTCGTATAGATTGTATTTGTATGGTTTTTTTTTTCCACCTATATTCCAAACTTTGCTTGCATCTCGAATAAAAACACTTGCTAATCTCCAACAAGTAGATCTGGAAAAGTTACCTTCGTTCACTAGAAAACTGATGGATATTACTATGCATTCAAACCAGAATGTCTCTTACGATCAACACAATACCTTCAGAAATGACTCTGCACTCTCATCCGTAGGAGCTGATAGTGGTGCGACGTCATTAGGCGAGTCCAACAATAGGAGGAGGTTTTAAAGTTGGCTATTTTTTATGTTTATTACGTTATTTGTCATTTTTTTATTTAAAAACACGTTCTGTTTTGTTCTATTGAAATTTGAAGATCCGTTGAAGGGTGCAAATTAAGAAATAGAGAATGTATTCACACTATTACACTGTACACTGTAACTGTTACACTGTAGTGTAACAATTCACGACTGTTAGCACATAACTGTGCCGATATCGATAATTCTGCCAAAGTCAAATTTGTGATGAAGGTGCGTGTGTTTGTAGGAGTACTGTGTTCAAAAATATATACGAGTACTAAGCTACGATATGCCATTATAATTTTTAACCCAATCAAGATTAAGAAGCACTCAAAATGTTTCCAACGCCGCCTGTCCTTGACAGGTGACGTTAAGTCGTGCTTACACTTCAAGAGAAAGTTGCCAAGTTTGAGCATGTACAGAGTTCACACTTACTTACAAACTCTGATCTCTGTTACGTACATTCTTAATTTACATGGCAATACACTTTTTTACTCATTATAACAAAAAGAACATGGTATGAGAGCATTTGAGCCGAACCGGACTGATGCCACGGTCTCTCAGAAAATCGATGGCAGAAATTCCTAATTTCCACCCAATGGAATCTATTCCCCAGCCTTGGCAAAGGGCCACTCAAATTGAGGTAATGCATTCATATCTTGCATGTTTCCATGACCGGTGCTAGTCACTTCACACATAAGGTGACCCGTCTGTTCGTTTGACCCTTTACCAGAAAAAAATATGTGACATTTCAGGAGTATTATATCCCCTTCTCAGTCCAGGCAATTTGAGTTGTCGATATGCGGGCTGCTTACATTCCCCAACGTTTACACCCGTATTAGCATTTTCTGCCATCTTTTCATCACGTTTTCTTCTGATTTACCTTTCTTTTATATCCGCTAGGGCATTTGAAATTTAATCTCGACTTGACTGTCTATTACTCGTATTATCTAGACATGGTGTTTAATGAAATCAGTAAAGCATCCCAAAACGTTGCTGTTAGACTCCACAACCAAATTTAACATATGAAAAACGCAATTTGGATAAACAGTACCTAAGAAACCAATACTGTCACTTATGTTACCTTTTTTGATATTTCTCCCTGCACTATCGTATAATATAACTTATAAAAATAAAAATATAATGACATAATTATCACACAAGACCGTCTGATTCTCTGATTCCGATCTAGCCCAAACCTGTGCTATGATAATTAGACTGCTGATGAACATTCTTAAATATTTCTAAATATATATATTATAGATAAATTGCACCCAGACAGAAAACAAATGATCATGATTATCACATAATTATTTATTCTGGGTGGGAATCGAGCCCACGATCTCTGGCTTAGCAGTAAGGACCACTAACCACTTGACCAATAGGCCAATCAAAGTTTGTGATTACACATATTACAACTTTCTAAAATCCCTCGAAAACCTGACAAAAAATACACCAATTGTAAACAAATATATATCCTTATTCCGTTTACCTGTACCGGCTTACTTTATTCAAATGTTATTTACCCCACGTTTTTAATTCCGCCGGGTAACACGGACAAGGGGAGCTCGTTAATTAGTTCCGATCCTTTTTTAAACACAATTCCAATGCTGATCCGGTTCATTTGATGAAAGAGGTAATTAGCAAGGGATTTGACTGCGTACAAGTTGTTTATTTATGTGGCCTTGATGATATTAAAATAACGTTATCCGCCGTTATCGGGCATTACCATGTTACTGATACTGTGAAAGACAAAGCATGATGAAATCAATTTAACGGGTCAAAACGACCATGTCAGGCGCTTTGTGTACGAATGATGATTGTTTTAATTGTAGTTTTAAGTATTTTATAAGATATCGGCTTCTGCAATAATATATAAAACTAATACATCCGCTCTAGCGTGTTACAATTAACAAAGAAATTCCAGAATCGGTACAACTGTTTGATCTCTCAGTTTTTTTTCGGTGGATGAATCTATTGCGTTATACATGGCCTGTTGACGAGGCGATCACTTTAACCTTGAATGATAAACATATCAACATAATATTAACCATGAAGTTCGATTTACATTTCTAACCGTACACATATGGCATACATGCGGTGCATTTCCTGTAGGCACGGCCTTTGCGCTCACTTTGCTACAGTTTGATCTGAGTGAATGCGAGCAGGTGTGACGCAACTAAGAGAGAGTAATCCTACGTCTAGTTACATATATCTATGATTCATAGCAATAACGAGAGATTTGTTAAAATCTATACTAATATTAAAACGTTGAAGATTTTGTTTGTTTGGTTGAACACGCTAATATATAATAAATGGTAGATAACCCATTTGACGAGGCAGGCTAGAGGCTATAACATCACGCTACGATCAATAGGAGCCGAGTATCAATGATGCAAAAATAAGCAACATTTATTCCTCTTGTTTTTTTTTTGGGAGCTGGATGCGAGAACCCCAAAATCGATCTAAGTGGTGCAATGGGAGAGGCCTATGTCCAGCAGTGGACTGCGATAGGCTGATGATGATGATGATGATTCCTTTTGACAGACCCAGACAAAGTTGGCGCGTCAGACTACTAGACAGCTTACTACAACAGTCAACTTACTAGAGTTTTACTTGTATTACCTCATTTCCGGTGAGTCTTGTAGGAATTAACGCATACATAGACATTTGCTACTGAGAACACATTTTACACCATTAACTTGCAGTAGTCCATTTCATTCATTTTATGGATATACCTAATATGTGTTTATTAAGAAATATATATACCCGATTGACGGCAATAAGCTTGCCCCTGTAAAGGAATAAAATCGGTCGGCAATTGTAGGCATTTTAAAAAGTCTCCTCGGTTTATCCGTTCGGGGTTAAAAGACGTGAGTGTTTGCGTATGTGTGTCCATTTAATTTCGTTTATTGTAACTATACAAAATTAAAATTTACTGTTCATAAGAATTAGAAAAAAAAATGAAATGTGTTAAAAAAGTACTGTAAGTAAAAACTGTAAAAAAAATCTGAAGTCGTGTCTAAATTTAATATAGAACCGAGATTGCAATATATTTTTACATCCACTTATCTAATTTAGCTATATCATATTCATTATTTAAATATAAACCATTCAGTAGTAGAATATTTTGCTTTAAATGAAATCCGGACTAACCGTAAAAAAAAAACAATTTAGTAAAAAAACGAAGTGGGTTTACAAATTCATGTAAACCAATCAACTTCCATGCCTGTGGTCATGAATAAACACATTTGAATTTCAATTGACGATAATAACGTAAACGTAACGTAAATAAAAACATTTCAAACTAAATTACAAATAACCTTCAAATTCTATTTTACTGTACTGAATTTAATTTATATAATTTAATTAAACTAAAAAACCTTCCCGGCGTTAATATAACCTGGCTCTTAAACAACATAAGTTATAGCGAACAAAATAAAATATACTCGAAGCAACGATGGTTTTAATGATATTTTTGTAACGAAGACACTTTTAAACGTAGTTAAACCCAGTTAAAGTTAGTCAACGTTTTCCGTTTTTCGACTTGAGCTTGATACAACAAACACAGGGTAGGGTTCCCTCGTATTTTGTTAAATTCAAATCCCTTAACAACATATTGAGAACTTTTTATTTTTTGCTTTGGCACTGCGTTTTTCTGATACGCGTAAAAGTAAAGTTTTATGTTTTTCTACTTTGCTGTACTGTGTTTTTATGGCGGGAAATTGTGAGTGGCAATATACACAGCATAACAGATTAGTATAAATGCTTCTGCCTATTTATAAAAGTCTATATTTCATATGAATTTGCACACAGGAGATGTCAATCTTCTATCTGACCCTCTAATATTTTTTTAAGGTTTCTGCTCAAATTTAAGGTTTCTGTTATGGTGTTTACTGATTTCCACACTAAGAATTCTAAATTAAAGTGAGCCAATAGTAATACTATTTGTTTTTAAATAGAAAAATAACACTTCAAATTTTTGTTATCTGATTGCAGTGGCAGTGTGTGTCCAGTTGAGAATCTAAGCCATCTAAATCAACTTACTCAAAAACACAACAATGTCAAAATCTGTGTCTTAAGCTTAAAAAGAATTAACTTTTACATTTTAGATACTCTTAGAGACATGTTTTTTTTTTCACCTATGATATTATAATTATCAATATAAACTTTATAATTAATGGCTGGCCCGTTGATATGGTTGTTAGTGACCCTGACTGCTAAACAAGAGATCGTGCATTCGATTCCCGCCCAGGAAAATTATTATGTGATTTATCAGCAGTCTGGCATTTTAATATTAAGTTAAGTTTTTATCTCCATTACTATGTGTGCTCGTTTAGTTACGTGTTACTTTGCAGGACATAATATATATCCATTCTAGTTTGTATATGACATCTCTGTGTGACTCCAGTGGTTGCATTTGTATAGATTGAACCTCGGTACTAGCACCGCCCGAGTTAGGATAGTTTTAGAGATAAGTTTATATTGAAATTTTATGTAATTAAATTCATTTACTAGAATTTCGGGTTTTTATAAGTCCTCCGGTAGGCACTTCTATAATTTATTGGACAATAGTTCGTGTTGTTGCTTGTTGTTTTAAAAGACGACTGTTTGATCCAGAAATTGTTGTTCAGAGCCTGGATGTTCTTTTTGCCCGTTTCATGAATATTTGTAAAGTCCCCAGCGAGACATGATATATTCCTAGTGCAGTAGTTATCTTCTTAAAAAAAGAACAAAGCATATCATTACGGAACCCGTTTACTTCAGTGCAACTCGAAGAGGGCTCTTGGTACATTAGCATAAATTAAGCGAAAGGAAATTTCAGTGTCGACGCAAAAAATGTGTAACTTAAAAAATATGGCAATTTAGCTTAGCTTTAATTGCTTTGGGACTGAATTAATTGTGAGCGAGTTTCCTCTGTTTTGTTTTTCTTTTTGTGTCTAACGCCGTGAAGATTTTGAGTCTAGAATGCGTTAACAGTCTAGATTATTTACGGCATTTTAGCCCTAAAATATAATTTTGGGGCCGTTTTGGGTTAATTACTGGAGATGATGCAGATAATATCAGAATTTAGGATGGAGAATAAAAATAAGTTTTGTATCCTTATTAGACGATGCTGCTGATAAGCAAAATCAAAAAGATTCTCATGCTAAAGTCAAATAAATAAATCAAGGAAACTTGTTGTAACCGGATTTGGGATATGGGAAAATTAACATGTAGCTTAAAGCTTTAAAAAAATTACGTGCATTACTTTTTATTTATCTCTGTTCTTGTATGTACTAAATGTTGTTATGCCAGTAATGTGAATCTATAATCACAAAAATAACAAATCCAAATATGTACATGGTACATGTACGGCGTCCCCTTATACTGTTTGGCATTTTTATTAAATAATACAAGGACTCAGCCACTGGCACTTAAAATATCAGTATTCTACTAACATAAATTCACATTGACTACAATAGACTGTCGATACAGTAATATAGGTCATCAATGGTGTTATCAACAACATTGCTATACCTGGAAAATTCATCATCATCATCATCATCAGCCTTTAATAGTCCACTGCTGGACATAAGCCTCTCCTTAGAAAGGAGGTTTTGGCCTACTATAACACGCTGGCCAGACGGGTTGGTATAGGGTTTGTGTCAAGATTGTTTTCTCTCTGCACTGCTGTTGTTCTGCGTAGTTTTTTCCCTTAGTCGGCTCTTACGACACCCACGGGATGAATAGGGGTGGTGACACTCTGTATTCTTAATCCGTCACCACACGGACCTGGAAAATTAGATATATTATTTTCTTACAAATTTAAACTGTCACAAAGACATCGACGACATTTGTATCAGTGACAAGTTATCGGGCGACAATTGGTCTTACATGGTTAGTAGAATAGGAAAAGTGCATAACTATTCCGACGACATTCTGTTGTTTCTGATACAATTTTAAAATAGCAGAATTGAGGCCCTGGTCAATATACCAGATAGTTCAAAAGTATGAATAAAACTAAACCAGACTTGTCAATGTAGGCTACTGAGCAGGTAGGCGACTATACCAGCCGCTAACGGGGCCGCGAGCCGCCAGAGAGTGGAGACTTCTGGTGGCAGATTGAGTAGGGGATAGGAGGGCGGCCTGATTGCATTAAGACGAAATTGGGCCATTTGGGGGAAGTGTTTTTCCCCTGGGATAGGGCCTGATTAGGCATGGTGTCCAGGTCATCCCAGACACCTAAGGCCGGCCGTCGGGGTGGTTTTTAGTGGAATCACCACATAGGTACTCCTAACTCCTGCGACCCTGAGGAGCAGGAGATCCCCTTCAAAAAAAAAAAGAAGGCTACTGAGCAGGCTGATGTTAAACTCTCTCCTTTAGAACTGCCACGCATATTTATAATATTACTGAACTTGGCGTTCTATTGCCATTGGGCACTTTACCACGTGTGTTGAGGAGATAAATTTGTCTTGTAGTCAATATGCAATACCGCAATGCGCTCTTGTGGACCGTATTCATCATATCGTCACGTTCATTATTTTAGTATTTACAAAGTTGATGGCAAAAAAGTCATAATAACTTTTTCACACATTAATTTAGTAACTTAGAGTCACACGGCCTAGAAGTAATGTTCAAATCTGAATAAATACAAAACAATTCTATATTTTAGGTGTGTAAATATACAAGGTTAAAATATATTGTGTCGGCTAGAGGTAGAATAAATTAACATACATTTTAGCAGCGGTAGAAAAGGTTCTTAAGCCGCTGGGAGTTTTAGTGTAATTAATATCTTTTTGGAGTAGAAATAGAGCCAAGATTATTAGTGCTAAAATTTAATGTTATCCAGATTTACAGAAAGTATGTTTTATACGATTTAGTGGTATCTTATGGGTGTAAAATCCCTTATATTTTATGGGTCCACAAACTTAACATGTAAGATGTCTAAGAGTCCTAACCTCTTAAGTTAGTTAATTATGACTATTATCCTGCCGTTCCCTCGGGATGTTGCCGTAAGTTAGTGTTGTAATTAGTTTAGTAATGTGTTAGGCCAGTTTACGTCTAAACATAACATTAGTGATTAGTTACATCAAGTTGAACAAGGACACTGTTGGGAGGAGACAGTGAGAAATTACATCTCTACTGATACTGTCTTGTTTATAAATGCGAAAGTTTGGATAGATGGATGGATGGATTTATTAATTAATTACGCCAGAACAGATGAACAGTGGAAGAGCTTTGTTTGAACAGAGATGAATCGGCTTGCCCGGAGTAACATCGCGGCATCACAAAAAACTGGTGTTGAGCAATTCTTGATGAGTGAAAAAGCCGTAATTCAAACCCAAAGTCCCCAGGCTTAAGGAGCAGTGCCCAGGTCTCTTACTTCATCATCATTATCATCATCAACAGACTTTAATAGAAAGGAGGTTTTGGCCTACTATACCACGCTGGCCAGACAGGTAGCTATAAGGTTTGTTTTAAGATTTCCTGCTCTTTGCAATGCTGTTGCTCTTCGTAAATTTTGAAGACAACTTCCACATTAGGAATATATTACTTGTAAACATATATGAAACCGTCACAAAGAACACCCAAACTTAGAACAACAATATGTGGATCATGTGGGGATCGAACCCACAACACTCAGCGTAGTAGAGAGAGACATGGCGACCGCTTAAGCCACTACGCTATCCGTGCTACTTGAGTCGGTTCTTGCGACACCCACGGGATGACTAGGGGTGGTGACACTCCGTTTTCTGAATACGGTAGCACGTCTGCTCATTTGTATGCCATAAAAAACCTTTCTCATTAGCGTACACTGATTAATAATACACATGCGTCCCCGTAATCCGTTACACAAGCTTCAGTATTGTAACAGTAAATAGCATTACCGGGTGGAGGCTGGCAATTAGTGAACAAAAATAACAAGTACATAGCAGCCTATCTGTTATGCAGATTGCGCTCTGCATTTTTTAAACGAGCTGGGACTTTGTTCAGTTACAGCGAATAAGTGGAGGTCGTGTATTGATAGTCTTTTTGGGAATTTAATAAATCGATAGTCTCTTTTGATGGGTTGAAAATTTCTTTCTTTTACTTATATGTCATCATCATCATAAACAGCCTTTAATAGGTCACTGTTGGTATGGCCTCTCCTTAGAAAGGAGGTTTTGGCCCACTATACCACGCTGGTCAGACGGGTTGGTATAGGGTTTGTGTCAAGTTTTCCTTCTCTTTGCAGTGTTGTTGTTCTGCTTAGTTTACTCTCTTAGTCGGCTCCTACGACACCACGGGATGGATAGGGGATGGACTTAACGAGACTCCTAGTCCCTTTTCTCCTTCAAAAACGTCAACATGGTAAGTATTATTTAAAAGAAGAAGCAAGAGATTAGAATAAAAATACACAAATAATATTATTAACGTTCATTTCTGGTCAAACAATAATCAATCAAAGGATGTAGCTACCTTTAGACGTTATTATTTTATAGTAGCGCTGCCAAACTGATCATACAATTCAGATATTTTTGTAATAAAAATTTAAACTAGTCACAATTATTCTTAACAGCTATGTTACTAGGTTTTAAAAAAGGCTTAACTAAGTAATACTGTATATGTAAAGTATTTTATAGACTTAAAATTGAACTTTAAATAGGTTTTATAAAATCACAAAATTAAGTTTTAAAAAATACAAATGTGTTACTAGTTTAAGATGTTTTTTTTTTTGCTTAAATAGGTTGCACTTGTATTCTCAGTCATTTTTTTTTAAATAACGCAAAAAAATCTTGCAAAATTTCACATTAGCGAGTTGAAACAAACGAGCTCTGTGGTTTACATTTTGTTTTATGCTCTTTACATTTACACATATGCATTAACTACACAGACTAATAAGATATCAGTGAGAATGGCCTCAAGAGTCTTGGCTAGTTCTTTCTTCATTCTTTATCTTTGCTTGTTAAACGCCTGTGAAATTATATGAAGCAATTTTGCGGATACCTTATAATGAAGTGTGCTTCAGGCTTTCTTACTAATAAGCCTATCAGTGAGATTACAGTATAGAAGACATTTCAACGATTTCTGGTCAGAACTTTTCACAAACCCTCATTATTATCATCATCTACTCCTACCTACTCATATCCCAATTTATTTTGGGGTCGGCGCAGTAAGTACGATTCTTCCATTCTGCTCTATCATTCGTCATCTCACTCTTTACTCCTAGCCATATCCTCACTCACAGAGTCCATCCATCTTTTCTTTGGTAGTCTTTTTCTCTTGTACCCCTCAAGTGTTAGGTATGGAATACCTAACACGTTCTTGGCCATATTTTCCTCATCCCTCCGCATGACATGTCCATACCAAGATAACCTATTACTTCTTAACTCATTCATCGTGTATATGTTCAGTCATTGAAAGATCAAATTCGCCTAACATTTCAATACATTTTAGAAAATTACCATTGTTACGGTCGTATAATTTTTGGTTTTGGTCACGAAAAGCCATATTTTGTGTACTTAGAAATCGGACCACATATATTAATCTTTTAATTACATCGTATCAGCGCTCAACCTCTAAAAGTTTTTCAATAGTGTTTTTATTTTTAAGAGCGTGACTCAAATCTGTCCATTTTTTTAAATTATTGAATCGAGTAGAACTTTTCTCATGTCTGCTGCACAAAACTAGATGTTACCAATATGGTCCGGGTCCGCCCAGAGTAGGACACCTGAAGCCGGCCGTTTTTAGTGGTATCACCACATACTCCTGGCTCGCAGCCCCGTCAACTTTTCCACCCCGTCAACAAAAAAAAAAGATGTTACCAATCACTAATTGCCTCGCAGAATTTATTTTTATGTTTTAATTCAAATAGCTTGCAAGAGAAGCAATAAACAGCATTTTTGGATACTGAATGTAGGAAACGGTGACAGCAGCCACTCTCTGTGATACTTCACCGAGAGTGACTGCTGTCACCGTTTCCTAAATGCCTTTCATAATAATACTTTGAACTTTGTACTCTTTAATTTGTTTAATTAGATTTTCTTTTAAATACTGGATCAAAGTAGCATTTAAAACTTCTGGCTAAAGTCCAGGGTCATCTTTGGAAAAAGTTGGTATTAGTAACGATAATTGTCTTGACGGTGACAATGGTGTATCAGGCAGAGGCACGGACGTTCATATCGAATCATCCTAAATTAAAGACAGACAAACACACATAATATTGCTCGCATGAGTACCTATCTACTTGTCTGAATAAACTGATTTAGAAAAATCTATGACTAATTAGTAATTAGTCTAATAAATATAAATAAAATAAATAAAGAAATGAATATTTCTCGACAATCAAACTCCGCCGTGTAGTTCCAAAACTAAGCATTTAACTTAACCTTACTTAACCTAACCATTTTAAATTTGAATTTAATGTCTAGTACATTAAATTCAAATTATACTTTTTCTGCAAATAAATATACTTTTTCTGCAAATAAATGCATATTACATATACATAATCATAACGGTTTTTTTTTCAAAGCACCTTGTCGAAATCGGACCCATGATCTCCGCAGCAATTACTTGTCTATACAAATAAATAAAATTTTAGGTCTGTTTGTAATATTAAAATAACCGCTTTTTACTAAATGCTCATGTATGTTTACACGGTACATATGCCAAAATATCATTTTTTACAATTTTTGTCTGTCTGTCTGTTTGTTCCGGGTAATCTCTGGAACGGCTGGACTGATTTCGACGGGACTTTCACTGGCAGATAGGTGATGACATAAGGAGTAACTTAGGCTACTTTTTTTAGACTAGCTTTGCCCCGCGGCGTTGCCCGCGGTTATAACAACAAATGCAAACAAACACCGCGAGTCTCAGCTAGTATAAAATAAAACAGTCACGTCATCTATCCGCACCATAAAAATCGGTGCAGGCTTTTCAAAGATTAAGAAAAAGACAGAGAAAACTAAAAAAACTCATCAAGCGTTTTTTGAATCAGATTTTATAACACCTTCATCAATGAAATGACTGGTTTCTGTCTCTAATGATTCTTTCGAAGTGGATAGTAGAACCGTAGAATATTTACTTATTTTAGTTGTATTTCTTATTAAATTCTGGTAACCAGATTATAACCGCCAGCGTGGTGACGGACTAAGAATACAGAGTGTCACCACCCCTTATTCATCCCGTGGGTGTCGTAAGAGCTGACTAAGTGAAAAAACTAGGCAGAACAATAGCACTGCAGAGAGAAGGAAAACTTGACACAAACCCTATACCAACCCGTCTGGCCAGCGTGGTATAGTAGGTGAAAACCTCCTTTCTAAGGAGAGGCTTATGTCCATCAGTGGACTGTTAAAGGCTATTGATGTGATGTGATGTGAACCAGATATTTTTTTTTTTATTTTGATTACTTCATCGTGAAAATACGTTAAAACAATCAGTAACATTAACATTAAAGTACAGTAACATTAAAGTAAGTAATCAATGAGTAATATTGTTTTTAGTGCTAGAACTTATTCTTATTATAAAAAATCAATGCGCACCTTGCAAACACTTTCGATTGAATGATTGTGCAATTGTTTTGGCTCTCTCGTTCCCGTCAGGGAATCCCCGTGACCCCACCCCGCTTGCATCGCACGCATCGCATCGAGTGACGTTCATAAACTCATTCAAACAAACTCAAGCGAGTCTTTTGATTTTAACGCTGAGCTTGTAATTAACGTGAACTATAACCCAAAGCTTAATTTTCCAACCACAAACGTGAATATTATCGTGGGAGACTTGTACAATAAGCGCAATATATGTTTTGTTATTTACAAGGCACGTGTTGCGCCTATTGTAGATACTTATCGATACTTCACTACAAAGGATATGTTGTTGTGTAAGTGTAACAAAAATATTTTCGATGGCGGCGCCCCTATCGTCTTGACCGATGGACATATGGCTCGGCGATAGCGGCGATGTTGATGGACCAATGTGCCATGATCTGGAAGATCCTGAGCATCGGCACCGTGGCCTACGTTCACCTGGAGGATGCGGAGATGTGGATCCATCACTGGACTTCCATCCCCGCATCCCGCAGCAAACTTTGCTGCTGTCCTAGAACAGTCATAGGGCGACAATAATAATAACTTTACACATCTCACACATGGTCGTCTCATTCCAAACTAGGCAGAGCCTGTACCATGGTAACCAGTCTACTGATAAACATACTTATATATTACTAAATATATACATATTACAGATGAATAACACCCAGACACAGAACAAATGACTGTGATCATCACACTATATTTGTCCACAACCGAACAAATCGAACCCACAACCTCCGGCGTAGCAGTCAGGATCACGAACTCCTAGACTAACAAGCCCGTCAATGAACCACATATCGCAATGTACTTTTTTCAATGCATCGTAACCAGGACTAAGCCGTAAAAACTGGTTAATAAACAAAGTTTTTTTTTAAAGACAACGCCCGCATTAGGAATATACATTCCTGTGTCGCGGGAGACTTTACAAACATACATGAAACGGACACAAAGAACACCCAGACTCAGAACAACAATTTGTGGATCACACAAAGTGTCGTCCCATGTGGAGATTGAACCCCACTCAGCGTACCCACAACACTCGGCGTAGTAGGAAGCGGCGTGGCGACCACTTAAACCACTGCGCCATACGTGCAGTTATCACTATATAAAAATCATTAATGGTATCACCAGGAAATTCTCAATTAGTTATATCGGGGTAGTTCTCAAGTAGTTATATATATTTTATTCGTGGGAGAGCCATACTTCCGCATGCATAGACCAGCTCTAACAGAGCGATACCATGGTGATACTACTGTCAAGTAATTCCTTTGTTGTTTTTCACCGAGTAAATGATTTTATCTAAAACCCAAACCTCTCCTCCGTAACTCTTGAGCCACATGTATCTTTTGAGTTGCAAGGATGGCGTAGTCGTTTGAGCGGTAACTTCGCGCGCCCTACTGCGCTTAGTCAGTTCGATCCCCACAGTCCCATGTAGTCGTTGTGTGATCCACGAATTGTCGTTCTGAGTCTGTGTATTCTTTGTGTGCGTTTCATGTATGTTTGTTAAGTCACACACAGGATATATTCCCTAGTGTGGGAGTAGTCTTAAACAAAGAAAGAAGAAAGAAAGTGCCCATGGGTTCGGGAACCATTTACCACCAGGTGACCCGTCTGCTCCTTTATCTCCTTTTATCATACAAAACTCAACGTTGAAAGACAATGTTTTTTTTTTAAAGAATCCCTACATCCTCTTCTGCTAATTAATTATTTCTCTCAACTCAAAGTAACACTGGAAGATATAAAAATATATAACAATTGTCCCAGCTCATGTTATTTAAGTAATTACCGCCATTACCTGGAGCTTTGTCATAATATTACATGTAAAATACACAAGCACAAAGACGGTCTTACGTTACCAGTTAAAAAATATACCCAACATGACGAGAACTGAGCGCAGACAACATACCCTCTTATATTTAAATAACAGTTGCGCTCCACGTGTATATTAAATTCTGTTTGTTAAAGAAACTTTTCTAATTGTGTAAATAAATATGCTCTCATATGAGCATATACTCCGCTCCTGTCCGCCGGGGTGGCGCTTCCCAATGCGCGGATAACGGCCGCACTTCCAGAGCTGGATTAGCCTAAAAAAAAACAGCTTAAGTACAGTTTAATAGGTACACATCATCATCAACAGCCTTTACTAGTCCACTGCGGACATAGGCCTCTCCTTAGAAAGGAGGTTTTGGCCTACTATACCACGCTGGTGAGACGGGTTGGTATAGGGTTTGTTTCAAGTTTTCCTTCTCTCTGCAGTGATATTGTCCTGCGTAGTTTGCTCCGTTAGTCGCCTTTTACGACACCCACGAGATGAGTAGTGGTTGTGACACTCTTTATTCTTAATCCGTCACCACACGTATTACACACATATACAGAATTTATCTGTCATTTTTTGATAAACCTAGCGTAATGATAAAACTAACCCACAATTATATGATATACATATATAAGAATCCAATCACAATAAAATGAAAACCATATACATAATGTAACCTACTTTATTCTGACTAATTTTTTTTTTTAATTTACTATTATATCATATTTTTTTTTAAATAAAATAGAAATTTAGAAATTTAAATTTATTTATTTTTGAAATATTGATGTGATACAATAAGCGAGGCCGTGATTTACCTTCAAACACCATTAAAAGCAATTTATCGATCGCGCTATATATACACAAACATGACCTGTTCTGTCGAAGGTAATAAAAACAGTAAAAACTATCGAGTATTCAGCTCCAGAAGCTTGGCAAAGGTCAAATTGAATGAAACTGCCAAATGAACTAAAAATCGCTTGATATGAGGATGTTTGTTACGAACAGTAAACGTTAATTAAGCACAACACCACTCACTATTAATAGACACGAAACTCTTGAAAATAAAACTGCATGTCCTACTTGATGAAGTATTTTACTTTGAGGTTTTCAACTCGCTAGCAAATTTAACTTAAAACGATTTTACAACAATCAGTTTTTGGTGGTGCGTCAGAAAGGTATTTGTCAGGATATTATCTTAGAGTGAGTTTTTGGTAACAAAGTGAATAGTTAAAATTACTAAAAATGCACTGTGGTGCTCACAACTCGCAATTTCTTTCCTAATTGTGAAGCACAAATATTTGGGATTGATAGGCTCGATTGATGGAAACCATAACGTTTGAAATATATAGAAACTTACACACTAATCGCTAAAAACATAGTTTCGAATAGTCCCACCAAAAATGTTTAACGAGCGCGGTTTAAATGGTAACATAGATTCAAAATTTATCTCCTGGGTTTATGATCAGATCTTTGTTGCCAGACCGAATTTATTGGATGAAGTGAATCTGAGTATTTACTAGATGAAATACCAAATTATAATAGTGTCGTCCAAATTACATTTACATACCAATTTACTACATAATATTAGCCAAAAATAATTAAAACGATCAATAACATACTTAGTTAATAGCGGTATAATTTAATGTTTGGAAAGAAAAAATGTTTACTTAAAAATAAATTTTACTATTTAGTCCAACAAATAGTAGTATTGGGTGTTAAGTCAAAGATGTACCTGGAGAAAATATCTAAAATGTCTGGAATGATTATCATAGCCTGTGTAGCCACAAATATTCAGGTATTTAATTTACCTACCAAATTGTTTCAAGATTAAGGTGAAATCAACTTAAATATTCTCTGAAAACGCGTGGTAATAGAGCTGCTTTTAGAGATAAATTTACTTTAGTTTTTTTTATAGTTCACTTTGCTATTATTTTTTTCTGGATAGTTAACAAATCACTTTGAGACTTAGGTCTAGGTAGAAGGTACCTATCAATACATATATTCAGAGTAACGTCAACGTGCCATTGCCAGATAATTTTGTATTGAGTGAGAGATTTAGGTAACGTTTCCAAAATTTCCTAAAGAGTAATTAAAATTGGCAAAAAAATAGAAATAAAATATTTACTGACTTTAATTCATGATGTTTTTTTGGGAGAGCTATGTTGCGAGTGCACAAATGGGTCTGCTCAACCGGAGTCATTATTATCATCAACAGCCTTTAATAGTCCACTGCTGGACGTAGGCCTCTCCTAACAAAGAAAGTTTTAGACCACGCTGGCCTGACGGGTTTTTATTGGGGTTTTTTTAAGATTTACTTCTCTTTGCAGTGTTGTTCTCCTGCGTAGTTTGCTGCCTTAGTTAGCTCTTAAGACACCCACGGAATGAGTAGAGGTGGGGACACTCCGTATTTTAATCTGTCACCACACGGTCACCTCGGCAACGGAAAACGGTTCCACGATACCACGTTACTAAAGACGACCCAAATACCCCGAAATATAGATTCTCCCACGTGCAAGAGTCAATTGATAGGAAATATATGTTAGGAATTTTGTATACGCAGATAGACTGAGGAATGAAAGAAATAACTTGAGCAGATAATGGTCGGTACCTGTTACTCGGATTGACTTTTGCGGAAAATTCGGAGCCCTCTAAGCCCACCAACATGAAGTACAAACTTAATTTTGTAATAGCGTCAAAACCATACAAATTATTTAATATTAAGCGCTGTTTAGTGTAAGCTCTTTACCTCACATATTTTACATGTTATCTTCGCTATGCTATAGAGTCGTAACCGCCATCCGGTATGAGTCCCACAAATATGTAAAACGTATGTAAACGTTGTTGGTGTAAATGTACATGGTACCGTTAAACTGCTTTTTAAAATTCATGACTTATTTTGTCTATTGAAATTAAAATCAAAGTACAGTATTACGTGTTATAGATATTATTTTTCTTTCTTAAAGAAAAGGACGACTCCCGCACTGGGATTCATCCTGTGTCGTCGGTTAGTTTACAAGCATACATAAAGAATAACAATTTGTAGATCACACAAAGTGTTGTCCTCTGAGGGGATTGAACCCACAATAATCAGCGCAGTAAGAAGCGGCGAGGTGACCGCTTAATCCACCATCCGTGCTGTAGTATTTCACACCATTGTGCGTTTTGTTAAGACACTTTTTGCCTCGCGAAATCAACTAGAGGAACAAATTTTTAGGGTATTTGCAGACGGGCACGCCGTCATCGCGGCGGTAAGACCCGTTATGGAGGATTGGCTCGAGAGGCGTCACGGGACCCTCTCATACCGACTGACGCAGGTGATCACTGGGATAGGATGTTTCGGGGATCACCTCTGTCTGATCCGCAAGGAGCCAACGCCTGGGTGCCACCACTGCGATGGCCAGACCGTGGACACGGCTCTCCACACGCTGGCAGAGTGCCCGGCGTGGGTTGAGCAGAGGCGAGACCTCATGGCGGCCATCGGAGTGGGAGTTCTCTCGCTCGATAGCCTGATTGCGGCTATCGTGCGGAGCGAGAGTGCGTGGAACTCTGCCGTCTCCTTCTGCGAGCAAGTTATGCTCGCGAAGGAGACGGCGGAGCGGGACCGGGAGAGGTTTAGGACTCTCCTGGCCCGCCAGGCCCGGGAACCGGCCAGGTACCGCAGGCGACTGAGGCGCCGGAGGTCGCAGAACGACCTCCGTCCTCCATAAGCGCAGGCCTGGGGGTGACAGGTGAGGCCATCTGTCACCCTAGCAGAAGCAGGCCGGGTTGGCGGCGAGCGCGTTACGAAGCGCGCTCGCTTCCAGGGAGCACAGGGAACATGGGGTTCCCACACGGGGGGGATGTACACTACTCGTCTGTAGATGACCCGAGGTATGTCGGGGCACCAGGGACTTCCTTTCTAGGGTATACCTGGTTCCCCGGCTATTAGTACCCGAGACGGCGGCGTGCGGTTTTAGTCGGTTCGAGTCCGACATGCCACCGATAGGTGGTATCCGAGGGGATTTCCACCCAGGGGACCCACAAACCTACGAGGAAAGAGTGTACTCTCACCACTAAGACCGGCAATGAAGTAAAGGCTCTTGATGTCCATGGGTGGCTATAGTCACTTACTTTTGTTTTTAGTATATATTAACGACTTACCTCACTTTGTCAAGGACAATCTCGAGATTGTGTTGTTTGCAGATGATACATCACTATTATTTAGACTAAAACGGACACTTTCTGATTTCACATTTGTAAACAGCGCCATTTCGAAAGTGGTTCATTGGTTTGATGTCAACAATTTACTATTAAATGAACAAAAAACTAAGTGTATACGTTTCACTATGCCAAACGTCAAGCCAGTGAAAACTACTGTGATAATTAAGGATGTCGGGCTGGACCTTGTGGACACTACGACATTTTTAGGTATAACACTAGATGCTAAGCTACAGTGGGGCCCACATATTGATAAATTGTCGAGTAGACTCAGCTCAGCAGCATACGCTGTAAGGAAAATCCGAGAGTTGACTGATGTTGATACAGCACGACTTGTTTACTTCAGTTACTTTCATAGCATAATGTCGTACGGTATTCTGCTGTGGGGGAATGCTGCCGACATTCAAACTATTTTTGTGCTGCAAAAGAGAGCTATTCGAGCACTTTATAATTTAGGCAATCGTTGTTCATTGAGGCAGAAATTTAAAGAAATAAATATAATGACAGTGGCAAGTCAATATATTTATGAAAATGTAATATATGTTCACAAAAATAAAGATAGCTTTTTGAAAAAAAGTGATGTACATGCCATAAATACCAGAAATAAAAATAAATTTGTTGTACCCGCCTCTAGGCTCCAAAAGATAAACAAGTCTTTTCGAGGTCAATGTGTCCGATTTTATAATAAAATCCCAAATAATATTCAGGAGTTGAGTATTAACAAATTTAAATCCGCAATAAAACGTGGCTTGTGCCAGAGGGCCTACTACTCGATTGTGGATTACATGGAGGACAAGAATGCTTGGGATTAATTAGCGCAGGCTATTTCTTTCTTAAGTAAAAATGTGGTGTGGCTAGTATGTTTTTTATTATTTTTTCTATTTTTTATGTTTCACTTCATTTTCTCTTGTATTCGTTTGTTCTTCTTAATCTTGTTTTCTCTTCGTTGTTTTTTCACCTTTAAGTCCTTAATAACGGACATACTAGCACACATCAAAACAATGTTGTGATATATTTAATAGTGCCATTGTATCTACTTGTGAATTGCAAAAGAGTGGCCATGAGTTTGTTTGCCCTTTCTTCTCATAAGGCTCAACCCCTTGGAAACGGGCGGTTGTAGATCGGCACAGGCATATCATAGATTTTGTATGGGTTTGATTTTGTTAAATTTATTTGGTTACTATTTGACAAAACAGAGATTGTTGCTTTTGTGTGTGTTGATCTATGACTTTAGAGTCTACATGGAAGACGATTTCAAACAATTTTGAAAATTTTATGAAATAAAGAAAGTTTGAGTTGAGTTGAGTTGAGTTACCATCAGGTACTCATCTGCTCGCTGCTCTTTACACTCTTTTTTATCCTTTATGAAAAGAAACGTGTCTGCAACCTTTAATGTGATGAAAAAGTATTTTATGAGTTAACAGTTACTGTAAGCAGTGGCCTTAGTCAGTTCATCATCATCGACAGCCTTTAACAGTCCACTGCTGGACATAGGCCTCTCCTTAGAAAGGAGGTTTTTGCCTACTATACCACGCTGGCCAGACGGATTTATATAGGGTTTGTGTCAAGTTTTTCTTCTCTTTGTTGCGTAGTTGACTCCCTCAGTCGGCTCTTACGACACCCACGGGATGAATAGGGGTGGTGACACTCTGTATTCTTAATCCGTCACCACACGGGTTAGAAGATTACCCGAAACAGACAGACAGACAAAACAAAAACTGGTTTTTAGGCATAGGTATCGCGCAAATAACCTTGTGATCATGAAAATTACCTATTATTTTGACATTGCAAACAGACACATTTTATTTATTTGTATAGAAGATGTTACAAAAAATATATTACATGGACTGTTTATGTCTTTTAGAAGCAAACAAGTCAATTCAAAATTAGCTTTCATTTCTTTGTACCGTACACAGCGGCATTAATGTCTTCCATAAAACGGATCGTAGCCCACCACACCGGTAATGTACGCAACGCGTCTGAATAATCAAAATGTTAATTGAGGATCGATCTGCTCCCATTACGCATTTTAATTATCTTATATTTATATATGTGAAGAAACTGTGTGTATCTGTTCAAATATTGCGCACGGTAGCTTATCATGTTTGGAATGTTTTATTTATTTATTCATTTCAAACTTTATGTACTTTTGTACATCGGCGGACTTAATGCCCAGGGCATTCTCTTCCATGGGGTGGCGGCGAGCGCGTTGCGAAGCGCGCGCGCCCTGCCGGGAGCACAGAGGGAACATGGGAACCCCAATCTACGAGTACGACGGGTAGACGACCCCGTACGACGACGTACCTCGGGCCGTAGATGGCCCGAGGTACGTTGGGGCATCAGGGATTTTCTTTCTAGGGTACACCTGGTTCCCCGACTACTGGTACCTGAGACGGCGTGCGGTTTTAGTCCGGTAAGTGGTATCGAATACAAAAACAGAAAAAAAGTTTGCCTGGAAGAAATTGCTTTAAGCGATAAGGCCGCCATTTGTACATTACATCTGTTGTTTATTACTTTATAATGTCTGTAAAACCCTGGTGTACAAATAAAGTATTTATCTATCTATCTATCTACATATTCGTAGACATAAACAAATACACATATACGACACATCACATCATAAATATACATATTATATTCTTTCACATTATTTATTTATTTGGACAACCAACAAGAACTTACACTTTAAAAGCAAGAGATACAATGGCAGTGATATATAACCATATTATAATCATATTTAATGTTTACTAGCCGGACTCGCGACTTCGAAAATTGAAAAGTGCTGCCTTAGTGAGTTCGATGCCCGGACCGTTCAAAATTTTAAAGGGTTTTTCTGATAGGAAAAATAGCCTAAGTTATTCCTTATGTAGTAAAATATTATCGAAATCGGTCCAGCTGTTTTTAGACATACGTATCGTGCAAACATGTGAGCATGAAAAAAACCTATAATTTTGACAATACAAACAGACACTTCAATTTTATTTATTTGTATATATATGTAAAAGAAGTGTACAAATCTACATTTTCAAACAATATGTACTATAAAGTTACAAGTTATGTAATAAATAGATAGATTATGCGACTAGATAAATCAAAACAAACTCCCATTATATACTAAGTTTCTCTAACACAAACAGTTAACTTTTTAAATGTACTTGAAAAGTCATTAGAGGCATGAACATTCCAAAAAGAAAAAACAAAATTGGCAACCTCTGCCTTCATTTCTTGGTTAAATTCAACTTTTTCTTATTTTACAGCAAAACAAAATTTATCAATAGTTCGTGTAATAAAAAGTTGTGAATGAATTTAACGAAAAGTGTCGTCAGTGGGGCACGAACACATTAAGTTACGGATCATTTTATGTTGGGTGGTTTTAGGGCCTCTGTTGTATTCAATGTAATATTAGATACCGAACGTTAATGTTTTGAAACTTTTTATACCTATATGCAAGAATGTATGTAGTGTTGTTTTGTGCTTAGAAAATCTTACCACTAAACATAACTTTATTCCATGATGTCATTATTAACAGGGCAATTAACGCGATTAGCAGTGGACAAGCATAGGCTGAGGTGATGATGATGATGATGAATTAACGCGATTACTATGTATAAGTTTTAATAGTCTGATGTTTCGACTAGGTTGTTGTGGTCAAAACTTCAGGCAAAGGTACGTAATTTCAAAGTATCTATTAACAAATTGCATTACCGTATTCATCGTAGCAGAGCTATGCTTCAGCACAAATGGGTTCTTCCAGAGTTATACCACGGCCTCGCAGAGAACCGGTGCTAACCAATTATTTCGTTGCATTTCTCTAAGTGAATCAGATCACCGGAGATCCACTGCCCACACGGCGTCACACTTGTAACTCTTGTCTCAATTTTCAGCGGTAGTCACTTACCATCAAGTAAACTGCTTTGCTCGTTTGCCTCTAAATCATCGAGAAAAAAAAGGTATTTAGAATACTAGGTATCATAACTACAGCTCGCCATACTTGTACATAGCAAACATTGAGAAGGTACCTACTATTATTAAACAGTGTGTACTTATTTTATTTATGTTTGATATTAAGAAAAATATGCTCGTATTATGGAAGTGATCGCACACAACAACGGCGACCCTTACAGAGTTTTATACCTCACGTATTTGACGGAGTTCTTAGACTACCTCTTTGTGGATAAAAGTAAAACTTTACTCGTGTTTACACTCGACTCGCACACGACTATAGCATTTATATTGGTGTAATAAAACCACTTTTACTGTAAAAGCCACTTTCGATCTACTTACATTTCAATTTAAACTTTGTGTTAGAGGTTTAAGGTTAGATTTCGTATAAGAAAATGAGTTTTCAAACATTAAGGGTATTATAATGCTGTCCGTTACCGTGGATTCGTTTTAATTCGGTCGGTTAATCTGCTAAGAGAATTGATAATCAGATTTTTATCTTTTCTTGTTCACATTTCTTAATTATGGAGTGGCACTATATCTCCTGTGGCTTAAAGAGTAGGTAAGAGAATGGTTTTATGAATATCACGGGTTCTCTTCTTATGTCCTATGGAATTGGCTGAGATATGTCTTACAGATATATTAGTACCTATTCTATAATTTACTTAACTCACGAGTACTCCACTAACTAACAGTTCACTCGGACGTAGGCCTCTCCTTACAAAGGAGGTTTTGGCCAGACGCTGTTGTTTTGCATAATTTGCTGCCATAGTCGGCTCTTACGACACCCACGGGATGAATAGACACAAGGATACATTTTTTTTTTCCTTTTCTTTTCAAGGGGTTGAGCCTTTTCTTTTGGAACGAAGTTCCTTATCGCGCGTTGTGAAAGGGGGCTAGACGGAAAAAAATCGTACGAAAATTTGGAACGACACTATTAATATAATTGACGTCTAACTGTGGATACCATACATTAAATTTGCTTTAACGTTCGCCAACGTCCATACCATGTTGAATACACCGGTTCTCGTCCGATCACCGAAGTTAAGCAACATCGGGCGCGGTTAGTACTTGGATGGGTGACCGCCTGGGAATACCACGTGATGTTGGCTTTTTGCTCTTTATTTTCGTGTCATCTTGTCAGACATTCAGCGCCATCTATCGAATAGATGAATAGAAATCATTTCGCAAGGAGATTTTACCAATGTATAAATTGTTTTAATTGTTTTTAATATGTAGGTAATAGCCGCTTTCATAAATGGCGTTGTAATTAAAATCGTATCAAATCAGTTTTACTCGATCGTCACAACTTCGTTCCTATCGAGTGTCCCACGACACCACACGGCTTTTTTTTTTTAACGTGTGGAAATCCCCTCGGACCGTCACCCCACCGGGGTTTGCGGCGGGGTGGTGTGTCGGACTCGGACCGACTAAAACCACACGGTGTGCCACTCTGCGCCTGTAATAGGAGGGATCCGGGAACAGCTGTTATTAAGACATCCGGACCCCTCCTAGCGCCGGCCCGCTCCTGTTGCGGGGTCCGTCTCAAAATTTTCCTCTCTTTAGGCGACGTCCGGCACACGCGGACGCCGCCCCCTCGCCGCTGGCCAAACTAATGCGGGTGGAGGGGAAACCCACCCCGTCCACCCGCGGCCTTACTCAGGGCGGCATGAGGCGGTGATAAGTGCGCCTCTGCCGCCCGGTTCGCCGGCGGCGGATCGGGTCCGAGTGGAGGTCGTCCTCCCGGGCCTTCTCCGCCGCCTCCTTCTGCTAGATTACTTCCTCGCTGAAGGTTGCGACCGCGGTAAAACAACTGTCGCTACCGGCCATGGAGCGTACTACGGCCGGTAGCGAGAGATCCACTCCGATGACTGCAGTGAGGGCCCGGCGCTGCGTCGCCCATGCGGGGCAGACCGCCAGCGTGTGCTGGGCCGAGTCCTCACTGCAGTCGCAGTGGTGGCAGGCGGGACTCAGTTCCCTCCTAGCGACCGAGTGCAGGTACTTCCCGAAGCAACCGTGCCCGGAAAGCACCTGCGTCAGCCGGAAGGTAAGGGTCCCGTGCTGCCGCCCTGCCCACTCGGCGATGACCGGCTGGAGAGCCTCCACGGCGGCGAAGCCAACGCGTGGAGTCTCCAGCCGGAACGACCAACGAGCCATCGTGGCTCGGCGAGCGGCTTCGCGCCACTCGCGCACGTCTTGGGGCGGAGGGCGAAATCCGCTCTCCGCCCGGGAGTCAGCCACTCGCCGATAAACTTCGGTGAGCACTTCCGCCTCCAAATCGCCCCAAATCGGCCAACGCGCACGCCACCTCCGTCGAAACGGTGCGGTAACCGCGTATGGCTCTGACCGCCATTACCCTCGTGCCCTATTCTGGGCGGTCAGAGCCACCGCCCACACCGGTGCACCGTATAGTGCCATTGACCGGACAACCCCGTGTACAGCCGTCTTGTCGCGACGCTGGGTCCACCCTAATTGGGTAAAAGTCGCCCTAGGGCAGACGCAGCGTCGACCAGGTTTGGAGCAAGCTGTCGGAAGTGCTCGTCGAAGAGCCACCTCCCGTCGAGGATCAGGCCTAGATATTTCATCTGGGCCCGAACCGTTACGAGGACCGAGTTGACCACGATTGATTGATTGATTTTATATAAGTTTAGTTTTTATTAAATTATTTTGCTTAAATAATATTTGACAAAACAGAAGATTGTTGCTATTGTGTGTGTGTTTATCTACGACTTTGGAGTCTACATCGTAGTCTGATCCCAAAGTATTTAACCAGACTGACCAGACGACCTCTGGGTTGGCAGTCAGGTTCACTTGCTACCATCCCAACAGGCCCGTCAAATATATTTTTAGTGTTAAGTAAGAATATTTGTAGTTAACTAAAATGTCGTCAAGGCGCCAGAGAATTTGCTCCAGACACAAATTTAAAAGTAAATTTTAGTTGAGTTGACCCAGAATTGTTTTGTGATTTCTGTCCTGTTTACTCATTACAAAACAATTGATTGATTCATTACAAAACTGTAAATACTCATATTTACAGTTGAAATGCTAGAGAAGATAACTTGAAGACATGCTTTGGAATGTTCCAAGTTTTAAGTCAATCAGAGACTTTGTAGATTAAATCGTAAGTTTTATTTGTAAGATGACTATTTTATGTTTAGTTTATGAAGGTTATGTATATTAAGATAGAGGATCACGTGTATGTCCTACTTCTTTTTTACTATTTTTCTTATAATTAGATGATATCTAGATTGTACCATATGCGTAGATATTTACTACTCATTTTTGCCACAATGACTAAACGGATTCGAATTAAATATGTCACAGAGATCACAGTCTGGAAACGTACATAGACTACTTACAAAAAAAAAGAAAATACCGATATTAACTCAAAGCTGAATGATGATGCAAATCAAGCTGATGAAGGCAAATCATCATGAATAATCTAATCTAACTAAGATGGCCAGTAACAGATGGATATAAAGTTAAGTTTTAAAAAGTTATATTTCTTTAATATTACTGTTTATTTGTACGATTAACAGACATTAGAATAATATAAAAGACAAGAATGATAACAAAAAATTTGATCAAGTAAAAGTCAAGCAGTTACCGTATCGTATTTCTAAATCACCCCAAAGTTGACTGGCAGAGAATTAGCCATTAAATCCAACTTTATTTATTTATTTAGAACAACTTACAAAACATACACTGATACATAGTTTACAAATATGTGCTGAGTGTTGTCTTACTTACAAGTTGCCACGGCATGGTAAAGGACAGTTTCATCTAAGATTATAAAAAGCAAAATCTATAATAATTTACAAAACATACACAACATCATCGAAATTAATTAGAGACAGAGAAAGAAGAAAGCAACTTTGCACAGATGTGTATGAAGTGTTAAATAAATAAATATATAGCTTTGGTTGACCCAAAAAATTAGCATAGACATAACAAAAAATATGAGTCTATAAAACCCAATCCGTTAATAAAAAAGGAAAAATTCAATCGTAAACGCCCTTTGCATGTACCCTCGAGGGTCAGTCGGAGTAATTTAGCGGCACTCTCGAACATACTAAGTTGTTGGGCCGTCTCTAGAGAGATCTTGAAAACCTCCTCTAATGTAATTAATAATTAAATAGAAACTATACGTGATTGCGTGTTTTTAGTCACTTGGGAGACCCAAAATAGTAGAAACGCATTTAAATTTATAATATAAATAACTACATATTTGTAGAGCTACCGTATGTAAAACTGAATATATTATGTCTGCCCTCTTGGTGTGGTTGTTTTTTTTTTATTTTTTTATGGTATAAGGGGGCAAACGAGCAGACGGTTCCTCTGATGGTGAGCAACTTCCGCCGCCCATGGACACCTGCAACTCAAAAGTCACAAGTGCGTTGCTGCCCTGGGAGACCCTCCCGCTTGAAAATAGTGTTATTAGTGCAATTACCACTCAGAACAAATCATTGTGTGATGAGCACGATAACTGAATGTATTTGTAATCTGTATTTGAATGTCATTTATTTATAAAATACGGGAGAGGACGTTATTTTTATAACTTTTAACAATCTTACTGTTAGGTACTAGGATTGCTCCACACGTAACGTAGCCATACTGACATTTTAATATCAGCATCTATATATATATCTTCACATGCAGAGTTCGAAATCGAATGATTGGTCGAGGTCGAATCGAGGTGATTGGTTATTAAATAAAAAAATAAATTTATACTTACCAAACATTTTAATAGTGTATTAGAAGTTTATTGACATAGTTCATGGTTTATTTATTCACAAACAATAACATAATTGTGTTTGAATGTATAACAATTCGCCGTAATACAAAAATATTTAAAAATTAAAACAAAAATATAAATAACATAATAATCCAAAAAAAAAAACAAATAAATTTGATAGATTTTACAATATGTCATGCAGAATACAAAAAAAACAAACGATAAATTATATTAAGGCATTTCATGATTCAAGAATATTATTCACAAATGCAAACAACACAAAAAGAAAATGAAAAAATGCAACATTTCTAGATAAACACATTATTCTAACACTTTATTTAAACTTAAAATCTGATAGTTTCGTAGATGACAGTAAACAGTTCCTCTCTACTGTATGCGGGCCATCTGGAAAATACAAAAATTATATTGATATTGACATAGATGCTTTCATAGATGGCGTTGTAATTAAAATCGTGTCGAATTAGTTTTACTCGATCGTCACAACTTCGTTCCTATCGGGTGTCCCACGACACCACACGGCTTTTTTTTTATGTTATTAAAAATGTTTTTTCCCTTTATTATTTAACCAAAAACTTTGATTGAGGCTTCATCATATTAATGTACATATTGTCCAACTATTCAATCGATATCTATTGGGTAGGGACCTTTAATCACATTGACACAAACTTCATGAGGATCAGTCGAACAGGCAATATGTTATAAATTAATTTTCCTTTTATATTAATGTGATAGAATAAATATATTACATTCTTGATAAAACTCAGTAGTCGGAATGCCACTGTCGAATCGAGCTGCAACTATAGCTTCTCTCAAAGCCAAAGCTATTACTACTGTCATACATATTGGTGGTTCACCGATACCTATAACAAATTAAGGTAACAATTAATAATTAAAAGACTTTCTAAGAGACCCTGAAAAATCAATCAGTCAATGTGAGAATGTTATATAATTGTCTTACATTTGGCTCCGAAAATTGCATCCTCACTGTACGAATTCTTCCTCAGACATACCCTCCAGTCTTGAGGGATATCTCTAGCAAGTGGAACGTAATAGTTCCAAGTGCGATCCGAAAGCAATTCTCCTGTCGGTGCATATACTAAATTTTCACACGTCCAATAACCCAAACCCATCATAAATGCTCCCTCTACCTGGCCAACATCAATTTTTGGATTAACACTTTGTCCAGCATCTTGACATATGTCAACTCTTATGATCTGAAACTGGCCCGTGATCACATCTAATTCTACTTCCGCTAGCGTAACTCCAAATACATTTAACTTGTGCTCTTCATCAGTTCTAGTAAACCCATGTGCTTGTAAGTCCACGTTATCTTTATGTGCTTGTTTTATCAACTCTTCCCAAGTTGGATTTTTCATCTTGTCTCTGATTGGTTTCAGTCTTCTTAAAAGTTCTTCACAAGCTCGTTTTACTCCGACAGATACATTGATTGATGTGACGCTACCACCAGATATACTGGCATTTGGGGCTATGACAGTGTTGTTCTCCTTCACAATAATTTTTTCAACAGGAATCTTAAGTAGGTAAGCGGCTACTTGAACAGCTCTCGTATTTACGCCTTGTCCCATTTCAATACAACCATGGGTTAAAACTACAGTGCCATCACCACGGTAAACAGACAAATTAACGTAGACGTTCATTCCTCCTCCAGGTGACCACCTTAGTAGAGCAAATCTCAAACCTCGCTTTTTCCATCTATTATCAACGTTGTATTGAGTTACATACTCTCTTCTTTTCTTATAGTCGGAACTTATTAAAATATCGTTAACCATGTCTTTGAGATCTCCGTATTGCTCAGAGTCTAAATTCGCTAACCTAACATCCAACGGATCCAAAGATAGCTTGTAAGAAATCTGTTCCATAACCAATTCTGTCATGGCAATGTGTTCCATTGTCCCTATTTTAACAAAAATACATTAGATTTAGTAATCAATAGTAAAGTACTAATTTTATTAAAAACTAAATTATAAAAGTGACAATTTTAATTTTTCAATAATAAAATGATATTTCACAAAACTAAAACAATTAGTCCTAACTAATTCAGAAGGTATGGATATATTCCTAAAATAGCCTAAAATGTAGTATGTGGAAGCAATTTTAGTTGAGACACCTTAGCATGTAGGGTAATGTAGTACTCCCTAAATGCCTATTGTAAAAGGTTTATAACTATAATAAAACAATTTTCAATGCATTACATAAATCATCATCATCATCAGCAACTAACAGTCCACTGCTGGATATAGGACTCACAATGGAGGTTTTTGCCTACTATACCATGATGGCCAGACGGGTTAGTATAGGGTTTGTTTTAAGTTTTCCTTCTTTCAGCTTTGCAGTGCTGTTGTCCTTCAGAGTTTGCTCCCTTAGTCAGCTTTTGAAAACGGGGGAAAAGAGGTGGTAACACTCCGTATTCTTAATCCATAAAAAATATTTTATACATTACATAAATTTTATGATATGTGTTTTGTAGCTGTCGGTGAAAGTTCACTTCTCCTCGTAATAAAGTCGAGTCCGAACTGATTTGGGCATCCCAAATATTCACACGTGAGTAAAACCGTATAACCTTTAAAACTATCGCCGTCAGTAATGTAATTGTATGATGGTGGGGCGATACTTAATTTATATAAACAATATATATTTTATTAAACATCAAAAACGACTTTTAAATTAAAAAGAAAGAAAAGTGAATAACTAAGTGTTTGATCAGTTTTATTTTGATAAAATAAAAATAAGACTTGACTTTAGATTAAGAGCAAAAGTGAAATTTCACCGACACGGAAAAAACACATATCATAAAATTTTAAGTCTAATTTTATCTAATGCATTCAAAATTCAAACAAACTATCTTAATCAACCTTGATCCACTTTGATTATAAAATGTTAACAAATTATACATCTTACCGGGTGCCCTAGCCCAGGTATTTTTAGCAGTATCAGTAAGAGAGTCGTAACTTTTGTAATTCCATCGCTCTTTCTTGTAAGCATTGTTATATATATCCATGCCGAGTTTAGTGAACGTTTCGTTTGTTTTATACCCGTTATCTTCATAAATGTTGTAATCAAGGTATTGAATCACTCCACGATTATCTACACCAGCCTTAAAGGTTACAAATATATCACTTTAATTTACTGAATATTTTGGATTTCATAACATGCATTTATTATTAAATAAGACAAGGGATACCTCAAAATTCATAGCACAAGGAAGCCTCTTGCCGACAGCCCTCATATTTATCGGTAGTGACTGAATAAAACGGCATGGTCTATTCAGTTTAGTTACGGCTAGGGCACTTGCGACCGCCCCTTGTATGCATCTGGACACTTTGAAGCCGTATGCGCCACCACAACGTCGATTATGCACATCAATCCTAAAGTAGATGAAATTAGTAATGAAAGAAGACAAAATAAACAATGTCTTTCGCAATAAGTTTTCTCATGCGTGGCAGAAACGTATGTCATCACTTTATATTTATAAACAGAATTGTTCGACCTGTCCGTCGCGATCTGTCCCGATATGAATGTAAACTAAACCAAAATATTTTTCATACACATAAAACCCAAAGGCTACAAGGTAAAACAGAAAGTAAAACAAAACCATAAATAAAAAAATATACCTAAGATTGAAGAACTTAGGAATGGTAGATGTTTAAAAAGAATATCAAGTTATCGTGTGTTAAAGAGGAAGTAAAACAAAGTGAATAAATATAAGATATTACCACGAAAGCTTTTTCATACCTGTTTTGGTCCATTTTTAAAGCTCTAGATATCATCAACTGTACAGACTCCAACCACTGAGATGCACAATAGACATCTAGTCCTTCTTCAGATGGCCTTATCACACAAGTCAATGTCTCCATAACGAAGTGATACTGTCCGTAAATTGAATTTTCACCCGTGATAGTAAGTTTGATGTCATCACCTTTTTCCTTTGCATTGTCTTCTGAATTAGGTATAGCTCTTGCTTTATTACCAATGGTACGCCTGACGTCCAGTACTGGATCTTGGACATTTGTGTATGTTGCTGTAACTAACTTTGCAGCTTTGTTAGCAATATATCGTTCTTCGGCTACTACTATTGCTATTGGTTGATTAAAATATTGGACATGTCCACTGCACAATACTTCTTCGTTAGCGGAATAAAGAAAAGAATCAGGCGGAGTAAAAGAATTCACCCCCGGGATATCTTTTGCGACGTAGACATCAATGACTCCTGGATGCGCCTGTTATATTTGAATTTACTGTAATTAACATCAAAGAGTTTATATAAACATATTTATACAATTGTCCTTACCAAAGCTTTACTAGTGTCAATCTTTACTATGTCTCCTACGGCGATAGTGCTTAAAGCAAAAGCACAAAATACTTCATCAGAAAATATCGGTAGATCTTCAGTGTAAAATGCTTCTCCCGCACATTGGACCTAAAAATATTTGCCAGCAACCTTTTACAAAAATATGCATATATGGCATAGTAAAATGTTTCATGGCGTTATAATATTGTATATTATATGCTGTATTAGATTAAGGGACGCATGTATAAAATGAATTTATTTGTTGAGGCCAGAAGAAAGAACAAGAAGAAAATATTGAAAAAATAAAACTCTTTATTTCCAACACACACACATGTTTTGGAAATAAAGAGTTTTATTTTTTTAACCGTCTATTATCAAAGCCAGGGATGGATTCAAAATGATTGAAGGTATGTAAACACTATTTTACGATTCAGTTGTAAAATAATTTAAAAAATATATAAAATAATTAAAAGTAAATGTTAATATAAAGTTGTTGCTTGTTTAATAGGTAATAATTTAACTAAGGATCCAAATACTACTTTTGCCCTGACCCGTACTAAAAGATTCTTATTTAAAAAAAAAACTGTATCTATGGAATTACCAAAGCTTCCACTTTTGTGATGGGCTCGTTCAATGGCCATTCCGAAGGTTTGGTGTCGAAGACTTGGTGGGCCCTAGACACCGGGCGATCGTCATCCAGATTTTTTGCTCCAGAAAGATAATAAGGGCTTACTGCGCATTCTGGAGATAATTTAAGTAGACCCTGAAAAACGATTATGCTTTGGACAATGCTAGAATTTCTTACTCATAGCACGAATTCAGTGCGCTTACATCATGATGAAATGTAATAACTAGCAGACTTTATTCCTTAATTGTCTACCCTAAGGGACAGTAATTTGATAAGAACCAAATGAGGAATATACACTCGAAATAAATAATTCCAAATCAGTTCATAAATTATTGTCCGTATGGACGGATTCAGTATAGTGAGTGTCACAACCCCTATTCATCCGTAAGAGCCGAATACAGAAGCAAAATTTAACCACGTACGACAACCGTACTGCAAAGAAAAGGAAAACTTGACACAAAACCTATACCAACCCGTCTGGCTAGCGTAGTATAGTTGGCTAAAACTTCCTTTCTAAGGAGAGAACTATGTCCAGCAGTAGACTATTAACGGCTGTTGATGTGACGTGATGTCATAAATGATTAATTTTCGAGGTCGTGGTTATCTTTGAAACCATGATATATGATATATATTTAATCCGATATGCATGGCATATCGGATTGAATATATATCTATCATAGAACTAGTATATAGCTGCAGAAATTTTAAGAAAAATCCTTCTGCATCAAAGTACATCCACAGTCTACATATTTTGAACAATGTTGCTTACCTTATAGAATAGCCCCAAAGCAACTCTTCTTCTGTAATCCACTGAAGGATTAGGCGGATTATCTACCACTACAAGTTCTTGTTCCATAATTTTCAAAGCTGCTTGGAGTGTTTCATTTGTAAAAAGTTTTTTCCCCTCTAAATATTTTTCAGTGGCACTAGCACGGATAAAGGATGGTGAAAGTGCACCTATAACTATTCTTGCTTGCTTCACTGTGTTGTTGGAACTGCGTAATTTGTACAAAAACCCTGCATTTACCAAAGCATGTGCGTTTTGAGAACGTGGCATAATCTGAAATTACATGATTTTAGTAAGACATCTAAACTGAGGAGGTAGGAAATTTTCCAGAAAATGTATTATGACAAATATACTCTGTTCCTTTAATTCAGTTAAGTCCTAGTTTGAATAAAGGGACTTAACTAAAAAAAAAGACGTGTGGCACTCGGGGACTGCTGCGGTAAAGCTATTGCATAGCATTTTTTATCAACTTATGCAATTATAATTATTTATTAATTTTATTTATGCCGTATTTTTTTTCCTTTGATATTAATTCAAGTTACACTGAGCAGTTTGAGCGTGGTGACCGATAAGAAAACAATTTTTTTTCTTTTATTAAATAAATGAGAAGTTAATATTGTTCAAAATATTTTTATTATCTTACAATACATGTAGGTGCCACCTAGAGGCGAGTTGCTGAACCAAAGAGACAAGCGTGATATTTCAAAAAAGTCATTAAAAGTTCTGCTATTCATCGATAGATGGCAAAACTAAAAAGTATCACCGCTGTGCCGGTCGGGGGTGTTAGGTTATTTTCGTTACGGAATTTCTGGATTCGGTCTCCACGCTCAAGGCCCGCGATAGAAGCTATGCAATAGCTTAATAAATACGTTTAATTTAATAATGGTTAACACTCCCCGTTTCATAACTTTTATTTTATTTTAAAAGAACCTGTACATAACGCTTTCTTTATATCCTCAGGCAACCTATTATACAGTTGTACCGCTTGACCATCTGACTCATGAATTTTACTAGTATGCACCAGTTTAAAGACAATTTATTTTCATAAATTATTTATTAAGTAATAGCAATTATATCTAACTGTTTTACAATGCACAAAATAATTATGTATAATGGGTAAAGGAAACCTTGCTCTGATGACGGTGCACGCCCCGCCACATAGTAAGAATACGCTTTCATTATATATATTGTGTACTAGCTGACCCGGCAAACGTTGTTTTGCCATATATGTCAATTATGTCTAGGAAATAAAAACAGGGGTTGATAGTAGAAGGGTGAAAATTTGAAGTTGTATGTATTTTTAATGCTAAATTATAATAAAAAAAAAATAACACCAAAATAAAAAGTAAAAATTTGGGGCTGGTCACCCTTATCATTTAGGAGTATGGAAAATAGTTCTTGGCCGATTCTCAGACCTACCCGATATGCACACAAAATTTCAAAAAATCGGTCCAGCTGTTTGGTAACAAACACCGCGATACGAGAATTTTATATATGAGATATTCGATGTATATTATATATTCGAAGTATGAATATTGTGATTTTGTTATATTGGATTAATTTTTGACCCCAATCTAAGATACTTACCTTAAATGTTATCAGTTTATAGTCATTGGTGAGTGGTGGTAACATAACATTGCGTATGATGTAACCTTTCATATCTTGCTTGAGAAACTGTTGCATTGTCAGAGTTCGTTTGGAACTGATACTATTTTCTGCAAATACATAAAAATTAATTATCAAGTATACATATGTGCCCATGGACTCCTGGTACACAAGCCACAAGTGGGTTGTTGTCCTTTGAGGTGAAAGTAAGTATAAGAAGAGACATCGTTAAATTATTTTCCCATACGCAATACTTAATGTCCGTGTAGTGACGGATTCAGAATATGGAATGTCACTACCCCAATTCACTTCGTGGGTGTCGTAAGAGCCGACTAAGGCCTCGAAACAACGCAGGACACCAGCACTGCAAAAAGAAGGAAAACTTGACACAAACCCTATACCAACCCGTCTGGCCAGCGTGGTATAGTAGGCCAAAACCTCCTTTCTAAGGAAAGGCCTATGTCCAGCAGTGGACTATTAAAGGCTGTCGATGTGATGTGATGTGAAGCAATACTTACGTATTGTTACTTGAGCACCAATTGTTTCAAACAGCAAAAAAATATCTGATGAAAAAAAATTATGCTGATGCTTGATCATCAAATTTCCTGCTATTGATCCCACCTAAAAGAATATTTTACAGTGAGTGATTCTGTATGTCTATTTTGATTTATTGAAGTGAAAATTCTTTGTGAAAAAAATTGATGAAACGAAAAAGCGACAGTAAAAACAGACAAACATATGTCTATGCTATCACGTGTTTTTGCGCCTGCGTACAACGTAGCCTTCAGAAAACGTGTTTTATTTTTTTTGGATTTGTGTATTAAAATTCGTTGGTTAATTAAGTTATGTTAATTATTCTCTATGTTTTATATCCCTATCGTTTGGCATATCGTTAATATGTTATGAAATGTAATATTTGACATTAAAATTTAAAACATTTTACAAGTTGGTAATAATTATATATAAATAATAAATCTTTTCATTATTCCAGTACTCCTGCTACTCTATATTTATCTCATTCTCTTGGAGGCTACTTTTCTGAAGTTTCACTTCTTCCGTGTGTGAATTGCACACACACACACCTTTTTATTATAATTAATAGACACGCCAACTGCACACCTATGTATACAACATCAGAACCAAAAACAAGGGGTATTGCAGAGTGCATACACAATTTACGCCTACAGATTGACGGAAATTAACTAACAATTAATAAAGTAAAACATTAGACAATCCTAAATATACTAAGAATGAATAAAAAATATAAATTAATGAAGAATGGCGAAGATGTCAATGAAAAAAAAAGGAAAATAAAATTATGAAATATTATATTTCATAGACATAGACATTATACAGTCATACGAGTATATTTGATTTTTGAAGTTTTATAACGATTAATGACAAAATTCTAACCGATCGGGTTTGCCATTTATTTATTATACTTACGAGAAGTAAAAATGCTAGTCACGGGAGAAAGTGATAACTTGTTAATGTTAGAAGTGAATTATGATAAATAATATATCGAAATATATAACACAAGGCCTCTTACGTTTCTCACTGGAATATGCGCCACGTTTTTAATATGTTCATATAATTTTGTCAAATAATCAAAGAATTCTTCGTTGGCTACTTTTTGAAGTATATCTAGAAATTCCGTAAGTGTGGTATTTGCATTTACTATTAGGTTTTGGTCAACGCTATAGCCCTTTAATTCTTGAACTCCTGTTACATCTATAAGGACATGTGGATATTCATCTATGGGGTATACTCCTGAAAATAATTTATTATTACATTTAAAATCTAGATCAAGATTATAAACATATTTGTTTTGTAGACAAACGAGTTTCTCAATGTTTGAGAAACTGTGCCATTTCACATATACACATCAACAGACTTTAATAGTCCACTGCTGGACATAGGCCTCTCCCTCGAAAGGACGTTTTGGGTATTATACCACGCTAGCCAGACGGGTTGGTACAGGGCTTGTGTCAAGTTTTCTTTCTCTCTGCGGTGCTGTTGTTCTGGGCTACTTATCTGGGCGTATTTTTCGGTTGGATTTGGGCCTACACAAGAATTGAAGCCATCCGACCATTGTATCCGTCGTACATTTGCCGATTATGCACTGGAAATAATAGAAGCCGATGACGATTTTCATCGTAAAATCATCTTCTCAGATAAGGACAATTTCTGGCTCAATGGATTTGTTAATAAACAAAATTGTCGCTATTGGAGTGAGTCAAATCGACTTGTGGTTTATGAATAACCATTTCATTCGCAAAAAATAATAGTTTGGTGCGGTTTATGGTACGGTGGAATCATTGGTCCGTACTTCTTTGAAAGTGACGAAGGAAATCCTGTTACTGTGAATGGCGAGCGCTATAACTCGATATTAACCGAATATTTCTTTCCGGAATTTGATGATATTGATGCAGACGACCTTTATTTTCACACACCTGACAATTTTCTTTGGGGTTACGTTAAATCTAAAGTGTACAGCAATAATCCAGCTACAATTCGTGACCTAAAAACCAACATTCGACGAGCGATAGCCGACATACCGGCTGAAATGGTGCACAGCGTCATCGAAAATTGGCGTGAGTCGTGACCGTCTGCAAAAAGAGCCCCGGCGGTCATTTGGCCGATATATTATTTAACACATAAATTGCATAAAATTATCTATCAAATAAATCAATCGGATGCATTTTTCATAAAAAATTGTGTGTTTTATTCAATTCTTAAACCGGTACGTTCTTATTGGTAGGCCCCATACCTACAATAACTTTTTCAATGACTCATCTTAACTCATAGCATGAAATAAAGTCCCTTGCCGTCTTGTTTGTTTAGATTTTTTAAACTTCGCAAAGGCTTTTAATGCGGTTTTTAACAAAACAGAGAGTGATTCAAGTAATGTTTACATTTATATAAATAGTTACATATTATAGTATTATATTATAGCATATTATAGTACAGTTATACCGAGAATTTCAAAGGTTTGTAAAGTGATGTCGTAAAAATTGCACCGGTGCAAAACCGGGTTGAGTCGCTGGTATTAAAAAATTTTCAAGATAATTGCTTTGTCACGACGACCATTACTCGAAAGCGATTTCGAAGAACGTGATATTGAATCGACCTTGGAACTTGGTTTGTGTCAAGTTTCCTTCTCTTTGCAGAGCTGTTGCCCTAAGTAGTTTGCTCCCTTAGTCGGCTCTTACGATACCCACGGGATGAATAGGGGTGATGACACTCCGTATTCTTAATCCGTTACTACACGAAAGCCGGCGGGTCACCTAATGGCATGTAACACCTAAAAAGTGTGAGTTCGGGTTCCTGTAACCTCACTCACTCTTTGGAAATCAACAAAGGCATTCCTTTAAATACCTCGAGACATGCTCTCCTACGCTAATATTTATATATATTGTTCAGTTTATTTAATCTTGTTTCTTGTATTCTGTACAATAATAATAACTTCACACATCTCACACGGCATTCTGATCCCAAACATACTTCAATATATCTAAATACATACAAAGTATAGATTAATTTCACCGACACAGAGAACGAATGATAGTGTTCATCACACAATCGTTCATTGTCCTGAGCGGGAATCGCACTCGTCACCTCTGGCTTAGCAGTAAGGGTCACTATCCACTAGACCAACAGACCCATCAAACAATATAACAACTATTTTTTTGCTTTGAATCGTCTCAACTGTTTTATATTTTCATTGTAAAAAAAAAATACATTAGGAAGACAAAAAAAATTTGTTACCGAAAACACAGATGACGTCATTCAACAACAAAAGACAGCAATAAAATGAAATTAATTACCTCCACTGTCTAAATATGACGCAAAGCGTAAAATACTATAATTCAATTTTATAGTGTTTAATCATAAGAAGTTTCTTATCACGATTTGAAATGGAACCAAGCAGACAAACCGAAGGAATAGACACAGACATATTAAGCGATCACATTTTGCCGAACAATAGTTTTAGTCCTACTTAAGTGTTAGGTTAGTATTGACGTCAACCATGTAGTAAGCTTATTGCCGTCAACCGGGCACATATTACACTTCTAAATACATTCATATTATAGATAAATTACACTAAGACACAGAAAATGATCGCGCCCATCATAAAAGACTTGTCCTATGTGGGAATAAACTCATAAACTCTGACTTCTGATAGACAGGGTCACATATCGTTAGATTAAAAGGCGACGGTGACGGATTAAGAATACGGAGTGTCACCATCCCTATTCATCCCGTGGGTGTCGTAAGAGCCGAATAAGGGAGCAAACTCTGCAGGACAATAGCACTACAAAGAGAAGAAAAAGTTGACACAAACCCTATACCAACCCGTCTGGTTAGAGTGGTATATTTTGCCAAAACCTCCTTTCTAAGGAGAGGTCTGCCCAGCATGCCCAGCAGTGGACTACTAAAGTCTGTTGAAGTAAAGAAGTAGAAATTAATTCTAAAATTTACCCTTAGCAGTGTTTCCGCAGACCAACATATAGGAATCAGTTTCTTTTCTTCTTAAGATTTTAAATATATCCTGAACGGTATTAACTCGGAACCAAAGTTTGTTGTCTTTCAACTTTATCTCTATTTCATTAGCATCGATATCTTCTGCATTTAAAAAACACCAATCGACTGCGTCACAGCTACTCTTGTTACAAGATTCTCCATTTTTTTTGCAAATTTGTAAGTCTTCAAGATCAGGTAACTGAATTTGCTTTGGTGCGTCTTTGGCGAACTTTTTCAATGCCTCTAATATCGGCCTATAGCCTGTACACCGGCAGACATTACTGGCTAAAGACTTTTCTACTTCCAGCATCGTTATATCTGGATTACTTTGTAGGAGGCTGTGAACAAAAGTTGAAATTAACGAAAGCAAATGCAGTAGGCAACATGCTAGTCTTATTTGCATTTCACATGAAAGTAATTTTGGCGATAATAAGGAGGAGAGCCAAGCTTCGTCACAAATAGGCCAGCTCTTGACTTGGCTGGAGTTAAGGAATTCGTTGCTTTTAACCCAGTGGTTGAGGAGTAAAAACCTCCAGATTTTGCAAGGAATGATTTTCCTTGCAAAATCTGGAGGATGGCGGCAACGAGTTTGTGACTTTTGAGTTGCAGATGTCTAGGCGGCGTCCACTTACCATCAGGTGAGCTGGCTGATCGTTTGTCCTCCTACACCATAAGAGAGGATGGTCAAATTATGATCGAAGTGTACCTAGAGCTACCATTTATCAGCAATAAAGTGTCATTGAATTTTTACCACTTTTAATGTTATCCTTACTTTCATAATTATATTATAACAGTCAAAGTGCTCGTCACAAAGTCAGTTGCTCGTCCGTGTGGTGACGGATCAAGAATACAAAGTGTCACCACCCCTATTCATCCCGTGGGTGTCGTAAGAGACGACTAAGGGAGAAAACTACGCAGAACAACAGCAATACAGAGAGAAGGAAAACTTGACACAAACCCTATACCCGTCTGGCCAGCGTGGTATAGTAGGCCAAAACCTCCTTTCTAAGGAGAGGCTTATGTCCAGCAGTGGACTATTGATGATGATGATGATGAGTCAAAGTGAGTTTGTTTGTTCGTTACGCTTTCACGCCTAAACCACTTAACTGATTTTGAAAATTCTGTTACCAATAGAAAGCTACATTATCAGCGGGTAATATATGGTACTTTTACAGCGAAAACTGACATATTAAGAACGTTAGCTTCATTTATAAGTGAATTAATTTCCGTTGGGCCGGTTCCGTGAAATCGTTTTTGTAACGTTTAAATGGTAAAATTTTAGTGCTTTTTAAAACAAGTTGAAAATATAAAGAACAAACCTAAAATTTATATACAGATTAAAGGACAAACCTGTACATAGACATAACCCAAGAAGGCGAGCAATAACCACACTGTGAGCCATTTCCCTCAGCCAGGGTTTTCTGCAGGGGATGATAGCCTTTCTTTCTGTTGCCCACTTCCTCAATCGTCGTGATCTCCCATCCATGACACGACGTAATTGACACCATGCACTATGAAGAAGACAGTTCAGTTAGAAAAAAAAGAAGAAAACAAAAAGGAAATGAGATCCAATCACAAGGATACCGAGTTGACAGCATAACTGGCTCCTGACGGATTCTTGACGTTAACGATACAAGCTCCGCAGCCAGCTTCGCGACACATGTACTTTGTGCCTTTCAGATCAAGGTCATATCTGATGTAGTCCAGGAGAGTAACGTGGGAGCTCACCTCACCACCAACTACAAAAAAATACTTGTGTTATATTTTTAAGGTTAGAAAAAAACTGTTTATGGCTGGTACCTGCGACTTTGTTTGCGTGGAATTTGAAATATAAAAACCCTTCATCTTTATGTATTAATATAGATACAGGATCACGACATTCAAATAATTTACTTTGGAAAAGTATAACCGACTTCAAAGTGGCTAATATATTTATTTTAATTTATTTAATGAACAGGACAAGGACAAAGAAAACTTCAGACAAACCCTATACCAACCCGTCTGGACAGCGTGAAGAGGCCTATGTCCAGCAGTGGCTTTTAAAGGCTGTTGATGAAGGACAACCAACAAAGCATACACCAAAATACATGTTGAAGATGTAATTTTATAGTATAGCCTTAAATAAAGGCTGCCACGGCATGCATTTAATATATTTGTTGGAAATGCAGTTACAAATTCGTCATGAGGAATTACATAAAAAAAATCCATAATTTTAACCCCGGGTGGATGATTATTTTTTTAAATTTAAATAGGGTTTAACGGGAAGTACTCTTTTAAATTAAAAAAAAAAAGATTTTTTCTAACCGTTTTATGAACTGCAGAACCGCAACTAAATTTAGAAATCATAAAAGTGTAATCACAATTCAATCAAATACAAAAAAAGAAAACTTTACCTTTGTAATTTGCTCCGTTGACTTTAAAATTAATTCGCTTCATGTTTGAATAAGGAACACAAAGATGTCCTCCTACATCAACAAAATAAACATAAATATGTTAACTTCTTTACTTTCGAATAACAATTATACTACTTTATAATTAAAACTTACAAGTCATGAAACTGTACTGAAAAGATAATGACACGGGTTTAATTAAAACAAGACCAGTTACGAGTAATGCGAAGTTGTGTTTGTTCGTTTCGCAATTCAACAATGGTTAACATACGAGTACTGTTGACATTTATTTGTTTTTAAGATTCTGTAGTAGTTAGTGGTAAAGTTTAAACGGTAATTAAAGTTTAAGACACTTGACCCTGAATTTTGTTAGAGTGAAGTGTTCTTCCTACAAGTTACATCGTTGGTTTGGTAAATCAGAATTTCACACACACACATATATTTATATGTATTTGTTTTTTAGTCCAAGGGTGTAGAGGATAGGATGGCGGCCTCATTGCAATAAGACGCAATTGGAGCACCACGATGCGATTGAGGGGGGGAAGTGTTTTCACCTGGGATAGGGTCTGATTAGCCATGGTGTTAATTCGGGGAGGACCTGAAAAAACATGGTCTGGGTCCTCCCAGAGGCCGCCCGTACGACTTTACATTGACGTCCCTCAAGTTGGGGTTGATATTTTTTTTACGGAAGGGTTACATTATTATAAGCACACACGCAAAGTTACAACATGCAGAGATGCGTAGTTTTTCAGAAAAAAAATATTGAAATCAATTATTTTTGGAATATTTATGGCAAAAAAAATCTAGCTAACCCGCGCCACTTCGTTTGCGTCTCAAAAAAGTTAATAATTTTCTCCCGTTTTTGCAAATTTTTGATTGATACTCCACTGCTATTGATAGTAGTGATGGTATATAGCCTTGCTAGATAAATGGGCTCTCTAAAACTGAAAGACACTTATAAATTAGACCAGTAGTTCCTGAGATTAGTGTTTGTTTGGCTTCTGTCGCGTGCACTGCGTAAACGGTTAAAATTTCGTAAAAAACATGTAAAACAGAAGTGTTCCCCTGAAGTTTAAAAAAAAAGTTTGCCACATCATATGTCTATCTTTGAAGGTTAACTTACTATAGCCTATTTTATGGTAATCAAATTTGTTCTAAAATAATCCATTATTTGCGAAGGTTTTTTATAAACATAATATTAATCCTTATCCGAATAAATAGAAAATTCATAAAATTGCCCTTTACATTATTTGATTTCAATAAATATATTAGGAGATATGGTTTTAAAATAACTCCATAACTCTATCCATATGATGGTCCATAACTCCATCTCATGGATATTCATATCATGTGCAAGGCGGGTGAAATACCATGCCGCGTGACTCTGACGCGTGGTCGACTCCCCACGGAACGGTTGTGTTCAGCGAATTATTTTTTTCATTTGTTTTTGTGATATATCATCGCATAATACTTTTTTAATAAATTATTTCGTTTTTTTTAGTTTTTTTTTTGTGAATTTCAATATCTGTCCTTAACAAAGTAAGTAAACAGTGGTATCCGAGGGGATTTCGGCACGGAAAAAAAAAGGGTAATTCTTTTAATGTGGATTTGCGATATCTCATCATATCATAAATTTAGTAATGTTTTGATTTTGTTAATTCTACATATTTTTTCAATTATTTCTGTTCTTACATGAAATTCGACATGTACCTATTATGAAAAAAAACTTGATGTTTTTAGGACAATTTTCTATTGGGAATTGTTTGGCTCATTCTTTTAACATTTGTTTTTTTTTATTTAAGTGTTTAAGCATGTATAGAAATAGAATGACCTATTTAAATAATATTTAACCAAGGTTTTTTTCTTAATTATACGGTTAGTTTGTAATAATTATAGCACTGAAGAGTTTGTTTATATATTTGATTGAATTATCTAATCCTTAATCTCAGGGGCTACTGGTTCGAATTGAAAAATTATTTCAGAATTAGATAAAACATTTATCGAGGAAGCTTATGGGCTGTAGGTATAACATCACGCCAAAAGGTGCCGAGCATTAATGAAAAATGTTGCAAAACGGGGATCAATTATTCCTTTTTAGAGACGCAAACGAAGTGGCGCGAGTTAGCTAGTTATATTATTATTATAAAACAAAGAAATTAATAAAAATACTTGCGACACCGAACATAATTATTATCTGCAGTTCACCGTCGACTGAAACTTGTAATTTATTTGTTTACGTCAAACCGGTTATAAAAACTGTAAGGGCCCGGTGATATGAAAACAATTCGTGCCAACTTAAAGATGCCTTTGTTTCAGCAAAATAGACTTTATTTCTTTTAAGTATGCTTTAAATTAGACAGCTGCAAGCATGATGGCTGTTACTAATACTCATTACGACTTATAATTGCTACAATATTGAGTATTTAAACATTAAATTAAAACAGTTTGCACAACTTTTATAAAAAGACTGGAAACGTGAAAGTGTAACAAACAAATTTCATCATCATCATCATCAATAGCCTTTAATAGTCCACTGCTGGACATAGGCCTCTCCTTAGAAAGGAGGTTTTGGCCTACTACACCACGCTGGCCAGACGGGTTGGTATAGGGTTTGTGTCAAGTTTTCCTTTGGTTTAATGTGTGTGTATTTAGGCGATGCTCGACTAGTTTCAAACAAAATTAAGCTCAGAGCGGGGTCCTGGAGACTTAGATCAGGGTGACCGTGGTAGGTGAAGAACACTTAGGTGTGGCCCCGCGCTGCGCTTGTTCCTCCTTATATGTCCCTGTATGGGGTGATGAGGTTAGGGAGGGTAGTTCTGGTGGGAGAGTAGACGGTGCCGCGTGACACTGGTCAGTACTGTCCACTACACTGACAATGTATTGCTCGGTCACCTCGCAGGTTCCTACGACGCTGAGTGTCGTGGGTTCTATCCCCACATGGGATCCACAAATTATTGTTTTGAGTCTACGTGTTCCTTGTATCCGATTTTGAATATTTGTATAGTCCCCCAAGATACAAGATATATTCCTAGTGCGGGAGTTGTCTTTTAAAAAAAAAGAAATAAATTTTAAAAACCGGCTATAAAATAATATTATGTACTAAGTAGCCCTTTATAGGATACTAAAAATGTAAGTTAGTATCTTTTTAAGTCTATTACGATACGCTGAACTTCGATTTTTTACGCGAGGCGACTGCCGTAAGACCCAAGTATTAGGCGATATCGAAGTTCTGTAGAAAGACTCTTGTGTACGACAGGTGTAGGGCAACAACTACCTGTAACGATTGGCACAGATATTCGTATGGCAACTGGAACAGACGGGTTTACTTGCTCTCCGAGGCACGGAGGGGTCTCAATGTGTTAATAAATGGTCACCCATCCATAGACTGATCTGGCATGGATTACTTAACTTTGCAATGTGTTAACCTGCTCGATTACCATTTAGACACGAGCCCTGTGTTATTATTTAGGTAGGTAGGTAGGTAATTAGGTAGGTTACTTTTACCCTTACTATAAGAATCATTTATCATACGTTGCCTAAAACTGAATAGATATCTATTTCTAATGAGTGCATTTGTTTTTACCCCCAACGCAAAATCGACGGGGTGTTATATGTTTGACGTGTCTCTGTGTCTGTCTGTGGCATCGTAGCTTCCGAAACGATGAACCAATTTTGATTTTGTTTTTTTTTTGTTTGAATTAGTCGGGAGTGTTCTAAGCTATGTATGATGAAAATCGGTACAAGATGGCCGCCGCCACAAAATGGCGGATTACATATTTTTTCACAACTTGCTCAATATGGGTATCAAATGAAAGGGCTTGACTATTAGAATACTATTTCACTATGACAAATTTCAAATCCAAGATGTATGTTGGTGTTTTTTAATTTTTTTATTATAATAGATTGCAATTGCATTTTTATGGAAAAGTTTTTAAACACGACAGTACACATAATAACCATTGTTTTAAAAATATGTTAGCTGCAACTAAAGTTCTCTAAAAGTTTTTAGGAGTTACCGACTTCTTTTTATGGACATATTGATTTTTATGGACCGCTCTTGAAAGCTCCCTATGTTATACCCGGGTCTCTAGTCACTGAGTAGGCTCATATCATTCGTTTTCACAGCTCCACAGATTAGGGTTTAAAATGATGATCCGATGGTGGACAATGTAAGGACAGGAGGTTGATAATTGAACGCTTTTTTAATTCAGATCAACATTATTTTAGTGGTAAGTATTATTTTACATTCACAATTTTTTCAACAAAACTTTATACACTAAAAATTCGCTACTCAATTTTGCATTTGATTTCGACGTCCTGCTCACATCCTCTCTCATATCAAATCCTGGGAGCTGTACTGTGCCTGTATGATCGTTCCATATAATGCTACGGGCAGGTTTACACATTAAACTTAAAATCTGTTATACTCGTTGCTGACAGTAAACAGTTCCTTTCCACTGTATGTGGGCCATCTGTAATACATTAAAAAACGTTAGTATTTGCAGAAAAATATTTCAGGTGTTTCTGTAAGATATTTATTATCTAATTTTCTCTTATTAAAGTGTCCAGAGACGGGTTATTATTTTTAATCTACCACATAAATTTGCCACTGCCAGGGTAAAGCGCTTGTTTAATGACAAGTTGAAACTTTCATCGAACTAATAATGTTTCTGGCAAAAAAATCCTGGAAAGGAAATTGTCAGTGATGATAAATCATGGGTTTTGTATTGTTTTATTAATCTTTTATTATTATTACGAGTATTTTATTAAGTTATAATTACGTAAATGATAATGCTTATAACATAGTGATCACCTTCTGGATACCATTGAGTGGTTGGTATACCGGCGTCAAGTCGAGCTGCTACAACAGCTTCTCTCAAAGCGAATGCTATTACTACTGCCATACATATCGGAGGTTCACCAATAGCTGGAAAAGGAAGAATAAAATCATTATATAATGTATTATTTTTATGAAAAAAAAAAGAATTGTGCTAAAATAAAACAAATCTTACATTTAGCCCCAAACACAATGTCATCACTATAAGAATTTTTTCTTAGATATACTCTCCAATCTTGAGGTATGTCTCTAGCCAGTGGAACATAATAGTGCCAAGTGCGATCTGTGAGGTTTTCTCCTGAAGATGCATACACCAGATGTTCAGATGTCCAATAACCCAAACCCATCATGAAAGCTCCTTCTATTTGTCCAATGTCAAGTTCAGGATTAACACTCTGGCCAGCATCTTGACATATATCAACTCTTATGATCTGAAACTGACCGGTGATCACATCCAATTCTACTTCTGCTAGCGTCACACCAAATACTGGAAAACTATAATCTTCATCAGTTCTAGTATATCCATGCGTTTGTAAATCAACATTGTCTGTGTGTGCTTTCTTTATCAACTCCTCCCAAGTCGGATTATTCATCTGGTCTCTTATTGGTTGCAGTCTTCTTAAAAGTTCTTGACAAGCTCGTCTTACACCGACAGTTGCAGTCATAGAAGTAATACTGCCATTAGTTGAGCTCACATTTGGACCTATTACTGTGTTATTTTCTTTGACAATGATTTTTTCAACAGGAATTTTGAGTAGGTGCGCAGCTACTTGAATAGCTCTCGTGTTTATGCCTTGCCCCATTTCAATACCTCCATGAGTTAAAACAACAGTACCATCTCCAGCGTAAACTGATAAGTTGATGCACAAGTTTACTCCTCCCCCGTGTGACCATTTTAATACAGAAAATCTCAAGCCTCGCTTTTTCCATCTATTATCATGGTTATACTGATTTACAAAAGCCCTTCTTTCCTTGTAGTCAGAAATTGAAATAAGATTATTGATCATTTTATTTAAATCACCATTTTGTTCAGTGTCTATGTTAGCTAGTCTGACATCTAGAGGATCTAAAGATAGTTGATAAGCTATCTGTTCTATTACTAATTCAGCCATTGCGATGTGTTCTAGTGAACCTGGTTTAAAAATATATAAATAAAAAAAAAAACTTAACATCAAAGTATTCATGAAGATCACATTTGAGATATATCAAAATTATTCAATCTAATATTCATTGTAGCCAAATATTTTAAAACGACACATTTTGTCGCATTAAATGTTATGTTATTCTATTTATACTAGAGAATACTTACAGGGTGCTCTAGCCCAAGTATTTTTAGCAGTGTCGGTGGTGGAATCGTATACTTTATAGTTCCAACGTTCCCTCTTGTAAGCGTTGCTGTATATTAATCTACCAAGTACAGAAAATGTTTCATTTATTTTATAACCATTGTCTTCATAAATGTTATGATTTATGTACTGGATCTCTCCACCCTTATTTACACCAGCCTATAAAATATAAGGTACTATTATGCAGGTATTTATATATTAATTTTTAAACACCAAAACAAAAGTATCAAACAATGTTACCTCAAAATTCATAGCACAAGGAAGCCTCTTGCCAACAGCTCTCATATTTGTACGCAAAGACTGAATGAACCGACAAGGTCTGTTCAACTTAGTAACGACCAAAGCACTTGCGACTGCCCCTTGGATACATCTTGATATTTTAAAACCGTATGCGCCTCCACAGCGGCGATTGTGTACGTCAATTCTGAAATAATATATCGCTTGCTGTGAAATACAGATTAGAGGTAATTTAAGCAGGTTTTCTGGGAATTACGTTAGTGAGCTTTATAGAAATACATATATTTTAAGGAAATACATTTCTTATTTAAAATTCAATAACGGAGACGAATTATCTCGATTTTCACAGCAATAAATAAATTATAATAAACTCCTTTATTGTTAATACAGAGACTTTATTGCAATTTTAAAACACTATTTACATGAGTTTTTAAAAAGAAATTGGTCCTGCATCATGTAACCAAAATAACGAAACATTAACGAAATATTCTCAAAAATGGTTTTTATTTTGGTTTACAAAGATTTACGTACCTATTTTGGTCCATTTTTAATGCTCTAGATATCATCAACTGAATGCCATCTAACCACTGTGACGCACAATAAACATCTAATCCTTCATCTGAGGGCTTTGTTACACAGCTCAAAGTTTCCATAACAAAATGATACTGGCCATATATTGAGTTATTCCCCTTAATAATATCAGTAACATCGTTGCCTATTTCTGTGGCATCTATTTTATCGCTAAGTGAAGATCTTGTTGGGTTATCTTGCGTATATTTTACATCTATCAATGGATCTTTAACATTTTTGTATGTTGCTGAAACTAACTTGGCAGCACTGTCAGCAATATATCGTGATTCAGCTACGACTATTGCTATAGCTTGATTATAATATTCGACACGTCCGCTGCAAAGTACTTCTTCATCGGAGGAATTAAATGGTGTATCAGAAGGACTAAAGGAATTTAAACCGGGTATGTCTTTTGCTGTATAGACATCTATGACTCCTGGACAAGCCTGAATAATATATTCAATTATTAATATGTAGTAAATTGATATGTTATTATTGTTATAAATCGGATATCACTAGTTTCGATATCTCGAATCAATATGAAAGCTAGATTGACTAATAGAATACTTTTTTTTTGTAAATATGCACATACATATACAAATATTTGCAGATCATACAAAAATTTGGTCTGACCTGGAAATCGAACCCAAACCATAGCACAGCAGTCGCATACGCTACCACTTCACCACCGAGGCAGTCAACCGTGTTTATAACATGTTTTTGGTAAAATTCTGTAATTCTGTCTGTACGTTGGTACTTACCAAAGCTTTAGAGGCATCAATCTTAACTATATCTCCCACAGCAACAGTGCTTAAAGCAAATGCACAAAATACTTCATCACGAAAGGATGGTAGATCTTCAGTGTAAAATGCTTCCCCTGCACATTGAATCTGAAAGGAATATCACTATTGCCACCTTCTTACTTGATTTGAAAACAAAAAAAAAAAACGATAACATTAATAATAATTACCAAAGCTTCAACTTTCGGAATGGGTTGGTTTAAGGGCCACTCCGATGGTTTTGTATAAAATACTTGATTTGCCCGAGATACAGGACGGGTGTCATCCAGATTTATTGCTCCGGAATTATAACATGGGCTTACAGCATGCTGTGGAATTATCTTGAGGAGACCCTGAAAGACAATATAATCAGTGTTTATTATTTTATTGTTCTACAAGAACATACACATTGTTACGGTATAGTAAATATTTAGTCACAAGTAGAACAATAAATTTAGGTAAAACAGACAGACACTTCACATCACATCAACAGCCTTTAGTAGTCCACTGCTGGACATAGAAAGGAGGTTTTGGCCTAGGTACTACACCACGCTGGCCAAACCGGTTGGCATAGGGTTTGTTTCAAGTTTTCCTTCTCTTTGCAGTGTTGTTGTCCTGTGTAGTTTGTTCCCTTAGTCGGCTCTTACGACACCCACGGAATGAATAGGGGTGGTGACACTCCGTACTCTTAATCCTAATAATTAATCTTAATAATCAGTTGTTGGCTCTCAATCAAGTTTTTATCAGAATATATGAAATGCTAGATGTTATAATCAAATAAAAAGCTAATAAATAAACTACTCAAGTTATTTTTAAGACTCAAGCCGTTGTCTGAAAACTGTATACCTAAAACTAGTTGTGTTATACTTTTTCTTCTGTAGAAGACTGCTTACCTTATAGAAGAGTCCCAAAGCAGTTATTCTTCTATAATGTACCGAAGGTTCAGGTGGATTATCTATTACCACAAGTTCTTGTTCCATAATTTTCAAAGCCGCTTGCAGAGTTTCGTCAGTAAAAAGTTTCTTTCCTACTAAATATCTTTCAGTAGAAGTAGCTCGGGTAAAAGATGGTGCAAGAGCTCCAAAAACTATTCTTGCTTCTTTCACGATTTTAAAAGGGCTATATAGTTTATACAGAAATCCAGCATTGATTAAAGCATGGGCGTTTTCAGATCGTGGCATAATCTAAGAAAATATGAAATACATAATAAAAAAAAATGCTCCAGGATTGTATGGAATGTGGAGGACAGCGCCATCTAGTATCGAGTAAAGTACATCTATTTAGATTGTGGTTCATAGTTCTGATCCTTACAGCGCCAGGTGGCGCTGCAAGTAACGGTTGAGTGATTTTGGAATATTCCTGTTTGTTTGTAATAGACTAGCGAATACTAGGGATCTTTCTAGTAAATTCGATAGATCTATAAAAGCGGACCGTGTTTGCCGTTCGAGACAGTATCGTTTTACAACACAGCGAATTAACATCGGAGTGAATTTCTACTGCGACTAACGAGATATATAGTGATTTCTAGTTTATTATAGTAAGTGTTTGCAATTAAGTAATTAACCGACAACTTTAATTTATTGTATACCCCGATCATAACATTATATATATACATATATATATATCTACTGGCTAAGACCTGATAGGAACGATCATGTGTCTCTTGCGTTGAGTCTGTCACAAAAATACGACTAATTTATAAACATTATTTCTAAATATAACTTAATAAGATCAACCTGCGACCACAGGCGGAGCTGAAACGTTGAGTAGTTCTAAAAAACGTTCATAATACCTTTTATGTGATCAAAAATTCATACACAATTAAATCTGAAGTTATTGAGAAGAGTCCAACTAAACATTGAAAGGATTCTAATCGTTACAAAAGTTATATTAAGAATAGGTCACGCACTAATACACGCGCTCATAATGTATGTGTTGTAGGTGTTCCAATAAAAAATAAATAAAAAGCCGTGTGGTGTCGTGGGACACCCGATAGGAACGAAGTTGTGACGATCGAGTAAAACTGATTTGACACGATTTTAATTACAACGCCATCTATGAAAGCGGCTATTACCTACATTTTAAAAACAATTAAAACAATTTATACATTGGTAAAATCTCCTTGCGAAATGATTTCCTATCTATTCGATAGATGGTGCTGAATGTCTGACAAGATGACACGAAAATAAAGAGCAAAAAGCCAACATCACGTGGTGTTCCCAGGCGGTCACCCATCCAAGTACTAACCACGCCCGATGTTGCTTAACTTCGGTGATCGAACGAGAACCGGTGTATTCAACATGGAATGGACGTTGGCGAACGTTAAAGCAAATTTAATGTATGGTATCCACAGTTAGACGTCAATTTATATTAATAAATAAGTGTCGTTCCAAATTTTCGTACGAATTTTTTCCGTCTAGCCCCCTTTCACAACGCGCGATAAATAACTTCGTTCCAATACACACTCACTCCTAATAGTTGCACTCACAGCACCAACAGACAACATTCATATTGACTTTCCATTTTTTATTTTTCACTACCTCTTACCTGTAGCTCCGCCCGCGCGTATATAGGTTATGACGTTAACCTATAACCTGAATTAAGAATCAAAGTATGTTTATCTCCAGTTTTATTAAGATTGTGTCCCTTTGCAGGTATATCAAAGCACACTTTTTTTCCTCATTTTGTTCGGTAACTTAATAAATAAGCCACAAACTAACGTAACAATTGTAACTGTCACAGGAGACAGGTGATCATTTTCACTATAATTCAATTGTTAAAACTTAAGCATTTTTATGTGAAACAATTTCAAAATATATTTGTAAACTATTTATTACGTACTAATAAATGAATGAAATGATACATAGGTAAATGATGTTTGCTGATAAGATTCTGTAACTTGCCGGCCATCTGTAAGTCTGTAAGAAGTGTATCTATCACCGGAAAATAACAGGAACCGCAAATTTATAAATTTCCTAGGAAATTATTTAAACCTGCGTAGGATTCTAAACGAGATTTAAATTGTATTATTTTACGCCCTCATTTTCGCAAATTGATAAACTTACCGAACTCTAGTCCGGTGCTTTCTTCAGTTCCTGAGCCACCTCCTTGGCGAGTCGGCTCTCTCATTACGCTCCAACCCGGTTAGGTTAGGTTTCTTCTCTCGCTTAGAATCCTACGAAGGTTTATAAATTACCTAGGAAATTTATAAATTTGCGGTTCTTGTTATTTTCCGGCGACATATCGTCTATTTCAATAGGCGCTTATAAACTGTGATAATATGTTAACGGTTTTCAGTTGAATGATACGCTTTTTATTTGTCTTCCTAAGTAAATTAACTAATCGACACACAGAGATAAGTTACTACTTACTTTAAAAGTTACTAATTGATAGTCATTAGTAAGTGGTGGTAACATTATATTCCATATAATGTAACCTTTCATATCTTGCCTGAGGAACTGTTGCATTGTCAAGGTTCGCTTGAAACTGAAACTACTTTCTGTAAAAGAAATGTGTAAAGGAATACAGTGATAAATAATAAAAATAGCTTCACATATTTCACACACGCCCGTCTGATCCCAAATTAGGGAGAGCCTGTACTTTGGTAACTATACCGCTGATAAACATAGGTAAATATTTCTAAATACATACATATCACAGATAAATTAAACTCCGACACAGAAAAAATCGTCATGATCGTAGGATAATAATAATAATAAAGAAGAAAGCTTTGAAAAAAAATACGAAATTTAGTTTTTACCATATTTGGATACTACATTGTCTAAATATTATTACTACCTTCAAGAAAAAATTAAAATGTGTTTTAGATTTCAAATTATTCAGTTGGGAAAGTGACCAATTTGATAGGCGCTTAAAGTAAAATAAAGCATGTGATTTTTCTAGAAAATTATGTAATTATTAATTGTATTTTTATTGCATTTAAAAAAAAAACCCTATTTTTCACTTTTTTTATAATTGCAGATTTAGAATTTAAAAAGTTATGTCAAAAAAACTAACATAATTATTTGAAATGGCTGATCGTGCTCATCACACAATTATTTGAGTGAGAATCGAATCCACGACCTGTGGTTTAGCAGTTAGAATCACCAAACACCAGACCAACAGAATTCAATAAAACTATCAGCTTCATGTTTGAAATGTAAAATCTTTCCTCTCGGGCTTGTGTTATTTGTCGAAGTGATTTTGTAAAAAAAGGGAGCAAACTGGGCATGCTTCCTCCTATTGGTCAAATCAAATTTGAGTAAACATGGTACTACAGTTGGCCGTCAAATAGTTTTAAATATATCAAATTTTAATCATCATATGCTACTACTGCCACTCTCACTCTGTTCTTTTGTTTAAAATAAAGAAAATATTCAGATGCATTTTTCTTATTTTTTTTTTGGCATAGCAACAGCATTAACACCGTAATGTAAACATTAAAATTACGTAACAACGAAGCTATTTACAGGTATTTGCATTTCGATTCAAAGTGTGAAACAACAGTTCAAATAACTTACCAACAACAAAAAAAGTACTTTTGATAAAATAACAGAACTTAATATGTTTTTTTTTGAATGATAGAGGGGGTAGATGAGCAGACGGGTCACCTGATGGAAAGTGAACATCGCCGCCCATGAACGTCTGCAACTCAGGAGTCACAAACGCATTGCCGGCCTTTTCGAAAGGAGTACGCTCTTTTCTTGAAGGTTTGAAGGTCGTATCGCTCCGGAATTACCGCAGATGGTAAGCCATTCCAGAGATTGGTTGTGCAGGACAAAAAGTGTCTCTAAGAGCGCACAATTAACTATGTGGGAGGTAATAAGTATGAAAAATTTGCCGTGTGGAAGCAAAAAAAAGAAAAACTGTGATTAAATGATAATTGTGTATGTAATTATAGCAAGTATTACTATAGCTATATACATACGTATAGTTACTTGAGCTCCAACCGTTTCCAACAGCAAAAAAATATCCGAAGCAAAGAAATTGTGTCGATGCTTGATCATTAAGTTTCCAGCTATTGATCCGACCTAGAAACACCGTAGAAAGAACGTAAGAAAACGTAAAAATGTATTTGCGAAACCTTAAATCAACTTTTGTAATATTTTTCTATTGACTTGTAAGGGAAGAGTGAACGAACAGTAATTTTCAGCACATATGAGCCAGATCAATCGGAATGATATTATGGCCTGACAGAATTTTAGTGCTAAGCATTTCTTTTATTGCATTTCAATGAATTGGTGAGGTAACAAGGAATGATTTGTTAGTTAGTCTAAAGCTATATCACAATAAACTATTACAGTAAAAATGAAAAATAATCTATAAAAAATCTTCTTCTTCTTGGATTTGATATGTCTATATTGATATAGTTATGAGTGTGAAATTAATGTATTATAATATTTAGACGAAGCTAATTAAACAAATGAATTGATTAAACAAGGATAATCCTGTATTTAAATTTCATAATACAAGGCGCATGGCATACAAAATTTGCTTCCTTCCGAATCTTTACTATAGAAATAAACTATTTACATCACATCATCACATCAACAGCCTTTAATAGTCCACTGCAAGACATAGGCCTCTCCTTAGAAAGGAGGTTTTGACCATACCGCGCTGGCCAGACGGGATGGTATAGAGCTTGTGTTAAGTTTTCCTTCTCTCTGCAGTGCTGTTGTTCTGCGTAGTTTTCTCCCTTAGTCAGGATGAATAGGGGTGGTGACACTCTGTATTCTCAATCCGTCACCACACGAATTAGAACTATTAGAAAAGTTATATTTATTATTTCTATGTATTTGTGTATCTTATCGTAAGTTATCTTATTTGAATTTTATATATTTATAATTTTATATATCTTATTTGAATTTGAATTTAAAGTTACATATGCACATCGTAACAAATGTCAACTTACATTTCTCACTGCCACATGAGCGACCTTTTTAACATGATCATACAACTTCAATAAATAACTAAAATATTCTTCATTGGCCACTTTTTGTAGTATTTCCAGAAACTCAGTAAGCGTGGTATTTCCATTAACTATCAGGTTTTGGTCTTTTGTATAGCCTTTTAGGTCTTGAACTCCGCTTACGTCGATAAGGACACGAGGGTATTCGAATATAGGATATACTCCTGAAAGATTTGAAAGGATTAATAAATGAACAGGTTTTCAAACCACCAAAGTTTTATTATTGCTAAAATAAAAATAATAATAACTAAAATATTCTTCATTGGCCACTTTTTGTAGTATTTCCAGAAACTCAGTAAGCGTGGTATTTTATCTGCCAAAACTTAATGTGTGATGTACTACATCACACATTAAGTGTTGGCAGATATAGCAATAATAAAACTCTCTATGAGATGAGATTAACTGAACTGTAATTATTTTATGATTAGATATTGTTTTTTTTTTTCTGTAGTATAAATTCTATTTAATTGCATATTTCCTGTTGGTTAGGTTCCGACGCGAATATTTTTTAATAATTACCTTTAGCAGTGTTTCCACAAACCAACATATAGGAATCTGTGCCTTCTCTAATAAATATTTGAAATATCTCTCGAACGGTGTTTACACGAAACCAAAGTTTGTTATCTTTCAATTTTATTTTTATTATATTCCCTGGAATATCTTCATTATTTAGGAAACACCAATCGCTTTCCTCGCAATTACTTTTATTGCAATTTTCTCCAGTATTTTTACAAATTCGTAAATCTTCTATATCGCATAATTGCATTTGATGTGGTGCATCACTTGCGAATTTTTTGAAGGCTTCTAATATTGGCCTATATCCTGTACACCGACATATGTTGCCTGATAGTGACTTTTCTATTTCCAACATTGTTATTTCTGGATTATTTTGCAAAAGACTGAAAAGGACCATCGTAAATTACAATAATATTATTTGATTCACCAACTGTCCTCCATATTTTCACGTTTGTTCGTTACTACTGTTACTGCTCTGTTTCTGAGAGTTATAGCGTGAGGTTTTTTTATAAATATTCAATCCAAAACAAAAAGAATTATTGAATTTCATTGACAGGCAATAGATTATCGCTCTCAAAGAAAACGAAGAATCAGAAAAACTTTTAAACTTTATTTTCGTAATGTTCATATGGCGACGGGCTAAAAATACGGAGTGTCACCACCTGTTCATCTTGTGGGTGTCGTAACAGCCGACTAAATGAGCAAACTAAGCAGAAAAACAGCTTTTACGATATCAACAACTGACCTTAATATTCCACTGCTAGACCTAGGCCTCTCCTTAGAAAGGAGGTTTTGGCCTTATATATCAAACTGGTCAGACGGGAATATAGGGTTTATATCAAGTTTTCCTTCTCTTTGCATTGCTGTTGCCCCGCGTAGCTTCTTCCCTTAATCGGTTCTTACGACACCAAGGGGATAAATAGGGGTTGTGACACACTGCATTCTTCGTCACCACACGGATTTTTTTAATTATTTACCTGTACATGGACATAACCCAAGCAGGCGAGCAATACCCACACTGTGATCCATTTTCCTTGGCCAGAGTGGTTTGCAGAGGATGGTAGCCCTTTTTCCTATTTCCTACCTCCTCAATCGTTGTGATATCCCACCCATGACAAGATGTGATTGATGTCATGCACTGTTAAAGAAAATATGTGTATATTGGTACTGGTGTAAATTGGTACTACACCGACGCCATTGATTTGCGTAACTAATAGCTGTAACGAAATGAAACTATAGATACTTAGAAATCTTGGGGCTGATGTTAGCGTGGACAGTAGAACTCTTTAGTGGGTAAAACCCCCAGAGTTTTCGCTCGTACTCGTATGATATATTTTTTCAAATCCAACAGATATTGCTTAGTGAAGATTGTCTGACGAAACTAGAGGTGGTGAGGAGGATGTGAAAATGGTGGAATTTATTTTAGTTCTTACTAGTTTGGCATGAAGTGATTCATTATATTATTTTTGGTTTTGACAACGAACTATGAACTTTCAATGAACTATGTTAAGACTTTCAAATCTCCAGTCCCACGAAAAGCTTTTGTAGGCTAATTAGTAAATGAGAATAGTAGATACCGAGTTGACAGCATAGGACCGTGCTATTGGATACTTCACATTGACGATGCAGGCTCCGCAGCCAGCTTCACGACACATGTATTTGGTCCCCTTGAGGTCCAGGTCATTTCTGATGTAGTCCAGAAGTGTCACGAACGAGCTAACCTCGCATCCAACTGAAAAAAAACACGCGTAATCGATGGAAAACGGGACCTTATAAAAGGTGTTTTTTTTTGAGTTCTCTTGTTTTTTTTCCTTCGACATTTTGATTTTGAAGTTTTTAAGCTAAGTGGTATCCGAGAGTGCCGTAAGCTCATTAAACCGTTATTATCGGGTTGCCATACGAACATTATACAGGACTAATTTATTTAATAATATGAGTTATTTTTATTACAGAATATCGCCTAGTACTTGGGTTGAGGAGGTCTGATGGGAGTCGCTCCACAAAAAAATCGAAGTTCAGCAGTTATGATTTTAAAGTTCGCTGGTTTTGTGTGTTTATAAGTATAATCTAGTTAAGTCAGTAAGTTCATTTTGTTGTATTTTAAGTTAAATGTTTAGTTGTTACTAAACCCAACAAATATATTTGGTTTCTTAGCTCCCCTATCCCTTCTTAGCAGTCTTTATTTTACCTTAAATATTCCCATTTTCAATTCCCAATGTGGTAGGCTGATTGCAAAAGTTTGGCCCCCTTTTACATGAGTGGAACGAAATTTTAGTTTGCAAAGTATGGGCGTTTGGTCTGCCCAATCTGTCATTGACAATGTCTACGAGTAGAATGTACATAATTATGTAGTTACAAAATTCGACGATGTAATTATGGAATACTTAAATATTTCCTGAAGTTTTTAAATGAACGCTTAAACACAATTGTCTATGTGAGTGCTACTGTTTTTAGTTTTTACATGTTATAATAACTATGTATTTGTTATCATATTTAATTATCACTATTTGGATTCTGCACGGATAGCGTAGTGGTTTCAGCGGTCGCCACGCCGCTCCCTACTATGCTGAGTTTTGTGGGTTCGATCTTCAAATGTGTGATCACACAAAGTGTCATCCACACTTTGTGTGATCCACAAATTGTTGTTCTGAATCTGGTTGTTCTTTGTGTCCGTTTCATGTATGTTTTTAAAGTCCCTCGCGACACAGGTTACATTCTTAACGCGGAAGTTGTCTTTAAAAAAAAAGAAAGAAAAAAAAAGAATTTCAATTTATTTAAATATACTTAATTTTATATTAATAATTATTACTTCGCATAGTAAGCACTTATTAATCAAGGAGGAGCTATACAAAAATATTAAAAAAGTCAACTCCAAGTCGTTGTTAAATATTGCAGTATCTTAATTAACTTTGCAATTATTTCAAGATTTCACTTCACCAAGGGCAATCTTATAAGTACTTGTAATTCCATATCTATTATTATATTAATTGCTTTAAAAGGTTTCCAATTACGAGCTCTTGAGAACTCAAAGGATAGCCAATACATAAATAGTATATTACGTGTAATTCACGGACATAGCAGAGCGAGAGGCGAACTTTCTGTCAACACCGAAGTATATGAATTTAACCTTAACCTATTAATGTAGAAGAAATCAACAATTCCTTCTGTTACTTTCCCGTTTTATTATCTTGCTTTGTCCTTAAACTTTCAACTTCAACTCCCAATAGACCCAATTGTCTGTAAAAGAGTCGCCGTGAGTAGCAAAATATAATTGACAAAATGTATGAGTCAAGTACAAGACTTATGGGGATAAGAAAGGAATTACATATTTACTGAGTGTTAATTATGAAAATTGTAGTTTGCTTGCAATGTGCAAGGTCTATGATACTTAGTGAAGTTTGCAGTGCTGTTGTTCTGCGTAGTTTGTTCTCTAGGGAGGGAGCAAACTATGCAGGAGAAAAGCATTGCAAAGAGAAGGAAAACTTGACACAAACCCTATGCCAACTCAGTCTGGCCAGCGTGGTATAGTAACCCAAAACCTTCTTTCTTAGGCGAGACCTATGTCCAGCAGTAGACTGTTATATATATTACGTGAATGGGAATAAAAAAATTAGGCGACACAATGTGGACATTTAATTCCCCTCTGTCTATCCCTTCAAGGATAAAGAAGTGAGTGATTTTATCTATATTTGAATGATGGCAAACAGTATTAAAAAAATTATTTTCATATATGAATAAACTGTAGAAACAAACTATTACAAGTCACCACCCAGGAATATCTGTGATGAGAACTATCATTTGTTCGGTGTATGCGTGTAATTTATCTAAAATATATATGTATTTAGAAATATTTTAAGTATGTTTATCGGCAGTCTGGTTTTTATGCTGCAGGCTCTGCCCGGTTTGGTAAGCAAACGTAAACATACTAAAGAAATATACTGATACTACACAAATTTAATTACGGTTTTATCTGTAGTCGTGATTACTGACGATTTTTTAACGTTGCTTTGTATTAACGGTATTTTGATAAATAGTGCTTGCGTTACCTGGACACCTAGTTTAGACAATTACCTATTATTCTGTATACAACAGCATAAAGAAAATATATTAATGAAAAATATTTATTGATGCAATGTGGAAACAGAACAGAGAGTTAAATTTTTAAACCATAAATACGCTATAAAGTTCAAAATTGTGTGAAAATGGCTACATAAAACTACACAGGTGTAGTATCATTTTGACCAGTCGTTTACGAAAGTATGTATAATGAGAGTTCAAATAATATTGGTCAAAGAAAAGAACAAGATATTCGAAACAGTCGAAATTCGACCGCCAAGCTATCTACCACGGCAAATTCACCTCGAAGTATGTAAAGCCTGATCTATGGTAACCAGACTGCAGTTAAACATACCTACTAATAACTCAGCTTACAGACAAATTATACCCAGACATAATTATTGTTTATCTTCATTATGAAAATGTAATGCCAGAGTGGGATTCTGACCCACAGTCATTCTCTAAACTGTCAGAATCACTAGCCATAACACGACAGTCACGAATAAGAAAAAAATATTAATAACATTTTTGCAACAATATATAATATAACTTATAATATGAAACCTAAAAATGAAATTCGTATGGTGACGGATGAAGAATACGGAGTGTCACCATTTCTATTGATCCCGATGGTGCCGTAAAAGCCGACTGAGGGAGCAATCTGCGCAGGACATCAGCATTGCAAAGAGAAGGAAAACTTGACGCAAACCTTATACCAAAACGTCTGGTCAGCGTGGTATAGTAGGTCAAAACCTCTTTTCTAATTAGAGGCCTATATAAAGCAGTGGACTATTAAAGGCTATTGATGTGAATATGAAATTATTAATACAAATGTAAACATTACACAGCGCGTAAATCAAACTATTGACGCTTCAATCAACTTAATTTTTATGCCAAACAGAACGTATTCAATTCAAAAATTTTCAAAATTTTCGTTTATTTTTGTATTATTTAATATTACTGTTTAAACGTACCCTTAGGTACTACATTTGTACACTAACATTTTCAAATCCTGATTTTAAATTAATAATAATTAAGTTAAGTATAATAATTAACTTAATTTTAATAACTAAGGTAGTTAAAATAATTTTAATTAAGTTAATTATTTAATTAATTAGAATATTTTTGTACTAATAAATAAATTATTGAAAAATTTACCTGAATGCTCTATTCCATTGATTTTAAATTTAATTCGATCCATGTTTGTACACGAGTACTTCTCCGTCCAGCTCTTTCCATACACTGGTGTAATGTATCAACCCGCCTTTAACTGTTATATACATCTTATACATAGTTTACTATACAAACATAGCTTATAGTATAATCTTTAATCTGCCTTATACTGTTTGTTTGTCCATCACAGTGAATGGGTGAACTATTCTATAAACTATAAACAGGAATAAAAGTTAGATTGTTAGAATTTACTAAGTAACCAATGATTTTTAAATTTTACATATAAAGTTTCAAGCTACGTATTTCGTATGGAAACATGTGAAGTGGTATATCGGAATCGAACCAACTAGCCACACAGACTAACACAAATGTGTCTACTGCAAGGGAATTGGTTACATTACGTTACGTTACATACGGACTCTTGAGTCAAGGGCAGTAAAAGCTGATATGTCTGGTATTCTTATTTATAAAATACTAGTTGACCCTGCAAACGTAGTTTTGCTATTTACATTATTTAAACATTTTTTTTCTTTTTTTTTTGAATTTCTTAAAATCCGTTTTTAGCTGACCTCTACTCGGTGAAAAGAATATTCCTACCAAATTTCAAGTCTTTAGCTCTAATTGTTCCAGAGATATCGTGATGAGTGACTATATACGTGGAAATCTCTTATATAAATATAGATAAATGGTTGAACTCAAATCCACCTAGTATAAATAGATGTGTGGTGAGCACTACTATTTGTTCTATGTATCATCATCAGCCTATCGCAGTCCTATCTGCTGGACATAGGCCTCTCCCATTGCACGGCACTTAGATCGATTTTGGGCTTCTCGCATCCAGCTCCTGCCAGCCATCTTGCGCAAATCGCCACTTCAACTAACCTAAGTGAATGTACTGTCATTTCTATGTATGGATTAAGATATATATATTTATCTGCAGTCTGGTTACAATAGTACAGGCTCTGTCTAGTTTGGAATCAGACTGCCGTGTGTGAGGACTGTGAATGGTAATATTCTCATCCAAAACACATTATGACCACAAATGTGTAATTATTGGAAGTGGATTAATTTTCGTTTTCAAATTTGGTATGAAGTGAGCAAAATACGACTACAGGGATGGCGTAGTGGTTTAAGTGGTCGCCACGCCGCTCACTACTACGCTAAGTGTTGTGGGTCTGATCCCCACATGGGACGACACTTTGTGTGATCCACAAATTGATGTTCTGAGTCTGGGTGTTCTTTATGTCCGTTTCATGTATATTTTTAAAGTCCCCCGCGACACAGGACATACGAGTATATCTAATGCGGGAGTTATCTTTTAAAGAAAAGAGAAAGACAAAAATAATTTATTTATGAAGTTAGTTATAAGTTTATTAAAAGCGCGTTAACCATATAGAGACAGGTAAAGTGACCATAAATAATATTTTTTAGGAGATTGATAAGGCTGCCCTGGCGATGCAGTGCCTCGGGAATGTTCGCGGATGCAAGAGTTGACTGCTTTTACTTCACGATATGTAAACAAGCAACGTCATTCTTGTCGCGGGTAAGGGGCAGCTTCAACAGGGTCCTAGCCATAATAGCCGACAGAATGGACTGTCCATATATGACTAGATGCTTTCGGCTACATGCATCTTTTTGTAATTATGTACCTTAATACTAACATAGTACGACTCATAATTGTATGTAATGTACTACTTATAATTACTGTGAATCACAGTTACTCGAAATAAAATGTTAAGATTATTAATAATATAATCGGCTACTCACAAAGTCGGATTGAGTTTCTTAACCTTTTCAGGCCATCGACCTCTCCCATCTGTGGCTCTTTCCTTTCACACAAGCCTTACTACATTGCATAAATACTACCTCCGGTGAGGCAAATATTTCCTTCCACTAGTTAATGAATACCTTGCAACAAGTAATTATTATAAATACCTTAAAAATTGTTAGGTACGCAGTAAACTAGTGTAAAACAATTAAACCTTCCATCATTTGTAACAAGAAGCCGTCTAAATTATACATATAAATGCACTCAAGAATGTATCCCCAAAGAAGAAGCAAGAGGTGTATCCAAGACTCACCGTTTTACATAACTATAACTTGCATCATATTTTCTTGTTATATTTGTCATACCTATCGCCAACAACCAGAAAAAGATAAAATAGGAAAAGGAGATAAAATTAGAAGTATTTTGAGAAGAAAGGTAAGTTAGAAAGACGAGAAACTCTTGGAAGAAAATGTATATTAGGTCTACAGTTGGGTTTGTGGAGTGTAAGTAAGAGTTTCAGCAGGTCAGAATCATTTATCTGTCACACATCACATCATCACATAAACAGCCTTTAATAGTTCACTGCTGGACATAGGCCTCTCCTTAGAAATGAGGTATTTATTTGTAACTAGAGGTATTTGTTGTTCGATAGCCATTCAAAATTTATCGAATAAACGGAATATTCATTCATTTCATTCCTTTCATATAACATCAATTCATTCACTGAATAAATACATATAATATGTATCAATAAATCGATTTCGTAGCAAGCTGTCAACCTGGTGATTTGTTTTCTATTACACTATTCAACGATTTCTAGAAGACATTAAATTTTAAGCACTACAAAGTTGGGTGAAACGTAATTTAAAAGTGAACAGTGGAAAAAAAAAGGTGTACTTAATAATGCAGTTTAAAAATACATTAAAAACGCACACTTTGTACTCGGTAGATTTGAATAACTACCAGAATTAACACTAGCGAAATAAAAGAACCTTACGATAATGATAATTAACTTTATTTTTGTTTTTTACCAAAGATAGCGTCGGCTCTGTCGTTAAGGTAGTTTTGTTAAGTGGCATGAATTGTCACCTTTCAATAGTGGGACTATATCCAGCATAAAACCTGTTATGTTGCCGGAGTCTCTCAGTAAAATGATGTTTTCGGTGTATCTTCTTATCAACACTTCAATTGTTTGTTTAACTAAATCAAAAAGTACTTTTGTTAATGTAAAGTTTTAGATAATTAAGATAGACGGGTTTTTGCTACTTACACTCCCATTGTCATAATTAATTTATGAGAAGGAGGCGTGATCTGTTATAATAACTGGGCAAGTTACTTTCAGTCAGACAGCTAATTAATAATTTTCAATGGTTTTTTTTTTTGTTGTAAAATCTATTTTCCTACTAAGAGTAGGGTCTACGTGGGTGTAGCGCGAACCATTCCGAAGCATTTTGTCAAACTAACTAATTTTCTATACTCGGCTAGGGACATTACAGTTGCTTCCTAGCAATCTTTCAAGTAGGACTTCTGTCAAATAGGCCATGAGTTATCTCAGTATAGCAGCAGCTTAAAGAGGACAATTTAAAGCGTAACTTTCCTATTGGTGTGGTTTCTCTTGTCTTAAACCATCATTCTATATTTTGTAAGATTATGAACTCAAAATCGGCGGTAAAAATAGAACGGATGGTGTTATGGTGTAAGCGGTCACATCAAAGCTTCCTACTGCACGTAGTGTTATGGGTTCGATCGATCTTGAACACTTTGTACGATTCACAAATTGTTGTTCTGATTCTATGTGTTTCTATATTAATATATAATATAATTTAATAAGTATATAATAAATAATAAGTTTCCGTCCGTGTGGTGACGGATTAAGAATACAAATTGTCACCACCCCAATTCATCCCGTGGGTGTCGTAAGAGCCGACTGAGGGAGCAAACTAAGCAGGACAACAGCACTGCAAAGAGAAGGAAAACTTGAAACAAACCCTATACCAACCCGTCTGGCCAGCGTGGTATAGTAGGCCAAAACCTCCTTTCTAAGGGGAGGCCTATGTCCAGCAGTGGACTAGTATAGGCTGTTGATGTGAAGTTTCTATATTAATATATAATGTATTAATTTCTATTTAAATTTGTTAAGTCCTCCGCCACACAGGATATACTCTTAGTGCCAGAGTTGTCTTTTTAGGAAAAAAATAACTAACACTGTACTTCCGATCCACTTAGCTTCGCTCACATCGTAAAGGCCCTGCCTGTTGCAGACCTATATTCGAATACACAGATCTCAACAAAAACACTAAATTATTCAAATAAGTGCAACACATTTGCAAAGAATTAAATATGATCTCTGTATTTAAAAGAAAGATTAAGAATAGATTCCTAAATATATTGATATATTGTCATTTTCTAACATTCTTTGGAGACCCTTAAAAGCCCCTCAAGCTGGAAAGCGTCCCACAAGAATCACATAGCTACACAGGTGCGGCTTATAACACAAGACTCGCTCCGACCTATGTATTTACTAAATAAAATGACCGAAGTAATTCATCAAGGGAACCCTTCGTACCCTTTTAGTCCCTGTCCGCATGACAGAATATAAAATTTTAATTAAAAATATTTCGCAAAGTGCATTATAAGATGGAGGCTCAATTATGTGGAGTATGTTAGGATCCAGAAAGCTTATACGTGTTATATTATTGTATAAACATTTGTAATGTATGGTATTCGTTCTGATTAGTGAGTATATACATTTTTTTTCTTGGAGAAGATAGGAAACAGACTTGAATTGTTCAGAGAACTTCAACGAAATAGTTTTGGTAAAACACGAATAATATTGCTACGTTGCAAAATTTTAACAGATATTAAATGTATTGCACAAGGAGACATCTACTTCTCACAAGCAAAAAAATTGGAGCTTGATTTATTTTACAGATTTTTCGTCTATCCTGTGACAAAGTTAAACACCGTTAGCAGCCAAAATACTAACTATTTTTTTCATGATGGATGGATGGATGGATGGCGTAAACTAGCAATGCCCCCGATAGTTGAAAAGGCGCATCTATGATTTTTCCGAAAGGCGCAACTGCCTATATTTTTAATATATTTCTGCCTTGCTACATTGCAATTTTAGCACAACAAAATATTTGTATCTGTATTTTTTCTTAAAACATATAATACTGATCAACACACAAATACTTAGACTAAAAGGACTCCAAAAAGTGTTTGAGATTTAAGACGCGAATCTGACTACGAGTATATGCGTCTATTCAATTAAGCAAATAGTATTTTTCACGTTATAATACTAAAATGAAACGGTTTTTTGTCATTTTTAATAAAATAACTTCAAAATATTAACTATTATAATGCCTATAAATTCCAATTTTTAATATTTAATTATTTTAATTTATGCAAAAAACAGCGAACGATTTTCCATTCATATCACATCACATCAACAGCCTTCAATAGTCCACTGCTGGACATAGGTATCTCCTGAGAGAGGAGGTTTTGGCCTACTATACCACGCTTGTCAGACGGATTGGTATAGGGTTTGTGTCTAGTTTTCCTTCTCTTTGCAGTGCCGTTATCCTGCATAGTCACCCACGGGATGAATAGGGGTGGTGAGACTCTGTATTCTTAATCTGTCACCACAGGGGCAAATTTTCCATTAACTTTATAAAAATATTTTTTCATAATTTTGACTTGTTGTTACATGCGCCTTTTTAAATATCGGGGGCAGAGCAGATTAAAAGGGACTACCGCCGCCTATAAATATCTGGCGCGTTGTCGATCTTCAAGGAAGGAGTAGGTACGATTTTTTCTCGAAGGCTTAAATAAATCCGTTTCATACTATCCAAAATAATTTCTTTACAAAGTATAATGAAATAACATTTTATTATAAAAGAAAAGACGAACGACTAAACTAAAACCGATTATACAAAGCGTGAGATATCAAGGCGTATAATTCCTACTTATAGTTGGATTGCGAGAGAAGTATTAATTGTGCCCGAGTGAACGCAAGATGGCGCCGGCGTACAGAAAAGGCTGTTTTCACGCTGAGTAGGCGATATTTGTGATGGCTTTTTAGCGCAAAGAGTTTTTATAACAGATGCTGGGTAGCTCCAATGTTTCTAGATATTTGTTAAGAAGAGAAATGGAATTCTATTCTTTTATTATTTCTAAGATACGTAGCATGAATGTTTCTTCCTAAGAGCCTTTTTCCCAAACTAGTTTGGGGTTGGCTTTAAGTCTAATACGATACTGCTGAACTTCATAATCCGACCTCCATAAAATAAGTAGGGAATATCGAAGTTTTTAGGACTCCAACTACCCTTAACGATTGACACAGAAGTTCTCCGAGGCACGAAAGGGTCTCAATGTGTTAAGAATGGTCACCCATCCATAGACTGACCTGGCTAGGGTTGCTTAACTTTGCAATGTGTTAACCTACTTGGTAACCATTTAGCCACGAGCCACTAATCACTAATAGTTTTAATATGCCTCTGCTCACCCTTTTGGGCATATGGGCGTAAGAAAATGTGTGTCATAATAGTATTTTTGAACTCTAGCTGTTATAATTGGTTGCTTCTCTTCCAGCATAGCATTCTACGAATTGAATTTTATTTTAATTAATTAGCAGCTTTTTTTAAAAAAATCGAGGCAATCGTTCGCAGAGTATCGTATAGTTTAGTAAATAGTGCACTGGTTTCAACGGAATCAAGCTTGCAGTACAGATCAGCATCTTTTACACCATATAACACTGGCCCTGGTCAAGCAGCTTAACGATGTGTACAAACCTAAACCATCGCGTTAATTCCGTTAATGTAATAGTATATCTACTGGTACTTCTGTATTTCATTAACCCAATTCAAACAGAACTACTAAATGAGAGTTCCGAAAATGGTAAACAAATATTCTATTACTTTGTATGAATCTTTGTTGCTGACTTCCGCAAATATATTCAATATGTGAATAGCTTATTCGCAAAATATTTGTAGTATTAAATAAAATCGTAATGTTTGCGATCACAGAGATAAGGAAGAAAAGGTGATAGAGTGCTGAGGGTAAGGACACACTTGTAGACCCAACCAACAAATGAAAAACGTTTTCTGAATATATTTAACGTGCATTTAACGATAAAAAAAGTCTGTGAAAATAAGATGAAGGATATTTTGGCACCCAAACCAACAAAATTGACCTCTTCACTCGATAATGGGCCCGCCTCGGAGGGCTGAGGAGTATTCATAAATAATATAGCCCTCTAGTTGGAATTCATAATGGAACTGAGAGTGGACCTCTTCAAAATATTAATATATAGCTTTTAAATTTTCTTCGGTGCTTGAATGGAACATTATCACGGATTCTCTTGCTTTTGAAGTTTAATACACAACCTTTGATGCCGACAGGAAAATTAGAGTATACATAGTGAATTCAAATCGTTTTATTGTTTGAAACTGCTTGATTAATTAGTAACAAGTATTTATTATTTATTAAGCCGAAAATCGATCGAGGTGGCGTGCAATAGAAGACCTATGTCCAGTAGTAGACGACGATAGGATGAAAAATAGACTCGTTTATGTAACAAGATATAAGGGCTAGAAGGCGCTGGCATTTCCTAAGACTCGCTCTGTGAAGAAACGCCGAAACAAACCTCAAAGGTGGCTTTCTTTTTCAAGTCCGTGTACAATGTTAACGAGAACTATGTGAGTGCAGTAAAGGGTCCAGGTTGGCGTTTTGAAGAAAGGACCATAGTAAGGTGTTTTGGTATTTCAGTTTTGGCATTTTCAGAATGTTTTCTTTGTAGTTTGACAGCTGGCTGAAGACTGGTGAGTAAAGTCAATAAGAATTGAAGGCTTCATCAACAGCCTTTACTAGTTCACTACTGGACATAGGCCTCTTCTTAGAAAGGAGGATTTGGCTTCCTATACCACGCTGGCCAGACGGGTTGGTACAGGGTTTGTTTCAATTTTTCCTTCTCTCTGCAGTGCTGTTGTCCTGCGTAGTTTGCTTCCTTAGTCGCCTCTTACGACACCCACGGGATGAATAGGGGTGGTGACACTCTGTATTCTTAATCCATCACCACACGGATTGAAGGCTTAGCAGAATCGTATTTGTCAGACCAAAGCACGTCGAAATCAAGAGCAGTGTTCAAAGTACAAGATAGAACGATATGGGTGGGGTGATGATAAACATAATTAAAAAGTTATGTACCTTATTAATTTCCCCTTTGAAATTCTCTTTTAGTATTCGATTAAATCAATTTAAAACAAACTTATCGTAATTTACAAAATACCAAAACTAAACCATTAACGTCCCTTAGAGCATTATGTGTACTCAAAATTTTGTTAGCTCAGTATTAAACGCATTGAACCAAAAAACTTTATAAAACTTGTGTATTTGATGGAGCGTTTAACTTTGATTCGGACGCGAAGTGGTCTTTAATGATATAGGTTTCATCATTTATTTATGGACATATTCCCTTGAAATGGGATTTCGCGTTTGGGAAGCAAGGATATCATTTTACTGTATTTTTGTTTGTCACAAGCGATATTCGCTTGTGAATAATATTTCAGTTGGAGGCTTTTTGAGTTGAGTGATGTACAGTTTTGTGTTACACACAAGATATTTTATGCTGAAAGCCTTTGGTATAAGATATAAGTAAAATAATATTCATGAAACAAAAAAAAGTAGGTATGGTACATTCCATATAAAAATCTAGGCTCCGCTGATCGAATGTACTAAGTTAAATATCTCACACAATCAAGCAAACATCCACACAAATGGTCTTAAAACAAATTCGTTTATGTTTTTAAATCTAGTTCTTGCACTAAGTATGGTAAATTAGGCATGCATGGTATTTTACAGGGATTTCCTTTTTATGATACACCTATGGCCTTGGCAAGACAACTCATGGTAAGTCGGGTCACCTAATAGTGAGCGACTACTGCCATCTATGAATACTTGCAACTTAAGTGACAAAGTAAGTTGTAGACTTTTGAATGATCCCCGCTTCAGAGAGGGGTGGGGAAGGGCAGGGTGGTGCTTCAGTAATAGTTTTATAATTACATCCTGAAATAATAGTAATAATAATAATAGCTGCACACATCTCACACGCGGCCGTCTGGTTCCAAACTAGTCAGAGCCTGTGCTATAGTAACCAGACTGCTGATAAACATACTTATATATTTCTAAATACATACATATCATAGATAAATTCCCCCAAGACACAGAACAAATCATCTTGCTCATCACATAATTATTTGTCCTGGGTGGGAATCGAACTTACGAACCCCTAGACCAATAGGCCCGTCACCTTGCTCACTCAGTGAAAAGTTATAAAAGAGTTAAGAAATTAACACCATTTCATAGTTATTTAAGTGACCGACCTTTAACAAAACAAATTCACCCAAACATTACGCTTAAGCAAATCTACGAGTACTTAGCTTTCGATTGGAACAAAATTGTTCCAATCGTATCTGACAATTACAGACTCAGTGAGTGATTACAGAAACTGAATTGCTATGTGAAAGGTTTCAGACTTACATAACAGTATGTTGTATTAGATTTTCGATATGTGTTTGTGCTAAATACATATATACATATACATATAATATTAAAGTAAAAATGTCTTCAACATTTATTTGTATTTCTGTGCCATGTTGAAGTGTAAAATACTATTTGTATAAACAGGAAGATCGAATGTGTATTAGGCATATTGTTTAATGAAGACCTACTATTTTTTGAAATAAAAAATAAAAAAGTTTTAGTTCGACTATGATTGTTTATTAACTTTTACGACTATTAGACACAAAAGGGGTAAAAATCGGGACATTATCACTCAGATTATCATTAAACAAAATTATATGGTCATAATCATTTGCATTTGCATCTTTTCTTCTTCCATTTTCATTCAAGTTAATTGCAATATTCGTCTTCTTTTATCTTCTTAATGAAAGATGTAGCTATAAGTGGATTACTTCAAACCACAACCTCTTATCCACTTTCTATCCATCACCACTGACTGGTCTGTTTATCTAGTGGTTAGTTATCCTGATTGCTAAGCCAGAGGTCGTGGGTTCGATTCCCACCCAGAACAAATATTTGTGTGGTGAGCATGATCATTTGTTCCGTGACCGGGTGCAATTTTATCTATGATATGGTTTTTGTTGTATGTTAGAGGGGACAGACCAACTATCCAGGTGATGAGGATGAAAAACTTACCATAGCACAGGTTCTGCCCAATTTGGCAACAGACGGCCTTGTGTGAGATGTGTCAGAGTACTATTATTATTATGCTTGATTTACCTTCACTTATTAACCTTACCTCATAAAACACATATTACCAACATTAAATCCCAAACAAAACATCTAAAATAAATTTAACCTTCAAAGTCAAATGGAGAAAGTAACTAGACAGCAGTACTTGCGTATTAGTATTTCTCTCGATGAGAATGATAACTATCAGAGTTACAAACTTAAAGTAAACCAATTCAGCTTAAGATCATAATACTATTTAATCCTAAAGATTTTGATGAAAAAAAAAGACATTAAAATGATAATAACCATAAAGAGTTAATGGAAAATGTCCGTTGATCTGTACTTAAAAACTACTTAGCGACTTTGAATGCGAATTTTACGGTGCAGGCAAAACCGAAATAAAATATTATCAGCTTTCAAGCTGCACTTATCGAGAATAAAATTGTTTTATATAGCTTTATTACTTATACCGGGTAGAGCGCAAGATATTTTTTTTAGAAGTGGTACTGGTCTTCTGTCTTGTAGAAGAATTTTTTCGAAGGTCTTAAGTTGGCAACGCCTGATAGACATCACTCTATGGTCTCTTAATAACTATTCGACTGCTTAAGGGTTTATTTCAAACTCAAACTTTCTTTATTTCATAATGTTTTTTCAAAAAATCAAAAAATTGTCTTTGTGAATTTGCTTATTTTGTGGTATCTTAACTAATATAGCAAAATTTGAGGTTGTTTTTTCCAATCCCCATCAACTATTGGTTAATCATCATGAAAAGCATGTGGGTTGGACATTGTGTCATTGATATATTTCATAAGAATATAGCTCCAGAAAAAATGGGTGCCTTTTTGAGGACTCAAGCCCCCTTTAACTGAAATTAACTCCACTTTATAAAAAACTTCATTTATACTAGCTTTGTAGCACTTTTTAAGGCAAGTTCTCAGACGAAGAATGTGAAATTAGGAATACTTGTTACTGTTTGTAGAGCACAGGTTTGTTTGTAGAAAACGGCGGCAAAAAGCTAAATTGACCTGGTAAGGAAAATCTATATGATTTTAATAACAGTTCAAGTTATGCTGGACAAGTATATAAAACACAACATTTGTAAAAGTAATGAATACGTATGAGAATTCAACCACCAGGCTCAATTATTTAAAGTGCTGGTTTTGAAATTACCTTTTTGGCATCGTTTCGGATTGGCAAAACCCGAGACAAAATTCTTACCTACAATTTCACACAACTAGATGAACGTGGTACTTCTGTGCCAACTCCTAATTTGATATAAAATATTTATTTGAAGTTACGCAACGAAATAAAAACAATAAAGTATCGTATTTATAATACGTAGCTACTACGCAAGTACGGGAAGCTAAATAAATTTTATGTAACGTGTGTATGCCTCTGGATTCCTGAGTATTCGGCACAACCCAAATCAGGTAGGTGTCCTTGGGCGACGGTAGTCACTTATTCATAAGTGAACTGTCTGTTCGTTTGCCCCCACTTACATGCAAATACACGTCTAAACCGCAGGCCAGATTTTCGCGATCTATTGTGTGTGTCTGAATAGCTCCCTGGGAAGTTTAGATTTATAAATGGATTCGAAGTGCAGCAGCCACGTTTTTTTTTTATGGTAGAGTAGGCAGACGAGTTACCTGATAGAAAGTGACTACCGCCGCCCATGCACGCCTGCAACTCAGGAGTCACAAACGCGTTGTCGGCCTTTTAGGAAGGAGTACGCTCTTTTCTCGGAGGTCGTATCGGTCTGGTTGTAGATTTATATATTAATTCGTATAGAAAACTTTGTTTCTGTTACCCTTTTTGTTTTAAAACTATGGGGTAAGGTGGCATATTATATTAACATCGCGGGCCCCGCTTCGCTCCACCACCCACCGCCCACCAACACGCCATGCCTATATAAGGACACAGAACCTCTTGGCAGTGCTCATTCTTTTCTAATCCAGCTCCTCAGATAAGTATTACTTACCTACCGTCAGTAGGTACGCCGGACCATGCTTCGAAGCCTTGAGGAACCCTGTCTTGAGCCTAAATTTATTTTGTTCACTAGTTATAACTGTAGTAGGTTTCTTAAAATATTAAATTGTGACCTAGTTTTTTTTTAAATTGTCTTCGTGAATTGGGTTCCTCAGTCGACCACGTTTCTAGAACGTGGCATCCAAACTTCTATGTGACAATTACTAAATGTTTACTTCTGTAAAAACAGTGAGCAAAGGTAATTGTTTAAAAGTATATGCTATAAAACTAAAATCATATAAGAACAGGTTCAAAGGACCGGATACGGAGTTTATATTTGGACCTGCATTTTTACAAAAGTCTATACAATGCAAGTTGAAGTTATGCTAGTCTCTGATTTATATTTATGACGACCGAATGGCGTAGTGGTTTGTGTAACGGACTGCTATTCCAAAGGTCGCGGGTTCGATTCCCGCTGAAATCAAACATTTGTGTGCATGAACATTTAATGTTTGATTTGGTCTGGGTGTTTCTATGTATAATAAGTATATGTATTTACAAAAAAAAAGTATATATGTATTTATATCAGTTGTCTAGTACAAGCTCTGCTTAGTTTGGGACTAGATGGCGTTGTGTGAATGTGGTACAATATTTTTATTATTATAATACTAGACATTCAAAACGTCGAAATTCTCGGTGATCTATAATTTTAGTTATGTCACGTACTCATAATATCTTACGTATTATGTTTGTTAGACATTTTATTGTGCTTTCTTTCGGTGTTACCATCAGCCGGCTCGTTGGTCTAGGGGTATGATTTTCGCTTAGGGTGCGAGAGGTCCCGGGTTCAAATCCCGGACGAGCCCAAGATTTGTTTTTGTACATCAGTGTTCATAATTCATTATAAGGTAAAACTCAGAGCTACTTACTTATTAAGTACTCTTTTTAGGATTTTAAATATCATCTATACCTTTATACATAAAAAAATTAATTTGGTTTGTGTATGCTTTAAAAACTCAAAAAGCTTTGCACCGATTGAGCTCTTGACACGATATAATAATTTTAATAATAATCTACCACATTCACACAACGCCATCTAGTCCCAAACTAAGCAGAGCTTGTACTATGGGTACTAGACAACTGATATAAATACATTAAATACTATTTTTTTTTGCAAATACATACATATTATAAATAGAAACACCCAGACCAAATCAAATATTAAATGTTCATGCACACAAACGTTTGACTTGAGCGGGAATCGAACCCGCGACCTTTGGAATAGCAGTCCGTTACACAAACCACCACACCATCCGGTCGTCATATACATATACAACCCACTTCAAAGATTATCTTTGTCTATTTATCGCGTGAGTCTTGTTAATCGTCCCTCATTAATGTCACCAGAATGTAACAAAGCGAAGCGTGGCAGGGTTCCGCTAATATATTACTCGTATATAAATAAAATCATTACAAACATTATTTGACGGACCTGTTGGTCTAGTAGTTAGTGACCCTGACTGCTAAACCGGAGGTCGTGGGTTCGATTACCACCCAGGACAAATAATTGTGTGATGAGCACGGTCATTTGTTCTGTGTCTGGTACACCCAGACACAGAACAAATGACCGTATAAACGTACATATGTAATGTGGTTAAGGACACTGACTGCTAAGCCGGAGATCGTGGGTTCGATTCCCACCCAGGACAAATAATTGTGTGATAAGGACGATCGTTTTCTCTGTGTCTGGTTGTAATTTATCTATAATATGTATGTATTTAAAAATATATAAGTATGTTTATCAGCAGTCTGGTTACCATAGTACAGGCTCTGCCTAGTTTGGGACCAGACGGCCGTGTGTGACATGTGTAAAAAAAAACTCTTATTGCCAAAATTACCTTCAACTACCAATATTTTTTTTATTCTACAAAGACTTCACTCTTGACCCGTTAAAGAAGAACTTCGTTTGTGGAATCCTGCCATTATCAGGGCAAACATTCGTCGATAAAAGTAAGAAGCCGGCAACCGGTACCCTTAAGCCTAATGAATATTTCACATAATACCGCATTCATCGCTCCTCGGATTGCTCTATTCATCACGTCTTACAACCAGGTGACTGACTCCAGCTAGCAATGGAATGAGGTCCTTGCTAAGCCTTCATTTGATTGCTGTGAATGTCTTCGTAATTCGAATAAACTATTATTTGATTCAGGTACTTGCTTGCGGCGATATATGTATATTGAAGATGATGTAAAGACACGGAAAATTTGAATTTTGTTTTTCTTTGAGTTCTTTTTTAAAGGGTCAAGAGTGAAGTCTTGTAGAATTAAAAAAATATACTAGTTTTAAGGTAATTTTAGCATCATCATCATCAGCCTATCGCAGTCCACTGCTGGACACAGGCCTCTCCCATTGCACGCCACTTAGATTGATTTTTGCTTCTTTTTTGGGCAGCCATCTTGCGCAAATCGTTACTCCACCTGGCTGGCGGTCTCCACTCAATTTTTGAATTTTTATTGGAGACCCATAGTTTTATAACATAAAATACAGAAGATAGTGTTGAGAAAACAATCATAAGGTGCTACTACTTACAGTTTCCACTTATCCTCTGGTAAAACAAATGATATACTACTATTATAGGTGTTGGTAACCACTTACTATTAGGCAAGTGTGTGGTTGTTTAGTAACTTAGTAGTTTTAGGAAACACAAGTGAAATGACTTAATAAAACTACCTTTTATTCCTGCAAAATCTACCACATTTACACAACGCCATCTAGTCCCAAACTAAGCAGAGCTTGTACTATGGGTACTAGACAACTGATATAAATACATATTATATGCTTTTTTTTGTAAATACATACATATAAACACCCAAATCAAATTAAATATTATTTGTTCATGCACACAAATATTTGACTTGAGCGGGAATCGAACCCGCGACCTTTGGAGTAGCAGTCCGTTACACAAACACTACGCCATCCGGTTGTCGTCTAGTAATTACAAAAACAGCAAAGAAATCTAGTATTCTAAGAACATGTGTTGCGTAATTAATTTCTTCCTTCTGCCACGCATGGTAACAGTTTACTTAAGAGTCACAAGTCCCTGTGGGTTAAACCCCCCTCCAAAATAGGGTAGAGGGTTTGGACACCCGCAACTTGTGATAACCAATCACATGTGATAAATTATCATCAACAGCCTTTACTAGTCCACTGGACACAGGCCTCTCCTTAGAAAGGAAGTTTTAGCCTACTATACCACGCTGGCCAGACGGGTTGGTATAGGGTTTGGTTCAAGTTTTCCTTCTCGTTGCAGTGCTGTTGTCCTCCCTGTTACTCCCTTGGTCGGCTCTTACGACACCCACGGGATAAATAGGGGTGGTGACACTTTGTATTCTTAATCCGTCACCACACGGATAATGATAATGAGTCATGTGATTTATAAAACAAATCATCAAACCTGTGACTGGTTTACATTACCACTGCTACTTACATATTACTATTATGCTAGCCCAATAAGACTTAAAGCAATCATTTCATTAAATGAAGATGATTTTAAAATAGCATTAATATCCATGTTTATTTAGAAGCAACGAATGACAATTCGTTCCTTAAGCAATCATAACACCGGTTTATTGTAAGGTCGTTATAGCACTCTGAACGAGTCGGCGAATTTGTCCCGTATCATGTCTTTCCCACGGTTTAATAAATTATCAATAGGAAATCTTAAAGCTCACAACGTCTAATAAAATTGGAAATATAAAACGTAATTTTATTATGTATATGTTTCCACACAAGTACTGATGAATAAAATAGAATCACCGCCTGTTGAAGAACAAAGGGCAATATTTCACAGCGAGGGATTTTCTCAGCGCGCTACGTCACACACGAGTGATATATCCCATCAGTGCAATCCAACCTAACCTTTATGTTATTTTAAAAAGATTTATTTATCTTCACGACTTCTATTCATTTGGTAGAAACAATCAAGGAATCAATTAATATTAAGATGCACGTGAAATACTCGTACCAAGAAACAAAACTGTTACTAATTTCGGACTTCTTGAAAAAAATACTATTTGTAATTAAATTGTATTTTTTGTAATTTTTGTAATCAAGCAAAGTGACAATTTTTTTTTTGTTTTTACGTGTTAAGACTCCCTCGGGGCGTCTCCCCACCGGGGTTTGCGGCGGGTTGGTGTGTCGGAATCGGACCGACTAAAACCACACGGTGTGTCACTCTGCGAATGAAATAGGAGGTATACAGGAACTGCTGTTATTAAGAAATCCGGACCCCTCCTAGGGTCCCAAGCTAAGGCCCTGCCGACTCGACGATAACCGGCTGGCCCGCCTCCACGGCCTCCAGCCGAGATGACCATCGTGGCTCGGCGAGCAGCCTTACGCCACTCGCATATCTCTTCGGGCGGGCGCCAACTGCCACTACTTGGCCGGAACTCATCCGTCCTCCGATATACTTCGGCGAGCACATCCACTTCCAAATCCCGCAGAGGAGTTCAGGCCAACGCGCAAGCCGCCTCCGTCGAAATGGTGCGGTAACCGCGTATGGCTCTAACCGCCAATATCCTCTGAGGACGTCAGAGGCGTAGCCTATTCTGGGCAGTCAGAGCCACCGCCCACACCGGTGCACCGTACAGTGCCATTGACCGGACAACTTCCGTGTATAGCCGCCTTGTTGCGACGCTCGGTCCACCCTAATTAGGTAAAAGTCGCCCAAGAGCACACTCAGCGCCGACCAGCTTTGAAGCAAGCTGTCGGAGGTGCTCGTCGAAGAGGCACCTCCCGTACGAGGACCGAGTGACTACGATTGAGGCACCGGGGGGTGGACCACAACGAAGCCCACGGAATAAAAGGGCCTCCGTCTTATTCAGAACAACCCGTAAGCCCAGTGCCTCAATGTGCCCGACCACCAGAGAAGCAAAAAAGCCATGATCCAATCTGTCTGTTATTTATACAATCTAATAGCCAGTAATATTCCATCCTTTTTGATTTTCTTTATTTCTTACTTTTTCTTTTCAACATACTCCTCATTATTCAGTGATTCTTAAATAAAGAAAAAGACTTGAAAAATTCAAACCCAGCCTGCTTTTAAATCCTAACACCTAAAATGCTATTCTTAGTAATATTCTGTCATAACTTTCGGATAACACTCATCGAAATCTTAAACATTATCCATTCATTATAGACCTCTTTCTTAGCGTTCCATTTCACCGTGCGGGTGCTAGTCTATCCTGGTAGATGTGACGTTTTATTATATAAGTGAAAGTAAGTTGGTTTGTTTGTTTGGTTGTTACGCTTTCACTCCTAAACCGATTTTAAAAATTATTTCATCAATAGAAAGCTGCATTATGAGCGAGTAACAGGCCACTTTTTATCGACATAGCTAGTCCATGATAAAAATCTAACTATAACACATGCATCAATTACTTAACCAATCTTTCTGTTCTCTGTAAACCTGATTATACCCTGTACACATCAACACTAATAATAATTTACTGATAGATAAGGGATTATACCTACAGGTGAAAATAATCCGCGAACCGGACAGGCGTTCATTAGTAGTAAATCAATGGAAGGACCCGAAACTATTACCCTTCGGCTTTCACCCCCGACCATAGACTAAACATCTCAAATTGAGATAAGAAAACTGTTTACAGATACAATATATTATAGCTTTGAACAGTAATTAAATAGAAAGGAAGTATTTTACTATACGAAGAGAAATCTAATATTGAAATCAAAAGAGCCTGAACGATTTCAATGTTTTTTTTTATATTTGGTAGGCATGAGAATTAAGTTAAGTGTTTAAGTGTGGTGACGGATTAAGAATACAAATTGTCACCACCCCGATTCATCCCGTGGGTGTCGTAAGAGCCGACTAAGGGAGCAAACTACGCAGGACAACAGCACTGCAAAGAGAAGGAAAACTTGAAACAAAGCCTATACCAACCCGTCTGGCCAGCGTGGTATAGTAGGCCAAAACCTCCTTTCTAAGGAGAGGTCTATGTCCAGCAGTGGACTAGTATAGGCTGTTGATGAGAATAATAGGTCGTAAAGAACTATTTTTCAATATCCCACCCCAACTCTCCATTTTTTAATCACGATTTTAGTTTACTATTTTTTTATAATTCATAAGACAGCACAGTGATTGCCGGGTCATCTAGTTTAATTGCACACTATTATATGTATACACTATTTTTTTTAATGGCAATATCAAGAATTGAATCTTGGTAACATATAAATGGTGATGTCATTTTCTTATTTGATAAGAGTTGAAAGTCGTGTAATTCAAACGAGGAGACGGTATTTTAATATATTTAACATGGTTTTCAGAACATTTAAAAAGTTTGAAATAAAGTCTTCGCTTAGGTATAGTTACAGCAAGTTGCCGGAAACCTTTTTTTTTTCTTTTTTCCTCCTCGGGGACTCAGGAGCCAGGAGTATGTGGTGATTCTACAAAAAAAACCACCACGACGGCCGGTTTCAGGTGCCCTACTCTGGGAGGACCTGGACCATGTTATTTCAGGTCCTCCCCGAATTAACAGCATGCTTAATCAGGCTCTATCCCAGGGGAAATACACTTGCCCCCCTCAATTGCGTCTAATGCAATCAGACCGCCATCCTATCTCCTACCGCAGCCTATCTCCTACCGCAGAAGATGTCGAAAACCTAGCTGACAATTTTTGGGTTGTTATTACATTTGGTTGAAATGAAGGTATCACACTAATGAAAACATTAATTTGGCAGTGAAGTACAATTAAGGTTGTCCCCTGCTTCGGCACATTTCGGCTGGCTCAACTGAGTGACACCACAATCTCAGAGACAATCGGTGTTGATCAACTTTTTTGATGCTTTTCTCCAAATGAATGAGATTACCGATAGTCTTGTATATTTACTAGGGAAGGCAGTTGGCCGGAGTAAAATACGTCGCAATATATTCTTCGGTCTGTTTTTAAAGAAGCTAGGTCGTTGGTTCGATTCTAATCAGGACAAACAATCGTGTGATGAGCACTGTCGTTTGTTCTGTGTCTACGTGTAATTTTTTTTCTTTCTTCTTAAAAGACAACTTTTGCATTAGGAATATCCTGTGTCGCAGGGAACTTTAGAAACATACATGAAACGGACACAAAAAACACCCAGACTCAGAACAACAATTTGTGGATCACACAAAGTGTCGTCCCATGTGCGGTTTGAACCCACAACACAGCGTAGTAGTGAGCGGCGTGGCGACCGCTTAAACCACTACGCCATCTATAATATGTCCACATGTATTTAGAAATTTAAGGTTATCAGTAGTCTGTTTACTATACCATACTATAGACTTTGTCTAGTATAGATTCAAAGGGCCATATGTAAGATGTGTGAAGTTATTATTATTTTCTGCCGCATTCTTCAGTATCATCGTCTACTGTCTGATACATATATCAGACAGTCGGTGTTGTTCATTCTGGGATGAATTATCCAAGGGGCGCCATCTTTACCAATTCTTTCCATCATGGACATGGACATGGCTTGAGGTGGATCACTGTGTCGTTCAATTTCTTACGGGTCATGGTAACTTTAAGAGCAAGCTTTATTCATTTAAATTAGTCGAGTCACCATTGTGTCAATGCTCAACACCTAACTCTCACTATGAACAGTCTGCTCATCATATCCTCTGGGAATGTTGTCTTTGGTATAATGAACGTAATATAATGCTGAATAGCTTGCAGGTGACATATGGGGCGGTATACTATGGGGATCTTGTGTCAACTAGGGTGAATTTCCGTGCGTTTAGGCGATTCTGCCATACATATTATAGAAATCAAATATAGCTCACGTAGGACCCGTAATATTTTGTGGCCGTGGTGCTTCCCTGTTTAAAAGGGTGTATGCCCAAATGTAAAATTACTTCATTTTGTCTCCCGCTTTGCTAAGGAGGGAAGTGGATTTACTGTATTTCCAACTCCTCCAATTTTCTTCTGATTAATTTCGTTGCGGGTTCCAAGACAATTAATTATTTAATTTAATTTAGGTTATTTTTTTCCTGGGACTTCCCGAGTGTCATAACTCGGTGTGTTCATGGGTCATTCCTTTGGATCCTGGTGTACAGGAGTTACAGTGGTGGGCGTGTGGATGGGATTAGTCCCAATTGAAAAAAAGTCGGTGTTGTTCAGACCAGTTCAGACCAGACAAAGACATACATATATGTCTATCTCTGGTCTGAATAGCCGCAATATCTGCATGGCTGGATACTTACTATACGGCATATTTCCTGCACCTCAAAAATGCTGTTCAAGACGATGATCCATTTTAGTGTTGATGCCTGATTGATTTTAACGATAAGGCCCCTCTTTGCATCTTTAATTGAATCAGTGTAATGACTTGTGCAATTGCACAAGTAATTACACTGATTCAATTATGTATTATAATATATTAAGTATGTTTGTCATTTCTAACAGTTACATTTCAATAAAAAGTCAACAAAATTGAAAGCTCTATCTTCCGATATAACTTTAAAGCTCAAAGCAAAACGTTTTATAGAGATTATTATCTGCATTGCAAAAGAATATGCTCAATTCAAGGGGGCGTCGCGTCAGTTCAAATCAAGCGCGAAGGAGGACGCCCTTTCATCTTCTTTCAAAAGCGTATTGTTGTGGAGCGACGGCTGGAATATTGAGGAGGTTTTGTGTTTTGCCTAAAGTCACGTAACCTCTGTGAGAATTGATTTTTTTTAATATCTATAAATAATACGCTGTTTCAAGATATTTCTGGGTGTGTTGTGATTAAGTTGATGTTACCTGCAAGCTTATTATACTTACAAGGAAGGGCAGAGTATAAAATGTGCCACACGGTTGTGGCAATAATTGTATTAACTCTGCCTCTGTTAAATACAAAACAGCATTCAGAAAATACAATAGTGGTCACATAAGCGATCTCAGATCAAGTTGGTATGAACGTAAGCAATTGTACGGTCACAACAACTTGGATTTGTAAATCAATTTGTGCCTTAATAATTTTACCTTTCTAAGTTAAGTTTTCAGGCTGACTGTGACCACGGCCGGTGACTGGCTGACTGTGACCACGGCCGGTGCAACCTGGTCGAAACGTCAGGCAAACCAGAGGTATGTAATACCCTAAATAAGAGATCGCGTTAATTCCCGTTAAATAATATTAATTATGATGTGTTTAGTTTTGTTTCTCGTTATTTTTTTCGTATTAATTAAATAGTTAATATTTTTCGAGTTATTCAATTATTTTTTTCGAATTCCCTGCTCTTCTTTAAATAACTAGTTGTAATTTATTAGTCTATCAACTTTTTTTGTTAATATATAAAAAAGTTATCGCAATATTTATTTATTTTCGAAAAATACCTTGACTAAAATTTATAACTGAAATATTTGGCAAGTAACGTAAGGAATTGGGTGTTCCACGACACCACATGACTTTTTTATAGTATTTGAGGATAAACGAGCAGACGAGTCAACTGATGGTAAGTGACTATCGCCGCCCATGGAAACCTGCAACTCAAAAGAGACAAGTGCGTTGCCGCACTTTAAGTCCCCCTCCTCCTAGATTTAGAGTTTATTTATTTATTTAAAACTTATTGTACAAAGACGAACTTAATGCGACTTGGCATTTTCTCCCAGTTGACCTTCAGGTGATGTAGAAATATGATGTGGTAGGTGCAAAATAAAATATTAAATTTGACATATTATAATTCCAGAAGTATACACAATGCATACACAATATATAAACACACATACATACAATACTCAGTCGGTCCAGCAGGCCGGAGTGGCGGCGAGCGCGTTGCGAAGCGCACTCGCTTCCAGAGAGCACAGGGAACATGGGGTAGATGTCCCGAGGTATGTCGGGGCACCAGGGACTTCCTTTCTAGGCTATTAGTAAAGTAGACATACCACCGACAGATGGTATCCGAGGGGATTTCCGCACGGAAAAAAAAGAAAAAAGAAAAAGGGTTGTGACCACACTGTAGTTGGACCAGGGTTGTGACTGTTCTGTCGATTCACTCCAAAGAAGAGAGTTTTGGCTCCGGTAACTCACTCGGTGAAAATCAAACTATAATTTTCCTCACATAGCGGACATTGCTGCTCCCCCTTCTGAAACAATCCTCCTTATAAGACTGAAACGCTCCGCTTGGGAGCTTAATTCAGATTCCTTGAGCATGATGCATTAGTAGCGGTTGTGAATCGTGAACCGCGCGTCGCCGTCAAGAACCGAAAATTACAGATTCCAGTATAAGAAGTCCATCGCTCTCAATAGCATCCCTGTCCTGAGCAGGGGATACTCGGTCTGGCTCCTCTCGTCGAATTTGAGGACTATAAAACCTACGAGAAACAGGTACCTAAAAAGTCATAAATATCATAGTAGATCTTTAAATCTATAGGACCCTAAATTTTTATTCATAAACAGTTATAAAAACAAGGTATCACATCAACAACCTTTAATAGTCCACTGCTGGACATAGGCCTCTTCTTAGAAAGGAGGTTTTAGCCTACTTTATATTATATATGTACTCGTTACTCACCAAACGATAAGTTTTACTCCTGAAAGCATAACTCAGTGTGATCCATTTAAAGACCATTTATGTCTACAATTCAGAGTTATCAAATAGGTACAGGAAGAACCAGTTGAAGACATTTTCTAGTAAAATAGTCTAAAAGTACATTTAACGGGTGTCCCGGGGGATGTGATCCCTTTCTACCCGGACAATATGCCGGGAATTGACTTCGGGATTCGAGACAACTCGACCATTATCCGAGCGTGGTGTGTTCCAAGATATAAGTAGAAATGTTTACAACGCGATTGGCAATAGTCTAATTAACTATAACATATATTTGATGGACTTTTTGGTGTAGTGGCCTGACTGAGTGATTTTGACTGTTAAGATAGAGGTTGTGAGTTCGATTCACACCTAAGACAAATAATTGTCTAATGACCACGATAATTTATTCTGTGTCTGTGTATAACATATGTATCTATAATATGTACGTAAGTCCAAATGGTAGTACTAGTAGTAAAATAAAAACTTAAAGCTCCTTAACTAGTCACGTACCTCAATCTAACAGAATATTCTAAGCTCTTTTTGCTGCGTTTGAGTGGGTCACCAGACTTCTATAGTCGTATTTTAATCAGAGTGGAAAGGCACCATTAATCATCACAAGAACAATGCTACGCTATTTTTAATGTAATCTTTTGTAGAGTTGAAATACTTCCCGTTTAAATACTTTGAGTACTTAATATCCCTGTGATGATGGATTAAGAATACGGAGTGTCAATATACCTATTCATCCCGTGGGTGTCGTAAGAGCTGAATAAGAGAGCAAAATCTGCAACAACACTGCAAAGAGAGGCCAAAACCTAAGGAGAGGCTTGTCCAGCAGTGGACTATTAAAGGCTGTTGATGATAAAATATTTACGTACTAAATTCGAAATAGACTCGTCCTCTTACCACGCCATCTCTCAATAACTTGAGCCACACTCACATAGAAAAGTAGAACCGCGTTGTGCTTGGTCGCTTTGTGATGCCTACAATGGTGGTGCAGTATTAGCTCGCAGATATAAGGCTCACAATGCTTAACTCGATTTTATCATTGTGCGGTTGTACCTGAGCATCGGTTATTTATTGGTAGCCCTTCTTGCCTTTATGTGGTTAAATAGGGGAATAACTTTAAGCCAAATTTCGTTTATCACGTCATCGTTTCTTATAGATAAAAATAACAGGTGTTTAAATTTGAGCCGATTTTTGGTATATCTGTATAATTAAAACTAATGCGTTGATATGGTGCATGGGGTATAGTAATAATTTACAACATCTAAGTGGTGTACATGGTATACATTAAATCCATACTTAAATTATTATAAAAGTCAAAGTGTTGTTTGCTTGTTTGTTACGCTTTTACGTTACGCTAAATCGATTTTAAAAATTCTTTCACCAGCGGAAAGCTGCATTATCAGCCTGCATTATTATCATAGCCTATAATAAAGTCGAAATTGAAACTGCACTACTTTATTATCTATCCGCAAAATGCTCACTTGAATTGCCTCAGTCTTGGTGTATAGCAGGGAGGACTCCGATGAGTTCCGGGAGCTCCTCCCGACTGCCGAGGTAGGCCGCCGTGAGGTTTAGTGGGTAGACAGGATCTCCGAGTCCCACATACGCCTTCTGTTTCACCAACGAAGGGTATGATGCGAAAAGCATTTCCTAAAAAACAGTGGCACTCTGGGAATGCCAACAGAAGTGAAAACCTACATACTTATATGCAGAGGTGTCGGTGACGGGAACGGTAACAGTAACAGTGTCGCGAGTTCAATTGTTTTTTTCCATCTCAAAACATGCCCAACGCGCCTAAAGAAGATTTCACTACAACAGAGGTGTCGATAACGGTAATAGTGTCGCGAGTTCAATGTTTTTTTTCCATAAAATACATTTTGTTGTTTGTTGTTCAAAAAAGGATTAAACACAATACCACTATCATACAGTAAGCACTCCGACTTCAAAGGCAGGGGACCCGTCTGTTTTTTTCCCTATATCATAAAAAAAACATAGCACTACCTTTAAAAACTATAGCCATGGGGCAAAATTTAAAATAATAATATCAAAATTTTACTTTGCCGTGAACTTTCGCATCTGATTTTATATGTTTAGATATAACTGATGGAAAAAATACACATTATTATTAAAAAAGTACCTTTGATTTCGCAGAGGTTGATGACATTTTTCGTTTCCCTACTGATGTGCTAGTGTGTGTGAGTGTGTGTGTTTTCCGACTTCAAAGGAGGTTTAAGTTCTAAATTCAATTCCTATTTATTACATGACACCAATTTCTCGACTGCCTTTGAAAATACTTTTTTGTAATTCATTCTGGGAATTTGATTGTATATGAACTATATTATGTATTCTCAATATGGAGTCACTTTATATGTTTTCGTTTGTTTGTCATAAGTATGATGAGGGACTTGAAACAGCGACATTCTGTTAAAACAGGGGGAATGCTGCAACACTTGACTGAATATCACAATTAATCTCAACGAAATGACATCGCAGTTAAAAAAGTTTTCGGAGAAAGAGTACATTAAAAGTTAGGCAAAATAACTCCTAGCAATATTTTATTCTAAAAATCTCTTTATCACATTTTAATTTATTTTATTTTATTTACACTTTATGCACAAATGTGACAAAGACGGACTTAATGCCGTAGGCATTTTCTCCCAGTCAACCTTAGGGCGATGCAGAGCTAAAACATGGTAGATGCACAAAAGAAATTAAAAATGTGATTTTATGAAAAATATAGCATATTAGTTAGTACTTATATTAATTATATTAGAATTTTTTTAATCATACTACATATACAATAACTGATAATAATACTAACACACACAATACATAAGTATTTATATATACACATTTGCCTTTCCATGTTCCAGACTAAGGACTATACAACCAGAAGGATGAAAACCTTCACAAATAGTTTAATTACTTTAGATGTGATCTACATCAACAAAACTGAATCGCCAAATATGTTGCTAAGACCAAAATTCGGCAACAGCTATACCAATTTTTCATATATTCGTTTAGGCACGAGAAAAGGTTTTATGGATGGAAAATACGTGAAAATGGCGTAGGAAATATTAAAAAGAACATTTTTACCATACGAACCATAGGGTACATTAAAACACCTGTCTGTAGCTGTCACAAATTTGATCTCAATCACAACAAAAGAAAGAAGCATTAGAATTATCCTTGGTATGTCTACAAGTTGTATAGGCTGTATGGATATTAATCTATACCTACTCAAAATAAAGTTCGAAAAGTGTTCAGTTTGAAATACGTTTTTTTTTTTAATTTAACTACGACAGGCCATTTTTTTTTACAGAACGAAGTATGTTGGGGAAGGTAGTTACTAGAAACTTCTTTGTTAAAATCTAAATAAAGCTAAATATAAAAACAAAAGCACGTCACTAATAGTTATCTTTAATCAAAGCATTGAAATAGTTTACCCTGAACCATTAATGCAATTATATACCCAAGTGTCTATAATTCACTCACGATCAAAGAAACGCCCACGAAGCGACACGAAATCCCAAAGCATCTAATAGAAACCTATTTAGTAAATTGTGGAACCCATCTAAAAGGAAAACTAGTAATAAATGGGTTTGCTAACATCAACGCGAAGACTAGCTTTGAACGACAAAATGAACTAGAAAAAGTTAAGTATCTATTCGTTCTAGATGACTGACCGGAACATATAAATCATCATTCGGAGGGAGGGCTTACGAGCAAATAGGTCACTACCTCTGCCTTTCTACACTTGCAACTGAAGACACCCACTTCAAGGGCAGCAATGCATTTGTGACTTTTGAGTCGCAGGTGTTCATGGGTGGCAGTAGTTGCTTACCACCAGGTGACCCGTCTGCTCGTTTGCCCCTTATACCATAAAAAAAGGACAGAAGTCCGTGTGGTGACGGATTAAGAATACGGAGTGTCACCACCCCTATTCATCCCCTGGGTGTCGTAAAAGCCGACTAAGGGGACAAACTACGCAGGACAACAGCGGCAAAGAGAAGGAAAACTTGACACAAACCCTATACCAATCCGTCTGGCCAGCGTGGTATAGTAGGCCAAAACCTCCTTTCTAAGGAGAGGCCTATATCCAGCAGTGGATTATTCAAGGCTGTTGATGTGATTGATGATGTGTTGAGACTCCCCCTCCAGAATTAAAGGAAGGGTTTATTCAATATCTTTTAGCGTAACTCACTCATTTGATGAAAAACAACGAAAATTGTGGCAAAACTTCAATCAAGCTGGCCTATATGTGAAGAACCATGGCTCATGGACAGATAGCTACCTGATTATATTATACCTAAATGGGAAACTGACCGATTTTAAAAATAATTTCACTAATAGTAAGCTCTATTATCAGCGAGTAACATAGGCTTTTTACCGCGATAAACAACATACACGCGGTCGGGAATTAATGCGCTCACAATTAAAAGTACCTTTGAAATGCGAACCGTCACGGTTCGACCAGGGCCTCAATTCTGCTATTTTAATATTGTATCAATAGACTGTCGATGGAATGTCGTCGGAATAGTGTACTTTTCCTATTCTACTAACTATGTAAGACGAACACCAATGACTTGTCACTGATACAAATGTCATCGATGTCTTTATAACAGTTTGGTAAACGATACATTTTAAATTTATAAGAAAATGATATTTCTAATTTTCCGGGTATAGCAATGTTGTTGATATCACCATTGATGACGTATATTACTATATCGACAGTCTATTGACACTGTGATTTTATGTTAGTAGTATACTGATATTTTGACCTTGTTTAAATGGTATCTCAATAGCGTGTTAATGGTATGACAGTGGGTTGGCGTTAACATAAAATAGCAGAATTAATGCCCAGGTCGTACTGGCCTTGGTAAAGACTCCAGACTACCAGACTCTTAATCAGCCTCCCGTAAAATATATATAATTTTAATCTAATCATTTTACTAATAATTTTAATTATTATAGCTGTTTAAGAGAGCCGGAGTATAATGGTATTATAATGGTAGTAGTATAATGCTGACTGCACGGATGGCGTTGTGGGTTCGATCACCATGTGGGACGACGCTTTGTATGATCTAAAAATTGTTGTTCTGAGTCTGGGTGTTCTTTGTGTCCGTTTCATGTATTGTATGTTTTTAAAAGTGCCCGCTACACAAGATATATTCCTAATGTGGGAGTTGTCTTTTAAAAACAAAAAAATACAGTATATACTATCAGTACACAACATAACGGCTGTATGTTCTCATGACTTAATCATGTTGATTAATAAATCAAATATGGCGACAACGTACTTCAATATAATTAACCAAAACTAAGTGGTTTTTCTTCTGCCAGCAGGCAGTTAAAAGGCTCATTAGTCTGTTCAATAATGTACTTTAATTACTATAAATTTATGTATTTAATTTAAATGTCGTAGCTCGTTAGTAACCGCATTGAAATTTTCTTCTAAGATTTAATTGGATTTGGGAGATTTTTATCAAAAACATTTCTTACTATTATGTTAATTCAAAGAAACCAGCCAAATTGTGATTTTCAAAAACAAAGTTAAGATTGTCAGGCATCATGTCCCATACATTAAAAATGTATGTTTTTTTTTGTGTAGGGCGTTAACCAGCAAACGGATCATCTGAAGGTAAGTGACTACCGCCACCCATGACACCTGCAACTCAGGAGACAATGAAATAAGGCTGCGTTGACATAGTGAGAAGGGAGTGCCACGAAGACCGGAATAGCTCATCCCTGGGATGCTGGAAACGGCAAACAACCGGGCAGCAATGACAGGGTTTGTTAGACAGGTCCTGCCGCAGAAAAAGGAAGAATAAAGGAACACGGAGCAGTAGCCGCAGCCAAACGGCTAGGAGAGGTCCTAGTACCGCGAAGTAATGCTAGCGCGGTCCCGCGGTTCTAGAGAGATGAGGTTTTTATTGGGTAAGAGTCCCACACTACCGGTCTTCAACAACTTGACAGAAGTCTTTTGAAGATTTCCTCCTCTCAAACACAATAAAATAAAAGCTTAGGAGATACAAATTCGTTGCCGCCTTTGCTATGCCTACTTCTCCCCTTAGAGTTGTGTGGAGGTGATTCGACCTGACACACTATAAAAGCAACGAATTAATAAATTAATAATGAATATTTAAAAGTTAACTAGTTATTTTTGACGTTTATAGATATAAAATTACTATCAGCCGTTGCTTGTAAATAAGAATAAATTCACAAATCTCTTTTTGGCAATTTAGCTACACACACTGCCTCCATACGCAAACCAGCAATCCGTAAAATACCGGGACAGAAGTTGTTAAGCCGTCAGCTATTATAGTTTCCCTGTAAAATAGTTTAAAATAACTTCAAAATGTAGTATTTTACTTGAAGGAATACATTGACATGATGAGATATTTCTTTTTATTATAATATACATTTTATTTTATACGTTTGATGATACTTATAGTAATTTTGATAAATAGTTGATATATTTATCAATAGGTCTATTATATTAAGGGGGAAGTATGCTCCCCTGGGATAGGGCCTGATTAGGCATGGTGTCAATTCGGGGAGGACCTGAAATAACATGGTCCGGTTCCTCCCCCCAGAGTAGGACACCTGAGCCCGGCCGTCGGGGTGGTTTTTAGTGGAATTACCACACACTCCTGGCTCCTTAGTCCTCGAAGAGCAGTAGATCCGAAGGGATTTTCCACCCCGTCAACAAAAAAAAAGAAAGCCTATTATATTACGAGAATTATTAAAGATAAATTCGGAAACGCCAAATACAATTAAAATATGTTTTCATTTAACATGGTGAATACGTCATTCAAGCAAGTAATTTAATTCAGATTTGGAATTAATTTCATTTTTTTTTCATTTATTGACCAAAAGTTTACAATTTACATTATTAAGAAACTAAGCCACTCGCTTAAACCACTTAGGTTTTTATGCGCATGATGATTACAACAACAAGATCAAATCAACAGAAACTCTATCAAAAGCAATTATTGTTACGTTTGTCGCTGTATGTGCACCCACATGTACGTAGCACATGCACACATACACGTGCGTGTACACACACAACACTACATTACATTATTTTCAACCAAGCTAAGAAATAGTGGTTTCTATGATTTCCATTAAATGTGTTTGTAAAGTTTATAATTAAGGTTTATTAGTCAGATATTTATGAGTTATTTGTTCTTGTAAACCATTTACAATATTAGGTAGTAGGTAACATATTATAACCGGAGTAGAGCGCCGAGTTCCGGCCGTCGGGGTGGTTTTTACATCCGAAGGGATTTTCCACCCCGTCTACAAACACAAAAAGGTAGTAGGTAACGACATGTTCTAGTTCCATATAGATTGTTAAAATTTGGCAAGGAATATTTCTTTAAATAACAGCTGTCCTAAATTGCTGTTTCGAGTTTGTTCACAAAGCTGATCTATATTTAGAATTTCTTCTTTCATGATGAAAATTTTTACCTTAGATTGTACTGGTAATACCTGACAGTATTTACACAATAACTTGTAATTGTCACTATGTTCTGATTTTACATTAAGCGACACAATAGCTTTTAACAATCTTATTTGCAGCCTGTATATTTTTTGGGTCAAACCTCAAAAGGTAAAAAAGGAACCCTTATAAGATCACTTTCTGGTCCGTCTGTCCGTCTGTCCGACAATACAATACAAATTTACCTTAATTTTCAACTTTTTTTATTTTTCAGAATTTTCTCTTTACTTGTGCTGTAAGACCTTGCTTTTAACCAAAATTGACAACTCTAGGTCAACCGGAATCACGAAATTTAGCAAAAAGAAACGTCTTACCGAAACGTCTTTGTAAGTACCAAAATGTAAGATACATTTTGGTAAAATCTATGTAAAATCTGGGTAGGTATGGAACCCTCGGCGCACGAGTTCGACTCGTACCTGACCGGTTTTTTTTCGTTTCAATATATGTTTTGTAGGTGCGGCCGTAACTGCATAAGCCGTAGCCAATAACAGAGTCAGTTAGTGCCATATACAATAAAGTATTGAACGGCATCTTGGACTTTAAAATAAATCGTTTACTAAGTATGGCTCTTAATTTGTTACAAATGTGATCTATATGGGGACCCCAGTTGAGTCGGTTATCTATTATGAGGCCTAAGTACATAGGTATGTTTATTTGACTGCAAGGATGGCGTAGTGGTTTAAGCGGTCGCCACGCCGCTTCCTATAACGCCGAGTGTTGTGGGTTCAAACCAGACATGGAACAACACTTTGTGTGATCCCCAAATTGTTGTTCTCAGTCTGGGTGTACTTTGTGTCCGTGTCATGTATGTTTATAAAGTCGCTAGGAGGGTCACAGGATTTATTCTTAGTGCAGGAGCTGTCTTTTATCGTGGTCAATCGTGGTCAACTCGGTCCTCGTACCGGTTCGGGCCTAGATGAAATATCTGGGCCTGATCCTCGACGGGAGGTGGCTCTTCGACGAGCACTTCCAACAGCTTGCTCCAAAGCTGGTCGGCGCTGCGTCTGCCCTAGGGCGACTTTTACCCAATTTGGGTAGACCCAGCGTCGCGACAAGACGGCTGTACACGAGGGTTGTCCGGTCAATGGCACTATACGGTGCACCGGTGTTTACCGAAGGTGGTGCCCGCGCCGTTGCGGGCAGGCGCTAGGAGGGGTCCGGATGTCTTAATAACAGCTGTTCCCGGATCCCTCCTATTACAGGCGCAGAGTGGCACACCGTGTGGTTTTAGTCGGTCCGAGTCCGACACACCACCCCGCCGCAAACCCCGGTGGGGTGACGGTCCGAGGGGATTTCCACACGTAAAAAAAAATAAAAATAGAACCGTCTTTTATAGAAACATATTTAATAGAAACATATGGATGTGAAATTAGACACCATACAAAGAGAAGGATTGTAATTAAACAAAACTAGCGATGTCTAGGAATTTCCTGTTTTTTTTTTCAGAGTTAAAATAATTTATTACTGTGGCAAGGCCTAAGACTTCTGGGAGAGGGGAGGGGACTCAAAGAACCGCAACACACATCACATCAAAAGTCTGAATAGTCCACTGTTGGACAAAGGCTTATCCTTAGAAAGGAGGTTTTGGCCTACTATTGGGTTGGTAGAGGGTTTGTTTCAAATTTTCCTTCTATTTGTAGTGCTGTTTTCCTACGTAGTTTGCTCCCTTAGTCGGCTATTACGACACCCATGGGATGAATAGAGGTGGCGACACTCCGTATTGTTAATCACATGCGGACCGCAACACACTTCTCTGGAATGGAGGACACTAGTCATGATATCAGCTGACCAGTCTAGCCGTTTATCAGTTTAGACCGTTTGCCGCCTATAGCGTATTTTTTTTTTACAAAAGGGGTTTTTGTCCTAAAAGGTTTGTAAATGTTATTCCTATTTATAAAAGGCCATGTATTCAAATACACCCGACATACACTCGATAGCACAATCGTTCAGCCCAAAACTAGGACATCCAAAGAATATTTATCATCATCATTGTCTTCTTGCCCTAAGCTGTAAGTTTTCTTCTTCATTTTGTCACTCGTTAGTTTATTGCTTGATCCCCTTCTAGTCATATCTTCTTTTACACTCCATCCATGTTTTCGGTTTTTGGTCGTCCTCTGCTCTTATATCCATCAACTAAACTGTTAACTGTTTTAACATTAACTTTACGTTCAGTATTCTATGTGTAATATGTGTGTATTTACAAAAAAAAAAGTATATAAGTATTCTATCAGTCTAGCTATCTAGCTTTCATAGTACAGGCTCTTTTAGTTTGAATCTAGATGGCGCCGTGTGTCAGATGTCCGTAAATATTATTATGCTCTTTATTTCATTAAATATACATATAAATTACATTTTTAAATATATTTATGTACAACAAAGAACAAAATACATTTAAAAATATATAAAAAAGTGTCCCATCGGTATCGGGTACATGGATACCGGTTGTTAGGACTCCAAAGACAGAGACCTCACAATACGTGCCGTATCGAGAAGAACCGCTATCTGGATCAGGCCCTTAATCCAGCTGCCTAACGCGAGCCTCTGAAGATGTTGGTCCAGGTTCTTAGCAATTAATCCATGGGCTGATATGACTATAATTACAATGATTGCGGAATACACATTCCAAATGTCGACAATCTCGTGAGCGAAATCCAAATACTTTACTTGTTTATCTCTTTCAAGATTATTATTATTAAATTCCATATATAAACTAATTTCTAAAAAATATTTACAGAACTAAAAACGTATAGCGTTAACAAATACATTGATTGAGAAAAATCACCTTTCAAAGAATCTTTCTTTAGCAAGTTTATTTACCGAGTTTTTCCACAAAACAGGTCTGAACGCGCCGCACCGGTAATATGAGCACCGTCGCTGAATAATGAAGTGTTTATTGAGAGCTTCGATCTCGTTCCATCTCGTTTTTTGAGAGGTGGGAGATTGAGGAGTAACCACAATACAGATGGCATGTCAATAAATATAAAATAAAATCGGTTTCGAATAATTTAATATTCATTTTATTACAGTGAATGATTGAACTGTGAGATATTGTAATTTTTTATCAATTTCGTATTTATAAGCTTTCGTTTGTTCTTGGACGTCTTCAAGATCTTTTTTTCTTTTATCTATAAGTATCTGCAGACTGTTGGATATGCAATCTTGTCCAGGCGGATGGCTTTAAGTCACTTGAGCAAAAACCCTCCTCCATCTTCTAAACAACGATTGCAAATCGTTTTTACTGCCTTTACCTTTAATAAATATTTATTTATTTATTTTATTAAGAACAACCAACAAGGCTTACACTAATTTACATGTTAAGGTTACCATATTTTTACATTTTATAGTGTAGTCTTAATTAAAGGTTGCCACGGGATGTATTAAACATAAAAGTAGGAAATGCAGTAACAAAACTGATTAAGCTTATCCATTTACATTAATTATCCGTGTAGTGACGGATTAAGAGTACGGAATGTCACTACCCCAATCCATCCCGTGGGTGTCGTAAGAGCCGACTAAGGGCGCAAAACAACGCAGGACACCAGCACTGCAAAAAGAAGGAAAACTTGATACAAACCCTTTACCAACCCGTCTGGCCAGCGTATTATAGTAGGCCAAAATCTCCTTTCTAAGGAGAATCCAATGTCCAGCAGTGGACTGTTAAAAGCTGTTGATGATGATGATGGTATGGTTCGCGTTGTGGTTTTACTCGGATGATTACTCATATATTACAATAAAAATATATTAATATGAACACAATACTTTCCAACCCAGTGAAAGTATTGTGTTCATATTAATGTGAATGTGTAAAATGTTTCTTTTTTAATAAATACTCATACTTACTTTGTATGTTTTGGAGACCGCAGTTCACTCTTGATAAAAATGCCCCAAATGCCTCCTTCAACGCCTATGGGTTTAATTTCAACATATTTTTGTATCTACAGATGGTTGTTAGTACACATTAAGTAATGATCACAGTTTATAATGATGTATGTATATAATAATAAATAATAATAAAAAAGCTTTATTTGATTCCGTACAAATTACAAGGTAAAAAAGTTTGAAAAGTATAAATATTTATTTAAGAGATTTGTGCGGACCCCCTGTGGGTAAAAGCCTCCTCCAAGGCATGCCATTTTTCTTTGTTGTGAGCTACTGTGAACCAATCACGACCCGCCGTCTCCACGACTTCGTCCACCCATCTCGCGCTAGGTCTGCCTCTATTTCTAGTGCCTCTTGGCCCAGACCATTTCGTCACTCTCTTTGTCCATCTGCCGCTTAAGTATATACATACATCCGGCAGATGGATGTATGTATATACTTAAGCCTAATACTAGAAGTTCCAAGCCTGTCCCCCCTTTTTTTTTTTTTTTTTCCGTGCGGAAATCCCCTCGGATACCACCTGTCGGTGGCATGTCGAACTCGAACCGACTAAAACCGCACGCCATCTCGGGTACTAATAGCCGGGGAACCAGGTATACCCTAGAAAGGAAGTCCCTGGTGCCCCGACATACCTCGGGTCACAGATGAGTAGACGACCCCCCCCCCCCGAAGCCTGTCCCCCTAAAACAGTCCATCAGCATTACTACATTTTTGTAGATAAAAGTAAAACTATTGCACCAACACGCAACTGTCGCTTCATGTCGATGTATTAAAACCGTTTTTGATGTAAAAGGCACTTACTTTCTACGTCCAAACTAAATCCAACCTTATCCTACCGAAGTGAAGTTGAAATTTGTAAGAGAGGGCAATGTATACTGCCACTTACCGTTAAAATTCGGTCGGTTAATCTGCAAAGACATTTGATGATCAAACCTTCTGTTTTTCGTATGCATTTCTTAATTTTGGGATTGCACTATGTCTACTTTTTGCTAGACTAATTATTTTAGTTTTATGCTTTTTTTATCATATTAGAAGGCAAACGAGCAGACGGGTCACCTGATGGTAAGCAACTAAAGCGCCCATGGACACCTGCAACTCAAAAGTCACAAGTGCATTGCTGCCCTTGGAGTCCCTCCCGCTCACTTGCGCGGGGATTTAGGATTTGGGCTTCGATAACCTCACTTACTCAGTGAAAGGCAACGAAAGAATTGCTTTACACCGGAGACTAATCTGCTGTACTCGTCAATACGAATCATGTAAGCCTTGAAGGGTTTAGTATAGTCACTGAAGAGTTCAACCACTATCTAATATTCGACTGTGTTTTCAGGTCATCTGACGCCAAATTATATCTAGTATTGATGATTGATAAACTCAAACTCAAATATCTTTATTTCATAAAAAAATTAAAATTATTCGAAATTGACTCTTGTGTAGACTCTAAAGTCTTAGATCAAAACACACACAATAGCAACCATCTCCGTTTTGTCAAATATTTAGCTAACTAAATATATATGTATCGAAAATCTCTTATATGCCTGTGGCGATCCACAATCGCCCATTTCCAAGGGGTTTGAGCCTCATGAGAAGAAACTGCAAACAAACTCAAGGCCACTCGTTTTAATCAATAGATAACAATGGCATCATTAAACATACACAACATTGTTTTGATGTGTGCCAGTATGTAAGTTTTAAGGACTAAAAGGAAAAAATGCACTGAAGAGAAAACAAGAAAGAATAAAAAAAAGATGGAATTAAAAAGAAAGTGAAGTAAAACATGAAAAAATGGAAAATTAAATAAAAGACATGCTAGGGTGATCTGTAATAACTGAATTACATGCGTATATATTAATACACAGAGTTGCATTTCAATAGAGGTAGGTGTCAAAGAACTTCCAATATTTTTATTGAGTAAATTTTTTTTTTGACTTTTATTTTGACTGCACTAATGGTTTACGATGAGTGTTATGAGTTAGATCTTCACATCTGAGGAACGGGTTATCGTCTGCGGTATTTCCGGACCGATACGACCTTCAAATCTTCAAGTAAAGACCGTACTCCTTCCTAAAAGGCCGGCAACGCGTGTGACTCCTGAGTTGTAGACGTTCATGGGCGGCGATAGTCACTTTCTATCAGGTGACCCGGCTGTTCGTCTGCCCCCTCAAAACTAAAAAAAATGGGATGACATTTTGTGTAATCCATAAATTGTTGTTCTGAGTCTGGGTGTTCTTTGTGTCCGTTTAATGTATGTTTGTGAAGTCCTCCGCGATACAGGATATATTTTTAATGCGGGATTTGTCAGAAAAAAAGTTACAAATCTATATTTGTAACTTTTTTTTCTGACAAATCAGTATCACAGGATAATGAGTTCTAAAAGCCCACAGACTGAAAATCACACCCATGACAGGTAACATAGTAAAATACATATTTCTAATTTAACTGACCAAAGTCAACCACCAAGATAAGGCTTTTTAAATGAAATCGTAATGCATTTGGTTGTCAGTGACAAAGCACTCGAAGCTTTCACAGCGCTAAGAGATTACCTTCAAATGTACATTTGTTCAGCTTAAATCTAGTAATTTAATCAGATTGCACTGGCTGACTTTGCTTTTGATCTGATTTGATGTTATGTATATTTGAGTATCTTATTAGTATATTAAAGGTATACTGTTCTTTTTTATTAGTGTTCTTTACTTATGAAAGACCATACATACTTGCCAATACATACTTATTCATTACTACATATCGGTTGTCGCGATAAAAAGTAGCCTTTGTGACTCTCTAATAATGTAGCTTTCCATTGGTGAAAGAATTTTTAAAATCGATTCAGTAGTTTAGGCGCAAAAGCGTAACAAACAAACAAACTTACTTCCACTTGTATAATTCAAGTATGGATACATTTACATTCATTCCAAATTTAACGTAAAGGCTTTCGAAATTTTACAAACCTTTATTTAAAATATTCGAGAAACTACTTACTATTATACATATTATTCTAATGTTCCATCTAAATTTCAGTTCCCTTCGCGAAGGTTACAAGCCCTCAGGTAACCCAACCCCTCAGCATCTGAATATTCATTTGAAGACTAAACAAATTCCATATATTAATGGAATGGGCACTCCTCGACCCGGGCAGTGCTTACATCTCGGACAAGCTCGGCCATTTGCATTTCTGTCAAATACTTAACATTTAATTTGCAGTTTAGATGTTGGATCTTTGTAATATTTATGTTATCGTTTGTAACTTTAACTGTTATTGTAAATACTTATTTGATGTTGTGACGTTTTAGGGACAACGATCTTGCTTTTATTGTTATGTTCTTACACTGTAAGTTTTATTGAAACGTAATGAAACTAAGGAATGGGTAGGTGATTAAAATATATAGCAAAGTAACTTTTGAACATTTATTTTGTGTATTATATAATTACATACCATTTATCATTTTGACTGCACGGATGGCGTAGTGGTTTAAGCGGTCGCCACGCCGCTTCCTATTACGCCGAGTGTTGGGCATTCAAACCCCACATTGAACAACATTTTGTGTGATCCACAAAATGTTGTTCTGAGTCTGGGTGTACTTTGTGTCCGTTTCATGTATGTTTGTAAAGTCCCCTATGACACAGGATTTCTTCCATCCACGGGAAAGAGACAGTGTATAAGCTCAAAAGCTAAGCACGATTTTCTCGTAAATTAATCCTCCACTAACAAGTTGATAAATCTTGTGTGGCGGGGGACTTTACAAACATACACATAACCACGTAATTGCAAGGGTTTACAATTACCTTTAATTACTTTGATTTTTAATTTGCTATTAATATTCTTAATCCACGTCCAAAAATAAAATTTTAATAACATAACTTATTTATACCTTTAATTTCCTCATAGTACCTTATTCAATTATATTACCGTAACTGAAAACACTAGTTACCTCGGTTACAATGTTTCCATGTTAAATATGAATGTAGTTTGAGTAAATATAAGAGCAAGCTACCAAAAGTTACGAATTAATCATAGTTTTGAGTACCATCCAGATTGCAGTTCACCGGGGGCTCTGTGTGTTTTACAACAAAACCAGAATAGTCTGTGTTCAAATAAACTCGAGGGCATTTTATCCAGTTCATTACATAGCTAGGTTATTTTCCTTCTCTAGTATATTAATCACTTCGATAATGCAAGAGGCTTTATTATTCCTTTGTTTAACTTTTAATGGGATGAACCTTGAGTATAAATAATGAAATTGGTTCACAAGCGGCAAAGACATCACGTAGCACTGAAGAATGACTTAAATAAAGCAGGCTACAATATTAAAATGAATTAAAATGAAATGAATACTTTGTAGAAACACATCACATCATCATCAACAGCCTTTAATAGTCCACTGCTGGACATAGGCCTCTCCTTAGAAAGAAGGTTTTGGCCTACTATACCACGCTGGCCAGACGGGTTGGTATAGGGTTTTTGTCAAGTTTTCCTTCTTTTTGCAGTGCTGGTGTCCTGCGTTGTTTTGCGCCCTTAGTCGGCTCTTACGACACCCACGGGATGAATTGGGGTAGTGACATTCCGTATTCTTAATCCGTCACTACACGGACAGAAACAGGAGAACTATAATTACTGAGAAAATAAATGTCATGTTAAATATGTCAATTTATTAAAGTTACTGTTTGTATTTAAGAGATCACCTGAATTTTATTGTCGTTGGGCATGGTCCTCAATCCCGGTTACAGATAAGCTATTTTCAATTCCTCTACTCAGTATTTGGTATACCGACTAATTGTTATAATAAAGCCTATGTTCTATCTCAAGAATCAAACTATCTCCATACTAAATTTCATCTGAATCAGTTCAGCGGTTATTGATTACCTATACAAATTTCCAACCTCATTTTCACCTTTTTAAAGGATGATTTTTGGAAAAAAAAACTATCCTATGTCTTTTCCCGGGACTCAAAGTATCTCTACACCAAATTTCATCTAAATCGATTCAGCGGTTTAAGCGTAAAGAGGTAACAGACAGACAGACACTTTCGCATTTCTAACATTAGTATGGAAGTATGGATTGCAGTGATTTGTAAAAAACCATAATGTACACAGCTCAACTATATAAATCATTCAAACTTCAAATACACTTTATGTTGCAGACTGAAAAGTTATTGTGCGGTAACATACTTAAGTACCGGATTGACAGGAATAGGCTTACTACGTAATGGGGACTTGAATTATACCCGTCAAAATGTGGGCTTTAACTCGCCTGAGACTACCCCTTCAGGGGAGGAGACGAGCGTGTATTAAAAAAGGAAAAACCAAAAATTTATCTGAAATTCTGAAAAATAAAAAAAAGTTGCCCATATCTTTTCATCGTTTTGACTGAGGACCTTGATTTTATACACCTAATAGGGACTATAGACCTCAGTATCTGGTATAAATTTCAACTTGCTAGGTCTATCCGTTCCTGAGAAAATCGGTGGTGAGACACGGACAGACGGACAAGAAAGTGATCTTATAAGGGTTCTTTTTTTACCTTTTGAGGTACAGAACCCTAAAAATTGTAAAATGTAAGCTTAATATTTTATAAGACTCAAAGTGCTGTAACATACTTATGACTTACTTTCAATTTGCAGGTTTCAATAGGTGGCGGTAGTCACCTATCTTCAGGGCCTCAATTCTGCTATTTTATGTTCACGCCAAGCCATTGTCGTACCACTGACACGCTATTGAGATGCCATCGAGTGGCCATTGGCATCGGTATAAATATCGGTAGTCTACACTAACTCAGTGTCTTTACAGTGGCGATGGAATGGCAGTGGCTCATCAGTGGTGATATCTAAAAGATTGCCATATTTGGAAAAATAAATAAATAATTTCCTTATAATTTGAAAATGTATTACCTTTTTTTTATTTTGGTCCATAAAGTTGGTTTAGATTTATCATATTTATTGATAGAAATGTATAAACTATAACGACATAATACACCGTAATTAATAGAATTATCGTTACTGTTTTTGTTGTTGTTTAGTGAGTGTAGACTACCGATATTTATACCGATGTCAATGGCCACTCGATAGCATCTCAATAGCGTGTCAGTGGTATGACAGTGGCTTGGCGTGAACATAAAATAGCAGAATTGAGGCCCCGCAGACAAATCTCTTCGTTTGCCCCCAAAAAAGGTATCAACAATATCAACTAAGAGGGGTGTTGAATAAAACGAATAAATGTAAAAACAGAATATATTTTAATCAGCATCACAATTTCGCATAGAAAGTCAAACACTACTCAAAGTGATAATTCTCATGATATACAGGGTATAGGGGACATCGTATCGAATACTGAAATAGTGTATTCAGACTATGATTCTTAGTCGAAAATCTTTGGAGTTTTCTGTCGGAAAATTCATCATTTTTTTTAAATTTAATTAATTTTCTATTGTTTTTTTTTCTAATGATATGTTAAAATATTCTGTGTGCTCATTGTGAAATGAGTAAACAGAATATTTTACCGAAAACACCTTAATAAATACCGCATACGGTGAAAAATTGCAATGTAATTAATCAAACAGCCGAAGCACGCGGGGCCTCCCCTCCGGCTGGCAACTTCTGTTAGTGTGCGTAGACTGTTTGCACGGAATACACACGTAGTTATTACCTTTGTGCGATATCAACGGAAAATGACCTTTACCTTTGTAAAGTTTAATTTTCCGGCAGAAAATTCCAATGACTTTAGATTCAGAATGATGGTCTGAATACACTATTTTAGTATTCGTTACGATGTCCCTTACACCCTTTACATTACTCCAGAAAGAATCAATAACAACACTTAATACATTCATAGCTTAAATATTAGCTATTATAGCTGACACTAACATAGGCTAGTAAAGCTTTTATTCCTCATATGCATTAGCATACGAAACCCTATGGTTACAACTCACCAAGCACTCGGCGAAGTGGTTATGACGGAATCGAGATGACCAAAGCCCTAGCTTGGCCTGACTGGCCTGAAAAGCTTGTCTTTGGACTAGGCATTACAAGTCACATCGCCTTTAAGTTTAGAAATCCATGCACATATTCTTACACTTTTTTGCTACATTTTAAGAATAACCTTTACTTTACTTTTAACGTTGGTTATTCTTGAGAACATTAACACTTTTTTGTCTTTGATCTTAGTGTTACTTATTGTAAATTTACATAGTTCAATTAAATGGCTTTTGCAAAAAGCGGATTTTGTTACATGATATCTTAAAAAGAAGATACTCTCTTAAGGATATCATTTTTATTGAAATATGAAGACTAATATAGCCATCGTGGTTATTAGGATCAAAAAAGATATTTTGGCGTAACTTATTTTTTTTATGGAATAGGGGGCAAACGAGCAGACGGGTCACCTGATGGAAAGCGACTACCGCCGCCCATGAACGCCTGCAACTCAGGAGTCTAAAGCGCGTAGCCAACCTTTGAGGAAGGAGTACGCTCTTTTCTTGAAGGTTTGAAGGTCATATCGGTCCGAAAATACCGCAGCCGAATACTTGTTCCACAGATTGGTAGTGCGAGGCAAAAAGTGTCTTGAAAAGCGCACAGTGGTGGAGCGCCAATTATCCAATTGGAAGGGAGTATTAATTATTTTTTTTATTAGTTTTGTATTATTCATTGTGACTTACAAATTTTAAACTCTTTAGTTAAATGCTTGTGATAAGAATGGATTCGTTTAAAGTAACTACTAACTAACTGTATTCGGTGGTTTAATTGGTAAATATAATTCAATTTAGATGTGTTGTTATGGTTGTTATTGAGCCTTCCCTTCGATGAGAACCAGACATCAGATGACCAAAGAATATTTCATATATTATTAAGTTTGCTAATACTTATCAAGATATGTACAGTACCAACATATTTATAGTCTTTATAATATACAGAAGTTTATAAAAGAAATATTTATTTGGAACATTAGCTAACCAGCAAGTACTAAAACATTTCAAGCCGGATAATGAATAATATCTCTTATGGTTTATTTATATTTATTTTCTATCTATTTTACAGATAGATAGACAAAACGTCTAATTTTATTATATATTTATATTAAGAGTAGCTAACAGTACTATGATAAAACTGTTAAACGGATTCTTACAAGGAACCCTGTTATAATTTTTATATTTACAAATTTATTTTATATAATATACAACAATAGATGCATAAGACAGATTTCTAATATTATTGTTTCGTTAATATCAGTATTGCTTAAATAAATTTACATTGAGCCGAATGACACAAGTTGAGCAAACTAAAATATATACTTTTTACTTATTAACTACAGGCTCGACAAACAGTCGACGTTAAAAGACGCATTAAATACTAACAAATTATTTACATCCAATTTTACAGCAAAGCATATTGTAGATTGATTTATTTAATATTGCTAATAGGACAATGACTAAATAAAATTAAAAACAGTAGGTATACTGCATTTATAGTCCATTCGCATTAAAAAAATAGTGACGCATTGATCAAGCCCCGCCCTCTGTCTAATCGGGTTACAAGAAATTATCGTTTCGTACGAAAGTTTGGAACCTAATTGGTCAGGGTGAGGGACTTTATCGATACGTCACTATTTTCCACAGTGTAACTATGATGTGGTCGGTTTTATTGCTATTAACAGTATCACTATCAACTAACAAATTAATACTAAATATCTGGTGTCATATTGAGCAAGAAACTCGAGCAATATTCAACTGGAAGATCATTGATTGCAACATCTACGAGTATGTCTACACTTTTATTATTAATTCTACAAATTATATGACTAGTTTTATTACCTAAAAACAATATTTGATATGATATTTATTGTATATTATTAATATTGGCAGCAACACCTTGAGATCCAAGAAATGAATAGAGTTTCCAGTTTTTTGATTACTTTTTATGAGTACCATTCATAACTTTGTGTTCTAGTGTCCGTTTTTACGATACTTTCCAGTTCAATAATCATGGCGTAGTGGTTGTGTAACGGACTGTCTAAAGGTCTCGGGTTCGATTCCCGCTCAAGTCAAACATTTGTGTGCATGAACATATAATGTTTAATTTTGTCTGGGTGTTTCTGTAGTATGTATGTATTTACAAAAAAAAAGTATTTATGTATTTATATCAGTTGTCTAGTACCTATAGTACAAGCTTGGGTTAGTTTAAGGCTAGATGGCGTTGTGTTAATGAGCTAAAAAAATATATATCGAATTGTCTGTACTATTAATGTTTCAGATTGAAGTGTTGCCACCAATGCAATAATTTATTTGCCAAGTTATTACATACTACCTTGTCAAATCTCGCAGTGCATTGTCTTCCATCGACATTTTCATCTACTAACATAACTAATTTAGCTATTACTTATTAATTAGTTAAACTACAACTATGACTAGAGAGAGGATAAGAGAGATAACCCACGGACGGAAAATATGAGTAAGAAATAAAACGAAGCTAGGAAAGAGGTTTCTTGTCTACAGCCAATATAATGTTATAAATACTGACTGAATCATCGCAGTATATTTCGATTGTATAATTCGAATTATCAAAACAATTTAAACATCCCTGAGCTATACTAGTCTTTGTAATTAAGTCTGTTTATCGGAGATGTCAACCACACATTGTCAATATGACAAACATTTCCCAGATGCTGTCAAAAATAGCGTTTTTGAAGTGGTGATCTTTTTTCAAGATGATTTTAAATTGTATTAATTTAAACTTTAAAATGAATGATGTTATTGTTTACCGCCTCCGTGACGTTTGGATATCAATGGTGAAATTTTAAATTTAAAACCTCTAAGGTAAGAAATTTTAAAAGTGCATGTAACCAAAGGATTTTATGAACAGTTTTCTATAAGCTGGAGAAGAAACTTTTTTGAATATATAACTTTTAGCTTCCTATATTACGAAGTTTAATACCTATATACAATATAAATTTTTAGATTATTTTTTTGTATGGGAATTAATAAAGATAGGAAGATCTGTACAGTAAGATACCATTGTATTTAATGTACTAACAGCCGTAAAGAAATTGTTATTTTATATAAACTTAACTATTTCACTACAGCGTCTTTGTGCTAAAATTTACAATTTACAACTAATACTTTTATAATTGAATGTACATTCATGCATTATGTACATACATTGTACAGTCGAAAGAAAAAACTTGAATGATCAATTGAAAATTAAAAAATAATCACAACCTTAAAAATAACTAAAGCTTAGAAATATGGCTTCTAAATTCTTTGGCATATAATACTGATGACTAGAATATTGAGGCTAGAAGCAAGCTATACAAAGCCATTTTTACACTAAGTTAAAGTTAGTTACAATTCTTAAGTAAATTTGATATGCTATGTGTCTAAGACTAATACACGACATTTAATTATTGATTTATCACATTAAATATAAGCAGTTTGAGTCTTTCACAATTTGGCCGTCAAGTAGATCTCTTGGAAGTTTAAAAAAAACATATAATTCGTTGCAGATTTTTGTCATACATATTATTTCTCTGACGTATTAGGATATACTCAGCGAGTCTATAATCCAGAACACATAGTCTGCCTTTCACAGTCCACCGCTGGGCGAAGGTTTCTCCTTAGAAAGGAGGTTTTGCCTTCTATACCACGTTGGGCAGACGGGTTTGTCTTAAGTTTTCCTTCTATTTGCTGTTCTCCTGCGTAATTTTCTCCCTTAGCATCTTACGACACCCACCAGATGAATAGGGATGGTGACCCTCCGTATTCTTACACGGATATTACCACACGGAGAAATAATTCTCCGTATTAACTCGTACCAAAATTCAATTCAAAATTAGCACTAGTCTTATTTCTTTGTTCGTGCGTGCTCCAAAAATTGCTATAACAATATGTATGATAAAAATGTATCCAAAATAAAAACAGCGAGATCTACTGGGTGAAGACGACCAAATAATCCACGGGCTAGGTGCCGCAGTGGAGTATTTTTCTAAAGGCCTTCCGGAACTCGGGGTTGAAGATGGTGTAAATAACAGGATTGAGGAACGAGTTGATGTAACCCAACCACGTCGTGAGGATAAATACCGTCACTCCTGGATCAAAGGAGAGGCCGATCTTGTCACAGATGGCTCCAAGGACAGAGCACGTGAAGAATGGGGCCCAGCAGAATAGGAAAACACCTGGAAAAGAGATGTATATTAATGTATAAGAAACACATTCTATCTTACTTGTTTGAGTCGGAGTATTAAGGTTCTTGTTTACTTTAAAGTTAACAAATAAGACCAAGACGGTATGTTGTTGTTTTGCAGACAAAGTTTTCTGAAACTTCTGTACTCTGGATGTGGGGATTACTTTGGTTTCTTATAAGTTAAGCTGCTCATTAGTAAGGTATAACCTCAGCTCAGTGAGGCTACTTACATACCCACATACCTTGTGTTTCTTTTAATTTTGATACAACTTAATTTCTTTATTAATTTTTAAGTGATATGTTTATAATGTGTCAAGTAACCTAAATGCCTATAACACTACTGCACTTTAATTTCTTAATGAATTTTACATTAACCTAAAAGAGCGTTTTAGTCAATTTGTATTCATTTTTTTTAATACATTTACATTAAACCCACCTAAAACTATAGCTAATGTTTTGGTTGCCTTCCTTTCCTTTTTTGCACTAAACTTTTCTCTCTTCTTCTTACTTGCTTTATTTGCTTTGTATATTGTAAAGCGCGCGGTGGCTGCACTTGCTTTTCTCTCTTTCTTTGAGCTAGACCCGTCTCTAAGGTCAAACGAACTGCCTGTAACTTGGTCATCTTCTGAACGGATTTGCAAGGAAACATTTCTGTAATAAATTAATAAAAAATTAGTCAACAGTGAAAAAAAAGTGGAGTATGTTACCCTTTCCATGTCAGTGAATCATATATTTTTATAATTAAATTAATAAAAAATCAACAAGATGTATTATCTTGTTGATTTTTGGAACTGGAACTGGAATTTGAAAACAATAAAAGAGTATATTATTATCATGTTACATGGTAAACGAAATATTAAAAAAATGTGGATACATAAAGAACCCTCCCAGACGGCACGCGTGCGCCACTAGTTCCCGTTTAATGTTTGATTTGATCTTTTAATACTGAAATACCCTATACTAAAGCAAAATAAAATCTGTTAGATTTTAAAAATGAAAGCAACAGTTACAAATACCACTTATTTTAGATGAAAAATATTAAATCACACTGATAAACTTTAAATTGCACGCAGTTAAATAAAGTTAATTAGGTAAAAGATGCAGTTAATTAGGTAAAAGATCACTTTTTTATAGGATTCTGAGGACGGGAATTTAGTCTCACGTTTTAATGAGAATTTAGGAGCAGGCGAAGTAAGGATTAGCTAGATTAAGTTTAAAATATCCTAAAAAGAACGTTTTAGTCTATAAAATAGTGATACCTGGAATCCGTTTTTGACTTGCCATTCTTCTTCCACTTGCTATTATCAAAGGCCATGTTCTTTAATACTGTTGCGTCTTTTAATCCAGGTGATCCAGGCGGAGAGACATGTTCTCTGATGGTATCTTCAAGGTTAGAAGGCGCATACCCTGAATCGTTGTTCCCATTTGGGTCAGGAACGGATTGGTTGATGTTTCTTTTTGGTGTTCTGTATTTGAAATGTAGATCATTAATAATGCAAGTATGAGGCAAGAGGAAATAGGTCCTACAACTTTTGTGATTTTTGAAGTGAAAACTTCTTTAGAGAGTTGGGCGTTTTTGAACAACAAATTAAAGAATGTATTTTTGAGATGGAAAATAAACCATTGAATCCTTGACACTGTTACCGTTACCGACACCTTAGTATATAAGTATCTACATATATGGACCCAGTTTACACGAAAGTTTAATTTGGGTTGAAATACATTAATAATATAAACATATATTGTGTATATACGTACAACACAGATATATATATTCATGTCGAAACCTTTTGAATCGAAAAAAACACACATATTTGTTAAAAAATTTCACTTTTGTCGGCATTCCCGGAGTGCCACTGTTTTTTTATTGCTTGTTGTCACTAAGTCAGAAATATGAATTCAAAAATAATATTAATAAGAAAACATGAAATTACCACACAGATTTATCATTGATATCTATTATTTTACTTCTTTAAAATATTAGGTAGCAGAAACAAATATTTATAGTTTAAACCAGTAACTATACTTAATAACATAGACAAGACAAATGGCTCGACTATTACTCAAGTAAGTTTCAGAGAATCACGTGAAACCCTTTTAAACCACAAAACAATATTTCACATGTAAATAAACCCAATCAACATTATTTGTCTCTTCATGAACGTGATAATCATCAACATCATCAACAGCCTATAACAGTCCCCTACTGGACATAGGCCTCTTCTTAGAAAGTAGGTTTCGGCCTACTATACCACGCTGGCCAGACGGGTCGATATAGGGTTTGTTTCAAGTTTTCCTTATCGTTGCAGTGCTGTTGTCCTGCGTAGTTTGCTCTCTTAGTCCGTTTGGTGACGGATTAAGAATACGGACTGTCACCACCCCTATTCATTGCGTGGGTATCGTAAGAGCCGACTTAGGGAGCAAACTACGAACATGATAAACTTCACAGAAATTAACAATCATCATCATCATCATCAGCCTATCGCAGTCCACTGCTGGACATAGGCCTCTCCCATTGCACGTCACTTAGATCGATTTTGGGCTCCTGCCAGCCATCTTGCGCAAATCGTCACTCCACCTGGCCTGTGGGCGTCCTACACTACGTTTGCCGAGACGCGGTCTCCACTCAAGAACTCGTTTTCCCCAACGGTTATCGGTTCTGCGGCTAATGTGGCCAGCCCACTGCCACTTCAGCTTACTGATCCGGTACGCTATGTCGGTGACCTTGGTTCTCTGCCGGATCACCTCATTTCTGATGCGATCCCTTAGAGAAACGCCGAGCATAGCCCTTTCCATAGCACGTTGAGCGACTTTGAACTAGTGGACCAGCCGTACCGTAAGTGTCCACGTTTCAGCTCCGTATGTCATGACGGGTAGGACGCACTCATTAAAGACTTTCGTCTTAACTTCGTAACTTCTTTTCGAAATTAACAATATTGATATTTTATTTTACAAAAATTTGTTCAACCAATTTTTGCAGGCTTTGATAGATGTTCTGTTACTGTCACTATAATTTTGTTGAATTTGATATCAGAAACGATTTTCAAAATGAGTTTATAAAATCCTTTTTAAAGCATAGCTATTAAACAAACATTTAAGTTACGTGCTAAACTATAACTGTACTCTGTTAGCTAATTTAAAAGGAGGGCTAAAGGATATATTCTTGCAATAAATGGAAACCTTGAAAATGATTTCTTTATCATTGTGTTATGATTCCGAATTACTCTTAAGGATATCGACACTTCGAATCTCCTTTTTTTTATTCTAAATGACAAGTCCCGTACTAGGAATACTACACCGTGTCGCTGGGGACTTCATAAACATTCATGAAAAAGACACAAAGAACAAAAAAGCTTTAACTACAACGTCATCCGTGTTGTCGTCTTCTCTTGAAGAGTATTTACATATATATACATATTATAGATTGATCTATTTCAAAAACATTTTATCAAAGTATTAGTGACACCGATTATCTTGCAAAGTCTCTTTCTACCGGCCAGAACAAGTAGCTATTTAGGAAATGCCTGTGTACTTGATGTCTTAAGTCAAGAATTGTGGATTAGTGAATTGGATTTATTTAACTTATAATTGGAGGGAAAGCGGTGAGTGACACAATTGGTGCGGTTTACACGTGATGGCTCAAAACACATGAATACTTTTATAGCCCTATCAGGTGATTGATTTTAACTTTTAATTTAGAAGGTTTCACACGTTGTTATATGTTTTGCATTATCTTAGAAAATCGGTTATTGCCATATTATAGGTAGATTTTTTGCACCCGCAACGATAATTAACTTTGGACTACTGTTTACTACTTTACTGATTACTTACAAGAAGGGCATCAATAAACTGCCAATGCGTTGACAAAGATGCGTCGATTGCATGGGTGATTACTTCGAATAACAGAAATAAAAAAGTTTAAAAAAATAAGTACTTTCACTTATTGCATACAAAACGGAAATTTCATAGGTAAAGACCTATTATTATTTACTGTATAATACTGTTGGCTTTACCATAATTCACTTTTAAATTTTATCCGGAATCCCGTAAACAAAATTGAAACGATTTCAATTTAGCTTGTCGAATTATTCTGTCCACGATCGTCCAAATAAATGAAAGCTAAAAATATGTTTATCTTCAAATATAATTTTGCGAAGAATATAAATAACATTAATAAATATGGAATCAACATGAAACAGGTAAACTCCTTTGAATCGAAAATCCTTTTGAATCTGTTGATATTTTGAGATAACATCAAACAATAGCAACTGAAGGCTTGAGTGATGAGTTGATCAGTGTTTTCTTTATCCAGTTATTGTGAAAAATGTCGGGCGCAGATTTGGACAGTTAAAAGGTCATGTATTTACTATAAATAACCTTTTATATATTTTTTTAATATTAGAACTGATACTATTTATATTTAATGAATGATTTAGTTAGTTCTTTTAGATGTCATCGATCATTTTTTTATTTAAAATCATGCCACGATATTTTAATTTGACATAATTCTTGTACCACGTCTTTTTTTTGTTGACGGGGTGGAAAATCCCTTCGGACCTCCGGCTCCGTGGGGATGTAGGAGCCAGGAGTATGTGGTGTTTCCACTAAAAATCACCCCGACGGCCGTGAGGCCGTGAGGAGTTGGTCGACTAGGACCTCGCGTTCAGACGCCCATGCCGGGCAGTCTTCCAGCGTATGCTGGGCGGAGTCCCAAAATTCTTGTACCACTAGTAATTCATTATATTAATAAGTACTTTTATTAAGATCTATCGTGAACGCGTGGGTTAATACCTATTGAGATCATGATTTCTCTAAAGATATGGAACGGAATAGTTTAAAAGTTATTACTAGTAGTTCATCTCTTCTAATTTTTTTTATGTTAGAGGGGGCAGACGGGTCACCTGACGGAAAGTGACCATCACCGCCCATGAATGTCTGCAAGTCAGGAGTCACTAACGCGTTGCCGGACTTTTAGGAAGGAGTAAGTTAAGTTATAAATAGTAATTTTGGTCAGAACATGGAGGGAATTGAGTTAATGTATATGATACTTACATGGTTATTTCCTCAGCAACAGTGGCTAGCATAAATTCTGTAGATTTGTCGTTAGGAATGACGTGGCACTCATCAGCATCAGCTTCTAGATCTGCTGATCTCTTGTCGAAACTGTACAAAACAAAAATAAAATAAGATGTGCCTGATTATTCAGTCTAAACTAGCATCTATTAGGTCTATAACCTATGAAATTGCCTTTCATCAGTACTGGTCATTTAAAATAAAAAAGTTTGTAATGGCTCTGTTTATTTACGTGTTTTTTGTTTGCGGCGGGGTGGTGAGTCGGAATCGGACCGACTAAGACCACACGGTGTGCCACTCTGCGCCCGTAATAGGAGCAATCCACGAACAGCTATAATTAAGACATCCGAACCCCTCCTAGCGGCTGCCCGCAACAGCGCGGGCACCATCTTCGGGTACATTCTCCATTTAGGCGTCGTCCGGCACACGCGGACATCGCCTCCTCGCGGAAGGTGGTTTCGGCCTACTATACCACGCTGGCCAGACGGCTGGGTAGGTTTTATTACACAGAGCTATTTAGCTCCACATAAACTAAAGCTTGAAGTTGGGGCTCTAAACTATAAAAACTACTCAGCTTATTTTTAAACATATTTTCCCTAATATATAAACATACATACACATAAAAGACAATAACGGACGGGAAAAGAGTTATTCCTTCATATAAATATTTGTATTAAATAGAAGAATAGTTAAAACCGAACTCAAAAAGTCATCATCAACAGCCTTTAACAGTCCACTGCTGGACATAGGCCTCGCCTTAGAAAGGAGGTTTTGGCATACAATACCACGCTGGCCAGACGGGTTGGTATAGGGTTTGTGTCGGCCCGACAGCTTGGTCCGAAGCTGGTGGACACTGCCTCCGCCCTAGGGCGACTTTTGCCCAATTTGGGCGGGGCCAGTGTTCCCACGAGGCGGCTGTACGCGGGGGTTGTCCGGTCCATGGCGCTTTATGGTGCACCGGTGTGGGTGGCGGCTCTGACCGCCCAAAATAGGGCGCGCCTCTGGCGCCCCCAGACGATATTGGCGGTCAGAGCCATACGCGGATACCGCACGGTGTCCACCGAGGCGGCTTGCGCCTTGGCCGGAACACCCCCGTGGGATTTGGAGGCGGAAGTGCTCGCCGAAGTTTATCGGCGAGTGGCTGACTTCCCTGAGAGCCCCGGCGGGGTGACGGTCCGAGGGGATTTCCACAAGTAAAAAAAAAAAATAAAAAAAAAAAAATGGTTTGTGTCGGAGGTAGGGGCGGCTGTTCTACGGATCCGTTCCAAGAACACCGCCCCTGGGCCAGACGGGGTACCGGCCCGAGTGCTGGCCCTGGCCCTCAACCACATGGCAGACCGCCTCGGGGAGGTGTTCGACGCTAGCTTGGCGTCGGGACGCTTCCCTGAGTGCTGGAAGAGCGGGAAGCTGGTCCTATTAAGGAAGCCGGGACGGCCTGCCGATTCGGTCGCGGCCTATAGGCCCATCGTGCTGCTGAACGAGGCGGGTAAATTGTTTGAGAGGGTTCTTTCTGCCCGCATCGTCCGGCACCTCTGCGAGGTGGGCCCCGATCTGTCGGACGCCCAATTTGGTTTTCGGGCGGGGCGTTCGACAGTCGACGCCGTGTTGCGCCTGAGGGCCGTGACCGAAGAGGCCGTGAGCTGTGGCGGCGTGCTGTTGGCGGTGTCATTAGACATCGCCAACGCAATCAATAGTCTGCCATTCAGCTGCATCAGGGAAGCACTCCACTATCATGGGGTGCCAAAGTACCTGAGGCGGCTAGTGGCAGACTATTTAGAGGAGCGTACCGTCGTGTACGAGGACCGAGAAGGTAATTTGAGGTGTCGGCCCATGTCGTGCGGTGTTCCACAGGGGTCTGTTCTTGGACCCCTCTTGTTGAACATAGGGTACGACTGGGCCCTTCGCGCCGATTTCCCCCCCGGGCTGGGTGTAATCTGTTACGCAGACGATACCCTGGTGACAGCCCGGGGGGCAAACTTCCGAGAGGCGGCGCGCCTCGCCACAGAAGGAGTCTCCCTGGTGGTCGGGCGCATTGAGGCGCTGGGCTTACGGGTGGCCCTAGATAAGACGGAGGCCCTGTTATTTCATGGGCCCCGTCGTGGTCCACCCCCTGGCGCCTCAATCGTGGTCAACTCGGTCCTCGTACCGGTTCGGGCCCAGATGAAATATCTGGGCCTGATCCTCGACGGGAGGTGGCTCTTCGACGAGCACTTCTGACAGCTTGCTCCAAAGCTGGTCGGCGCTGCGTCTGCCCTAGGCCGACTTTTGCCCAATATGGGTGGACCCAGCGTCGCGACAAGACGGCTGTACACAGGGGTTGTCCGGTCAATGGCACTGTACGGTGCACCGGTGTGGGCGGCGGCTCTGACCGCCCAGAATAGGGCACGCCTCTTGCGCCCTCAGAGGGTAATGGCGGTCAGAGCCATACGCGGTTACCGCACCGTTTCGACGGAGGTGGCATGCGCGTTGGCCGGAACTCCACCGTGGGATTTGGAGGCGGAAGTGCTCGCCGAAGTTTATCGGCGAGTGGCTGACTCCCGGGCGGAGAGCGGATTTCGCCCTCCGCCCGAGGATGTGCGCGAGTGGCGCGAAGCCGCTCGCCGAGCCACGATGGCTCGTTGGTCGTTCCGGCTGGAGACTCCACGCGCTGGCTTCGCCGCCGTGGAGGCTCTCCAGCCGGTCATCGCCGAGTGGGCAGGGCGGCAGCACGGGACCCTTTCCTTCCGGCTGACGCAGGTGCTTTCCGGGCACGGTTGCTTCGGAAAGTACCTGCACTCGGTCGCTAGGAGGGAACTGAGTCCCGCCTGCCACCACTGCGACTGCAGTGAGGACTCGGCCCAGCACACGCTGGCGGTCTGCCCCACATGGGCGGCGCAGCGCCGGGCCCTCACTGCAGTCATCGGAGTGGATCTCTCGCTACCGGCCGTAGTACGCTCCATGGCCGGTAGCGACAGTTGTTTTACCTTACCTGCGAGGTAGTTATCTTGCGGAAGGAGGCGGCGGAGAGGGCCCGGGAGGACGACCTCCACTCGGACCCGATCCGCCGCCGGCGAACCGGGCGGCGGAGGCCCGCCTATCACCGCCTCATGCCGCCCTGAGTGTGGCCGCGGGTGGACGGGGTGGGTTTCCCCTCCACCCGCATTAGTTTGGCCAGCCGCGAGGGGGGCGACGTCCGCGTGTGCCGGACGTCGCCTAAAGAGAGGAAAAATATTGAGACCGGATATATTGAGTCCGGATGTCTTAACAACAGCTGTTCCCGGATCCCTCCTGTTACAGGCGCAGAGTGGCACACCGTGTGGTTTTAGCCGGTCCGAGTCCGACACACCACCCCGCCGCAAACCCCGGAGGGGTGACGGTCCGAGGGGATTTCCACACCTTAAAAAAAAAAAAAAAAAAAAAGGGTTTGTGTCAAGTTTTTCTTCTCTCTGCAGTGCTTTTGTCCTGCGTATTTCGCTCCCTTAGTCGCCTCTACGAGACCCACGGCATGAATAGGGGTGGTGACACTCTGTGTTCTTTCTTAATCCGTCATCACACGGTCATCATAAAACTAAATGTGAATTTGTGCATACGCCTGTAAACTATGAAGATAAAACTTGATTAACAAAAAAGCTTTAATATTAGACAATGTGAAGAGTGTTTTGCTTTACATGATTCATATAAACTGTTCGGTTGTGACTAGGAAAAAAGAAAAGTTAATCTTATATGAGTATAGGTGGTTAAATGTTTGCAATAGCACGAAGAAAGTTAATGAAACTACATATATTTTGCAAGCATTTCTCTGAGAATAGTTATATTTTCTGGGTTATAACATTTTTGTTTATGACACGAACTCAGACGAAACTAATTAGTTTCGTCTCAGAATAATGAAGTCAAAATACTTTTAGTTTGGTTAGACAGCGTGCTCTATTCATAGTGATAATTATGGACCAACAGAAAATTAATTACGGATTGTTTACGCCCATTTAATTACATAAATATTGTTTAATTGAAATGGTTAATATTCACAGTGAAACAAATATTTATGTATATTATTATTGTTTCATACAGCATTTAATGTAATATTAGTATTTTTATACATACACATACGAGCTTGTAAAATTCTGAATGTCATAAAGTTTGTTAATAGAATCAATTAAATTGAACAATCAACAAATGAAATGGAAGTATTTTAATACAGCGTCGAGATTCGTGATTTCGATTAACGCTCAGTGCCAATATTTTGAAACAGTCGCTAAGTAGACCTACGCTTTTCATTAGTCTCGGTATTTCCAATAGGTTTTGTTTCTGAATTCGTTCACGTAAAAGTATTTTTTCCTTAACAGAAATCTGTTCTGGATGAAAGGTAACGCTATGTTCTTCTTTGTATCTTTAGCAATCTGTATGCAAAATTTTATCATAATCGAATGATTGGTATGGCCGCGCATTATGTAAAAGATACATGTTTTGCAACTGTGTTCTGTATCTTGTTCTGGATTTTGTCAGAAGGCTAGGATATCCCGACAGCAGCTGGTTTGAATCACAGGAATACTGTAACCTACCAGTGAACTAGTGTTCGTTCTCACCAATTCATCCGTATAAGAAATTAATTCCTGTTCTTCCATTGTATTATCTTCTTACCTACATACAATTCACTTTTGGTATACTCCTAATTTTCCCATCCCAAAGTGCACCGTTAACGACAATAGGCTTCGCACCTTGTTGTGTAGTGGGACCAAAGTATTATGTTATTACTATTTTGTAATTTTTATTTTAAATTATTTTATCACTAAATTTGAGTGAGAAGGTTCCTGTCTTTGGAGTCCTAACCACCGGTGTCTTGGTCCCTGTACCTGATGTCGGTGGTCTACTACTTTTTATATTTTTAAATGTTTTTTTCTTCTTCTGTAATACATTTAAAAATGTAATTAATATGTGTATATATTGTAATAAAGAGAATAATAATAACTTCACACATCTCACACACGGCGGTCTGATTCCAAACTAGTCAGAGCCTGTACTATGGTAACCAGACTGCTGATAAACATACCTTTTTATTTGTAAGTACATACATATTACACTTAGATAAATTACACCCAGACACAGAACAAATCATCGTGCTCATCACACAATTATTCAACAGAAATAACTTATAGAAATTTATTTGCCCGTCATTGCAACAATAACAATTCTTACTAAATTTGCCTTAACATGTATTCGACGCTCTCGATGTGTGTCGTAAGCAATTTAAGCTAATATCATCACGTTTATCTTGAGTTATTCAGACATTCAAGTTTGTATTTGTGGCAACTTTATTTGTAACAGTAGAGTTGCATTATTTGAACTAAACTGGTACACTAAAATATTAGCCTAATATTTGGGATGTAAAGCGGAATCCGTATAAGCACTTATGAAAATGAAAAGGATGGTTGTTGAAATGAGATCTATATTTTTTTTTTAATATGAAACTCGTGGGTAAAACTTGACTTGATAAAATATTCTGGTTTATTACAAATGGAAATAATGAAACCAATGCAGGTTTCTGAGACAGATGGCAATGTTAAGAAATTTGTTAACATACATATATATGTATAATAAGTATATATGTTGTGGTTTATAGTAAAAACAACGGGACTTACTTATGCAAAACGGAATCAACCCACACCCTAAACGTTTTGAGAAAAGCCGTATTTGTCTAAATTTTGTGTATTAAAAAAAATGTGTTATTTTGGCAAAAATTTGTTTGTAATATTTTATAAAGTACTATTTTCTGTATATAATGACTTTTCATTTTAGACTTTAATATTAATGAAAATAATGTAGCATTCTGTAGTCATCATCAGCCTATCGCAGTCCACTGCTGGACATAGGCCTCTAGTAATTAAAGATAAAACTAGGACTGCACGGATGGCGTAGTGGTTTAAGCGGTCGGCACGCCGCTTATTACTACGCCGAGTGTTGTGGGTCCGATCCCCACATGGGACGACACTTTGTGTGATCCATAAATTGTTGTTCTGAGTCTGGGTGTTCTTTGTGTCCGTTTCATGTATGTTTGTAAAGTCCCCCGCGACACAGGATATATTCCTAATGCGGGAGTTGTCTTTAAAAAAAAAAAAAAACTTAATGGTTCCTTTTAGCAAAACTAAATATGTGTCGGTTGGTCCCTTTTTAATTTACTACCTCAGCATAATTTTAACAGTAAAAATAATGAAAAAAACTTCATTTTAATACATATTTTATTGAAAAATATAACATTTTAATCTTTCCAATTACTTACACAGTTTGTCGACAAAAATATTTATTGAAATACCAAAACTCATTATCAACAGCCTATACTAGTCCACTGCTGGACATAGGCCTCTCCTTAGAAAGGAGGTTTTGGCCTACTATACCACGCTGGCCAGACGGGTATAAACTCACTTAGTCCAAATTTCACTCGACTTCAAAATCAGGTTGACCCGAAAAAACGTTCTAGATTATTCTCTATGTCTGCACTTCTGACAAGTTTTACATAAAAATCATGTGAATCTTGCGAAATAAGGTATAGTCTACTTTATAAGGGACTCCCTTCAGGGACAGGTTTCCCTGTTGGCCAAAGAGGTTTCGATAAAACATATGGGAAATATGGCATATGGCATACCTTAGATGTTGTAAATAGAATAATTTTAACAACGAACCAAGTCCTTTAAAATAAAGTCTAAATAAAGTGTTTTAAAATAAAGAACCAACCCGCATGAAATCTATTGAAGTCTAAAGTTTAAAATAAATACATGAAACCATGTGGCATGCTTTTAAAAAAAGAAAAATTCCCAAACTTTTAGATGGTCCAGTTATCAGGGCACATGGATCTTGCTAGTTTATTGAACTATTGGTTTAATGTGGGTAGGTAAACTTGTCATGAACATGTTTTGTACAGTCAAAGTTGTTGGATTATTTTGACTCTTACAGGGTTGATAGAAAGTAAATTTTGAAAGGTTTCTGCATACTTAACTCGATTTTTGCATGTGTGTGGATTGGTGCCTTTTTGTATAAGTAGGTTCAACTGATATACGAAACTAAATACTAATCATATTTTATATACCAGGTAAAATTATCTCAGTAACAGATTTTTCATGTAGATGACATACGATGACAAGATGACAAGACACACGATGAGAAGGGATGTAAAAGGCTTTAATGCTTTCGCAAAAATAATGTAGCTTAGTTAAGTTTAACTAATAACTTTTAAAGTTCTGGAGGGGAAAATCAGGGTCGCAAGTCAGTGAATTACTCTGTTAATCTTTCACTTACCTATCTTCATGATCCTCTTCATTACTCCCAGACCCAGTATTTGTAGGTCTATCATCATGAAGTGCTGTTTCTGCCAGTCTTCTGGTTTGAGCCACATTTTCTATAACTATGGCTGTAGTAGCACCAGTTGTTGGGTCCCCAGACACTGGAGGCTTCTTGGCTGCTCTTTGTTTTTTCGCACGCTTTCTTAAAGCCTGATGGTAAGGAAGTTAGAAATTAACATTACATTAAAATCAAGATGCTTCTAATGTATTATAGAAGATATAATATTTTGATGATTTTTGTAGCAAAAGTAAAAGTAAATTGTCCAGCAATAATAATAAGTGTTTTATTGGAGTTTCTTCACACATAAGTATTTACTTCAATTCAGTAACAAATAAAACTCTTAAAACAACATTTTATTTGTAATCTGATATTCTTTGGGGTGTTCAAAAAGAAAATGTCCAATACAAAATATTTCTCTACAGTTAAAATGCATCAACCCCAGATACTTAGCCATAAAATACAAACTATTTGACACTTGACCTATTTTTGAACAAGTAAAATTATGATACCCACTTTCCAAGTACCAGGTACAACATTGGCACTAGATACAACATTTTTCAACTAAAATTTTTAACTTGCACTGCGTCACTGTATACATTTGTATACAATTTTTAAAACTGAACGATGTTCGAAACATTATTTTTAAAATCTTGATAGTCTTTGGATATCAATTTTTAAGAGTCTTAAAAATTAAGAGTTGTACTTAAAAGCAATCTGAAGATTATCGCGACTGAAAGACGTAAAAACAAATAACACTAGCATGTTTATGAAATCACAGTCACTGAAAACTACGAAGCCAAATTATGTCCCTTACAACCATTTAAATTACAATCGATGAATCTAAAATTATTTCTTTACAAATTTATTCACATTTTTTCTAAATCTTAAAGAAGATTTTTATTAAACTAATATAGGACTAACCCTCAGGCATACTTCTAATAAAAAAGATCTGCTGAACTGAATATATAGAACTTCCCACTCTTCTATAATTTGTTATAATGGTCGCAATTTATTTCTGTACAAGCTGAGACCCGCGGTGTTACCCGCGTTTGTTGTTATATCCGCAGGCAACGCCGCGGGGCGAAGCTAGTCTAAAAAAATCGGTTGTCTGTAAAGTCGGTTTACTGACGATAGTTGAACGTGACAACGTCATAAGAAAATACTGATGGAATGGTTGCATTTTACGAAAACATGTAAATGTATTATTGTATAGCAGCTGTCCACGCGGACGCATCGCTCACTCAAGTAGGAGAGAGAGAGATGTCAAACGCTGCCGAAGGCGGAGGCCGATTGTGCCTCTTTGTCGCTCGTTGCGCGTTCTCGCTTGCACTTCAAGCCTTAAATGGAACGCCTCAGAGCGAGGTAACGCCGCATGAGTCATGTTTTTTCGTGCGTGCAGCCGGCTCCATCGAATTATAAGACGTTGTCACGTCAAAAAGTAGCCTAAGTTACTCCTTATGTCATCAGCTATCTGCCAGTGAAAGTCCCGTCGAAATCGGTCCAGCTGTTTCAGAGATTACTCGGAACAAACAGACAGACAGACAAAAATTGTAAAAAATGTTATTTTGGCATATGTACCGTGTAAACATACATTTGCATTTAGTAAAAAGCGGTTATTTTAATATTGCAAACAGACACTCCAATTTTATTTATTTGTATAGATAATATGAAAGCTATTAACTAATAACATCTCAATACTAAAGCTCTCAATAAATATTAGCATATCTCCTCTTGCACAGGCAAGTACTAAATCAATACCTCTGGACTAAACTTACTCCATTAGTCGGTATAATGCTTAAGCCGTACAAACAATCTACGTAGCCACTTGTCCATGTTACCACGTGACCGATCCTGGTATTCTAATCCAGTTATTGGTAATCTGAATGGAGACTGTAGGCAATTGAGTAGTTCTACTTGTTTATGTCAGTGTGGTATCTGTGTCAATGTTCTGTTAACTGTTACAACAATTTGCAAACCAATTATTTGCAGTTAGTTTCAATTTCGATATAAATGACGAATTCCGAGGCTAAATTTTGAATTAGTTTAAAAAGTTCATGCTGCTTACTGATGTAGTAACTTTAGTAATCCATTTTACTTATATTAAAAAATAATATTCATTGATTGTTTGTACTAACACCGATGGTTTATTTTAATACAATTTATATAAATAAAAATATCAAGTTGATTTGTGTCACATCAACAGCCTTTAATAGTCCACTGCTGGACGTAAGCCTCTCCTTAGACAGGAGGTTTTGGCCTACTATACCACGCTGGCCAGACGGGTTGGTACAGGATTTGTGTCAAGTTTTCCTTCTTTTTGATTTGTGTACGCTTCAAAAACTCAAAAAGTTCTGCACCGATTAAGTTCAAATATTGAGAAGATATACAAACCGCTTTTAAGATTATTTTTATCTATTTTTCTCGTCAGTTTTGTTCCTTACTTCTCATGAATGCAACCACAAAGTGCCATAGCGAAGCGTGACAGAGTACAGCTACTTAACTATAAAAATACCATGTAAAACATTCAGAATATTGTAATCTTAATCAGCAATATAGGGGACTCAAATTTATAACGCCAATAGCGCCCATAACATGAAAATTATGGGAACATTCAACGAGTGATATTTTAATGACTTCTATGTCCTCTAAGCGCCGATTTGAAAGCGACAAACCAGACAATTTTTCTCGATTTTTATTCGCTTGCTGTGTATTTATTAAATGTATTTATTTAATTAACTTTTAAAAATTTGGTACCTATGTATAAAAACTGTCAGAATAAAAAGAAAATAAAAAGCAGCATTTATGCAATTAGTGGTAGTATTTCACAAAAGCTGAATACCATTATGTCAGATATTATAATAGATATTGGTGCTAATTCTGTTGTTCGAAAACTCTCTAAACTAAACTAAAAATCACTAAAATTTAGTTTAGAACTGTCAAGTACTATGTTTTCAGAATACGAACCGTTATTTGGCGAGACTAAACAAATTTTTAGTGATTTTTAGTTTTGAAGAGTTTTCGGACATCAGAATTAGCACCAATATGTAAATTACATGATCCGATACTAACCTTAAAAATATTATAATATAAGAACATCATCATGATGCAGGGTATGTAGAAGGATCCGAGCGACGAGTAGATAACGTAGTTTTGACTATTGAAGAGGCACTCGTCAAAGTTTCTGTCTGGCGTGTCATTCAAGCCTAGGACGATGGGCGCGCCGATCGCCGCTGAGATCAGCCACACCAACACTATGGTGAACCAGACTCGCCGGTTGTTCTTGTGTTTCGCGTATTTAATTGGCTGTGTTACTGCAATGTACCTGGAGAAAAAGTAAATATTAAGAAACATCTTGTGAATCCTCTAAATGGATTTTACTATGTTTTAGAAAAAAATAATTCATAGATCTAATAAATGCACAGCTCACAGATCTAATAACAGCTTAAGGGTGATTATATTAAAAAGGAAAAATAGATTTATTGTTTCATTTTATTTAAAACCCTTTCATTTCACGAACTTTTGGATCTCTCCTCGTAACTGTTCGAGTAATTTATACCAAGCCTTTAGGATATACCTGTACGTTCAAGTGTAGGTGAATAAATTTCTCTTCACATCACCAGCCTTTAATAGTCCACTGCTGGACATAGGCCTTTTTTTAGAAATAGGTTTTGGCCTACTATACCACGCTGGCCAGACGGGTTGGTATAGGGGTTGAAGTGCTGGTTTCCCCTCCACCCGCATTAGTTTGGCCAGCCGCAAGGGGGCGGCGTCCGCGTGTGCCGGACGTCGCCTAAAGAGAGGAAAATTTTGAGACGGGGCCCGAAATAGGAGCGGGCCGGCGCTAGGAGGGGTCCAGAAGGCGATAACTACCTGGACCCCTCCTAAACTGGAAGCGCAAAGAGGGCACACCGTGTGGTTTTAGTCGGTTCGAGTCCGACACACCACCCCGCCGCAAACCCCGGTGGGGTGACGGTCCGAGGGGATTTCCACACGTTAAAAAAAAAAAAAAAGGGGTTGTAGTGCTGCGTAGTTTACTCCCTTAGTCGGCTCTTACGACACCAACGGGATGAATAGGGGTGGTGACACTGTATTCTTAATCTTAAATGTACACTTTCTTTGACTTCCTCGGCATTTATTCAATAAAAAAAAGTATCAATAGATACGAATCATTTTCAGAAGAGTCAGAGTTCAAGTCTTCGTGGTTCTATTGATGAGGTCATGGCTAATACTTAATAAAATTTAGCTACTTCCAAGGCAGAAGCCAAGTGGAGTGTTATTAGTTTATAGAGTAAAAAGTTAGCTGTCATAGTAATTGAAGAACTTACCTATCAACGGAGATGGCAACGAGATTAAATATGCTTGAGGTGGATGAGGTGACATCCATCGCAATGTACACGTCACACACGAAAGCAGGGAGGCCCCAGGATCCATTTACCTGGAACAATTAAAACATACGTTTATTATCTTATCTTGTAGAATTTAAACCAATAAATGCTTATTTTTAAACACCTATCCAGAAGATAACATTGTTACATGCAACAAAGAACAACATTGTTACATGCTTTTAGAAATATTTTAAGAAATAATAGTACCTAGAAAAGAGTGCCGCGTACTATTAGAACTATCCTGTGAAATAGATCGCTTAATACTGCAGTAAGATGCAGCTGAATCGGTCGAGCCAACGTTATTATTACAATATTTACGTGTTATATACTTGACAATGATTTGGTTTACTTCAGATCATGAGATGTGTAAAAGAAAGTCCTCAAAAAATATGTTTCCCAATTTATAAAACTGTAAAAAATCTTGAAAGGCATAATAAAGAAGATATTAAAATCTTCTATAAATCTTAAAGTAGCCTGACCCTATTGTATATTAGACTGCATGAATCCTTAAGCACGTCATGATGTATGATATCCTCAAGCCAAATACGTAATGGAGTGCCAGTGGCTCTGAATACTTGACACTAGATGTGTCCACGTCGCGCACATAAATCACGGCGACGTGACGCTGACTACAGTTTGTATTCCTATTCCCATGGTGTAGATCTGTACAAAAATGAATGTCCTCCCAAATGGCCAAAATGATCGACAGCATAGATGATAGTGCTTTCAAATTGTTTGCTATAAATCTATTAAATGGGTACATATTTTTTGCTTTTAGAGAAAACTTGACACGGTATGTTGCCCGTCGCTTTTAACTGGGAGTCATCAGGAATTATGCGAGAATTCCTATTTATTTTATTTTTTGAATAAAGAACTCTCATACTTGGAACAGTAAATTCAGAAAAACCAGAGAAGGAGAGGAGGAGCAGGACTCAGAACAACAATTTGTGGATCACACACAGTGTGGTCCTATGTAGGGATCTAGACCACAACACTCAGCGCAGTCGGAAGTGGCGAGGTGACCGCTTAAACCACTACGCTAGGATGCCATTATGATATTTCTTTTGTAAATGTAATGAATTTTATTGGTTAAAATCCAAGTTAGGTAAGGTAAGGATTTTTAATGCTTAGTAAGTATTGCCGCCCAAGGACATCTGCAATTCAAGAGTTGCCAGGCTTTAGAGTGCAAAAAACACTCTTATCTTGAGGATTTAAAGTTCGTTTTGATATAGGATTTACAAGCTATTCGTATTACTATTTAATTTTTATATAACCAACAGGTTTATCATTTAAATTTAAAGAAAATACTCCACATTTTACGGTAAAGATTAAGGAGTGAAGAATACAACTCATTTGAATTTTTTATGGCTTTGGCGCATTGCAGATTGTGGTACCTTTATTCAAAGGTTAATTAAAATTATTATATAAGTCTATATCATTCGTTTGCTTAAAACTATGAGACATATTGTTTATACGTTTTCTAATCATGCAATTTTTGTATTATATTAATATGATTTGTAGGTGACAATACGCCAGTCTTAAATCTCTGATATTCTTGTGTACTTTTGCCTCGTTTATAGTTCTTTGGTCTTTAATCTTACAAATACCTGCATACTATCGTTATTTCGGCTCATAAATTATCTGGAATCCGACAACATACCACGCCCAATTCCACTTCGGTTTTGCGGCCGTATGAGAAACGCTTTTAGGCTACGATTTTGTTGGTACTATATCTGTTATTATACTCATATATGTTATGTTAGCATACCACTTTTACTGGTTTAAAGCTAAAGAAATTATCTTTAGTCTTAGTTTGAGTCTTAGTCTGTCTTTTATTTTAAATTTATGGAAGCAGAATAACAAGCAATTTTCAATGTTAAATCTCAATATTTTATCATTATCATCAACAGCCTTTAATAGGATATAGGCCCCTCTTTAGAAATGAGGTTTTGTCTTACTATATCACGCTGGCCAGAATAGTTGGGACCGGGTTTTTGTCAAGTTTTCCTTCTCTTTGCAATGATATGTACTTCGTATATTGCTCCCTTAGTCGGCTCTTACGACACGCAAAAATGAATAGGGGTTGTGAAATAATCCGTCACTGCAGAATCTTTTTATGATGTATTTTAAAAGATGTAATTAATACATACAGTTTATTGCATGTAAACATCAGACAATATAAATAAATTATACCCAAACATCATTACAATTAAATTTAGATATCTTAGAGACACTAGGGTGTGTGGTACTTATGAAAAAAAATGAGAATATTTCAGAACGTACCAAAATTACTATTATCACGTATTTTACTTTTTAAATGTGTAACATAATATATTCTTTCACTTTCCTGTAATATGCGGGAGTGATTTCTTAATAAGGGACGGATGAGGTGTGAAGCTGGAGAAGTACCCACCATTTGATTTGACCAATTAGAGCACAGTTTATCTGATGTTATTCAATATCTGAAACTACGCTGAGTCTTGCTAGTTTTATTAAAAATCTTTTGCACTCGTCTTTTACTTGCGTTAGGTAATGCTATTTTACTGTTCCACGGGAACCGTTCCTTTTTTCCTTCTTTCAGGGTACCATAGTAACTATCTTGGCAAGGGAGACCCATGCTTGATCTCACATGGGCCGGCTCGATCGTAGTAATGGCAAGGCCTTACAGAAAACCGGTGTTGAACAATTTCTTCATTTCTCTTCGTCTTAATCGGTTTAGTGAGATTTCCGAAGCCCAATCACAAACATTCTAATTAAAAAAAAACTTGCTTGAAATTTACAAAAAAACATCTAAGTTCTATGAAATGTCAATAAACTTGTTGTAATTTTGGCAATATACTTAGAGTTGTGTTTGAAATTATTGAAATGGCGTAGTAAACCTAAACGACTATGGCTAAGATGATGATCCCTAGTGGTCTTTTCAATCATAGGATGCACATATAATACGCAACTTTAGTCTATTCGAGTTATTGTAATCTTAGTCCCGTTTCTCACTCGAGACTTGCAGAATTCCTTACCTGAGGTTCCTTGCCCTATCCGTTTTCTTTATAGCTTTGGCCTTCTTCTTGTATTTCACTGCTGTCTTCAAACAATTACATTTGGATGTCAGGTGAGCAATTGTTTTTTAAAATCATAATCATCATCATTCGTTATACATTGCTCCGATCTCAAATATATGTAATTCTGAAAAATGCTGGGAAGCTGGAATGACGATGATTGAGAGGGAAACTTAAAGTCAAAGAATTTACTTCTTCTGTGTTTCATTCTATGGTGGTGGAATCTGTTTACTATCGGCCGATTCGTAACTCATGCTGGCAAACGTTAAAAAGACTCCAAATAGGGAAGAAAGGGGTGAATACGCCGTAACCGGCTCATTTTTCAATCCCCTTTGGTGATTCCCTTTAGTCCCTTATGAGGGAAATCTTTTGGTGATCAAATACCAAGTAACCACAATAAACCAAATACCCACTAATCTAAATTCCATCAACGTAACAATATAATAAAAGAAAAGATTCGTTCAAGATTAGCTAACGAGTAAAGGATACGGGCATGTGTAGACCTTTCTTTTTCCTCTAAAATGCACAGATACGTTTGCTTAAATCCAACTCATTACTACAAAGCAGGTACATCCTTGTGATTTACACCAACCTTAATTTTCAGGGCATCATAAACCAATTTACGTAAAATATTAGAAGCAATTCAAACCATTTTTGGCAAATGCATAATGTATAAATGAATTATATTGTGTTATGTGCGTAAAATTATACCGAGAATGCCGCATGGGGATAAAAACCAAGCGATAAAAAGACGAACACTGAATTGGCATAAATATTTATACATTGATATATTCTGTGTTTGTCCCCACATGAAGTAAATATATATGTAATACTAATGAAAGCTTTCAGGCTTTCAGTAATTGTAAGTTTATCTTGTACGTATATGGGCGGAAATAGGAGGTGGAAGTTTGGAAGGAATAACATTAAATAGTGGCCGTCCCTTTATAATGTGCCAGACGGTACAGCTGATGTGAGTTTATTAAAAATTTATACTATACGACTTTTTAGGGTCTCGGAATAAGGGATATGCTGCCTGTGGGTGGTGGCTGCCGTTTAGTATGCGTTCTTGGGAATTATATATGTTCCCGAAGGAGTAAGCAAAGGCACATAAGAAGCGAACATTTTGTCGATTTACCATTTTATTTCCATTCACATAATAAGAGGTAAGCCTTTAGGACCGGGTATTTTAAGAATTAGATGGGAAAATTATTGTAAGTCAATAAGAAAGAAGAGTTGGTAAGATAGGAAGGCAACGGTAGGAGTATAGTATGGTATGGTGTGTGGTCACCAAATTCAATAGTGGATTTCTGGATTGGTGAATTGGATTGTATTCCATCATTAACAGCCTTTAATAGTCCACTACATACTTGTTGTCAAGATTTAATTCTATTTGCAATTTCCTTTCATATTTAAGTTCATTTTATCAGTTTCAAAAAAAGATATTTGTAATAAAAACCACTCTTTTTCCAAAATCTGTTAAATCACGTTAGTTACGTTATATAGTATATGAAACTTAAATATGATCTCATTTTCTGTATCATCTTATACATATCGCTCCCGTAGTAATATAGGGGCACATCTCAAAAATCAGAGGTTTGGAGTTTTTGTAATAAACGGACACAAAATACACAATACTACAACTTGGCTTGACAGAAAGAGACAACGGACAATATTTAAGCATTTCGCATTACTTGTGTCTCTTTCACACTTCCCTCTTCTGACCCGCGTCTCCCCGCTAGAGGGGCCCATTCAGTAAGTAACAATAATATTAACATATTATGTATATTTTGTACCATAATGTATACACACATAAACAATCACAAAGACATTAAACACACATATAACTTACCAATTTATAAGTATAATGTGTCACAAATAAGTCGTCACAGGTATTTCGTCATCGTATCGTATCTTATAAAATAGGACAACCACCTTAGAGAAGACAAACTAATAAAACGGAGGACAAGATGCCTCCCCTCACAATGGACGCACGTAATGTCAGCCGGATGGCCTCCAACAGGAAGTTCGGTGTGACGCCACGGATTGCACAAGTGTCCAATTTGATTTAATAAAGTTATTAGGCAGTGTGATTTAGGCTGTTTCGGTGGCGTAGATTTTTTATTTATCTACGATCAGTTAAATGGATTTTAGACTTTATAGCGTTCGAAAATAAATAATTTCATAAATACTGCAGTTTATAGTCATATAAATTATCCACTTAGGGTTGCATAACTCTAAAGATCTGTAGGTATCTGTAAAGCTAATTCTTAGCAATGAAGTGTAAAGCAAGAGTGAGCTACAAAAGAACGGTCTTAGTGCCAATTGATACCGAAAACAATAAGAATGAAATTGGTACCTAAAAAAAATATATATAAAACGATTAAATATTGTATATTAAATATATATCAAATATTGTATATTGATTTGTATATTAAACGATTGTGATTTTGAATTATTTGGTTTTTTTTAAGCACTTTATTTTACTACTCATCTCTAATAATAATATTCTACCATATTCACACAACGCTATCTACTCCCAAACTCAGCAGAGCTTGTACTTTGGGTACTAGACAACTGATATAAATACATAGATACTTATTATACATAGAAACACCCAGATCAAATCAAATATTAAATGTTCTTGCACTCAAGACCAAATCAAACATTAAGTGCATGAAGCATACAAATGTTTGACTTGAGCAGGAATCGAACCCGCGACCTTTGGAATAGCAGTCCGTTACACAAACCACTACGCCATCCGGACGCCAAATGGTAAACTATTTCTATTCTAGTAGCAAAATAATGCATGTAGGTTGAAAACAAAACCTTAAATAGTCATTTTAGCAGAATTGTCATGTAAACTCATTCTATTTGTGTTTAAAGCATACAACTAAGGTTGTTTCTTCTAAGAAGCTATAAAAGTAAAGTTACTATGGTGATAAAAAAGGTTTTTGATTCAGCGTACATAAACTCACTGGGCTGAATTGTCAAAGAATAATAATAATAATATATATCACACATCTCACACACGGCCGTCTGATCCCAAATTAGGCAGAGCCTGTACTATGGTAACCAGACTGCTGATAAACATACTTATATATTTTTAAATACATACATATTATAGATAAGTTACACCCAGACACAGAACAAATGACCGTGCTCATCACACAATATTTGTCCTGTGTGGGAATCGAACCCACGACCTCCGGTTTAGCAGTGAGGGTCACTAACCACTAGACCAACAGGCCCGTCAAATGTCGTAATGTTTTAACTCAAGACGTGGCTTTGAAGCAGTCTTTTAATTCCATAACATTATAGATATGTGATTATTAATAATAAAAGTTAATTAAAAGGTGGAGAATTCTAACTCCTCTCCGTCTGGCATTAATTAGATTCTGACAGCTACGGTCGCTATTTGGAATCTACCTGAATTGTTCTTGAGTCCCAATTCAGCTATTCCCTCAACAATATACCAAGTCAAGTATTATTTATAAAGCTATTTACACCATGAATGATCGCAATTTAAGTACGTTATTGTGCTTTCGTCCATAGCTTTGAAAGAGCGATTAAAATTATCTAAACGGCTCATCAGTTGCACAGAGGTGATTACAATGTTTTATGTCACTTTATGGCTTTGAAATTCTTTACTGCCCAGTGCTTTGATGTCCTCTACAATACATTAAATATCAATGGGCTATTTGATAAGGACAACATATTATTTTAGACACTCTTAAAAGCATTTCAATTAAAAATATTTTAACACGTGTCTTATTTTACTAAGTGATAATATCATCTCAGCCGTTGTTTGTAACAATTTAGTATTTATTCAGTGCGTTTTTTTTTAATTATGCTGCTTGAATTAAACCTGATTGAATATTTAATCCTAAGACATGAAAGTGCCTTAAAATAATTATTTTACGCTTTCACTTTGTCAGCCTGATTAATATGTTATATGAATTCATGCAAAATTACAGCTTTCTGGTATTTACACACTCACAGTCAGCTAAGAAGACGAGTGACGGACGAATATATAGGACAAATAGGCACCACATACCCATAGCGAAATTATAAGGGTTCCTTACTACAAAATCTTTAAAAGCATTTCGTACTCAAAGAGGCATACCTATTTTCTTATGTTTCAAGATTTAATCGAACAGCGTATGGAAAGCAGACGGTCATCTGATGGTAAGTGCCTACCGCCGCCTATTGACACATGCGACCCTAGAGACCCAAGTGCGTTGGTACCCTTTAAGTGCTCCCCCTCCCACGAAAGAGGCGAGGTTACATTCCTTAGTTTTGTGCATAAAAATCAATAAAATAATAAAATACAATTTGTTATTAGAATTAAGGTCATCTGCAATAAATTGTGTGTGCGCAGTGGACGAATTTTTAAACGATCAAAACTGTACCTAATATGTTTTATCTGCGTCTGTTTGTTTTAATCTTAATATATTGTGACAATCTACTATAATTTATTTTCAACTGACATAAAATGCACCTCTTTTCATTTAGTTTATAGTTATAAATATGTGATATCTTGACATTCTTGAATCTCTGAATATGAACAATGTTGTAATTAGATTCCTAAAGCATGTAATTATAAAATGTTAAGTATTGCATGCCGAGAGGCCGATAATGGTGAACCTTTTTTTTTTTTAACGCGGGGAATGCTTTTCGCACCATACCCTACGTTGGGGAAACGCAGGGCGTGTGTGGGACTCCCGGAGAACCGGTTTACCGGCCTTCCTCGGCAGTCAGGAGGAGTTCCAGGAACGCATCGGCGGCTTCTGGAGTCCTCTCTGCCTTACCCCATGTCTGAGGCACATCCCGGGGTGATAATGAAGAAGCTGTGCCACATTATTATATCACAATAATCATTTCATTTTCGCATTAAATTAATTTGATTTTGAATTCATTATTACTATAATACAATACGAATATAGACTTATAACGAAGGCAAAAAAGATTCTACGTCTTAACGAAGATTATTCTGTCATCGTCTTTACGTAACAAAAAATCCAAGATCGATCATCGGCAGGAGGTCGCAGATTTAGAAAATAAGATACTTTTGTTGAAAATTAAGTGGGTTAAGCAAACCTAATACATCAATGTATGTTCAGAACTTTTTTTTTAAATGATACTGAAGAATTATAAATTTGAATTTAGAGTGACACAACTACGAAACAAAAATTATCTCCACAATTATCTGATTGTCCACACAACTGGTTTTACATATTTTTTTGCAGTTATTGTCACTTTCGCTTCAAACGAGCGAAATGTATTTTTTAAGTTATACTTTTATGATTTCAAAAATCACGTCTGACCTGGTGCTTAACACGCATATACAATAAATTGGACTTTGTAAAAGCATTTGACTGCACGATGAAAATGACTGCACGGATGGCATAGTGGTTTAAGCGGTCGCCACGCCGCTTCCTACTATGCTGAGTGTTGTGGGTCCGATCCCCACATGGGACGACACTTTGTGTGATCCACAAATTGTTGTTCTGAGTCTGGATGTTCTTTGTGTCCGTTTCATGTATGTTTGTAAAGTCCCCCGCAACACAGGATTTATTCGGACGACCGGATGGCGTAGTGGTTTGTGTAACGGACTGCTATTAAAAAAGGTCCCGGGTTCGACTCCCGCTCAAGTCAAACACTTGTGTGGATGAACATTTGATGTTTGATTTGGTCTGGGTGTTTCTATGTATAATATGTATGTATTTACAAAAAAAAAAAGTATATATGTATTTATATCAGTTGTCTAGTACCCATAGTACAAGCTCTGCTTAGTTTGGGACTAGATGGCGTTGTGTGAATGTGATAGAATATTGTTATTGTTATTGTTGTTATTCCTAATGCGGTAATTGTCTTTTTTAAAGAAAAATAAGAAGAAAATAAGAAAAATAAGAAGAAAAAAATAATTATTTAAATCATTGTCGACCCTATTGTAAATTATTAAGTAACACTATCTGGATTTCAATTCTCAGAGGATGGATTTTTTCAATAACAATTTTAGAGACTGAATTTTAGTAGTTCCTATCAAAATTTCGTAGTACGTGACTATTCTGACTAATAATAATAAATGTTAAAAATAAAATCCACCGCCACGTCTATATCTTTGTAAGTTCGATTATCTTACACGACTTGGTTTACACGAAAATTGCTTGTAAATACGTTTATAAATTAAACGAGAAAATAACTATTCGAAGCAGTAGTTACATTATGGCCATTGTTGTTTAATCTTTAAACTAAAATACTCAACGCAACAGGCTGATACGATGCTATATTGTCATGAAGAAAAAAGTAGTGGGAGTATATGTCTAGCTCATCCAAGAGTGTGCAGGTATCAGAAACATTGTTATCAGAAAATCTTTGCCCTTGAAGTGATAAAAAATTAGTCTTAAGAACTCCTATTAGAGGTTATTATTATTAATCAGTATCAAAATGATGATGATATTAATTTCTGTAAGTAAATCTTTTCAGGTTTTTTTACAATTCGGACTTTACAGAAAGAGGAGCCGTAATAGTACATTATATTACGTTCTATTGTTTACATTATTTATAATCTATTTTTTTATGTTAGAGGGGGCAGACGAGCAGATGGGTCACCTGATGAAAAGTGACTTTTCTTGAAGGTTTGATGGTAGTCTTGGTAGTCTAGTGGTCTTGGTAGTATGGGTCCGGAAATACCGCAGACGATTACCCGTTCCACAGATTGGTTGCCTTATTAAATACGAATGTGTGTGACACAATTATTTTTAATCCACAGTAAGAATTACTAATCAGTTCTTGGTTAAAATTGAATCATCTAAGTGTATATGCAATGACATACTAAAAAGCCAATGTAAATGCTTACATCGAATGAAAACTATTTTACTAGGAATTTACATTTGTCAGAATATGTCTCCTACTGCCACAAAATGTATGAATATTCTTGGTGTCGAGATCTTAATCGACGTCCAGAACTGCAGTTATTTGGTAGATAAGCTTGCGGCTGCATGTCAACTAGAGCCTTTTGAGTACAAAGGCGAGCCTCGACGGTTGTTGGCGATCCTAAGCTTACAAGCGCTATAGAATATTCTCAAGGCGATTTTGTTTGCATATTTGTTCTAATGGTTGCGTGAAAAACTGTTTTGAAATTATACCCACATCTACTTTTACTACGAATGAATACTTATGTTTTACATTAACTTAACTACTCTAACTCACCCAGGACTGTGCAGTTTCTGAGTGTTCAGTTACAGATTACATTAAGCCGGTTAATCCTAAATTTAATCTATTAATTATTTGGAAACATATTTAAAATCTATTTCTATCATCATTCTTGTCCATGACAAGCCAGAACGTGTCACCTGACTCTCATTGTGACTTTTGTGTCGGAGTGGTTTTAAAAAGAAAACAAAAAGGCTTTGGAAACTTGAAGCTACATACATAGTCCTTCTTAACTTTTAAGGCGATTTGTTTATAAAGAGAGAGAGAGAGAAAACTATCGCAGAAAACATAAAACTAATCTTTGAAGCAGATTATTTATCGTGTCATTTCATCGGTGTGGAACATTTTGAGTATTTTAAGCGTACACAAACCAACTTAACATTTTATATATATATATGAGATTTAATACAACAAGAAACGTTCGAATACATGTCAGTAGTAGCTTCTTCAACAGCCTTTAATAGTCCACTGCTAGACATAGGCCTCTCGGCCTAGAAAGGAGGTTTCGGCCTACTATTCCACGCTGGCCAGACGGGTTGGTATAGGGTTTGTGTCAAGTTTGCCTTCTCTCTGAAGTGCTGTTGTCCTACGTAGTTTGCTCCCTTAATCGCCTCTTACGAAACCCACGGGATGAATAGGGGTGGTGACAGTCTGTATTCTTAATCTATCACCACACGGATCATAGTAGCTTGAGCAATATTAATTAAGGAAACCCTATGTATAATATTGTTTATTAAAAGAATATTACTCAAAATGTTCGTTATATAAATACATATAAGCGCGCGAATGCTCAACGCGAATGCTCAGTTTGATGACCCACAGTTTATCAAAACACAGCATATGCGTAAATATAATAAAATCACAATCATTCAAGTTAACAAGCCGTAAACGTGGACATAACGTAATCCCGTCCATTTCTGATAACAACAACCGCTTACAACCAATGATAATATCAAAAATGTACCCAAACACTGATTCCTACTGAGTTTATGTTGTAGAAACGACTCTTGAGGCAAAATATGATAGCAGAAATAGAAAAATGTTTGTGTCATGATACTTTGGGTAGACCATAAGCTGGAAGAAAAACTTTTAAAGAAAATTCATTTATTTTAATATGTTTTCAATAGTTTAATTGTAACTGACTTACAGCAAATACATATTTAAATATTCAGGTATGAAAAAATCTTGCAAGTTATTTTTTTATTTAATAAGGCCTTCCGTCCCGTCCCGTCCCGTCATTCCCTCCTGTCATTCCATCACGTCAAGCAGACGGGACACCTGAAGTTAAGTGACAACCGCCACCCACGGACGCAGGAGTCACAAATGCTTTGCTGCCCGAGAATTGCGGCACATAAAAATTGCACGATCTACCAGTCAACCTTTAGGTGGTGGAGAAAATATTGGGTTCCAGTATACCAGGGGCGTGCGCTCCTTGTAGGCAGAAATGCAGTGCTTTACTTGCTATTCACAGACATTTTAATAAAACGTTGGTACGTTTTAGATGACTTTAATTAATAGTAAATAAATGAAAAAACAAAATATAATAACTTAAAAACGCGTACTATTTACAAATAGCATAGCACCACACAAACATTGTTTGCTAAGTGTTTACCGAAAAGCAAGCGCAAAGCAACTCATGCCGTCGCCTCGCGCAGGACATTTGTTCGCATGTGTGTAGTAATTTTGGTGTCCGTGCACAGTTCGCATACGCACACACCCATTTATTTTATATGCAAGACTACAGCCGCAGGATACTGCAGTTGGCCCTTCGGGTCCCGCGCTAATCGTTGTCGTGAGTATTCGGGTATAATCGAAAGTGTTCGTTGCCTATAAATCCACCCAATTACAATAGTCAGAAATATAATAAATCATGTATGCGGATTATGAATTTTGAATATGGTAAGGTTTTATTTGTTTAATTAGCAGATATGTTTCTTGTTCGCGGGGGCCATTTTGATTTTTTCATGTGATAAGCATTGTTTACTAATTTCTATCCGCCAGTATAATTATAGTTGTATTTGAAAGTGTGTACATTTAACAGTTTATTACTGAGTTCCGTTGATTTTTTAAATTAAAAATAACAAGTTCTCACAATTCTCATTCAGTGAAAAGATTAAAATTGTGTCTAAAGGTCTGTAACTATCACTCACTTGGATAAGATATTTGAGGTGGCCGAAATCTTGCGTTTATTTACATTGGGATATAGTAATCTCAAGTAACCTTAACCTTGCATATGTGAATATCAGAAAATTGAAGATGACCAGGTGAGTAGTTATAATATTTTAGCTTATTATTTAACTTATTAGAATTTCCTCCGCCGCGATCTATCGCCGATCTATCACCGATCTATCGCAGTTTTGTCAGTGTTCCCGTTGAAGATGTACATGAATAGTAGTACATCTAAGACTTGTTCTGTTGGCATGGTTTCCGACTTAGAGATCCATCGCGTGGCTGTGGCTTAGCTAAAAATCTATAAAAGAAAAAGTTTTTGTGACCGACTACTCTGCCGCATACCTAGTGTCATAATCCTGTGCACGCCGCTGCAGTATACCTATACACTGATCGACGCGAGAACTAGTTCGGTATGTCTTCGTTACTGTCTTCGATGAAGACATCGAAGACATACCAGAAGAAGTGGTTTGTGTAACGGACTGCCATGTCAAAGGTCGCGGGTTAGATTCCCGCTCAATTAAAACATTTTTGTGCTAAATTTAATGTTTGATTAGGTCTGAGTGTTTCTATGTATCACATGTATTTACCAAAAAAAGAGTTATGTATGTATTTATATCAGTTGTCTAGTACACACAATACAAGCTCTGCTTAGTTCGGGGCTAGATAACGTTGTGTGAATGTGGTACAAGATTATTATTATTAGATGGTACTGTTGTTTTAAAATAAAAGTAAGTATTTTATTCATTGTAACTGGAAGTCGTTACATATGTATAAAACTATCGTAGAAACCCAATAAATCTTAACATATTGTGTCAGTTATACTGTGGTTTCATAGAAAACGTTGATGATTATAATCAAACTTCATTTACAATTTTATTTAACAATTTCTTACTGAACTGGAATATAATGATAAATATTTGAATAAATAATATTTTTATAATGTTATTTGTATTAAAAAAAGGTCGTTAGGGTGATCACGTAGGCGTTACCCTTTTAAACGAGCGTAGGTTTCCAATCACATCTAAGCGTAGAACAAAAATGTATTCCTGATACCGTTTTCTATACAATATATATTATATATGTATGAAGGTAAAACTACAGGACTATTGTATCCTTAATTTGAAAAAGTATGAGCTTTTCAACATCTTTTTCATATCATTATTTATTTAATATAATAATCTAAATATTTTCGAGTCGTTTACGTATCATTAATCGTTATTTATTTATGTCAAATCAATGTTTTTACGCACGTAAACTGAATGACATCATAAGGTATAAAACAATCTCCACCGAAGGTATATTCATTCGTTTACCTAAATGTCTAATACATTTGTAGAAACACAACAATTTTGGTTTTGTAAACTTACCCGATATAGGCACAATGCAGGGATAAATAAAACGATACCGTTGTATTATCATGCATATATATACATAATTATCATCAGCACATTTAAAGTCATTTGCAGAAGTTTTTGAGTTCTCTTCAACATCAACAGCCTTTAATAGTCCACTGCTGGACATAGGCCTCTTCTTAGAAGGTTTTGGTCTAATATACCACGCTGGCAAGACGGGTTGGTATAGGGTTTGTGTCAAGTTTTCCTTCTCTTTGCGATGCTGTTGTCCTGCCTGCCCTGTCCTCTCTTAGTCGGCTTTTACGACACAAGGGATGAATAGGGGTGGTGACATTTTGTATTCTTAATCCGTCACCACACGGACATATAATTATATGATCACGTCTTTTAGCAAGACAGCAGCGTATTTAACGTTCACATTTCGCTGAATATAGCTTTAATTCCATTTACGTAACAGAAGGCAAACGTGGTAGGCCAAAACCTCCATTGTAAGGAGAGGCCTATGTCCAACAGTAGACTGTTAGGGGCTTTTGATGATGATGAATAGGTGGCAAGGCTATTGCCGTCAAACGTGGGCATATATGTCTAAATAAACATTCATGTATATTTTTAAATACATTACATAGTCTTAATGAACTATACCCAGTCAACGAAAAATTATAATTTTGTTCAAAAAGTAGTAATAACTACAGATATTGTGACCTGACACTGTGTGTAATTTCATTGTAATTACATAACGTTGTTTTATGTTGTAATGTTATTATATTATACATAAATTTAATGCTTCTGATACTGAAATTTGTTTTTGTGTACGTTTTAACTTAATTAATCTGATATCACCGAAACAAGTCAAGAAGAAATAATAATACGCTAAAGATATGATATCATTGTTTAATTACGCTGGATGTTCACAGTTTGTAATGAATTACACATGTATCTGGTTGTCATAAATATTTTACCATTGTATTTATAATAAAAGTGACTTATCGTTTATTAATAATGTTTACAGACTTAGAATTTAATTACAAAATAACAACAGAAGCTATGGACAAATTTTGCCAAAACGACATCGAAAAGTTACGCGTTTGGACCCAAAACCTAGATAAAACTAAATGTGTGCCAAGGGATTTAACAGATAAACAATTAGTGTTATTTTATAATGCTTGTTATGGTGATATGGCGAATACGAAACTGTGTATAGAAAAGTACTATCAGTGCAGGAAAGACTTTCCTGAATTTTTCAATAATCGAGTGTTTAATGCAGATTTGAAGGCATCTGCAGAAGTTTTTGAGTTCTCAGTTTTGCCCGAATATTCAAGTAAAGGCTACGATATCATATATAATCGCCTAAACGACGATAACGTCTGGAAATTTAATCTAATAAATGAGATCAAGTTGCTGCTTATGACAGTCGATCTCTGTTTGACAAAACGAGGTCCTCGACCAGGGCTTATTTTTATCTTCGATTTGCAAATTAAATTCGGACATCTATTGAAAATGAATCCATTAATAATTCGAAAGTTAATCCTATATCTTCAAGATGCGCTCCCTGTGCGTATGCATGCTATACATATACTCAACGCAGAACCTATACTAGATAAATTGATGGGACTTTTAAAACCGTTCATGAATAAAAAATTCTTTGATAAAATTACATTTCACAACAAGAATGAAAGTCTGGAAAAGTTTTATGACATTGTACCAAGATCTTCTTTGCCTCCGATCTATGGAGGTACCCTTCCAAATACTCAATTACTTCACAAGAATTGTTTAGAACAACTTCACTCACTAGAGATGTACTTCAAGTCTGAAGAGGAACAGAGACTTGTGGCATTGTCTACCTGAAAAAATGAATGAGTATACTGTCAAGTGAAAAACGTTTACAATGTGACTGTTGTCTATACCAAATATTCTGTCGTAAATATTACGTAGCGTGCGTTTTTAGATATATTTATTAAGATTCAGTGTAGTCTGTCTGTCCCTGTGCTAAAATATCACGAAAAAATATATCTTTGTTACATGTTGCTTTACTTTAAATAAACTTTATCAATCTTTATCAAATATTTTGACTAATAAAGATATCGTATTATTAGCAGTTTTATAAATACAGCAGTTTTTAATCATGGTCATCATCATTTTCCTGATTCCCTTATTATTCGAAGTCGGCGCAATGTCTAACACAGTAAAGCAGTTTTAAGTGAATTTGTTTTGTAGCCAGTGGCCAATTCTTCAAAAAGAGGGAAAATGGGGGAGGACCTAAACGATATCACAAGGCTCGGATTGGTATTTGAAACTGCAGAAATTCGAAGGAGCCGGTCGTATAGTGTTTAAGCAACAGGGACAACAACTTTTTAGAACATAGAGTTTAGTCTATTTTTATTGAAAAAGTCCTGTGTGGTGACGGATTAAGAATACAAAGTATCACCATCCCTATTCATCCCGTGGGTGTCGTAAGAGCCGACTAAGGGAAAAAATACCACCACTGCAGAGAGAAGGAAAACTTGACACAAACCCTATACCAACCCGTCTGGCCAGCGTGGTATAGTAGGCCAAAACCCCCTTTCTAAGGAGAGGCCTACGTCCAGCAGTGGACTATTAAAGGCTGTTAATGATGATGATGCTATTGAAAAAAGAAAGAAAAAAAGTCTGCATAAACTTTACCTTTAATTTATTTATTTATTTATTTATTTGGTCAGCCAACGATTATTACACTAAACATTACAGAATTGACTTAAAGACTAAACATGTGTGAGTGCAATAATCACTTACAGGCTAACACCACATGCACTTAAAGTAACGGTTTTACAAGTTTAAAATAAATAGGATATAGGTAAATTATTAATTTAACATGATTAAAAACAAGTATAACAACAAAACAACCATTAATTAATTAGCAATTAAATTAAATTAAATTAATTCCGTTTTTTTGTAAGGAAAGAAAATATTAAAATAACATTTCAGATGAAGTTCAATAAAATAATTTACAATTCATTCAAAGTGATTGTACTTGAGTTATTCCAGTGAGTACTACACCAATAATATTATGCATTAAAACATTTAAAAAGTTTAAATTATGTAACAAGCTAGGATTAAATAAAATAAAAATTGTAATAGTTGTATTGTGTGTCATATAAATAAATAAAAACATATAATAAAATAAATAGAAATTTCACAAATTCAACTTGAGACAAAAATCAAAATTAAAATCAAGATTATAATAAAAATTTGTTAATTCTGAATCAAACTCACACTATAACAAAAGAGTGCTATAACCAGATAAGGTTATTATTTGTTTTGATAAAGAATAACATTACAGCTCGGTCAACAATACAATGCAGTCATTCATTTTTTTGTGTGAACTGGTTGATGATGCACTTATAAAACTTACTAATGCTATCATGGTGTAAATCAATCAAATCACTGCAGCCATTCAAAATTCTGCATAATCTGGGTATAAGTGAGTTAGTGCCTGACATTGTTCTCCTTAATGGTGGACACAGCGGTGTAATACTGTTTCGAGGATATCTAGACGGAGCCCTGAACCTTATAAGACTCAGTAAATCTGGACAATCGATTAGGTTTCTCACGATTTTAAATAAATATAATGCATCAAACACGTCTCTGCGCACCGACAGTGGGTGCATCCTAAAACACTGCAATCGGTTGCTATACGTGGTCAGATGTTTACCTTTGCCTGAAGATAATGTAAGGTATGACAGAAAGCGCTTTTGAACGCGCTCTATGCGTAACGTGTGCACGGCATAGTGGGGTCTCCACACAACACAACAGTATTCCAAGATACTCCTCACGAGACTATTGTATAACATAATTTTTGTGTTGCTTTTGAACTCTCTAGTATTCCTCATAACAAAGCCTAACATTTTAGACGCTCTTTTAACTATATTATCGATCTGAGGTACAAAAGTAACTTTACTATCGAAAAGAACGCCAAGATCTTTAATAGTTTTCACTTCCTGTATCTTTAGGTTATTAATAAAGTATTCTGACTTAAGGGGGTGAGCTCTCCTAGTGAATTTTAGGTGATAACATTTTTCAGTGTTTAGTTGCATTTTGTTATACCTACACCAATTAATGAGTCTGTTTAGATCGTCTTGCAGTAGTTCGGTATCACTAGGGCAATCAATTTTTCTGGCAAACTTTAAGTCATCGGCGTAGAGAAAACACTCAGAAAATTGAAAACAGTTAGGGATGTCGTTAATAAATAAGTTAAAAAGTATGGGAGCCAGATGTGAACCTTGAGGGGCTCCAGAAGTTATGCCACGACCTGTAGATTGAAAACCGTTCACAACAACAAAGAATTCTCTCCCCGTCAGGTACGATTTTATCCATTCGAGCAAGGGTCCTGTGATACCATAAGCTGACAGTTTATGTAACAGTATCTTATGCGATATCTTGTCGAATGCCTTGCTAAAATCAGTATAAATGACGTCATACTGTTTATTTACATCCATAGCCTGCACCAGCGATTCCGTAAACGTTGATAGGTTAGTGGCTGTGGACCTTGACGCAACGAAACCATGCTGTCGATCACTAATGTACAGTCTCAGATGTCGCTGGATGGAAGGACATACCATAGCCTCAAAGATTTTAGCAAAGGTCGACAGAATAGAAATAGGCCTATAATTAGATATTGCCTCTCTTTTATTCGACTTATATACTGGCACTACTTTAGCTTTTTTCCACTCTCGTGGGAACGTGCCTGTACACAGCGAAGTGTTATATATACGTAGAAGCGGGGAAGTCAGGGCAGATGCACAGGCAGATATGAAAATCGGTGGGATACCATCAGGACCCGGCCCTTTTCTAATATTAACAGTTTGCAGTTTCTTAAGTAAGCTGTCATAGTCAAAAGTTGGGTAGGTTAAGGACAGGCTGTTACTATTCAAAGAGTTCAAAAATTCAGATTCGCAATTAATCTCTTCGTCGTCGTCTTGAGTATAAACAGATGAAAAATAATTCGCAAAAAGATCACAGATGGTTGGACCATCGGATGTTGTACTCTTTCCATCGGTCATAGACAACGGGTATACACTGGATCCTCCACGTTTTGCTTTTACGTGCGTCCAAAAGAGCTTAGGATTATCCTTGATTTTGCCTTCCATATCTTTCATATAACTGGAATACAGAGTTTTAGCAAGGATTTGACATCTCGTAGTAATTAGCTTTAGTTCTATTCCATCTCTTGGGTTTTTATATTTCTTGAAGCGTACTCTAATTCTATTTTTTTCCTTAAGAGCTCTGATAATGTTCTTATTAAACCATGGGGGAAAAGGGCTGTTTAATGGTTTACAGAATGGCACATATTCATAAATGGCCGTATTTAAAGTTTTGTAAAAAAACTTTAACATGTCATTCACATCTCTTTCTGGAGCGAGTAGTTGATACCAGTTTTGATTATTTAAGTAATTGTTAATTTCCCCATAGTCCGCTTTAAAGAAGTTCGGTCTCTTACTTAATTTATTATAAGAGAGATAATTTTGTTTTGACAAAAATATAGTTACATCTAACGGGGGATGTAGTTTGTCGACAACAGTGAAGGGGGAGTTAGATTCATCCACTGAACAAGAATGTACTGTCGACAGAACTAGGTCCAAAATACGTCCCGAACAATTTTTTATTTTATTGTATTGGATAAGTTTATTTGTGTTTGCAAAATCTAATAATCGCTCGCACGCATTCGGCAGGGAAACGTTATTGGCACCTATCTGCCAGTCTATCTTAGCCAAATTAAAATCCCCGATTATACAAACAGGCATGGTTGTGGTATCAAATACATTATTACAATGCTCAATAAAATGGTCAAGTCTTGATACACATAGTGGTGGTGGCAGGTAAACTGCACAAAGAGCCATTTGACGTGAAGTATTATTGGAAAGATCGATTGTGACCCAAAGATCTTCACAACTACTTTGCCACATATCCATACGACGAGAGTGAATTTTTTTTGAAACAGCAATAAGCACTCCGCCTCCGTTTTTTTTACTTTCGAACCCTGTAGTTTCCCGGTCTCTTCGATACACAACATATCTCTCGTCAAATAGCTCCTCGTTAAGTATACCACTGTTTAACCAAGTTTCTGTCAAGATAATCACATCATAGTTCGCACAACATAAGCCACAATAAAAGTCATTGGTTTTAGTTCGAAGACCTCTACAATTTTGATAATATAATTTTAAGTTAATGAATTTTAGTAATAATAATTCATAATCATGCATAATATATTAAGATATTAAATATATTAAAAATTAGATAATTTTGTTCAGACTATTATTGTTCCTAATTAATATATAATCCGAACCTTCAGTTTTTCTGACAAATATTCTGCCATTTCTGACCCACACATACTTGTAGTTCTTTTGTTTTGCCTTAATCCTTGTGGCTGCGTGGAGGGCCTTGTTACTCGGTGAGAGGTGTTCAACCACGTATATTGGAGTCCTGCGCCCACTGATTCCCAGGTGTTCGCAATTGAATTTAATGGAGTCTAATTAGGTTTTTGGAGTGATTTGTGATTGTGTGAGATTTGGGATCTTGCCTAAATTTATATTTGGGTAACAGCACTTGACTACGAAAGACATTTTTCATTTAATATTCATGTAATATATTTTCAAAATTTATCGATTATTCGCATACATACAAATTAACGCTCGAGTTATAAATCGCCGATGTTACGAGTTATCGATCGATGTCATAGGTTCAATGTCAGAGGCGTCTTACGCAGTAAACATATTTTTATTGCGAATTCTTGTATTTGTATAACAATCACTCTGTGTCGATTTCTCTCATCATTTCTTCTTACTTTTACATTCAAAAGAAGTATGGATTACATGCTTCTTGTATATCTAAATGTTGAGTTTGTTTATTTGCTTGTTACGCATTCACGCCTATACCACTGAATCAATATAAAAAAATATTTTATCATTGAAAAGGTACATCATCATACGCAATATAGGATACTTCTTAGCGCGATAACGCGGCGGGATAAACTATGCCAATCTACACAAATAATAGGCTCTTTTTATTAAATCTAATTTTGATTCTGATTAATGATTTCCTTTTTAAATGTAACAATATATTTGGAAAACATCAATTACAAGTGAGGCAGATAGTACAGGCTGAGAATGTTCGATTATTCGATAGCTAGCCACGAACCGATTTTTAACAAAGTATTTATTTTTAAAACTTATACTTTTACCCGAAATATCCCGTTGAAAAGCTAGCCAGGTCTTTCTTTTTAATATGAAGATATTTTGCGTTCTACTTCCTGTACTAAGAACCAGGTACTGTTTTTTTTAAATTAAGTCTTTTACGTATGAAGTTATGTATGAAAACTAAAAAAAAAAGAATTTTTTTTAGCTAATCAAAGTACAGGCCCAAATTATCTATACAATTTTGCAATTTTGATGGCAGTTTGTTTATCCCTTTACTGTAGAAGTCTGCTGGACGGGAGGCGATGGAGTCAGTGAAATCGTTTTTAATTATTTTTAATTAAAATAGTCTAACTTTTGAAAACAAATATTAGAAATCTGTCATGGCAAGGTCCGGTGAGAACTGCAGTCAGTAAAAAATAATAATTATACTTTATATTTTAGAAAATATGGCAAAAAAAATATATGCAGGTTATATGGCTACAGAATTGCTTAATTTTAAAGCGTTAGGAATCGGAATATCAGAAAGAATATGCAGAAAACCAGACCTACGAATGGGTACTATTCACTTACTGTTAGGGTTACTTGACCAAACATTTGCATATCCAATTAAATTATAAATCAGCCTTTCCTCCATGAATACTTTCTTTTCGTATTAAACTATCCCAGAGACCTGACAGCCCTATAAAGGCGGCCATTGCCACGCTATGGCCAGGCTATTGCCACGCCATAGGACGAGAGTTTATATACATAGTCAAGTACTGGAGACAGGATTATCGCTGACAGTGTGAGCGTAGTGTATTGATGTGCTTATTTTGTCTACTGGTAAGTTTTTTTGTAGGTGTCTTTTTTGAACAGTTTGATTTCAGAACAGATGACGAATGCCAGTTATTAAAAAAATCAAAATTGGGTTGACAATTTTGAATATTTTAATTTTTAGCTATGTTGAGTTATTCCACCACTCCTATATTTAGTAAACATAAAAAGACATAGGTCAATCCTAACTAAAATTTCAGAAAGACTAACAATTGATTGATTTGGACCATAAAACTAAAGATTTCCTTTCCTGTTTGTCCCTTCGGAACCAAGATTTGGGATAAGGGAGTGTATGTATTTGTATTTGTTTTTGTACTGAACAGGAATTAAATACCATAACTCTCTTACTCTAACACCGTACTTTATTCATTGTAATGATTGAAGAGTTACCAATTTACTTGTAAACTAAAATACCACAAGTACAAACCTAATTTCGAGAACAGTGTGGTTATTGTCATCTCCCAATTCAGCAATGACTTGCCTGTTTGACTCAAGCTTACCAAAATGACTTTCCAAGAAGACCATTTTGACCAATACTCTGGAATGACAATTTAGTAAGATGTGAGAAATTTAGTTCTTTCATGTAAAAGTTTACATGAACCCAAAGAACTAATTTTAAAATACTTAAATCCATTTAAAAGATTTTTTTGGCCTGAATCTTTCGTTATTGCGCTCTCTAGCGAATATAGAGCCAACTTCGAATATGAAACATAGCTTTTATTCAGCCTTAAAATAATCGAGAAGGAAGCCCGACCACAACTATATTACTTAAGATTTGTTTCATATTCAAGCGCGTTACTCCCAAAGCCAGCACATCAAACTTAAGCTGAAGTTTCATGAAACAAAAAGACATTTTAAGTCCTTGACTTAAAGTTCAACTGATGAGGATTGAAATGTTTGATCAAACGTCCCTATCTGATAGTCAATCGTGTTGAAGTAGAAATACTCAATATCAAGTTTCTACTACAAGAGGTCTATCGTTTTTAATATCGTCGGTTTTTACCCTTTGAATTAGAAGTTATGTAATTACGTGGTCTCCACGTGATCGGAATTTGATGGTCAGGGTTGGCACTTAGCAGATATTTTATAAAAAAAAACTTACTTATTTAGTTGAATACTACGAACTGTGTTTCACGGGCTAAATACTCCTTTAATAAAAGTATTAAAATTTATTTATTACCTTGTATTATAGTCATATAGGTTCAATTAGGATTCTTTCTTTCTTTTTAATAAGCTGTGAGCATTTCTTACTCTCGAAATACGGAGGCCATGCTCCGGTTTAAAGTCGTTTGCAGATCTTAATGGCTTTAAATTGTCTTCAGCGACAACTTGCTCATCGTTTTACAGGCATTTGGTTGCGTAAGAACCTTGTCAAAATGAAGAAACTTTACTAAAGAATAATTTAGTTTAATTCACTTTGAATTATGAATAAATATAATAATTTGTATAATTATAATTCACGTAGTATGGTAATTGCAGAGTAAAATACAAATGAACAGATACAGTATACAAATACAAATGAACAGATAATATGACGTAATCGTTTTACTGAGTGTTTAATATTTAGTATTATAATTATTGATTGTAAGTGGTTTTTTTGACAGTTGTCAAACATTTCTGTATTCAGAAGAACATAACAAAGAAGTAACTTAAATAGTTTTTCACAAATTCAAATCACTTGTATACACTAAATTATTATTCCTATTTTCGCAGATTCTAGTTATACTGGTCAATGAAAGAAAACAACAAACTTCGATCTTAAAGCAATTTCTAATCTTCCTCAAAATAAAATCTTTATTATTGAACATAATTCACGAAAATATTTAAATCAAAATGTTTTTGATAACCCTCCATTGGAAACTAATGTATTAGAAGGAGGGACATTTTGTGGAATTTTTATCGTGTAATATGATTTAAGTGGGCCTCTGCGTAAATCTCGCCCTGTGGACAAGGTACGAATTTTTAGGGCCCTTTTGTAGCTATGCCTTTTTCGTTTCAGCCTTGAGGATAGGCGAGTAATGCTTTCATATTTTTGATTATTTATTTAAACGTTCATACACTGATTTGATTCCGAAATGCTTTAAAATAAAGCCCAGTCAATATTATTTTTCTTGGTACAGTAAATTCGTGAACTTAAAATCTTATTTTGAACGTGACTTGACTTGATTGAATTTGATTTCAAAATTGACTGATAGAGATATTATTTCGTCGAGGTTGACATTAATGAATCTAGTAAACAAAATAATAAAAAATTGCCCGTGTGCAACGATTTTTGTTAATCTAAAAATAAAAATCCTTTTCTTGTATTTTTTTTTATTGGAACGTCTTTTACAAATATTCAACCTTAACCCACTCGAGATACTGTACTGCGTAGTAAGTAAGTATGAAGCGAGAAGCTGATAATCGATTGAAGTGGCGTGCAATGGGAGAGGCCTATGTCCAGTAGTAGACTGCGATACTCGAGCTATTGCTTTTACTTTCTAATCTATCCGTATAAGCAATATCGCTTTCTAACCTCTGCCTTCTCATCTTGCCAGATTTTTCCTTTCCCATTGAACTCCCAGTTTTCCCATTTAATTCCTAAAGTGTCCGCTTGAAGACAGCAAATTTGCTCCCTAGTACGTAAGTGGCTTTAAAATTACAGTCGACAAAACGTAAAGGCTACATTCACCTCTGCTTACCGCTTTATATAAGAGACTGTATGTACTGAATTGCTTTCATTTATTTGCTAAATGTTTATGAAAAAACCAAAGCTAGCAACATTTAATATGAAAGTTAAAAATTAAAACAATAAAGTATTTTTAATTTCCAAGTAAAAGCGAATAGAACCACGGCCGGATGGTAGAAAAACTTTTATGAATATTTCCAAAAGAAGCGAAGGTATTTTGAAAGAAAAAGTTTGCCATGTTTAAGAATAAAATTACAATTAGGGAAGCCAAGAGGTCAATTCGATTATAGATGTGAACAAAAATAAAACTTCCCTCAGTTTTTTGTCTGTCGTATAAAGACGCTTTTATTTATCTGAAACAAATTTTGCTAAGTCAATTTAACTTTGGTCGGTATGCTAAAAGTAGAAATATTTTTCTTTCTTGACTAGCGCTTGGATGAAATCTGATAGAACGAATATACTTTGCACAAAATACCGAGGCTAATCTTATCCACAATTTACACTACAGCAGGCTCAGATCTACGTAAACAGCAAGCATGACACTGAACGATTCTAAGGGTAAGTTAAACATGGAAGAGTCAGGCAAATTGTAAATCCATTTCCCTCCGTAGAAAAGCCGAAGATTACATTAGCAAAAAATTTGGCGAGGCAAAATTTTAGAAAAAATAAAACGTGACTTACATAAAAAAAATTCTCATATTACGAGATGAATGCAATGACTTTTGATGTTTCTTATGATTGGACGATTATCTTAAGTCTCCAGATTTTCAAAGTGTTTTAGGAAAATAACAATTTCAAAAGTTGGCACGGCATTACTGCTTATGCAGACAATTCATTTTACAGATGTTGCCCGAATTATAAGAGCAGAACTATTGCGAACTGTGGCAATGATTGCAACTTCACCAAGAAGTATTTCTAAACGAACTTACTACAAGCAACTAACTTAGCTCAGTAGTGATTGCCAAACCTAAAAAACCAAGTCATACACTGGGAACTTAATTAGAGCAAGGACAACAATGAAAATATTTGTATACTTACTAGTAATGTCAAAATTATGCTCGTTTGATATGCATCTTTCTATCTCTATCAGGGAGACAGGCGTAATAGTATGTAGGTAATCATCAATCATCAACAGCCTTTAACAGTCCACTGCTGGACATTGGCCTCTCCTTAGAAAGGCGGTTTTGGTCTGCTATACCACGCTGGCCAAACGGGTTGGTATAGGGTTTGTGTCAGGTTTTCCTTCTCTCTGAAGTGCTGTTGGCCTGCGGAGTTCGCTCCCTCAGTCGGCTTTTACGACACCCACGGGATGAATAGGGGTGGTGACACTCTGTATTCTTAATCCGTCACCATACGGACACAACAATATGCTGTATTTTCCTACTTACCACTAGACAAAATCGGTAACCTAAGCCAGTGACGCAATCAACCAACATGTAATTGTCTACCAGCTTATAACGATTGATCCGCCTTGATTATTATTACATCGTATTGGATTTTAGGGATGCTTCACTACAACGCGCCAAAATTAAGGTTAGTTTAGTGTCGTGTCAGTTAAAAGATGTTAAACATTTATAATTAATCTCAACATCTTATTAAAGAGTACATTAAGGTGACTGCAAATTTTACAGAAGAGTTGGCAAGAATTAAGTTAAGGACTGATTTCACTAAATAATGAAACAAGAATGTTAAGAATCAATAAAACCTACAATAGAGAAACAGATACTGTTTTAGTCGTAACAGTAAAATACTTTCTAAATCAATAAAATAGTTACAATTTTGAAAAATTTCATTAGAATCTGGTGAATTTGATACTTTTTTATTTTTATTCCACAATTTGTTTGTAACATCCAAAGACCATTTATTTTGCCTGTATTTGCAGACCCTTTCGAAAATTTTTTCAAGAGGATCGCCATTCACAAATATAGTTTTAGTGTAGTCTGAGTCTAGGTCTGAGTCTGAAGTATCAATCTCTAGTGGACTGTCTATTCACCTCTTTATAAATATCTAGTTGTACCCGACCACGCTTCGCTGTGGCATATTGAAATTGCATTTTTGACAAATGAGGAACAAATTGACGTGAAAAATAGATAAAAATTATCCTTGAAGCTAAAAACTATAAAAGCAAAATTTGTATTTTGTATTAAAATTTAAGCTTAATCGGTGCTGAGTACTTTTTGAGTTTGATGTTGAGATGTGTCAAACATCATCATCAACAGCCTATAACAGTCCACTGCTGGAAATGGGCCTCTCCTTAGAAAGGAGGTTTTGGCCTACTATACCACGCTGGCCAGACGGGTTGGTATAGGGTTTGTGTCAAGTTTTCTTTCTCTTTGCAGTGCTGTTGTCCTGCGTAGTTTGATACCTTAGTCGACTCTTACGACACGGGATGAATAGGGGTGGTGACATTCCGTATTATTAATCCGTCACCACACAAACCAGCTTAATATTTAATATACATAGATCAAACCGATATTCATATGGGCAGCAGATTTATAAATAATATCTCCAGGCTGCTACACCTGCATGCTAATACACCATCATTGGCTCTTCACATACGAGCACTTCCCATAAGTACAATAAGTTAGGAAAATATGTTAAGCTGCGTATCAAATACATTATGTAAATGAAAGTCTGTGTTTTCCAATAATCTGAATTTTGACTAGCTTGCGTTCATGAATATGCTAATGAATCCTTCCTTGCCTACCTTTATATTTTTTGTATCGGTTAGGATATTTCAGTGTCTTTTAAACGTGTATACAAAGTGTATAAAAGAATCGACTTGGGCCTTGTAAATCACGGTCTTTTACTACTTTTAAATTGAGTTGCAAGATTTTTTGTTGAACAGACATAACAATTGTTTATAGTGATTTAAGATCTCTAATCTAGTGCTATGCAAATTCCCGTATTTAAAACGATAAGAGAGATTTTTTGTCATGAAAGCTGTTCCATAAAAGAAAGTTTTAATGTTATAATTTCAAAAGGCGCTAGATTTGTACAAATGATTCTTTATATAATGTTTAACACTGTTTTCTGAGCTTTTTTTTAGACGAGCAGAATTTTATAGACTTCTTTTAATATACAACTACTTTGTATTTAACTTTTAGATCATCTGGCAATTGGCTTCATATGAACAGAGTTTTTACACCGCTGGACGTAGGCCTCTCCTTAGAAAGGAGAATTTGGCTTATTAGCCAAAAATTTGTTCACATATCTGTAAGCCATCCAGCCAAGGGTTGACTCCGAGTTAAAAAATGATTTTTAGAGAGGGTATATCTTAATTATTGTTTTATCTGTATTTATTAAAGTTGGGGTTCTATATAATTTAATAAATAACCTAAATTTTATACGTTTACATTAAATAGATTATTACATTATTTTTATTTGATTATTGGGGCGTAGTAATAGAAAAACAAACACTGACTGCACGGATGGCGTAGTGGTTTAAGCGGTCGCCACGCCGCTCACCATTACGCTGAGTGCTGTGGGTCCGATCCCCACATGGGACGACACTTTGTGTGATTTACAAATTGTTGTTCTGAGTCTGGGTGTTCTTTGTGTCCGTTTCATGTGTGTTTGTAAAGTCCCCCACGACACAGGATTTATTCCTAATGCGGGAGTTGTCTTTAAAAAAAAAGCCTCACTTTTCTGTTAGAAAACCTACAGATTTATGTAACATATGAATAAATTTCCTTCAAGATAAAGGTAAAAAAGATAACTAAATTTAAGCTTTATCAATATTTTAATGGAAACAAGATTAACTTTATTCTTCATATTATTTTCCTTTGAAAAAACCGTAAGAAAACACATACAAAAATTAATGGACTAGGTAATACGAGTAATAAAAGTAACTTAATCACATCATCACATCAACAGCCTTTAATAGTCCACTGCTGCTGCTTTAACTTAATAATAATAATTTATTGACCAAACGTTCAGAACACGAAATTCAAATAAAGACTCATTAACGTTACCAAGCAAGCTGTGCCCGAACCAAGTCTGTTTGGACGTCTTCCTACAGCTTACAGTTCGTCCTAAATTCGGCAGTTTTAGTTCGGGTCGATGTCGGTTGAGCGCAGTATGAATCATCCTTTATTCGGACCACGTCCGCCGCGCAAGGGCTACGGATATTACGTATCCGAGCGCGCGGTCATTCGTACCCGGGGTGTTATTGCACGGGTTATTGAGTTATCTTGCTTACACATTGTTAGTAATTTGGGACGATTTATTTTCTTTGGAAAGGATAATGAAGAATTAGGCTGAAATGTATCAAGTACATAGTACGTTTGTTCAATATTTTTTGTACTACATACTATTACAGATTGATGATGGCAACCCTGATAACTTTATGGGGATAACGTTATCCATACATAATTAACAGGCATAGATTTTCAATGCCCTAAAAACTACCTCTCAAACAATTTACCCGCCTCGTCCAGCAGCACGATGGACCTGTAGGCCGCGACCGAATCGGCAGGCCGTCCCGGCTTCCTTAAAAGGACCAGCTTCCCGCTCTTCCAGCACTCAGGGAAACGTCCTGACGCCAAGCTAGCGTCGAACTCCTCCCCGAGGCGGTCTGTCATGTGGTTGAGGGCTAGGGCCAGCACTCGGGCCGGTACCCCGTCTGGCCCAGGGGCGGTGTTCTTGGAACGGATCCGTAGAACAGACGCCCCTACCTTCGAATCCCGGACGGGCGGAACATCATCCTCCTCGTGCTCCCCGTCGTCTCCGGCCAAGGAGGCCATCGCCGGGGGAGTGTGTTCGGGAAAAGGCCCTCAACCACTTCTCGCAGGAAGCTGGTCTGGAGAGTCTCCGTAAGGGGGGGGGGGGGGGGGCCGACGCGCGGAGCTTTTGTCGCGCCGCGCGGTAAGGCCGACCCCAGGGGTCACGATTAAGACCCTCCAGCATCTCCTCTCTCTTTTCTTCTTTGGCGCGGCTAATGGCCAGCTTCAGAGTTTTCCGCGCCTGTCGGTACTCCTCATGAAGCCGGTCCTCCTCACCGTCTCCACGGTGACGCCACCGACTGCGCGTGTAGGACCTCCGGGCACGTGTACAGGCCGCACGGAGGTCCGCCAGCTCCTGGGACCACCAGTAGACCTCCTTCCTTGGAGGCCGACGACCTCGAATGCGGGGCATGGCCGCATCGCAGGTCGGAGCCTGAGGAGACAGCCACGAGTGAATTATGGCTGCCTTCTCTTGTAGGTCCCGGTTCAGTCTGGCAACAGCCCACCGCGGAAAGCGGGATAAACGCCGCGCCACGTGACCCCTACTGGAGTCCTGGGTCCGGGAGAGCTCAAATCGGATATAGAGATGATCCGAGAGCGTCTCAACCTCTTCCAGGACACGCCAGTTCCTTACTCGTGCGGCGAGGGCAGGGGTAGCGAACGAAAGGTCCACTATCGACCCCCACGCAATGGACTTTGCGTTGAAGTCCCCCAGCACAAGGACGTGCCCAGACGCTAGTCGCCGTATCGAGGTCTCCAAGCTGGTTACTTGACACAAACCCTATGCCAACCCGTCTGGCCAGCGTGATATAGTAGGCCAAAACCTCCTTTCTAGGGAGAGGCCTATGTCCAACAGTGGACTATTAAAGGCTGTTGATGATGATGATGATGTTGATGATTAAGTATAATTAGTTTACATTCAGCACTCTTCTCGCTTGTAATAATATAAACCCAAAAGTTTCCTTTCACAACTGCAAGTCAATGTTAATATTTCAATGCAATGTACTAAAGATTGGGATTCCAAAAAAAAATACAATAATACACAATAGCGATTTATTTCTTGAATCAACGTTAAAAATAAACTCATAGTTAATTATTTCCAGTCTTAAATTTAACTTTACTTTAACACAATTAGCACCTTTGTATTTAATATTTAAAAATATATTAACTTCAGGAACTACAAAAAGTAATTTAACTTAAAATTCTTCTGAATAAGTTAACTTTTAGGGCTTTTTCTTCCGCATGTTAAGAACTCAATTAAAAAGTCCAAGCTTTTGCATATATTCTTACTCAAACTTCCCGATATATTACATTGTAAAATTAAATTAGTCCATAATATTCAAAGTCTTAATTTTGTAGCTGCATGCAACAAAATGCTGGTATATTCGCATGTAAAATGCATGCACTAATGTATTATATAACCTGTACTTACATCGGAAAGTCTCAAGCATATTGCACTTTGTATGATCACCATGAGAAAACATTATTTGAACTAAATTATCGTATAATTCTAAGGATATTTTGATGAAATATTCATTTCACCAGATGTTTCATAAATACAAATAATTCGATACTTCCAATTTTATTCCGTCTTTTTCATTCACGTTATATGTGACTTGTTAAAAAGAGATAATTATTGTTCAGAATAATACAATTTTATTCAAAGTAAGTTTTTCTCTGCTTAGCACGATAATTATATTTTTGTTTATCTAGCATAAGAACTAATTAAATCAGTTTATGACCTAAACTTTTGAGAACATCTTTGTGAAGTTTGTAATTCCCAAAGATATTTTTAAATGATTCTTAAAAGCTCAAATTTATTCCATCATCTTGGCCCATAGTCAATTCATTGATCAAGGACTTCTGTTCCGCTGACATCGAACTCCTGAGGCTAGCCACGCAAGTTTTGCTTCTTCTTAAAGGTGGTCTACCTCGGATTCTTCCTTCGTATTTGTGCCTCTTATGATTTAATGGACTCTCGGAATCTGAAAGCTCGTCGCATTTGCGTTTCGAAGACGATGATGAAGAGTTCAAGGATGTTGATCTGTGAGGTGTTGTAGATGCTGAAAGTTGAGATATATTGTTAATTTATATTATTACGGTATACAGAAAGATGGATCAGAGCTTACAAAAGATAGTTATAATATCTTAATTTTTTTTCAATAATATCTTTATTTTTCAATAAAATGACACTTTAAATATTAATTTGTGGTTGAAGCCTCTTTTTAAGCAAACAATGCCTGTGTTAGGACACTCCGCTCTTCCATAACTAAATGTAAATTAAACTATTATGTGTCTATGAGCTGTGTACGTGTTGTGTATGCATGTGTGTGTGTTCGCGTGTGTGTGCATGTGTGTGTGTGTGTGTTGGTGGGTTTGGGTTAGTTAATGTCTTGTAAGTATGTTTCAGTAACTTCATAGGCTTTAGCCAGGCCGTTACAAGTTTCTTACATTCATACCAATTTTTATTATATATATTTATTTCTTTGTTTATTCTATTGTATAATTTGGCAGCGCGTTTAGTGTATTCTCTGTTAGCAATTTTTTTTGTTTTTTTTTTTTCAAAATTATCAGATAGTTGGTGAAAGTTATCACAATTTATTGACACTAATGAAATGGGAAACGAGTTTGGTTGGTAGAAGAAGTTTCACACAAACTTCCCTGTGACTTATAAACACTCCAGGACTTACGCTTTTGATTAAGCATGATCATAAGCAAATGTTGAAATTCGAGGACCTGAAATAATACCGTTTAAAAACTGTTTGAGGATATTATAATTGACATGTTTTAAAGATTTTTTTTTTTGTAGTTTATACATAAAATTATATAGTACCTACACATTCATGTGCATTTATTTTATGGTATTGTGTTAGTTTCATTTTTTAAATAAAGACAACTTCCGCTCAAAGAATATATGTGTCCTGTATTGCAGGAACCTTGACAAACATTCAGGCAACGAACACAAAAATACCTACACTCAGAACAACAATTTCTGGATTACACAAACATGCGCTGTGCGCAGTAAGAAGCGACGAGGTGACTGCTTAAACCACCACACCATCCGTACAGTAAAAAATTACTATTAAATAATTTCTATATAACGTTAAAAAAAGTATCACTAACTTCTATTTGCCCACATCAAGAGGATTTATAATATTCTGTATTCTTCATTCGTGTGATATTATTTCTTCAAAGTTAAATGGTATTAAACGAGAAATATACACTCCCGTTTTTGGCATCGGTGGTAATTCAAGCTGCAAAATTGTCTAGTGTTGTGTTATTGCCAAAATAAACGTTTTTTCTTTCTTACTTCTTCTTTTTTTTCTTTCCATAAAAATAAAAGGACTACCCAAATCTATGCATGGAATGAATGGAGTTCTAAGGTAAAAACATAAAAACTTAAACCAAGTTAAGAACTTTCTTATTTTCTTAAGTCGCCTAAAAAGATATGATTACATCCATCATATTCCGGTTTGACCTAATAAAACAAAGTTGGAAACATATTTCATTAAAATGTCAAATCCGATACAAAAACATCGCTATGCGAAAGAGATAGCCACCCTTCGCCGGCGTAACAAAAGCATAAGTCTGGAAAGTAATAAATTTTAAAGAAAAAAAGATTTGCAAAAAAGGCGGTAGAGCGTGGTGCCTCGGAAAATGATTGAAGCGAGCCTTCTCATGAATAGAAAAATGCAATATTGTTAGATACTTGACACAGAACGGAATCACGAGCCGTTGCAAAATTTACAATTTGAATTTTACTTATAAAGACTTGCATTGAAAAATGAATAATCGAGATTCATAGACACTGAAACAGGCATTTTTATATATAAAAACTTTAAAGTTTAACCCTCCTGTAATTTACTTGCTCACGTTGTCAATTGTTTTTCGACAATCATAAATTTAGTTTTTAATATCCAAAAGTCGACGCTGGACATCGGGTTATTCCAATGTTACATAATTAAATATCAAGTGGATATCGCTTGGTAACTAAAATATCTCTGCTGTTTTAAGAGTACAAAAATAAGAATTACTTTTGAAATATTGTGCTACTTAGAAATACTCTGTAGAGTAAACTGCCCGTGAAGAAAATATGCTGGTCAAAGCTTGATGCGACCGAGACGAACATTTTAAAATAACGTTATTATTAATTAACTTCATTATTCACCAGCCTTTGTTTCTGTCTTCGTTTGCCTTATTTAGCATATGTAAAAAGGGACAAAAGCCAAAAATATTTGGCTAAAAGACACACTAAGACAGCACCTGGTAATATTCCAGGTCACTCGACATCCAATACCAAAAGTTTTAAACGATATCCATCCAAGTTTTGGTCGTTTCGGATGGTCATAAAGCTGCTTTGTAAAACTTGTCAAGTTCTTTATAAGTTTCGATTGTGAAGTTCCCAACAGGGGAGGTTGAGCGTGACGAATTATAACTTTATGGAACGTCGGTTTTTTCCTCTAGTGCAATGCAAGGGAATTAATTTGACGAATTTAGTGAAATGGGCATTGGTTTGGCTGTTTTTGCTATCAGTGATTTTTTGATTCATAAATGGCTGAGTTCTGCCGAAGTTAGTTTATGCCTATCAAGACATTTCTAATAAATCGAATTATGAGGGCTTTTAGTTGAACAAATTGGAAATAATTTGAAAACCCATATAAGTGTTTTATTTAGTTTCTGTTTAACCTTGAACTAAAGAACGAAAGTTTTGCGGGCGTTGCTCCCTACACTTAAATCAGGTTAGAGTTTTACTTACAATGTATAATTTTTAGGACGATCACAATGCAAACCCCTAGCAAGTCTCATATTGTTCTTTTACTTCACTCGACTTAGCTGACTTAGCTAGGGCGAGTAGTATTGTGTCAATTTAAATATCAGGCGATCAGTATTTGCGAGTCTCTAACATAATAAACGTACAAAGTTGTCTATCATGGTCGTTCTTAACTTTGATAAGATCCTGTGAAGAGACCTGCTTTCAGCTGAGTAATATTAAATGATGATGATGATGAACTGAAACTCTAAGTAGCTATTACCAGAGAATCCCAGTGCTGTAACCACTAGAAAAGTAAACTAAACTAAGTAAACTAAACTGACTAAGTATTCCTTTAGTTAATCGGTTGTTGGATATCGTAATAAATATAATTTATAAATGTATTATTGAAGTTTAAAAGTTAGTACAAGTTTTTTTTTTGTCTACTTTTATTCTTCTTGTCTACTTTTATTTACTCCTAAGGGGAAATGTAATTTAAGTTATGATAGCATATATAGGAGTGCACGGATAGCGTAGTGGTTTAAGCGATCTACAACTCACTACTGCGCTGAGTGGGTGCGATCCCCACATGGGACGACACTTTGTGTGATCCACAAATTGTTGTTCTAAGTCTGGGTATTCATTGTGTCCGTTTCATGTATGTTGGTAAAGCCCCCCGCGATATATTCCTAATGCGAAAGTAGTCTTTTAAAAAAAGAAAAAGAGAGATTTCTTTAAAAAGAGTATATGTATTTTATATATAGTGAGTTCGTACGTCATTATGATACTTCTGGACTTACAATATTTAATGCACTACAGTAACAGACTAAAAATTATGAAACTAATGAGAAAACGTGAGGCGTTTATGAGCGACGGTAGTTACTTACCATCAGGTGACCTATCTGCTTGTTTGTCCCCTCTATCATAAAAAACATATTTCAATTATCCTTTAATATTAAAAGTGCAACATATACGGGTATTTCCAATAATTTGACTGTCTTTGACCGACAACTATTCGTTTGTCTAATAGGTTTAACGAGTAAACTTGATACAAAACTTTCAATTGTTGATGCAGAACGGTAATTGCACGGATGAAGTAGTGGTTTAAGCGGTCGCCACGCCACTTACTACTACGCTGAGTGTTTTGGTGACGACACTTTGTGTGATCCACAAATTGTTGTTCTGAGTCTGGGTGTTCTTTGTGTCCATTTCATGCATGTTTGTAAAGTCCCCGGCGACACAGGATATATTCCTAATGCAGGAGTTGTCTTTTAAATTAAAAAAAATTAGCTTAAGTGGCTAATTTACCTGTTGCAATACAGGTAAATTAGCCACTTAAGCCATTTTTTATTTATTTAAAAGATTTATTATTTGTCTTTGTAAAAATTTAATGGCTGTTATTGAACGTAGTATAGTTTTATTTTTCTTTAATTTTAAAAGAGGTTTGCCAAAAATAACATTTCTCAACGTTGACAAAACTCAACCAAGAGATTCCCCTTCTACATCATCCCACACTTTCCCATAGTAAGCTGAATTCGATACAACCCTAAAGTACTCTCATTTTACTAAAAGCCACGTAAACACCGCCCATTCGTTGAGATTTGAAATTCACTCCTATTTTAATATCAAAAGGTCTATTTTTGAGCAAAAAGTTTTGTGAAGAAGTTTTGATCGCTAAACATGATGAGGTTGTCAATATTTGGCCGAAGTGTTTACCTTCTGCCTGGGGGCGAGTTAATGCGTTGATTTAAAGTGTAATTATAGGAAAATTGTCGAAGCCCTAGAATATTATTATTGGAAAATTGCTTGATCGTTTAGAAATAGCTTTTGAAAAGCGTAACTTAAAAGGTCAATGTAAATTAATTCAATTATTCAATAACAAGATGCCAAGGTTACGATATTCTTTTGTTATATCTTACTTAGAAGTTACTAATAAATATTGGGCGATCTAGATTAAACTGTATTATGTTAAGTCAAATTAAGACGTGAAAATAATTTGGAGAAGTATTTTTTATCGTAGGCAAAAAAATATATACTCATGCCTATATCCGTGAAGGACCAGGGAGGGGTAAATTAAATGGCACGGTTAGAAGGCCTTGACTTTCTAGTGACAGCAAATCCGAGTTACAAGAATACTACTCTGACATGTACCACTTATGCCTTTACTCAAGAATCACTTTCAAAACAATATTTATTTAGATGAATGGTATTTTTTTAATTAAATATTGTAAAAGTTATTAATGCAATTATTCCTGTATCTCAAGAAGTCTGAGCTACTAGAACTGAAGTAAAAATTTAAGATTTTCTTGGTCCTTTACGACTAGTGATGAATTGGCAATTACAGATTTTGGATTATCCGTTTATAACAATTCAGTGGAAAAGGTCCACATGGATTACGACCCACATCAATTGACATGTCAACTATAAAGTTATTGTGGAACATAATAACAGAAAATATTTGACAAACGTGAAAATTAATATACGTTTAGAAGAATTATTGAAAACAGAAACACTTCCAGGACTAAAATAAACAAGTTAAAGCCACACCATTACCAGGCAAGGAATCCAATAAAACCTACTTACCGAAATTAGCAGCGTTTTCACCCCAAAACACATTTCTCACGGCCCTCGCCACGCTCGACCAGATGTTCTCCTTATTCGATTCCTGATTTCTTTCGATTACACTCAATTTCTCATCGAGCCCCTCGCATTCTTCCGCGAGCCTCTTAACGCTAACTTTCCTTTTCGTTATAACGAACTTGAACTGTATCTCTGTTTCTTCTTCTATATTCATTAAGACAGAAGATAGACAGTTTTGTAGACCTCCGACAATGTTTGATGTTAATACTGACATCGCGTTCGCTTCAGGCACATCAATACATGTTCTGAATAATTCACTCCCTTCTCTTGTGCTTTCCGATTCGATTATTGGGCTGTCGTCCTTGAAGTTTATAGCCCTTGCTGGAATATTAGAAGGCTCCCCTACAGGTGGAGTATTTTCTTGGTCGTTTATATTCTTATCTCTCATTGTAGGTGTTCTTGCCATTGTGGCACCTTGATTTTCAAACCGATTTATGAGAGCTTGGAAACGTGGGTTGTAACAGAACTTTGGCCTTTGTGGGCCAGGTGTAAGCATTCTTCTAGGTTTTCTCATCACTGAAAAATGTGTATAAAATTGTATGAAATTAATTATTTGAGTCACCTGTGTCTGATCCCTCAGTATCTCTATACTTTCGGACTCAGACTGCTGATGAACAAACTTATTTATTTTTAAATATATATGTATATTATAGATAAAGTAGACCCAGATATCTGGGTGCGAATCGACCCCTCGACCTTGATCTCGGTAGTCAAAATAACTAAACTAATATCTCACTCAATAAATGTATATTCTTAAGAAGTAATCTAACAATATGAATATCATACTCGTGTAAAATTAAACCTTACAAGAATTTTAATACTAATGTACAGTATCGTCGTTGTGAAGGCGTCCGTAAATTGATTAATAAAACGCTTGGCGTGGGAGATATTAGATTAAATAAAAACGGTCTTATTACCTTAATGTAATGGATATGACAAGGAGATTACATTATACGGTAGCTGTCGGTAAGGTTTTATTCCTTTGACAAAGTTCGTGATATACTAGATACATATTTCATTTAATCATTGTTTATTCATTTTTATTAAGAATGCTGTCAAGAATCAAAACCGTAACAGAATGTAAAAATCACAATAAAAATATTAATTTTAAAACTTCACACAACCTAAACACATAATCAAGAAAAAAAAATGAGTTCTAGCGGTAACGGATAAAACATAACACAGTTTCACCATGGGTAAAAGAAAAAGACGCATTTTCCCAAAGAAGAAGAAGTCAGTTTTCAGCAGACCACACCCGATGAGGAGGAAAATGGCATTGAAACAGAGAAGAATGAAGGCGTTTATACACAAGAATGCTGTCCATCGGAAATAAATTTCAGATCACACTATATGTTTTGTTTGCATATTTTAATGTATGATAGAAAAATTATATGGTAATAAGTAAATATAAAAACATCACATCAGAACATAAAACATTGTACAGGCTATATACTCGTACAACAAACAAAAAATATTTTTGCTTCTTTTATAAGTATAAAATAATGATAATCCTAATTTTCCTGTTAGGTTTTATTATTTCACTGCCGTGTAGACGACGTTCATTACATTAGATTGAAATAACGAAATACTGAGAATGCTTTATTTAGTTCTTAAAGTATCATACTTCATGTTGCAAAATAAACTGCCCAATATTCATATCACTTCTGCTCCGAGCCATATAAAACTTAACTTATGCAGATGACATTATGTACTCGTATGCTACTATCTACAAATAAACGAACTTACTTGAGTGAGGATATGGCTAGGAAGGGAGTAAATAGTGAGATGACGAATGATAGAGCAGAATGGAAGAATCATAGATACTGCGCCGACCCCAAATAAAATTGAGATAAAGGCAGGCAGATGATGGTGTAACAGTGAACATCTAAGAGGTCGATACGCCAAGAGTTCGGTTGTTTTTTATTTCTGAACCTTTGTGGTTCTGAACCATCCTAATGCTTACTATATTTGCCGCATGGATATAAATCATGGCTTTGGAATATACAAGTATTTTCATATTAAAAATATATTCTGAAATGTTGTCATATAATTGAAAAGTAATAATAACTACAAAACTTCTTTAGAGTCAATTTCATAAATGTAGAACAGGTGGATTTTTTTAAGTTGCTTATTTCTTTACCGATATTAAATGTAAACAATTACCTTATAAGGAAGTGATTAAGTACCTACATAAGGAAATATTTACATTTGTAAGTTCTTGAATAATATATATATATATATATATATATATACGTAGTACATTAAAATTTACAATGTTGTGTAATTACATTTCATAAAGTAATATTTTGTATTAAAACTGTATGTGTAAGTGAAAATTGCTTTATTTTTAGTCTCCTAAAATATATCTTAATTTCTTATTCGCGATAATAAATGCCAATCGAAGATATGTATTGTTACCAATACAATTTTTACACTTGTTTTTAGTACATACTATACTTATAATTAGTCATTACACTTCTAAACATGCAAGGCACTCTTAGTCCCATAAAATTACAAAAATAACACACAATCATTTTGCTTAGAATTATGGGAATTGGTAAATCATTTTTATTTTAAAATCCTTTACTAAAAAAAAATGTCATTACCTCTCTTTACCTTTGCTTGCTCAAAAATAGTGTCTTCAGCAAACTTCACCTTCTTTTTTATAGAAACCTCGTTAGAGTCCTGGAAGGTAATTTGCTTTTCTGAACTATCCTGACTTCCTATCCGAGTCTTGCTGCCTGTTGTTATAATGCTCTTCAATTTTGGTGGCACTGCATCTTGTTCGCTTTTGGATGTCTACAAGAGGATCAACATTTATAATTGGTTTCTACTTCAAATATTACGTGATCCAAAAACGACAATATTTGCGGGTTTAAAAAAAATATATCACAAGAACAGTAAAATCAGATATGAATATACCTCTATATTTATGCTCTGAGCAGGGCTTTCTGTGTTTTCAATTTCTGATAGGGGAGAGTCTGCTCCTTGGTCAGAAAATAGTGGCCAGCCGACGACGGCAGAGTGCGTAGGAGTACTTGTGGTCACTGCTTGGGCTAGTTTCATCAGGTTTGGTAAATGAGAAGTGGGCGTAGTCATCTGTTGTTGTTGATCTAAAATTGGTAAATATAAAAAAGTGACTCGTTCACTTAATCCATGTAGTTTATTGATTTTAAATATTGATATATTGTTGGCCTGATATTAAACTTCACTGATTCTATAATATAATATATGCATAAACTAATTTCTTTTGATAAAATTTTATATTTAAAAAACAATCACGAGTAATACCCATATGCCATGGTGTAATCACATTATAGTAATCGGGGAATGTACCATTACTGCGAATAGGTGTTTCTTTTCTTTATTTTAAGGATTCAGGTACATAATTTGATTTATCTTGATCGAATTAAAAGGTATTAGGAACAACCAACATTTTTTTAAATTCGCTCTTTTGGAATTACCTCTGGACCTCGTATAAAATATTCAATAGCTATAATAATATTTTTCTTTCTTTTTACTTTATTTCTTTTTCTTGTTTTTTTTTACAAATAACTCTAGATCTTAGATCTTTATTACAATAAAAAGAAGTATTGTAGTTTTTAGTAACGTGATTTCTCACCTGAATCATTGTTTTCAGTTCTCGATGGTGTAGTGTTATCAATAGGAGATCCACCAAAGTTATCTTCTCCTATCGTTTCCTCATACTCTTCTACAACTTTTTGTCTCATTAAACTTAGTAATTTCTTTGTATGGGGAGTAGCAGCTCTCTGTTTCTTTAGTTTGGGTGTTTTTGGGACTAATTTTGGATAAGGAGTTGTATTTTTTAATTTAACTTCAGCTTCACTGTCACTGGATTCGTAATCTACTAAATGTTGCTTCCTTACTATAGGAGTAATTACAGCCGTTTTATTATTCTTATTAACAGATATTATACCTTCGAAATTATCTAAACCGTTATTATTAACTTTTTCGTATAAAGATTCAAATTTCTCATATACTTCTTTGAGTTGCGGTGTATTAATTTCAATTTCCTGCCCCATTATTTCAGAAATACTTGTACATTTATCTACACCAAAGAAATCATCCATTGTGTTGAAGATTTTGTTACACTTTTTACAATACAACGGAATATGCTCTGTAACAAGATGCTCAATAAATTCTTGATTTAGTTTTTCTGGTTCACAAAAGAATTTGAAGCCTCGACAGAGGGGGCAGTCGTAAGTGAGACCGTGGGTCGTCTTCTCGTGTCTACGTCGACAGTCAGCGCAGCAATAAACTAATTGACACACTATGCAACGAGTCTGGAAGGGATAAGTCAACAAACATATAAGTTACAAGTACTCAGATGTATTTCACTAATTAATGTTGCCACATGTTTCTGATGTCTAAATGAATAGAATACATAAAGGTCAAATTTATAACAGATTGGGCTTAGTAAAGATCAAGAAAGTTATAAGTTTTGAAATCGGTTCATTATCAATTATTTCATACTTAATATTATATGGTGAAAATACTGTAAAATAATAGATATATTAAGACGCTTACACGTCCAATGCTAATTTGAAAAATAAATTGAAAATGACAGTACTTTTGTGAAGTAACGTAATGGAGACACGCGGCCAGTGCGTCTGCCGTCGGGCGCCAGTCAACATTTTGAGAATATGTATTTATACTCACATTGACCTACTTACCAAAATATATTGTTATAAGTTACTTTAAATTAAATTGGACAAAAAAATTTATTAAAAGTAGTAATCGTTGTTTTCAAAAGATTATCTTTTTTTTTCTTTTATACAATTTATACAAATAAATAAAATTGAAGTGTCTGTTTGTAATGTCAAAAAAATCGGTTTTTTTCATGCTCACACGGTTATTTATGCCTAAAAATCAGTTTAAAAAAAATGACTGTCTTTCTGTCTGTTCCGGGTAATCATTGGAGACTGAGTTTTGCGACAAATGAATATTTATTTATTGAATACCACTAACGAGGTCATTAATGTGTATGTATAATTCATACATTCCATTTCATTTGTGGCTGTAAATAATGCATAAATCGAAACCGATAAAATTAACTTCACGAAGTCATCCAATTAATGACAAGTACGAACAACCATAGTTACGAGAAAGATCTCTTTTTTGAAATTTCATTAACCATTCTCAATTCCCGAGCGCCGTGAATGAATATATCGCGTTTATCAAATTATGTTAAGTGGAAGCGTCACTTAGCGTAATTTAATAAACGCACAGATTCGCAATACTGTATATGAACAAGAAATTCTGATAAGACTCGATGGGAAATATCGTATGGGAAATGTCGCTTCGTATACCTTTGATGTTTCTGTTTGAGAAGATGTGTAGTTACGTCAATTTGAATTTGTAGCAAAAAGATGACAGAAGGTTTCTATTATTTTATATTTTATGTGTCAGGTTGTATGATTTTGTACACGTACAACCCCCAAAATCTCTACCGCTATTAGTATGATGGAAAATTTAAATTCGCATTGATTTAGAGTTTTATTCAAATTTATTTTGCCTAATTATGTCTGAGTTATATCTTATCAGTTCCTAGCAAATGTTTTTTTAAACATTTGCGAGGAACTGCGTGTCTCAGTATATTTATAAGGCAGTAGTTTTTTATTTTATTTTAAAGTTAATTAAATTATAGTTTGAAAAACTAAAAAACACGCTTTTGTAACTAGCCGAACTAAAAAGTAAAAAAGAATTTTCGATAACTTCAAAAAGAAAATTTTTTTTCATAGTTTTTTTAAACTATAATTTAATATGCTTTTTTAGTCATTAATGATAATTATTTTTTCATTAAGACTAAAAAAGTAAGTAAGTCACATATGCTTCAACATACGCCTCTTAGTAGGTAGCAAAAAACACTACCGTCTTTAAGGTATGGAAAAGCCATTAAACCTGAGGATCCCAATCAGGACAATCTGCCAAATTTATTAAATTATTGTATTGTCATTGGTCCTTGATAAGTGTGCGAAGTTTCAATTTAATTTGACGATTTGAAGGGGGTTAAAATCACGTTTGAAAATTCCCTTACTTACATACAGACCTAGCTAATAAAAGCGTGTTAAACATAATATGTATACATATACTGGGTCTACTAATAGGGATGACCTGGTTTTGACAGCTCATAGCGGCCATGTTTGATGATGGATCTTTGACGTCTCTTGACATTTGTGTTCAGTAAGGTTTGCCATTTTATCATGTCACGTTTCACTTTAAACCAACGCTTGGAAATTGTCCAAAACTTTTTGAAAGTGACGAAGGAAACCCTGTTACTGTGATTGGCGAGCGCTATAACTCGATGTTAACCGAATATTTGTTTCCGGAATTTGATGGTATTGATGCAGACGACCTTTATTTTCAACAAGACGGTGCACCACCTCACATTACTCGAGTGAACATGGAATTATTGCGTGGAAAGTTTGGTGAGTCGTTAATTACGACAAATGGACCGATCACTTGGCCACCAAGATCGTGTGATTTAACACCTTTAGACTATTTTCTTTGGGGTTACGTAAATCTAAAGTGTACAGCAATAATCCAGCTACAATTCGTGACCTAAAAACCAACATTCGACGAGCCATAGCCGACATACCGGCCGAAATGGTACACCGCGTCATCGAAAATTGGCGTGACCGTCTGCAAAAAGAGCCGCGGCGGTCATTTGGCCGATGTATTATTTAAAACATAAATGGCATAAAATTATCTATCAAATAAATCAATTGGATGCATTTTTCATCAAAAATTGTGTGTTTTAAACCAGGACGTTCTTATTGGTAGACACCATATGTATATTTATTTTTAAATCCTAAATTACGCCGATAACGTAATTAAAATAAAATTGTTTAAAGTTTGAGACAAGGACGAATAAAATATGTGTTATATTATTTTATAAGGTGATTATACAAATGTAATTTATAAGGTATCAACAGCTCTTGTTAAGTAATAACATAATTCAGGACACGGCAATTAACGTTCATATCGGTGCAGCCTCCAATTACTGATAGTGATAAGGAAATCGTAGGGGCTGTTTCTGCAAATTGTATGGTGTAGATAAGGGGCGAAATAGATGAACGGTGGAAATGGGTCATTTGATACAATATACACGCTATTAACAACGATTAAGGGGATGAATTGAGGGTAAATTAATGTTTTAGTGCAGATACTAAAATATTTTGTTTACTCGTAACAGAGTTCTAATACTAATTATGTGTTTTTTGTTTGTTTTAGAATAGAATGTATTTCAGCTCACATATGAAAAGTGACTAAAAAGTCAAAGTTGGAAGTAAAATGTCAAAAACAAACTAAATTCTTGAACTGTATTTACGTGTAAAAATTAACTTTAATAATAAACCGAATTATAATATTGTTTTCACTTTCGATCATGTAAGATGAAAGACTGATGCTAAAGAAAGACACACATACACTCAAATTAATAAATATTACGATCATTATAGAAGGGTCGGGTCGGCTTCCCAGAAAACCGCAAAAAAGACAAAAGATCAATATTCTGTAAAGCATATCATTATATTTTTATAATGTTTTATGTCAGACAAAGCGACCTAACTCCACACTCAACATCTGAAATTGAAAACATAAACAAACACACTCAAATTTCCTAGAAAGTCAAACAGTTTGGTTGAATTTCTGAAAGCTGTATTCGTGAGACCGGCTTACCAAAAAGGGAAAGCTTGTACCTGTAAACCACATTACCGAATGGACTCGTACAGTTGAGGACACAAGTTTTGCTCCCCTATCTTTGAAATAATATTTAAAAATTGAATTTGTTTAATTTATTTAAGTGTTATTAAGTTAGGAGCGTGTTGTATATATACACTTTTAAGGTCTGTGATTTCATGTGAAGTGAAGCTAATAATGTTGACAGCACGGATGGCGCAGTGGTTTAAGCGGTCGCCACGCCACATGCGCTGAGTGTTGTGGGTTTAAACCCCACATGGGACGACACTTTGTGTGATCCACAAATTGTTGTTCTGAGTCTGGGTGTTTCTGTGTCCGTTTCATCTATGTATGTAAAGTCCCCCGCGTCACAGGATATATTCCTAATGCGGGAGTTGTCTTTTTTAAATGAAACAATAAAACTTCGTAGATCTCTGGCAACATGACATTTTAACGAATCTTTATGTAAGTTGTCCTGTTAAGTGTTTGTGGTAGGTTAGGTTTTCCAAGACAAAAATATGAATATACTCCATAAACAGCACATTGGAGCCTGATCTCCTGTCTCAGTATTAAAATCACCACAATAAATTATAAAATAAACTTACAAGCAACTTTTGTGTGTCGTTCTATCTATCTGTTTGAACGCGATAAACTCCAAATGTGCCTAATCGATTTTTATGTTGATCTCACCAACGGATAGACTGATTCAATAGATTTCGGAACATATTTTTGTAAGGTTTATCATAAATTTACTAAAATATGAGGACGACAGTTAATGATGTCAAAAAAAAATATACTAGAAGCTTTACGGACGTGCGTTAAAATAACCATTAGATTTATAAACACAATAATTTATTTTTAAATAGCTATTAAAATATAACAAAGTAACTTGTGGTCTAAAATATCTTATCTCTTTTAATTTTATCCAGATTAAAATCCAAACTATTCTAAACAATGATAATTAAGAAAATGAAGGCATAATCTATCTAATACCTTTAAACGAGCAGTTCTTGTACATATATTATATATATACATATAATCTGAATCTCGGAAACGGCTCCAAAGATTTTCACAAAATTTAGTATGCAGGGGGTTTCGGGGGTGAATAATCGATCTAGCTAGGTTTCACTTTTAGAAAATTTACCAAAAAAAAAAAATACATCATCATCCAGGTACTATATCCCAAACTGAGCTAAACTTGTGGACCTAATGTAGTTTGCCAGTATTTTATAAATATAATATCATTCTATAACGATTCATTTAAACATAAATCAAGTTTATATATACAGATTTACTTGAAACACCCTCTTAAGAAGGACTAGTGGTAGTGATATATCTTATCGCTTTTATCATTAGCACAACGACTCTTTCAACATTTTAGACTTTTATGAATTATGTCTACGCGGCGTGCCTATATTGTAAATGTACTATTTATATTATTAGAGTAATGTAAATGTTTTAAGTTTTTAATATATATAATAATATATAATATACTATATAATATATAATATTGTACCACATTCATACAACGCCATCTAGTCCCGAACTAAGCGGAGTTTGTACTATGGGTACTAGACAACTGATATAAATACATATTTACTTTTATACGAAGCAGTTATTCGGATAGCATCGAAAAAATTGCAAAAAAATGTATTATAAACGTTCCTAGTCCTAAATGTTTAATATTGGTTTACCATACTTAAACGTAATTTTCTACCTTATACAAATTTTCAAACATAATATTTTTATTAATTCTATAGGATTGTTCGAATATTAGCAGAAGCTACAGGGATCATTTCTATAGTAATATTAATCAAAATGAATTAATAATCACCTTACAAAATAGAATATAGTTAAAAACAAAAAACAAAAAAAAACACGCTTTTCTGGCAGCCGGACTAAAAAGTAGCAAAATAATTTCAAAAAGAAGAAACATTTTATCGTAAAAAAACCGTGGCGTGCTAGATCTCAATTTTTGTAAAAATATTTTACTGACAGATATTGGTAACAGTAAAATAATTATATTGTAAAATACATTGAAAAGCACCCTAAGCTTTTTTTATGAAATGATTTTTCTTTTTGAACTTATTTCTTTTTGATATTATTTCCTACTTTTTAGTTCGGCTAGATACAAAAGCGTGTTTTTTTAGTTTTTAAACTATTTTTTTCCCCTCTTTCAGTCATTAATTATGATTAATACTTATTATACATAGAAAACACGCAAACTCCGAAATAAATATTTGCAGATCATACAAACACTTGGTCCGACCCGGGAATCGAACCCGAGACCTCAGTACAGCAGTCGCATACGCTACCACTACACTACTGAGTCAGTCAAAATTATTGTATCATTTAAATTATTGCATTGTAGTCGGTCATTGATAACTGTGCAAAGTTTCAATTTAATTCGACGTTTTAAAGTGGGTTAAAATCACGTTTATTGCATACATACATACATATATACAAACATACCAAGCTCATAAAAGCATCTTAATAACCTTGGATAAGCTGATTTTTCTTTCTGTATTTTGTTTATGTCTTATTAGGGTTATACCAATTTTTTTAGATCCCTAAACAACACTGTATTCAAAAGTTTAGACTAAAAAAAATGTATCCTAGTTTTATGGCCTACAGTGTACATTGGCCATCACGTAGGCCTCGAATGTTTTGACGCCTTGTCACCAGACGCCTCGAACAGGATCAAAGCGTTAATAATATTGAACATATTACTCTGTACTATGTTGTATTATTGGGCTATTTGTATTGATGTAGATTATTGCAATCCGTGTGTGGTGACGGATTTAAAATACGGAGTGTCAACACCCAGATTCATCCCGTGGGTATCGTAAGAGCCGACTATGGAGCAAAACTACGTAGGACTAACTGCACTGCAAAGAAAAGGAAAACTTGACACAAACCCTATACCAACCCGTTTGGCCAGCGTGGTATAGTAAGCCAAAATCTCCTTTCTAAGGAGAGACCTATGTCCAATAATGGACTATTAAAGGCTGTGGATCATGATAATGATTACAATAATAGGAGTACCTGATACATTGTGGTGACTTCCACAAGCACACACCAAATTATTGACAGGCCTGTTGGTGACCCCGATTGCTAAACCGCAGGTCGTGGGTTCCATTTCCACCCAGAACACATATTTGTGTGATAAGCACGATTATTTGTTCTGTATCTGGGTGTGATTTATCTATAATATGTGTGTATTTAGAAATATTTAGGTGTGGTTATCAGCAGTCAGGTTACCATAGTAGCACCAGACTGCTGTGTATGAGATGTGCCTGATTAATAATATTATGGAGTAATTACTAATTTTGTATACTATGAAACACATTTCGTCAGACCCTCAAGACAAACTTTGTTGTTTTTTTTTATTAATTAAGATATTAAAATCTGCTACTAAGTCTGAGGCTCGCTAAGAGGCGAGATGAGAAATCAATTTTTAGAGGTTTATTATTATTAGAGGTTTATTTGTCTGTTTACTACGTTTGCACTCCCTAACTACTCAATTGACCTTTCTGAAGTCTTGAGGTTGGTTACCTTTTATCCAGAAAAAGTACGATTACCGTGGGAAACGTCAATTTATGTATTGATTTGTGAACTTGATAAGTTTTAAGTAAATATTCCGTTTCTAATAGAGTATTATGTGAATTGATAATAGATTTTAAATTTGATTAGATTAGTTGTAAATTGGATAGATTAGATAATAATAATTAGATAATAATATTTTTTATTAACTGCAAAATTAAAACATGTTTGCACTTTTCACTTACCTCAATTGCAGCTTTCATTGTCACAGCATTTTATTAAACGAAGTGTAGCGAACATAACATTTTAAATCAAAAATGTACGCACAAAAGTTCACAGTTTGAATATTTTGAACGTAAAACCGCAGCATGAAATGATATTAATTCAATATTAATTCTTACTACCCACATTTGAATATTTTAAACACATAATTTATCGCCTTCGCTGCCACGCTCGGATACACGCTTCAATTAACGTATCCGTTATTCAATATAACGTAACTATTTTAACGCTAAAATTAACTGTTATAATCTGCGTTATTTATTATCTTAGTGTACCTGGTCGTTTGAGTTTGTTGTTGTTTTAATCAAAGTAAAACTTTATTTTGAAGTGCGTATTGAATGGTCACATTTTACGGACTATTATTTTAAAACCACTTACGCAAAAGGAGCCAGCCTATTTTCGTCAGGGTCCTTTAAGAATTAGATATGAAAATTTTAAGTTCAATATTAAAAATAAAGTATGTGAGAAGGAAAGACAGTTAATGAATTTAGGAATGTAAACTATAGTTAAAACAGATCAGGATCCCACACTTAGGTGTACAACTTAGGTGTACAGTTAGGTGTAACTATTAGTAGTTAAACTGGTTTCTGACGGATAGCCTGAACCCTCTACCGTGCCTACCTGACAGTACCTTCCTTTTCACGTCCAGTGTCGGCACTAATAATAATGAGTAATTTACCATGATCTTGATAAACTGATTACATCTCTTTCACACTCATTAGATCTTTCGTACATGCTAAATGCAATATACACTTTCCGTTTTTTTATCTCTGTGCGGGAATCCCCTCGGTTTTACACCCACCGGTTATGTCGGACTCGAACCGACCAAAAACCGCACGCCGTCTCGGGTACCAGTTGCCGGGGAACCAGGTGTATCCCTGATACCCAGACTTACCTCGGGTCATCTACGGCGTGTAAATGACCCCCTCCTGTGTGGGAACCCCTATGTCCCCTTTGTGCTCCCCCGGCCTGCTTCTGCTAGGGTGACAGATGGCCTCACCTACAACCCCCAGGCCTGCGCTTATGGAGGACGGAGGTTATTCTGCGACCTCCGGCGCCTGAGTCGTCTACGGTACCTGGCCCGTTGCCTTGCCTGGTGCTCTGGGAGAGTTCTAAACCTCTCCCCAGTGATCACCTGCGTCTACCGGTAACGACGGGCACTCCGATAACGGCGTGCCCAAAATGCAAGATACACCGATGCTCACCTACTCGCTCACTCACAGGAGGACATAATTTTATAATATTCTTCAAAACTTAAACTCAATATAATTACATTAAAGAAGTTACAAGTATAAACTGCTTATCACGGTATGATAATAACAGTTTTAATAGCGTTATAACGTTTTACGTTTATCACGGCGCTGAGAACTTGACAAAGTTTTACTGAGTCGAGATTTTCTAATAGAAAACTTATGCACATTAATCAAGAATTTGTAGAAGTAAGATAGCTTCAACTAATGCGATGAATAAATTTAAGTTTTCTTCTCTATCATGGGGAGGGGGGAAGGGAGGGTTTAACGAGCTTATACGTCATCCAATGGTGAATAACTACCGCCATAGACATACACAACTCAAACGCCACAAGTGCATGTGCCAGCCATGTGATCTCGAGTTTAAAAAAAATGTTTTTTTTCTATGTTCCTAGTTTTTTTCAATGTTCCTATTTTTTTTTAATAAAAGTCCTTTATACTTGGCATTGTCCGTATGGTGACTGGATAAGAATATGGAGCGTCGCTACCCCTATTCTTTAAGTGGATTTCGTTAGAGGTGACTAAGGGAGCAAACTACGCAGGACAACAGTACTGCAAAGAGAAGGAAATCTTGAAACAATCCAATCCGTCTGGCTAGCGTGGTAAACTAGGCCAACAACTCCTAACTAAGGACAGGTCTACGAGTATATTCAGCAGCGGACTGTTACAGGCTGTTGATGATGATGGTGATATTTCTCATACAGTTTAATTAAAATAATATCATAAATAAACCAATAGATTTACAAGATTTTTTTCTTCAGACACAATTTTTTAACGATTACAAAAGAGCTGATTAATCTTCGAACGCCTGAATTATAAGTAAAAACACTCTCGATAAAATCGCACATGGAAACACTCATTAAACTTTTAAGTCCAATAGGCTTGTGTCCACTAATAACAAATTGCTTGGTAAAAAAATTCGATCAAAATAGGCATTAAGTCACGTGACAGCGAACACCAATCAGAAAGTGTTACGACACGCCATGCAAAACATCATTGTTGTTGTCGACGTTTTCATACAACAGAGCAGGTTCCTTGTTCCTTATTTATTTTTTGAAAACAGTTGACACTGGACACAGATGTAAACAGTTTTATTTCGCAGACTGTAACGTCATTCAAGACGCAATGACACTATTAAATTAAGGAAATTTAGATTGTTTTAAAACAATACAAAATACGGAATGCAAATATTGCTTGTTCTTTAAAATTGTTGTTTAGGATAAAATAGATATTAAAGTATATAATTATCCAAGTTTTCAAATTGAGCTAGCCTATTCTTTTGGCGCCAAGTTCAAAAATAAGCTCTTGGGGCTACAATGTAAATATAACAATAAAATAAGCTTGAAATATTCGTGATATTACCAACACTTTTCAACAAGTGGGGAAAGTGCTCAGACGTGAGTTGCGTTGTGAGCGCAATTTCCTGCGGTCCTTTGTTGTCCGCCCCACATCGTGTTAAGGAAGTTTGGTTTCAGTTTCAGCTGTGGTATTTGGTATACGGGTATTGTGTGGGTATTTATATAGTTAGATTAGAAAAAAATATTAAAGTACATTATACCTGCTGATTTTTTTAGGCCTGATTAGATTCGTCTTGAACGTCCTTTTTTTTTAGAAAAAACGTTTTTGTATATTTTTTTCAACGTTAAAAATACTTTGGTCAAAATTGGTTCGTGGCAAGTTATTGAAAATAAGCCCCGAACGGATTTCCTACAAGTCACACAAGCTAGTAAGTTGCGAAAACGAAAATCGAAATACCGTAATTTTTTTTCGAGATTTTTCGACTTTAGCAACTTTTATTTCCTCTTTTTTTTCTCACTTTTTTGTTTCTTCATTCTTTTTTTGCCGTTTTTGTTTCAATAAAACAGTTTTTCGCAGCTGTTCCATTTTTTAATTACTTGCCAGAACAGATTTTTTTCAAAGTATTTTTTTTTAAATACTTTTACCTGAATACGATTCCCGAATCAAACTCGAGGTCTCGTGTTCGATTCCCGGGTCGGACTAAATGTTTGTTTGATCAGCAAATATTTGTGTGGTGTTTTCTATGTATAATACGTATGTATTTACAAAAAAAAGTATATAACTATCAGTAAATCTAGCTTTCAGAGTACTAGCTCTGCTTAGTTTGAAACTAGGTAACGTTGTGTATCAGAAGTTCTAAATATTTAAATTTATTATAAAAAAAACAATATCTAAAATATTATAAATGTTCTATAGTTTTGACAGCCCTGGCAGTGTTGCGTCATTGAGCCGAATCCGCTTTCGTGACAACGAAGTTTACTCATAATCAGCAACACAATACCAGAGAAAGTTATTTTTGGATTCATAAATCAATCATCTTTAATAAATTATATTAGTCGTGCTTAATTAATCTTTGTAGTTTCATTATTCAATTAATCTTTGTTATATTTTAAGCCAATGAATCTTTTTTATTTCGTCTACACCGTTAATCTTGTGGCCATATGTCATTAGAAAAGATTTTGGAAATGTTACCATATTTATAAACTGCTTCAACACAAATAGGCCAGTTGGACTCCCAGAAAACACTTTTTACTAAGTGAGTGAGGTTACCGGAACCCAAACCCCCCTGATTCTGGAAGAAGAGAGGGGACTCAAAGTAAGTCGGTACAACGGTAGTCAACTACAAACAAAATACAAGTTGCCCCGCTCCCCCAAAAAAGCTGTATATATATTATATATATATATATATATATAAAAAAAACTTACAAGACATTAACTAACCCACAAATAAACATACACACACACACATACACACACTCATACACACACACATACACACACACACACAAACATACACACGCACATACACACGCATACACAATACTCACACACAACACGTGCAGAGCTCATAGACATATATAAGTATAATTTACATTTAATTAATTTTTAGTAAATGGTTTAGGTTAATGCAATTGGACCTGGTGGATGGCAGTGCAACCGGATTCTAGAATTTTAATTCCATTTTTGTAGTTACATATTTTTGTTTGAGTGGGTAGATGGTTTAGATATGCAAGTGCAGGTAGAAGGCGCAGATAGTACCCGGGTTTTAATTTCATTTTGGGCTATTATAATACGTGTTCGAGTAAGCGGCGGTAGCCTAGTGGTTACCCCGTTAGGCTTGCGATCAAGAGGTCGTGGGTTCAAATCCGGACCAGTACACTACCGACGTGAACCCACTTTCAAGAAATTTAGCTTAGCGGGAGGGGTTAACGGGAATACTAGTAATTTTGGTTGCTAGTAGACCTCTTTAAAAAAAATAATCTAAAAGGATTAGATCTGGTAAGAGGCATTTTAACTGGTTTGATATTTTTGAAGAAAAATCTTCTTTAGCCGCGTTGAGCGGTTTTATGTAGGGGGAAAACTTACGGGTTCGCCTCACCGATGACCTTGACAGGCCCTTGACGCGTAGTTCCATTGTTTTGAGTTTTCACTTCAGTCGGCAGTCCTTATGACTGCCTCTGTCTTTTTTTTACCAAAGTTTTAGTATGGTGTTAGTATTTTTATTATGTTAGTAAACTAAATTATGTCACCAAAAATATCATACGTACATTTTGATAGGATAATGTCTGCCCGAGAGACCGGTTACAAATATCTTGATTTGAGATTTATTTTTGTAAATAGTACTTTACTTGAGAAGGTGAGAGCTAAAATCTATCTGCTGTTTACCTGAAACAAATAAAGAAATCGTTAAAGATATATTTTAGTAACAAAATAGAATAATAATAATCCCCGACATCACACAGACGGCCGTCTGATCCCAAACTAGGCAGATCCTGTACTATGGTAACGAGACTCCGTGTGGTTTTAATCGGTCCGATTCCGACACACCATCCCGCCTCAAACCCCGGTAGGTGACCACCCGAGGGGGTTTCCACACGTAAAAAACTGGCTACGAGAGCTGTAAGAATAATCTATAAGCTTTCCACAAGTTATTTCTGATACTATTATATTCGAGATTTAACCGGTTAATTCAAATTTAAATTCAAAATATTACAAATATAAATAAATTAAATCAATATAAACAGTCTCTGTTTTGTCAAATAGTTAGGCTTTTTTAAAATAAAATTATGCTTTTACAAGCGCTGCTGTGCATGATAAGAGTTAAGAGATACTAGTAACTTAAGAATCCATATTAGCGGTATAACCTACATAAAAACAATTAGTACAAGCGTTTTATATTAAAAACAACAACATGTAGCTGCGCAAGTACTAATTTCGTTCAGGTCACTTAACCGTCAGTAGCACAAAACCCGACGTTTTGCATAAAACATTAAAATACCAAGCAGTCTGCCTCACCCAGAACTTTCTCTTTGTTTAACTGTAATTTGAAATGAGCGGTCAACAGGTGGACTACAGGTGTTTTAATTCTGCTTAAATACACAATATTTATATGACTGCACGGATGGCGTAATCGCTTAAGCGCGGCGCTGACTACTACGCTGAGTGGTTCGATCCCCACATGGGACGACACTTTGTATGATCCACAAATTGTTGTTCTGAGTCTGGGTGTTCTTTATGTACGTTTCATGTATGTTTGTAAAATCCTCCGCGCAACAGGATATATTGTTAACGTGAGTGGATCAAAAGTCATAGTCATGTTGACTGTTGACTATCGCGGTGTTGTGCACTCGGAATTCTTGCCGGGAAATTAAACGGTAAATAAAGAATATTATTTAACCTTTATGCGGCATTTAAGAGAGCAAATTCGACGAAAAAGGTCAGATTTGTGGAAAGAAAATTCTTGGATTTTGCACCACGATAATGCGCCTTCGCACAAGGCCATCATTGTGAACGAATTTTTGACCAAACACTCAACAAATACCATCGAGCAACCACCATATTCACCAGATATGGCTCCAGGCGACTTTTTTCTTTTTCCGTAACTCAAATTATCACTTCGTGGCACCCGTTTTCAATCGGTAGAATACATAAAGGAGGACTGAACTTAATTCCGGAATCAGTGTTTAAAAAATGTTTTGATAATTGGATTATTCGTTGGCGTAAGTGTATCGTTTCTGAAGGAGCATACTTTGAAGGCGATAAAATAAATTTGGATGAATAACAAACATTTTGTGTATTATTGATCATTTCCAGGTACTTCCTTGACAGTGTAGTATTTATTATTAATAGGTCTTTACCTATGAAATTGCCGTTTTGTATGCATTAAGTGAAAGTACTTATTTTTTCAAACTTTTTTATTTCTGTTATTCGAAGGTAAAAAAAATCAATTCCCGAGAGGCAGTACAAAATGCCTTTGTAGAGTTTGTTGAGTCCCGTCCGGCTGATTTTTACAAGAAGGGCATCAATAAACTGCCTATGCGTTGGCAAAGATGCGTCGATTGCATGGGTGATTCGACTTCGAATAACAGAAATAAAAAAGCTTGAAAAAATAAGTACTTTCACTTAATGGGTAAAGACCTAATATTTACCCTGGGTAGGAATCAAGCCACGACCTCTGACTCAGTTGTCACGATCACTAACCGCGCGACAAACAAGCGAGTTGAAGTACAAGAACAATTAATGATGTTAATGTGGCTGCGTGGTAACATGTTCTTCAAGTTGAAATAAAGGCGCTCACTCCTGAGCTGTCAGGGCTCCTAAATATCGGTTGCCAGCTTTAATTAATACGCCTTGTAAATATGTATATTCGTCAATTGAGAAATATAATAGCAACCAGATATTAATTATCTCGTTTCGTTCTCAACCCTTCAGATTCTCTTATTTCATCTTACTTTTAACGTCACTATTTTGTAATTTTAGAGTGTTTATTAAATTTATTTATTGAGAAGAATATATTATATAATTGAAATGACAGTGTAGTGGATATGGTTTACGATAGATTTTTTTAAGAAGTTGGATAATTTATTTATTTAAATGTCAAAAATAAACAAAGAACTTGCGACAGAAGACATGGAAACATCATCTTTACTTAATATAGTACTAGTAACACTTTGTAAGCGTGTTGCATAATTAAAGACATGAATTTGATACAACACAGAAAACTGGTGTTTCATTTTTATTTATTCTTTAATATATACGAGTATTAATTTAGATTCACTTTTTGCCTCCCACAAACAATCTGTGAACCATATTATAACCTACGCTATTGCCGGATCGATACGACCTTCAAGATAAGATCGTACTCCTTCTGCAAAGGCCGGCAACGTGCTTGTCACTCCTGAGTTGCAGACGTTCATGGGCGGCGGTAGTCACTTACCATCAGGTGACCCGTCTGCTCGTTTGCCCCTCTTCCATAAAAAGATACCTGAGTTTTTTTGGCAGCGAATCTTTAGAATGAATAGAGAATAGAAGAGAATGTTAGGCCAAAGTCATGTGTACTTAGAAATAAGTATAGTGTGTGTATGTATATATATGTATATATGTTTATGTTTGTATATGTATGTGTGTATATATGTGTATAGTGTGTGTTTGCTTGTGTATAAAATTACGTGTGTTGTGTTGTGTAGTGTATATCTTAGTGATTAGTGTTACAACCTACGAGTATATGCGCCTCCCACTCACGATTTCTACACTACCTAAAGGTTGACTGGGAGAGAATGCCTTAGGCATTAAGTCCGCCAATGTACAAATATGCATAAAGTTATAAATAAATAAATAAGATAAATTAATAAGTAGAAAGAAAATGATATGATGCAAAGAAATAGCCACATTTATTTGTATAGCAACATATTATATTATACATATAAATACATTTATACACATTCACATATACACTAACGGTGTGGTTATTGTACTAAATTTGCCATTTTTAGTTAAGTATAGTTTATAGGCAATAAATCTGTACCGCAATAAGATTCAACTAAATATAAACGGGAGGGCAATTCGGCGGGATTGTCTAATACCCACATTATATTACGAAATTTGGGTACGAATCAGCATCATCCTAACTATTATAACCTTAATTAAAATAATACATTGGCTAATGTCTGTTACTTATGATAAAGGTTTCACTTTAAAACCTTTTTTACCAGTTTTAAATTGATAATGAGGTAATCAATTCTAAGGCATCTTTTTCAAGTATATCCAAAATTACCGTAATTAATTACCTAGAGACAGTTTCAGTCAGTTTCAGTTTCATAATTTGTTTAAATGTTACTGTGGTTGTAAATACCTGGTGCATTCGTTCTTGATAATCAGCATTCGGGCAAGTGAAACTGATAAATCAAATCATAAATGTTCACTAAATAACATTAGTTTTTACCGGTTAATAAATAGAATTTTGATTAGATTACTTTAATATGGTAGCCAACCAATTTATGCTAGTACCAAAACGTATAGGAAGTGTCATAAGAACTCGTCAATGATAGCATATCTGCATCGCGATTTTTTGTAAAAAAGCGATGAACAATGGCTATTATAAATTTACAAATTACTATGATTTGAATTCATTTATATATTTCAGCTACAAATTTTAGGGTTCCGTACCTCAAAAGGTAAAAAAGGAACCCTTATAAGATCACAGTTCCCGTTGACCTAGAATCACGAATTTTGGCAAAACGAAACGTCTTACAGCACAAGTAAAGTAATGATTCCAATAAATAATAAGAGTTGAAAATTAAGATAAAGACAAGAGACCTCTTTTCTAAAATGAGCCTTAGACCCCAATAGCCAAATTATTGCACGCTTATCGACTTGTTTGAGTTTATTAAAGTACAACAACGATACTCCCTACTAAAATATTAGTCATTCTTATAACGAGTTGATACACGTAACACAGCTAATACAGTATCTTGAAAGTTGCCCCCCTTATACCATAAAAAAAACTGTGAGATTTTGGTTAACTTAAAAAACCACATTGTGAACGAAAAAAAATCTCTATTCTTACCCTGTAAACATAATCATTTTCTGTACAGAAGGACCCGTAATTCAATTAAAACCATCCTAATAATAAAAGGACATATGCGGCCCCATAGATAGAACGTCATGTAGGGTAGATAAGGATTTACGTAGTTAAGACTTTATGTAGTTAGCAGGGCTATTATTGTACGGAAGTTTGATTAGATTGGGTTTGCATTGGTAGAACTTGAATACATTGATTTGGTGAAAGGTATACAATGTGTACATATGTCGATAAGATAGAACAGGCACTGAGGAAGTATCCTTTTCACGAAGAAATCTTAACTTAAAATGAAAGGAGGAAACTGATAAAAATCTCTTTTTAAACAGTAGAAGAAGGCGAATGTCTTTGAACCAGATGCAATCATAGGAACTTTTCAACGGTAACAGATAGAGAGTGACGATTATATTGATTGAATTAACTGAAATCGTTGAAACTGGTTTCACGATCATTATAACATGTTATGAATAACAAAAGAGTAATAAAGGAGTTTTAATAAAGGAGGACCCTGTAAATAAATGAGACAGACCGGGTAGGCCAAAACGCATAACGACACTTGATCTCACAAAAGGTATTTAGAATACCTTTTGTGACCAAAACTTAAATCGGCATTCTGCTAGTCTTAGAGACTAGCAGAATGCCGATTTAAGTTTCGGTCACAATACGATATAATTACATAACAATCAATGTTTTATATTTAACACTTTACTACTAGAATACCTTTTATGATATTTCTGAAATCAAGAGTAGATGAGAGCTGAATCTCGGACCAATTTTTTTTTCGAGAATTCACCTTTTGATCGGTGGTATACTGAAGAAGGGACTCGTTAAAAGCTTAACAATATATTATCAATGTGGAAGAGGCGCAATCTCTTTGTCATTATCGTGGCAAGTGGTGTTCTATCGTTCCCGACCACCCGGACGACAAAGAGGCGTAAGAGTAAATAATGTATGTACAATTTTGTGGTTTCTGTAAAGAAGTATATAACTTAATACATAGTCATAAGATAAATATTTACACACATTTAATAAATGTAAAAAGGCTATAATATTATAATCTGTAATCTTTCATTTAAAATTATATGTATACATTGTAAATCTACATTATTATAAATAAATTCTTTTTTTTTTCTTTTAAAAAAAAAGCTCTCGCTTTAGGAATATATCAAGATATATTCCTAAAGCGAGAGCTTTTTTTCCGCAAAAGTCCCTTTACAAACATTCATGGAACGGATAAAAAGTACACCCAGACTCAGAACATCAATTTGTGGATCACACAAAGTGTCGTCCCATTTGGGGATCGGACCCACAACACTCAGCGTAGTACTACTACCTACGCCTTCCGTGCAGTCAAATTCTGTTTTATCTGTTTTATAAAAAAAGACTACGCCCGCATTAGGAATAAATCCTGTGTCGCGAGGGACTTTACAAACATACATGAAACGGACACAAAGAACACCCAGACTCAGAACAACAATTTGTGGATCACACAAAGTGTCGTCCCACATGGGACGACACTTTGTGTGATCCACAAATTTGAACCCACAACACTCGCCGCAGTAGCAAGCGGCGTGGCGACCGCTTAAACCACTACGCCATCCGTGCAGTCAAAGTTCAGTCAATTATTGTTAAGATGAAGCTGATACACGTTAATCCAAGAGAAACCTACTTATTATAGTCTCGAATGTTCCAGGATTATAATTATCTGGAAAAATAAACTCAGGCAATTTATTCAAAATTTTAGAAGATCGAGGAGGAGGAAACAGAAGCAGCCATAGTTAGTCGAAGAGTAGTCGAACTAAGGAGCTTAGTTCAACTTTTTTATTGTTTAGACGATAAAAGGATAGAATTAAGTCTGGTATTTGTATTTCTTCTAAATATTTAACGGTTAGTTAGAAATTATCTTAATTAGTTATCTTAGCATGGCCTAATGTCTTCAATTTAAATGAAGTTTTCCAAATGGACTCATGAATGAAGGAGGTATGGGGTAACACACGTTAAAAAAAAGCCTAGCTAATTGAGAATCTTTCCCTTTTTTTTGAAGTCATTTAAATTAACGAGTAATAACATAGTGGAATTCTGTAATAACGTTTAAATCTTTTAATTTTATATTAATTAAATCAAAGTTTTTTCTTGTATGCAAACCAGTACTAATAGTTTTTGTCTTATTTATTGACCATCTAAATAAGGATATGATGCTCTTAAATCTAAGCTTGTAGTATTACTACTATTTCTTATCAACAGTTTAAGGTACAGTAATGCAAACTTAATGGCGGCTCAGAACATCGTGCGTTTCGATGCGCAGAACGCAATAATAGACAACAGCGGAACGTAAATTAGCGCAGGGGCCCGGGGGGGGGGTCGTCTACTCGTCTGTAGATGACCCGAGGTATGTCGGGGCACCAGGGACTTCCTTTCTAGGGTATACCTGGTTCCCCGGCTATTAGTACCCGGCGACGGCGCGGCGTGCGGTTTTAGTCAGTTCGAGTCCGACATGCCACCGACAGGACAGGACAGGACAAAAAAAAAAAAGGGGCGACACACGACGGGTATGCCTTTTAGTGTGTGAGTTACATCCGTACACTAATTCTAATAATTTTATCTATTGTATGCCCAATGGGCGGTACATAGCTGACCTAAATACCGATAACTATACATCTATATTATGTACCTATGATCTACAGTAAAGATTACTGTTACTATTACTATAATTCTTACCCAGATAAAGATCAAAATTTACTTTAGCATGGGCACTTTTGTCATGCGATACTCTTTATTTATTTATGTATCGGTTCCTGATGTTGTAATCAAATTGTTCCGGGGAAAGTCATGGTTAGTTAACCGCCGAAACATTTCGTTACAATTTTCTGTTACTTTTATTTTTAATTCTGAAATAAGCTTGAGGAACATATTCATTTCTGATCTTAAAGTTGATTTTCCCTTTTTACATTGATATTACAAATACACACACACACACACATACACACAAACACACACACAAACACACACACACACAAACACACACACACACACACACTCATGCACAACTTGTAGGCAAAGAAAAAAAAAAATGTTCTCTTTAATTGTTGTATTCAAATTTTCCAGGGGTGGGGACCTGGTGATCTGTAGGACAGTCTTATGCCTATGTCAGACACCAGTTCCTCACATATACAGAAATTTATGTAACTACAACCTTAAATAGAATTGTACCATGAAGTTAAAATGTATATTGTGAGGAGAAATAAACTTTATTATTATTTCGAATCGATAATCGAAATAAGAAATAAATAATCGATCTAAGTGCAATGGGAGAGGCCTATGTCCAGCAGTGGACTGCGATAGGCTGATGATGATAATGATGATGATTATTTCAGGCCCAGGATAGGGGTTTTAGATTTTTTTAACAGGAACGAACCGAACGGATTTGAACAGAGGTACTTTCCGTTTATGGCCAATTATATTTAAAGAATAAATGCCACCCCTAAGGCACGAAAATAAAGCAGATAAAGTTTAGAGTTACAATTTATTACGATGTAAGCGCAGTGAAGTCTATTCATTTCTAACAGTCTCTAATTAACCTTAAATTTAAAACAGATGTAGGTATTTTATCTGTAACTAAATTACTCAGATTGTTCTTTTTAGTTGCCTATACTGCTTTGCTCTGCGCTTCGTAGATTGTATTATTATTCCATTGTAGTTCTGCACCATTGGCACAACTTACTATCATTCGACTCAATTACGCAACATTTGGGACAATTTATGAAGAAAAATACATACTAGGCGAGTAACAGTGTGGAATTTTAAGTAGGTTATGTGGCACAATGTTATATGTACGTCAAAATTTGTTGATGTTGTGATTTCTTTGTCGGTAAGTTCTCTGTTTTACATTTATTATAATTATAAATATTTCTGTATGAAAAATGCTTGCTATCAATTTGTATTATTAATATTTCAAAGAGGCTATTTTCAAGCCTTTTTTGTTTATGACTAAGTTAAGTACAGATACATACCTTTTAAGTACCTTTGAAGTATTTTTTACACTCCTTCTACATATTTTAAGTCCGTCCGGTCCTGTCCGTGTAATGACGGATTAAGAATACAGAGTGTCACCACCCCCTATTCCTCCCGTGGGTGTCGTAAGAGCCGACTAAGGGAGAAAACTAAGCAGAACAACAGCACTGCGGTAGAAGGAAAACTTGACACAAACCCTATACCAACCCGTCTGGCGTCCGTATGTCCAGCAGTGGACTATTAAAGGCTGTTGATGACTACATATTTTAAGTATCTATTATAAATTTCATATTAATCAATGCCAGAAATTTCCAAAAAAATACGTACAAATCATTTTCTACATTCTTACGTATTACCACATAGATTCCTGTTATATTTCACACATCATAACACGCCGTCACATGTCGATGCCATGTCACAATTGTGACACGTGTCACGCTGATAAGTTCTTGTCGTAATTCAAAGACGTCACGCAACAAGGAATAATTAGGAACAACCTGATTTGTTTCGGATATGACGCGTCGAATCTGCTTGTACTGTATGATGTGCCGATTACAATTCTCATGTTTGAAATGAACAAATGTTACAAAAGCCTTCTAGCAGTAAATCAAACACAATATATTTTGTTTGATTTACTCATCATCATCATCATCAACAGCCTTTAATAGTCCACAGCTGGACATAAGCCTCTCCTTAGAAAGGAGGTTTTGGCCTACTATACCACGCTGGCCAGACGGGTTGGTATAGGGTTTGTGTCAAGTTTTCCTTCTCTCTGCAGTGCTGTTGTTCTGCATAGTTTTTTCTCCTTAGTCGGCTCTTACGATACCCACGGGATGAATAGGGGTGGTGAAACTCTGTATTCTTATTCCGTCACCACACGGACCTCCGTCACCACACGGACCACGATTTACTGTTAAACAGTAATAGCAATTCTAAATACTTTTCCTTGTGTTGTTGCTGAATGTGCTTTTAAATCCACATTACTACAAAACTATCGCAGTCAACTGTGTGTGTAGACCACACGAAAATTATTTCACGGTATGTTTTTTTAATGGAAGAGGGGACAAACGAGCAGACACGTCACACGATGGAAAGTGAGTACCGCCGCCCATGAACGCTTGCAACTCAGGAGTCGCAAGCGCGTTACCGGGTAGTGGGTCCATGTTGTTACAGTAAAACTCTAGCTTGCTAAAATCTTTTCATAAGCTTATTTGGTGATTCTGTTTGGCACTTTGCAAGGCATTTTATATCAGCAAGGAAACGGCTTTTCTTTGAGTCTGAAAGGTAATGAAGTTTGACTTGACTTGACTTGAAGAAATTTACATACTGATAATACTTAAAATTAACAGATCTTCAAATTTAAAACCTAAGTCTAATGTACCTATAGCTGGTAAAAATCATTTAGGTACAATAATTGAGAACTAAATAGAATAGAATAGAATAATATTTATTTCATAAAGCACAGCATACAAAAATAAAACAAAAGTTAAAAACAGCATGCACAAAGAAACTACAGTAAAGTAAGGTTTGATAACGGCAACATTTTTCAATGTGTCAATCTTTCATTTCTGACAGAACTGACATGACACGTCAATGTGTCACGTATTCAACCACGCGTCTATAAAATTTTACTTATAATAACTATGTTAGTATTTATCAACTAATACTTATCAACTAAATCAAACGTTTTCGACTATTGACAAGTTACGTCGTAAAAATAATTTAATTTTATCTAATATACCACAACAACACAAGTATCGGTTGCTAAAGTCAAAATCATGCAATTTCCTTATTATTCAAACAACTATAATTCACCATTATGACAGATGGTTGGTTTAATTGAATATCTTGTTAAGGGAGACATGGAAATCCAATTAAATCTATTCAGTACAGATTTGTAATTGTTATCAGAGGTGGATGTTATGTTAGTTTTAGGGGAGGATAACAGTATTGACGCGACAGAGCACTTTAACGATTAAAATTTATCGATAACTTAATAGAATTGGTTGTGCTGTTTAAATAACGGTTAATCAATTTATAGGCATGCAACTCCGATCTTATCGAATTATAATGGGCTTGAAATCAATAGGCTTTCACTCTCTATTACATCCGTATAAGCAATATCCAAAACCATCATCATCTCAACCGAAAGATATCCAGTGCTGAACATAGGCCTTCCTCATAGTTTGCCATAAGAACTAGTCCTCGGCCCGCATCCAATGGCTTCCCGCGACCTGCGATTATTTTCCCTCTGCCTACCTTTCCTTTCCAAGCTCCTTTTAGCTCATAACTGCTAGATTTTAACTAGAATCTTTAAGCCGCTCAGCGTGATTGAGTAAAAACAACTCTCCATAATGTGTTTTCTATAACAGTAGTGAGATCTAACACTCATCCACCATGCGACGGCCAACTCTAGCTCAGTGCGTTCATTGGTCAAATCAAATAGCGCACACTTGCCCGACTTTCTGTCCGTGTACGTTTCATTTCACGAGACCACTCGCACAAATATCAGGCAAGGAAGAACATGTTACACACCAAAATATACGTTACTTTGTTTTTATTAATTTAATAATTGATACTTTAATTAAAATAGTTTAGTGTATCTTTTTTTAAAAAAATAAGCAATAAATAATAATAATATTCTACTACATTCACACAACGCCATCTAGTCCCAAACTAAGCAGAGCTTGTACTATGGGTACTAGACAACTGATATAAATACACATATACTTTTTTTTGTAAATACTTAGAAACATCCAGACCAAATCAAACATTAAAAGTTCATGCACACAAATGTTTGACTTGAGCGGGAATCGAACCCGCGACCATTGGAATAGTCCTTTACACAAACCTCTACTTGCTTACAAACCTTATTATAAGTCTCAGTTTTTCTAAAGAAAACCTTAAAAACCTTATTAATCATAAAGATATGCAAAAATAAACAATGAAGGACACCAGCACTGCAAGAGAAGGAAAACTTGACACAAACCCTATACCAACCCGTCTGGCCAGCGTGGTATAGTAGGCCAAAACCTCCTTTCTAAGGAGAGGCCTATGTCCAGCAGGCGACAATTAAGGGCTGTTGATGTTCATGTGACGTGATGACACGATGGCTGGAGCCTGTATGCCGTCTGTATGGACAGGCTGACTCAAAACTATGGTCCTTTCTTCAAAAGGCCTTCCCATACCTTATACTATACTCGTACAATTTTTGTTTACGGCCTAAAAAAAGAAGGCACCTCTATGGTTTGTTGCAGCTTTTCTTCTCCGAGTGAGTCTTAGAAAATGCCGTCTCCTTCTAACTGTAAAGTCCGACTTGTAAACATATCTGAAAAGATTTACTTACAGAAATAAATATCATTTATTTATGATATTTAATAACAGTCTGGTTACCATAGTACAGGCTCTGCCTTGTTTGGAATCAGACTGCCGTGTGCGAGATGTGTAAAGTTATTTTAATTATTACTCCTAACACCATTAGCTCTTAGTTGGATTAACCAGAACATTAATCATGTACGAGATAATATTTCACTCCAAATATATAGAAAATTGTGCTATAAATTGTTCAACGTAATATTGTAGATGCTCCTTAAGATTCTGAATATCAAAACCGCACGGTGACCCCGAAAGATATATTAATACCGCCATAAAATTTGAAACCATGGTCTCCTTTTCTTACTGGGTCCAACGTAATTTCCATAACAAAGCACTCGGCAACCCGACCAAAAGGGAAGGTCGCTAATTGCACCATATTTCATTCACACGGCTGACATCACAATTTTGCAGGGTTAATTGGAATATACGGTAAGCTCTTTATTTTACAGATTAGTGTTGAAGGACTGTTTATACCGTAATTAATGGCTGCCTCACTTTATTTTTGTACTACTTCTTTACTTCATTTAAGAAAGTAAGTTAAACGGTGTGGTTTTTCTTTTAATTTCGAGATACATGAAATTTTTTTTTGTTCTTTATTCTTTGTACCGTAGGGTGCTTTTGCAAGTAAGAGCCGGTTCGATATAGCACGGTCTTAAAAAAAACCGATGTAACCAATTGTTAAGTTACATTTGCATTTTTTTTTGTATGTTTATCAGCGGTCTAGTTACCATAGTACTAGTTTAGGATCAGACGGGCGTGTGTGAGATGTGTGAAATATTATGTTATTTTATTATATTATTTCGTAATTAATTAAATTAATTTAGAGTATGCAACTGCTGTGCTGAGTTCTTGGGTTCGATTCCCGGGTCAGACCAAATGTTTGTATCATCACACAGCCTTTACTAGTCCACTGGACATAAGCCTCCCCTTAGAAAGAAGGTTTTGGCCTACTATAAGACGCTGACCAGATGGGTTGGTATAGGGTTTGTGTGAGGTGCTGGGCTAGAAAACCTCCTCGTGGTGCACCCTGGAAACGCTGGCGATGGTACTGTTTCCTCCTTGTCCTCTTGGAGGAGAGGATTATCGCCAGCGGCCAATATTCTAGCAGAAGAGGCAGCCGTTCATCGGCTCTCGGGCAAGGCCTGGTCCAGCAGGGTGGGCGTGTCTGCCGGTTGCCCTGCTGGCTCTTCGCTCTTCGGAGCATGGAGGAGGAAACCTCGGTAAAAAAACCGGATGGCGGGGCCCTGTAGGGGCCACAGTTTCTCCGCTGATAGCGGTGGAGAAAGGAGGACGGGCTCGGCGTGTACTGACACTACCACCGAGCAGGCAGGGGGACGTAGTCTCCCTGTCAACCGTCGGCATATCGTAATCCCGAGAAGAGCGCTGTGGTTAAGTCTCGCGGCTCTGATCGGGGGCGAGGGTCTTGGCTTAACCGCCCGGACCGCGAGGAAGATAACCTCTCTAAAAAATTCCCCGAATCCCGTGTTTCTGGTGCGTGGCCAGGGGATGCATGGCTGATGGGAAGTTCAGTCGCGAGCGCACTCCAAGCCGAGGTACCTGCGGACCCCTCGGTTGGGTTAAAAACTTACGCTTGCCCGGGTAATGGGGATCTCTGCCCGGGTGGACCTTTAGTTCTCCCCCACTCGTGGGATTTAATATGGAAACCATTAACTCAAATATAAAGAAACGGCAACCAACACAAAAACAGAAACAGGCAAGCAAAACGGACTCTGAAACTAAGGAGAAGAGGAAAAGTGGAGTGGATGGGTCATCCACGGAGGGTGAGATAGCGTCGGGAACGCCTATCTCGATGGGGCTCCCAGAAGTCAGTCTGACGCTGGTCTCTGGGAGCCGAAGAGCATCAGATCGGCTGCGCTCCGGATCCGCCGTTTCGTCGGATGGCGCTGACGCCATGGAGGCGGAGCGAAGCGACAGCCGGAAACGAGGACGCTCCAGGGACGAGGAAACCGACACGTCCCAGGAGATGATGCCACCAAAGGTGGCAAGCAGCCGCCGAGGGAGGGCACGCAAACCTGCCTCGGCCCCGGTCTCGACCCCGTCAGGCTCCGCGTTCTCAAACGCGGAGTCGTACAGGAACGTACGGGTGGACGGCGAGGCCGTAGCGGAGGAGGAGTATCGCGGATCTCCTGCTCAAGGTTCGGGAGCCGGTGGGGGAAATGCCCCCCAGGCTCCCGTGTCCGTGCAGGAGAGGGCGAAAGCGGCGGTGGCCGTCATTCACAAGGGCGGCCACCAAGTCCGTGAACCTTAAGGGCTCATTTGTGAGGGCCCTCAAGGACTCCTCCTCCGCTTTGTCGGAGGTCGTGGAGGGCCTAGAGCGCTCAGTTCGCCCGCTTCCAGGCGAACCTCCCCGAGCGGGAAGCTCCGTCCGCGTCCCAGCCTGCCCCTACCACCAACTCAGGGGCATTTGACTCCCAACTGCGTGAAATCCTCATCGCAGTTGGGAATATGCTGGACGGACGCCTGGCGGGGCTGGAGGCGAGACTGCCCCCTGCGCCGGTTGTGCGCCCCCCGCTCGCGTCGGCACAGCGGCCTAAGGCCGCCGCTCCGACCGCGCTCCCCGTAGTGGGAGGCCGCGTCTCCTACGCGGTGGCGGCGTCCTGCCCCGACTCGCATCGGCTCCCCAAAAGCCGAGGAGGGGGCCAAGGCACCGGCCCAGGCGCCGGCCAAAGGCACCGTCCCAGGCGCCGGCCAAGGCGCAGGCCAAAGTGCCGGCCAAGACGGGGCCTAAAACGGCGCCGAGGAGCGGAGTGGCATTCCCTCCGCTCCCCACTCCGACACCCCTGCCGGGCCCCTCCGCACCTGCCCCTCCAACGAGGGTTGGCAGGAGGCGAGGGGCTCCAAGAAAGTCCGAAGGCGGGCCAGAAGGCTGCCCAAAAAGCAGCCCAAGCCCAGCCTTCGCCACCGGTGGCAACGGCCTCTGCAAAGAGGCCGCGGAAGCTGCAGCCGCAAAAAACCGCGGCTGTAGTTGTGACCGTGTCCCCGGAGGCGGCTGACGGCGGGGCTGTCCTATGCGGCCGTTTTCAAAAAGGCCCGGGACAGCCTCGCCAACGAGTTTTGGACAGGTGGGGGTCAGGATGCGCCTCGCCCAGACGGGAGCTCGAGTTCTCGAGTTCCCTGGGGCTGAAGGCGCAAAGACGGCGGACTCCTTCGCTGAGAAGCTGCGGGGAATATTTGCAGCCACAGATGGTGTCAGGGTCGCCAGGCCTACCAAGTGCGCGGAACTGCGACATCTCGGGCCTGGACGACTCAGTGACGGCCGAAGATGTCCGCGCTGTAATCCGGGAGAAGACGGGGTGCAGTGCGGACAACGTCAGGGTCGGCACCATCCGCCCCGGTCCAGGAGGGCTTGGCGCCGTGTGGGTCAGCTGTCCCGGCAGGCTGCTCATCGGTTTCGTGAGCGCCAGGATCACAGTCCTGGCGGCGAGACCGATGAGGTGTTTTAAAATGCCTGGCCGCGGGGACACACGCGCGTCAAGTGCGACAGTTGTTTTGACTGCGGCGGACTGTGTTTCCGCTGCGGTCAACCGGGCATAAGGCGGCAGAATGCTCTGCCGCCCCTCACTGCCCAGCGTGTGCGGCGGGCAATAAGCCCGCCAATCACCAGATGGGGCAGAGAGGCTGCAAGCCTCCCCGCAGTTTCTCGGCAGACGTCAGGGGCTAGCCAGTCGACCCAGGCTGCCTCTGATGTAGTACGTGCGTCGTCGTCCCGGGGGGCGGGCCCCCCCAATGAAAGGGGCAGGTCCGTTTCCTCCTTGTCCTCTTGGAGGAGAGGATTATCGCCAGCGGCCAATATTCTAGCAGAAGAGGCAGCCGTTCATCGGCTCTCGGGCAAGGCCTGGTCCAGCAGGGTGGGCGTGTCTGCCGGTTGCCCTGCTGGCTCTTCGCTCTTCGGAGCATGGAGGAGGAAACCTCGGTAAAAAACCGGATGGCGGGGCCCTGTAGGGGCCACAGTTTCTCCGCTGATAGCGGTGGAGAAAGGAGGACGGGCTCGGCGTGTACTGACACTACCACCGAGCAGGCAGGGGGACGTAGTCTCCCTGTCAACCGTCGGCATATCGTAATCCCGAGAAGAGCGCTGTGGTTAAGTCTCGCGGCTCTGATCGGGGGCGAGGGTCTTGGCTTAACCGCCCGGACCGCGAGGAAGATAACCTCTCTAAAAAATTCCCCGAATCCCGTGTTCTGGTGCGTGGCCAGGGGATGCATGGCTGATGGGAAGTTCAGTCGCGAGCGCACTCCAAGCCGAGGTACCTGCGGACCCCTCGGTTGGGTTAAAAACTTACGCTTGCCCGGGTAATGGGGGATCTCTGCCCGGGTGACCTTTAGTTCTCCCCCACTCGTGGGATTTAATATGGAAACCATTAACTCAAATATAAAGAAACGGCAACCAACACAAAAACAGAAACAGGCAAGCAAACGGACTCTGAAACTAAGGAGAAGAGGAAAAGTGGAGTGGATGGGTCATCCACGGAGGGTGAGATAGCGTCGGGAACGCCTATCTCGATGGGGCTCCCAGAAGTCAGTCTGACGCTGGTCTCTGGGAGCCGAAGAGCATCAGATCGGCTGCGCTCCGGATCCGCCGTTTCGTCGGATGGCGCTGACGCCATGGAGGCGGAGCGAAGCGACAGCCGGAAACGAGGACGCTCCAGGGACGAGGAAACCGACACGTCCCAGGAGATGATGCCACCAAAGGTGGCAAGCAGCCGCCGAGGGAGGGCACGCAAACCTGCCTCGGCCCCGGTCTCGACCCCGTCAGGCTCCGCGTTCTCAAACGCGGAGTCGTACAGGAACGTACGGGTGGACGGCGAGGCCGTAGCGGAGGAGGAGATCGCGGATCTCCTGCTCAAGGTTCGGGAGCCGGTGGGGGGAAATGCCCCCCAGGCTCCCGTGTCCGTGCAGGAGAGGGCGAAAGCGGCGGTGGCCGTCATTCACAAGGTGGCCACCAAGTCCGTGAACCTTAAGGGCTCGTTTGTGAGGGCCCTTAAGGACTCCTCCTCCGCTTTGTCGGAGGTCGTGGAGGGGCCTAGCGGGCGACGTCTCTCGCCTGCGGGTGAACGAGCTGAGCGCTCAGTTCGCCCGCTTCCAGGCGAACCTCCCCGAGCGGGAAGCCCCGTCCGCGTCCCAGCCTGCCCCTACCACCAACTCAGGGGCTTTTGACTCCCAACTGCGTGAAATCCTCATCGCAGTTGGGAATATGCTGGACGGACGCCTGGCGGGGCTGGAGGCGAGACTGCCCCCTGCGCCGGTTGTGCGCCCCCCCGCTCGCGTCGGCACAGCGGCCTAAGGCCGCCGCTCCGACCGCGCTCCCCGTAGTGGGAGGCCGCGTCTCCTACGCGGTGGCGGCGTCTGCCCCGACTCCATCGGCTCCCCAAAAGCCGAGGAGGGGGCCAAGGCACCGGCCCAGGCGCCGGCCAAGGCACCGTCCCAGGCGCCGGCCAAGGCGCAGGCCAAAGTGCCGGCCAAGACGGGGCCTAAAACGGCGCCGAGGAGCGGAGTGGCATTCCCTCCGCTCCCCACTCCGACACCCCTGCCGGGCCCCTCCGCACCTGCCCCCTCCAACGAGGGTTGGCAGGAGGCGAGGGGCTCCAAGAAGTCCCGAAGGCGGGCCAGAAAGGCTGCCCAAAAAAGCAGCCCAAGCCCAGCCTTCGCCACCGGTGGCAACGGCCTCTGCAAAGAGGCCGCGGAAGCTGCAGCCGCAAAAAACCGCGGCTGTAGTTGTGACCGTGTCCCCGGAGGCGGCTGACGGCGGGCTGTCCTATGCGGCCGTTTTCAAAAAGGCCCGGGACAGCCTCGCCAACGAGTTTTGGGACGGTGGGGGTCAGGATGCGCCTCGCCCAGACGGGAGCTCGAGTTCTCGAGTTCCCTGGGGCTGAAGGCGCAAAGACGGCGGACTCCTTCGCTGAGAAGCTGCGGGGAATATTTGCAGCCACAGATGGTGTCAGGGTCGCCAGGCCTACCAAGTGCGCGGAACTGCGCATCTCGGGCCTGGACGACTCAGTGACGGCCGAAGATGTCCGCGCTGTAATCCGGGAGAAGACGGGGTGCAGTGCGGACAACGTCAGGGTCGGCACCATCCGCCCCGGTCCAGGAGGGCTTGGCGCCGTGTGGGTCAGCTGTCCCGGCAGGCTGCTCATCGGTTTCGTGAGCGCCAGGATCACAGTCCTGGCGGCGAGACCGATGAGGTGTTTTAAATGCCTGGCCGCGGGACACACGCGCGTCAAGTGCGACAGTTGTTTTGACTGCGGCGGACTGTGTTTCCGCTGCGGTCAACCGGGGCATAAGGCGGCAGAATGCTCTGCCGCCCCTCACTGCCCAGCGTGTGCGGCGGGCAATAAGCCCGCCAATCACCAGATGGGGCAGAGAGGCTGCAAGCCTCCCCGCAGTTCTCGGCAGACGTCAGGGGCTAGCCAGTCGACCCAGGCTGCCTCTGATGTAGTACGTGCGTCGTCGTCGTCGCCCATGGAGGAGGTTGTAGAGACGATCCAGTAATGGATCAAGTCTCCAACCTCCTGGTCCAGACGAACCTGAACCACTGTGCCGCGGCGCAGGATCTCTTCCTGCAAACCATGGCACAGTGGTCGATAGGTGTTGCCGTAGTCGCGGAGCCCTATTCTGTCCCTCCCCGTCCAAACTGGATGGGTGACTGGGACGGCTCCGTGGCAGTCGTCGGTTCCACGACGGCTCATTCCCCGCCCTTGTCGCTAAGAGACAAGGGCACTGGATATGTTGCCGTCGAGTGGGGGGGGATCACCATATATGGTGTCTATTTCTCCCCCAACCGGAGTTTGAACGACTTCGAGGTTTTCCTAACCAGCTTGGAGACCTCGATACGGCGACTAGCGTCTGGGCACGTCCTTGTGCTGGGGGACTTCAACGCAAAGTCCATTGCGTGGGGTTCCCCCAGGACGGACGCCAGGGGCGAGGCCGTAGAGGAGTGGGCGGCCTCGGTGGGCCTCTGTCTCCTCAACAGAGGCTCCACCAACACGTGCGTGCGACAGCAGGGGGGGGTCGATAGTGGACCTTTCGTTCGCTACCCCTGCCCTCGCCGCACGAGTAAGGAACTGGCGTGTCCTGGAAGAGGTTGAGACGCTCTCGGATCACCTGTATATCCGATTTGAGCTCTCCCGGACCCAGGACTCCAGTAGGGGTCACGTGGCGCGGCGTTTATCCCGCTTTCCGCGGTGGGCTGTTGCCAGACTAAACCGGGACCTACTAGAGGAGGCAGCCATAATTCACTCGTGGCTGTCTCCGCAGGCTCCGACCGAGGAGGTTGACGTGGGGGCTGGTCGCTTTCGCGATGCGATTACGCATATCTGCGATGCGGCCATGCCCCGCATTCGAGGTCGTCGGCCTCCAAGGAAGGAGGTCTACTGGTGGTCCCAGGAGCTGGCGGACCTCCGTGCGGCCTGTACACGTGCCCGGAGGTCCTACACACGCAGTCGGCGGCGTCACCGTGGAGACGGTGAGGAGGACCGGCTTCATGAGGAGTACCGACGGGCGCGGAAAACTCTGAAGCTGGCCATTAGCCGCGCCAAAGAGGAAAAAAGACAGGAGATGCTGGAGGGTCTTAATCGTGACCCCTGGGGTCGCCCTTACCGCGCGGTGCGACAAAAGCTCCGCGCGTCGGGCCCCCCCCTTACGGAGACTCTCCAGCCCAGCTTCCTGCGAGAAGTGGTTGAGGGCCTTTTCCCACAACGAGCGGAACACACTCCCCCGTCGATGGCCTCCCTGGCCGGAGACGACGGGGAGCACGGGGAGGACAATGTTCCGCCCGTCCGGGATTCGGAGGTAGGGGCGGCTGTTCTACGGATCCGTTCCAAGAACACCGCCCCTGGGCCAGACGGGGTACCGGCCCGAGTGCTGGCCCTGGCCCTCAACCACATGGCAGACCGCCTCGGGGAGGTGTTCGACGCTAGCTTGGCGTCGGGACGCTTCCCTGAGTGCTGGAAAAGCGGGAAGCTGGTCCTATTGAGGAAGCCGGGACGGCCAGCCGATTCGGTCGCGGCCTATAGGCCCATCGTGCTGCTGGACGAGGCGGGCAAATTGTTTGAGAGGGTTCTTTCTGCCCGCATCGTCCGGCACCTCTGCGAGGTGGGCCCCTATCTGTCGGACGCCCAATTTGGTTTTCGGGCGGGGCGTTCGACAGTCGACGCCGTGTTGCGCCTGAGGGCCGTGACCGAAGAGGCCGTGAGCTGTGGCGGCGTGCTGTTGGCGGTGTCATTGGACATCGCCAACGCATTCAATAGTCTGCCATTCAGCTGCATCAGGGAAGCACTCCACTATCATGGGGTGCCAAAGTACCTGAGGCGGCTAGTGGCAGACTATTTAGAGGAGCGTACCGTCGTGTACGAGGACCGAGAAGGTAATCTGAGGTGTCGGCCCATGTCGTGCGGTGTTCCACAGGGGTCTGTTCTTGGACCCCTCTTGTGGAACATAGGGTACGACTGGGCCCTTCGCGCCGATTTCCCCCCCGGGCTGGGTGTAATCTGTTACGCAGACGATACCCTCGTGACAGCCCGGGGGGCAAACTTCCAAGAAGCGGCGCGCCTGGCCACAGGGGGAGTCTCCCTGGTGGTCGGGCGCATTGAGGCGCTGGGCTTACGGGTGGCCCTAGATAAGACGGAGGCCCTGTTATTCCATGGGCCCCGTCGTGGTCCACCCCCTGGCGCCTCCATCGTGGTCAACTCGGTCCTCGTACCGGTTGGGGCCCAGATGAAATATCTGGGCGTGATCCGGTGATCCTGATACCGGTGTGGGCGGCGGCTCTGACCGCCCAGAATAGGGTACGCCTCTGGCGCCCTCAGAGGGTAATGGCGGTCAGACCCATACGCGGTTACCGCACCGTTTCGACGGAGGTGGCATGCGCATTGGCCGGAACTCCCCCGTGGGATTTGGAGGCGGAAGTGCTCGCCGAAGTTTATCGGCGAGTGGCTGACTTCCGGGCGGAGAGCGGATTTCGCCCTCCGCCCGAGGATGTGCGCGAGTGGCGCGAAGCCGCTCGCCGAGCCACGATGGCTCGTTGGTCGTTCCGGCTGGAGACTCCACGCGCTGGCTTTGCCGCCGTGGAGGCTCTCTAGCCGGTCATCGCCGAGTGGGCAGGGCGGCAGCACGGGACCCTTTCCTTCCGGCTGACGCAGGTGCTTTCCGGGCATGGTTGCTTCGGAAAGTACCTGCACACGGTCGCTAGGAGGGAACTGAGTCCCGCCTGCCACCACTGCGACTGCAGTGAGGACTCGGCCCAGCACACGCTGGCGGTCTGCCCCGCATGGGCGGCGCAGCGCCGGGCCCTCACTGCAGTCATCGGAGTGGATCTCTCGCTACCGGCCGTAGTACGCTCCATGGCCGGTAGCGACAGTTGTTTTACCGCGGTCGCAACCTTCTGCGAGGTAGTAATCTCGCGGAAGGAGGCGGCGGAGAGGGCCCGGGAGGACGACCTCCACTCGGACCCGATCCGCCGCCGGCGAACCGGGCGGCGGAGGCCCGGCTATCACAGCCTCATGCCGCCCTGAGTGTGGCCGCGGGTGGACGGGGTGGGTTTCCCCTCCACCCGCATTAGTTGGCCAGCCGCGAGGGGGCGGCGTCCGCGTGTGCCGGACGTCGCCTATAGAGAGGAACAACACTGAGACGGAGCCCGCACCAGGAGCGGGCTGGCGCTAGGAGGGGTCCGGATGTCTTAACAACAGCTGTTCCCGGATCCCTCCTGTTACAGGCGCAGAGTGGCACACCGTGTGGTTTTAGTCGGTCCGAGTCCGACACACCACCCCGCCGCAAACCCCGGAGGGGTGACGGTCCGAGGGGATTTCCACACGTTAAAAAAAAAAAAAAAAAAAAAGGGTTTGTGTCAAGTTTTCCTTCTCTCTGCAGTGCTGTTGTTTTGCGTAGTTTCCTCCCTTAGTCGGCTCTTACGACACCCACGATATTTTTTATGTAAAATATGTGTGTATTTCCAAAAAAAAGTATATAACTATTAGTGAATCTAGCTTTTATAGTACAAGCTCTGCTTAGTTTGAAACTAGATGACGTTATGTGTCAGACACCGGAGAATATTAATATTATAATATAGATAATATGGGCTAAAAAAGTATCGCGTATAAATCCATTAAGAGTATTTAGGAGGCTTGTTTCCTCCCATTCATTTAGCCTCCACATTAAGAGAGTCGTTATTTTCTAGTAGCGCAGTTAGTTCAGGCTCCTTCCGTAAATTAATTTACCAGACATCGCTAACAGATTCTCATTTTATCTCGGAGTTTGTTAAAATACCACTAATCATTTGATCTATACAAATAATTTGTAATGTACAAATTATAGGTTTTTTTTTCATGCTCACACGGTTATTTGTACGATACCTATGCCTATAAACCAGTTTAAATATTTTGTCTTTTTGTTCGGGTAATCTTTAAAATGACTTTACCGATTTTGATAATGTTTTACTACCAGGTAGCTGTCGATATAAGGAGTAACTTAGGCTAATTTTGTTTTTCAGAAAACCCTCTAAATTTGGCAGAACCCTCTCACTAAGGCAGCGCTTTTCAAATTCCACAATATATTTAAAAAAATCCATTGAAACCTGTCTCAATATATTTATTAATGTTTACATATTTTTTTTAATTTCTATACATCACCTAACAATTCCACAGATCCACTGTTATCACTGAGTGTTAGCCTCAGCAGAAACAGCCTTGATGCTGGGGTACTACAGACTAACTAATATTAACCGACTTTGTGTTTGGGACGCTTGGGCTTTGCTGACTATAGCTGGCTGTTAAATGACGAGGTTTCAGTGTAAAAAGAGCCCCATTTGTAGATAAACTTCCAACTAATGATTGTCATTTATTATCTTACTTTATCGTTAAAGCCATTAAAATTCCAAGTGTCTTTATTTTAATTAACAGAGCAATGTTGACAACGAGCTAATGACGTCACATCTGTCATTTCAGGCGGCGGCGGCCATAATAAATTATTACCTACCTGTTGAGTTGAAATTTAGTCAAATTTAATTTGATTTAGTAGTTACGTTTGTTTGCGGTTGTCACCTTCAAAAGGAAACTATTACTACTGCGATATATTCTTGTCAAAATCCTCATGACAGAACAATAGGTGTACCTAAAGACAGAAGTCGTCTTCTGACATGATATTCCTCATGATTTAACTCCTGTAATTCTTTAAAATAATATCAGTAACGAGAAGCATCTTCACATCACATCAACAGCCTATAATAGTCCACGGCTGGACATAGGCCTCTCCTTAGAAAGGAGGTTTTGGCCTACTTTACCACGCTGGCTAGACGGATTGGTATAGGGTTTGTGTCAAGTTTTCCTTCTCTTTGCAGTGCTGTTGTCCTGCGTAGTTTGCTTCCTTAGTCGGCTCTTACGCCACACACGGGATGAATAGGGGTGATGACATGCCATATTCTTAATCCGTCACCACACGGATCTTACGCATCCTATTTTTTTTTGTGCCTTAGAAAACTATTAACTGCTTCAGAAGACCTACGCTAACAAACACCGAACTGTAATGTAATTTTCCAAATAAATCGCATAGCGTTCGAGCCTTAAAACAAATCTAAACATGTTTACTAAAGGCCCTAGGTTAAGAGAAAGGGTTAATCTAATATACCTGTATTTTGGGATAAGATGGTTCGTATAGAATCCAATTATTCTCACCTTTTATTAGCAGAGAATAAATGGATTTATGAGCTTCTAACAAATTTGGCTCTCTAGCAAAAAGACGCCTGTTGAAGGAGGGACTTATTGTACTCGTAAGAAGCATGCGTGCAGGTACAAATATATGTTTTTGATTTTACATAATAATATATCTCACACATTTCACACACGGCCGTCTGATCCCAAACTAGGCAGAGCCTTTTTTGTTTTTTTTTCGTGCGGAACTCCCCTCGGATACCACCTATCGGTGGCATGTCGGACTCGAACCGACTAAAACCGCACGCCGTCTCGGGTACTAATAGCCGGGGAACCAGGTATACCCTAGAAAGGAAGTCCCTGGTGCAAACTAGGCAGAGCCTGTACTATGGTAACCAGACTGCTGATAAACATACACATATATTTTTTAAATTGATACATATTATAGATAAATTATACCCAGACACAGAACAAATGACCGTGCTCATCACACAATATTTGTCCTGGGTGCGACCCACGGCCTCCGCTTAGCAGTCAGGGTCACTTACCACTAGACCAAGAGGCCCATAAAAAGTCGTTCTATCGATTTTAATTTTGTTTTAATGTCATGAAAATGAGGATCAATTCGAGCAAGGATTCCAATTTTTCATTTCTTACAGACCTAATTCAGATTACGACTGCTATATTAAAAATAAACATAACAATAAGTCCAGCCATTCATAAGTGATGTAGCATTTAATGTTTTTTTTATACAGAAAATGGATACCGTTTTAGCTGTGACCATGCAGTTCGCATTTATCCTTAACTAGCTGACCCGCGCAACTTCGTCTGCGTCTCTCAATAGTAATAAATTTTCTCCGTTTTTGAAACATTCCTCATTGGTGCTCCGCTCCTATTGATCTTAGCGTGATTATATATAGCCTATAGCCTTCCTCGATAAATGGGCTATTTAACACTGAAAGAACTTTTCAAATCGGACCAGTCGTTCCTGAGATTAGCGCGTTCAAACAAACAAACAAACTCTTCAGCTTTATAATATTAGTATAGATTTTATGTTCTTTTTATACAGAAAATGGATACCGTTTTAGCTGTGACCATGCAGTTCGCATTTATCCTTAATATAATTTTAGGAGTGTTTCTTTTAATAAAATTTATTATTGAATAGGTTTGTTAAATTATGACAATGCATCAGAATTTATATAGAAAAACACAGATGATTGTTTTTTTTACTTGTTCATTAATACCGAAGGTTTCAAACAGGCACAGATTTGGGAATAGTAGTTAAATTGTTTACTGATTTTTACAAATTATTAATTAGATGGCTTGGCTATCATTAGGTTAAACAGTATCAATTTATTAATAATAATAATTTATTTATTTACTAGTATCCACACTTACTACTATCATTACAGGTATATCCTAATGCGATAGTGTGACTATTAAAAAATACTTGTTTTACACTTGTAAGTTTGTGTCTTGTAACATGTAATACATAATGCTGTGTTTGTAAACTCACTCAGTGTACAGCTAACTTTTTTTTTAAAGGTCTACTAGCAAACGAAATTACTAGTATTGCCGTTAACCCCTCCCGCTAAGCTAAATTACTTGTGTTAGGAGTAGGTTCACGTCGGTAGTGTACTGGACAGGATTTGAACCCACGACCTCTTGATCGCAAGTCCAATGCCTTAACCACTAGGCTACACACAATATTTGTGGCTACAAGGTTCAGGGTGCCCAACGCACGCGCTGCTTCGCTTAGCAAATTCGTGCGTCCGCGCGGCACCACTAACAATGGCGGACGACGTAGCGGCCACACATACCCGTCCGGTACACATATGTCTCATCATCATCAACAGCCTTTAATAGTCCACTGCTGGACACATGCCTGATACATTGCTGTCGTGGATTTTTCCCCTTAGTATGTAATATATATAGGAGGTAAGACTAAGATCCCTTCTGACCCTAAGCTCGTTATATCCGACCATGCCCAAGACAAACAGAGTGGGATATATGAGTGGGTAAAATGGGTAAACCCCATACTGTCGCTAATGTAAAAACCTCACAAATTTGTTTTGATCTCGCTCCAGTATGAGACTATATTTAATCTCAAGAGGAGACCAGATAACTGCGTTGTATTCTAGTTGAAAATATTAGATGGTATTCTACTTCTTCGCTCTTAAACATTAAAAAGAATACCTACCTACATCATCATCATCAACAGCCTGTAATAGTCCACTGCTAGACATAGGCCCAGCAGTGGCATAGGTCCAGCAGTGGACTATTAAAGGCTGTTGATGTGAGACATAGGCCTCTCCTTAGAAAGGAGATTTTGGCCTACTATACTACGCTGGCCAGACTGGTTGGTATAGGGTTTGTTTCAAGTATTCCTTCTCTTTGCAGTGCTGTTGTCCTGCGTAGTTTGCTTCTACCTACATATAATATGCCAAACAGTGAAAGCTATTTAGTTTTGAATTAAGTCAACAATACACATATCACCACCGAACCCTGTTCAAAATTAGTACATAACAAAAACAAAACCTCGACAACGACACAACATGAATACCCTATACAAGTTATTGTCAATATCAGAATGCGCGATGAATAATGTAACATAGGCCGTGTCGCACGTCTCAATCGCAAGAGCTGTAAGCAACCCAGTAGCACCGTCCATATCTACCTTTACTTGACGTAATTAATTCGATTACTCCAAAGCATTATGTGTGTGACAGGGGCCCACGTGATGAGGGTCAACTTTTCACCAACTTATTCATCGTTTGTTTATTACACCTACGCTTCTTTATCAATAATCCTACAAATATATTTCAAGGGTACCTTTTGGCAATTAAACTGAATGATGTCGTGATTTATTTTAAGGAATAATAGATTCTATATTTAGTCAAGATTAAATTTATTCTTCAACTGGAGTTTAAATAAAATCATGAACATACTGCGTCATCTGCCAGCAGTTTTTAATGTAAATACCACATATTCCAGGATTGGCCAGGTAACCTGTTGGTTTAGTGGTTAGTGACCCTGACTGCTAAGCCTAAATCAGTTCTAGTAAAATCCTAAATACTATTGTTGATAACATTATTTGTTTTTTAAATCCTAGTACTTTGGATTGGGATTTGGGCCTAGGATCACCTCACTCCTAGGCGTTTTAATGGCTATTTCAGGCGTAGAGAGTGGCACACCGTGTGGTTTTAGTTGGTTCGATTTCAACACTCGGCCCCACTACCTACTGCTAATCCCGGGGGGGGGGGGGGGGGTGCCGAGTGAATGAGTCAAAATCCCAATCAAAGTAGATTTGACGAAAAGCAATACTGTTATCGTCATTAGTTTCGTTCATTCGTTCATAAAAGAAAGTAGAACAATTTACCAGCATTCGTCAGTAACAATCCCAACTGGCGTCTAGTTACAGTACCATTAAATTAAATGAAATCCAAGGAAGAATTCACATATTTCAGCTAAAAGACACATATATTAAACCTAGTCACGGCAAACAGAAAATAATTAAAGACAAACAACTTAATGTGTCATTTATTTTGCGAAGACGTTTCAATTCTGAATTCTCCTGTTTACCCCTTAAAGCATTCGCTACAATTTATTACGTATTTAAATTAAATTATTTGTACTCAGACCCGTGTTTGCTGTCTGGTATCTACAAAATTTAATCTCATATTAGTGAAAAAATGTACTTAGAACGACATTCACATGTGTTCACTTTAAGTATGTATTTAATTTGAATTTCTAGCATGTTTTTTTATTAAATTGAGGGTAGACGAAGTAATGGGTCACCTGATGGAAAGCCACTCATGGATACCTGGAATAGTCAGTTGACAGAACGAATCAATATCAATTGGCTGGCCTGTTGGTCTAGTGGCTAGTGACCTTGACTGCTAACACAGATTTGACCCTGATTTGGCCCTGACTGCTAAGCCGGAAGTCGTGGGTTCGATTCCGACCCAGGCTAATATTGTTTGATGAACACGATCATTCGGTCTGTGTCTGGGTGTACTGTATCTAAAAATGGGTATATATGTGAGTATATTTATCAGTAGTCTTATTACATTAGTCCAAACTCTGCCTACTTTGGGATCAGACGGCCTGGTATCAGATGTGTCAACTTTATATATTATCTACTAGTCGGTCATTAGTGAAACTGCTGACACATCAGAGCTCGATGGACCAAGTCTGTTGATAAGATAATTAGATGTCACTCGTAAATTTCCAAATTTCCATTCTACCCTCCATTTATTCAGAAATTTTTATTTTATAATATATTTAATTTTATACCACATTAACAAAACGTCTTTTTATTGCACATAAAATTTGACCCTCATATTTTAACAGAATGACACAATTTTATGCCATAGGAAATTTCACGGTAGGCAAACAGTTTGTGGCTTGCTATTGTTCTTGGAAATCAAATCTACTAAGTTTATTCCACTGACTGACTTACTAAGTAAAATTTATTAAATGAATCTCAAATCGTATTTTAGTAGTTTAAATACATTTCTTCCTTTTTACTACTTTATACAATTGTTGATCGACTATTCAAATTCGAAGAAAAAATACCACCACTAAGGCTGAAAATTTGAGCAACCAAGAACACAGTTTATTACAAATTATCATAATGTACAGGCATTGTAGTTAGCAATTTTTTTATTTAAATATTTAGTTTTTGCAATTAAAATTAGGACTAAGTAAGTAATGGAGTATTATTTTTCTCAAATTTAGGCAGTACCTTAACCTTACAGTAAAAAAAAAAAATATATTAAGACAATGTCGACTCAAAATGGCTGCCGTTTATTGCTTATTTATTTAAATTAGCTTTAATTAGAACGGCCGATTTGTTTTCACAAGTTATTTATTGGGCGTACGCGGTTATTTCTGTGTAACGATATTTTTATGCAAAATTAATAATTAATTATTCTAGTTACATAAAACACACAAAAAGTCCTTGGTCATTTTCTATTACTGACATTACAAAGGTAATCAGGATCATCATAAATTTAATAGTATGTGTGTGTGTTTTTCGTGACCTAATGGCAATGTTACCCCCGCCCTCGCACACCTGCGACTCAACTGACCCTCCCCCCTCATAATAAGGCAGATCCTCTTCCCTTTTGTGAGACTATGATGTCACTCGAGCTTACTCGAATGTGCTGAAGAATTATTCCTCCACGATACTCACTGCCCTCTCCCACTGTGCGTGAAAACTACAAAACAAAAATCAAAAACGTGTAAATATTATAGTCCATGTTTAAAGGTAACGTTTCCCATACAAAGGACTTTAATATAAACACCATCATTTATAAATCAATAGTTAACCTGCTCAATTTAATATGCGTCTTTCAAAAGGAATCAATATTAGTCATTGCGTGATATTTTATCATCATCATCATCATCATCATCAACAGCGTATAATAGTTCACTGCTGGACATAGGCCTCTCCTTAGAAAGGAGGTTTTGGTGATATTATATAGCCTTCCTTTTCTTTTTTTCAAGTTGAGCTAGTAGTTCCTGAGACTAGAGCGTTAAACTAATTTACGACCAAAAAGAGCCGAAGATGAATGAACAATGTTGCAACAACGGGCAAATTTTTATTCCTTTTGGGATAAGCATACGAAGTGCGGGTCAGCTAATCAGAAAATAATTCAGTTCACACACGATTGATTTTATTGTTACCCTGATTAAGAGTGTGACGACCTGGTATGGTGGCTTTTACTGATTTTAGTGAACGGTGCAATTCGTAAAATCGCGGGCTTCATCAACAGCCTTTAATAGTCCACTGCTGGACATAAGCCTCTCCTTAGAAAGGAGGTTTTGGCCTACTATACCACGCTGGCCAGACGGGTAATGAACAATCGCGGGCTTACTCGACTTGAAACCTACTTGGGTATGTAATAATTTTATGAGGGGACAAAGCCAGAAGAAAAATAGGGGTAAGACAAAACCTACCGTATAGGGTTAAAGGAACTGAGAGGGGTTAAAGGAGGCACCATGGATTTCCTTTCTAGTTTACATCTGGTCCCACAAGATACGTGTACCAGCGAGATGGCGTGCGATTTTTAGTCGGTTCGAAAGCGATATAACCTCCCTACCGGTCACCCGACGGGGGTATCCGAGGTGTTCCATCGCAATAAAATATGACAAACATTTAATAATCTTGGTCATAAATCAAAGAACATTTAATATACTCGTATGAGAAGGCTGGGCCCATGAACATATTTCTTCTTTGTAATAAGCAGCATAAAATATGATATCGTGAACTTTTTCGCTCTCAAATACTACTTTTAATTAAAAATATAATCAACAAAAGAAAGAATTGGTCCAAAACTATGTCACGTGCAGAGATTTAAAAAGACGAAAGATAAAAGATAAAGGATCTTTCAGTAGCTGAAAAGGCATTTCGACAAAGGAATGAATGAGAGACGCTCTTAAAAGCAGGGCTGGTCACGTACGGAATTTTTGAAAACATTACGAATATATTGGTATTCTGTTATTACGTATTATATTTTACCTTGGGAGAGCCATGCAGTAATATCAACATGAACAACAATGGATTGATATTACGGTCTCATAGTACACCTGTGTTAAGTAACTCCTTCGTTACCCTTTACCAAATAAGTGACGTCTCCCGCAGGCCAATTCTCTGCACGGAGGGCGTAGTGGTTTAAGCAGTCGTCACGCCGCTTCCTACTACGCTAAGTGTTGTGGGTTCGATCCCCACATGGGACGACACTTTGTGTGATCCACAAAATGTTGTTTTCATATGGTATTGTTTGTGTTCGTATAATATATGTTTGTAAAGTCCCTCCCGACACGGGACATATTAATAATGCAGGAGTTGTCTTTTTAAAAAGAAAAAAGTTCCAAAATACTCTCAATCTCACAACTGTCATAAAGGGTAATTTCTTAGTAAATTATTAATAATCTAACGTTGACTGTAATCTGATTATATAACATTGTAACAGAAAATTGAATCGGTAATCTGCTAGTCTTAGTAGCATTACTATTTTACTACGAAAATACCTTTTACAACAGTTGCTAGATCGAGAATTGATTGGAACTGAATTGGAGGAGGTTTTGGCCTACTAAACCACGCTGGCCAGACGGGTTGGTATAGGGTTTGTCTCAAGTTTTCCTTCTTTTGCAGTGCTGTTGTCCTGTGCAGTTTGTTCCCTTAGTCGGCTCTTACTACACCCACAGGATGAATAGCGGTGGTGACATTCCGTATTCTTAATCCGTCACCACACGCACTAAAAATACAAACAGTAACAAACGACACCAAGAAATTGTCAGCTGGCAGCCCTATAGGTCGTGCAATCAAACCACGCATCCGATCGGAAGGAGCCGTTTAAGATATTTCACGTGATGCCCACACAATGGACTAGTTTTAACTTTGATCTAAAGTACACGACACTTCGGAGCCACCACTTGCCTTTGAACATTCTATTTAGAGTAATGCTTTGGGAAAAAATGATTTTTAGAAATCTTGGTATTACTTATACTCTTAAAATACATCCAGATTTTCTAACATTACAATCAGTAATACTCGTATATTAAGCTATAATACTAATATATAAGGCTGAAGAGTTTGTTTGTTTGAACGCGCTAATCTCAGGAACTGTTGGTCCGATTCGGAAAATTCTTTCAGTATAAGATAGCCCATTTAGATATTTATCTAGTAAGGCTGTATAACATCTTGTTACGACTAACAGGTCCCGAACATCAATGACAAATGTTGCAGAAACGGGTAAAATGTATTCCTTTTGAGAGATTCAGACAAATTTGCGCAGGTCAGCCAATTGCAGGATATTTAAAAAAAACTCAGTATCATCAAAAATTTACAATTTATAACCTTAAACTAAAAAGGGAGGGATAAGACCGACTATTGTTATACCAAAATGTATATAATATATGTACAAATAATACTGCAGTGGTGTAAAATATAGAGATAATTAAATAAAAATAAACAAAAAAATATTAAATTGCAAAAATGCGCCAAATACATTCCGGGAAGGTAAAACCTACGGGGAAACGAAAAGGTATCTTCATACGTATGACACACATGTACACGCACATACACACACAAAGGAGCGCGCGCGCAAACGAACACAAACACACTATTTTTATATAAATGTATAAATGTGTAAATGTAGAACAAGCTTAAGAATAAAAAAAATAAGTTAGTATATTATAATACCTACCACTGAATAGTAGGGACTGTTACTCCTTAACACAGGTTATTCTGTACCCAGCTAGGAAGGCAGCACTTCAATGTTTGTCCTGCTGGCAGTTAAAGTCATTAACCACCAGACCAACAGGCTCATAATAGGATAATAATTTTAATTAGGATAAAAAGTTTGATACATTACTGGTTAATTTCTCGTTTGCTATTTCTAAATACGAATAAATACACGCTAAATTAAATAATTATGGCAACCTGTCTATTGCTATAATTAATACCACATTTAAAACTAAATCGTAAGCATCGGTATTTGCTTACCACAAGACGAGCCGTGCTCTCGCCATTCACTTCGGACTACTGCAAACGACCTTTACCGGAAATCTCATTATTTCAAGCGGCTAGAACTAATTAAGTTAGGTAACAATGCATGGTCTTAATAATCTGACCTCGTTGTATAAGCTAGAGATCGGTCGGCAGATGGCTGTCGAATTTCAACCGGTTTTATTGTTTCGCATTATTTTATTGTCCAATTTAACTTGAGCTGTAACTGTAAAACATTTTGAACATGACAAGTTAAAATTGTATTAAATACAATTCAACCACGTCATTCACGTTCAACCAATTCATTCACGTCAAAAAGCAATACCTAAAGGTAAAATTTTTACCTTTAGGTATTGCTTTTTGACGTGACAACGTCTTATAATTCGATGGAGCCGGCTGCACGAAAAAACATGACTCATGCGGCGTTACCTCGCTCTGAGGCGTTCCATTTAAGGCGTGAAGTGCAAGCGAGAGCGCGGAACGAGTGACAAAGAGGCACAATCGGCCTCTCCTACTTGAGTGAGCGATGCTTCCGCGTGGACAGCTGCTACTCGTATACAATAATACATTTTTGAAAAATGCAACCATTCCATCAGTATTTTCTTATGACGTTGTCACGTTCAACTATCGTCAGTAAACCGACTTTACAGACAACCGTTTTTTTTTTGTATAAAATAATTAATAATAATTAAGCCTTTTTATTTCCTTAATAAAATTCAATTTAAAAAAATAGTATGATTATAGATAAATAATAAAAATAAAGATAATTTAAAATTATTTTCAATAAAGATTCTCACATAAAATTCTTGTCTAAATTCATTTCTATAATTTATATCTCTTTCATTTATTAAGGACCTCTCTATAGAGTGAAGGGCTCCTCTAATTTTCAAAAATTAGAGGAGGATTTTTGTATAATAAATTCCCTTTACTTATTTCTTTTTATTAACGTCTTCTACATGTAAACTTTATTTCACCTAGCGGCTTTACATGTTTGCTTAAAAGATACATATAAATAATTCTCCTCGCGTACTAATATACTAATACTGGACCAATTTGAATACATTGCAGAACATAAAAAATTATAAGTTACACGGGGCATGTAATTTGGTGAAGCCAGTTGTATTTCGATGTACACATATTATTGACATTTTTTTTTTCCCTTTTGTCCATTTTTTTTGTGTCGCGAACTAATATACCCGCTTAACTAATATACATGAATCTTACACAAAGAACACCCAGACTCACCACAACCAGACCAGACCCAGAACAACAATTTAATAATAAATATATTTATTGGTCCAAAGGTGTTACAACAGTAAAACTAGCAGACACAATTGGTATTTACAGTATTGTACGCTAAAGTTCTAAAGTTACAAAATATTGTTTGTGGATCACACAAGTGTCGTCCCATGTGGGGTTTGAACCCACAACACTCGGCGTAGTAGGGAGCGGCGTGGCGACCGCTTAAACCACTACGCCATCCGTGCTGTCATTTATCAAGCTATTATTCACAACCATTGTTATTTTTTTATTGACACGGTCTTACTAGTCAAATGGCAATGTAGTAACGATTTATTTATTTATTAACAACTTTATGCACTTGTGTACAACGGCGGGCTTAATGCCCAAGGCATTCTCTACCAGCCAACCTTTGGGCGGTGTAGAAACTTGGTGAGGTAGGTGCACTGAGGTTAGTTGTTTGTTGCACAGTTGTGTTGGTAGTTATATAGTTTTAACATTTACAATTACATACATACATATACAGATATAAATACACATAAATACATATACTTTATATTCGTACACTGTATGTATGTTATATACCTCACACATCTCACACACGGCAGTCTGATCCCAAACTAGACAAAGCCTGTACTGAATACTGACTGCTGATAAACATAGTTTTATTAATTTTTAAATACATACATATTATAGACAAATTACACCCAGAAACAGAAAAAATGACCGTGCTCATCACACAATATTTTACCTGGGTGGGAATCTAACCCACGACCTCCGGGCTTATCCGTCAGGGTCACTAACCACTACTATGTTTTTAGTTGTATTTCTAACTACACAGTTAAACCATGGTACAATTATAATAATAGGTATAATAGTACGGTATAATAGTACCGTGGTTAAACGATAGAATTTTTTGATGAGATTTAAAGTCTCTAGTGTATTATATGTTTATTAACACATTGAAATTTTTTGAGCCATAAATGAGCTGGCTCAAATAAAGTGATACCAAGCCTCACAGCCAGATTGGCCAGCACTGAAATCTCCACCAATCGCAACGCTAAACGCGCCACCGTGACCTCAGAAAACCTTATTTCGTTGCTTTTCGGATGTGAGTGAAGTTAATGAAGTCTAACCCCTTTATAGTTGGACGCGGTAGACGATATACTCGTACGTCGTACTGATTAAAACTAACGGTCGCTTACTACTCATATACAGTTGGAAAATAATCCTCCGGATACGCCTAATGACAGTGGGAGAGCCATGCTTCGGCACGAATGGGCCGGCTCGACCGGAGTGATACCACGGCCTCACAGAAAACAGGTGTTTAGCAAAATTTTTTTGTTACCTTTCACTGAGTGAGTGAGGTTACCGGAGCCCAAATCCCCCTCCCGCTGACTAGGGCGGGAGGGACCCCAAGGGCAGCAACGCACTTGTGACTTTTGAGTTGCGGGTATCCGTGGGCGGCGGTAGTTGCTTACCATCAGGTGACCTGTCTGCTCGTTTGCCCCCTTATACCATAAAAAACTTATCTACAGAATAAACGGCCCACGAATTTTAATGAAGACTGGAGACAGTAAGGAAATCTGGCAGAATTGGATAATTATTTACCTAAAAGAATTATAATAACCTAATAACCTCACACTTCTCAAACACGTTCGTCTATTTTCAAACGAATCAGTGTAAGTTATGACACCTTTTTTTTCACTTACCGGTGGCAATGTCGGACTCGAACCCACTTAAACCGCACGCCGTCTCAGGTACCAGTAGTCGGGGAACCAGGTGTACCCTAGAAAGGAAATCCCTGGTGCCCCGACGTACCTCGGGCCATCTACGGCGGGTAGACGACCCCCCCTGTGTGGGAACCCCCATTTTCCGTCAGTGCTCCCGGAAGGGCGCGCGCGCTTCACAACGCGCTCCACAACGCGCTCCGCCACCCCGATAAGTTATGACACCTAACCCAGAGCATATAGACTTCGTAACACTTAACGTGATTATCACGCAATTTTGAATTGTCTTACGTTTTGATTGGGTTTCACTAACAATTTAAAAAAAATCTATAGTTGATCTAGTTAATGCTACATGCAAACAAAGTTTTATTTTGACCAATAAAATTCAGTTACAGCCATTAAAAATAATATAAGGTTCTTCCTAAAGCTTGAATCGTTTCCGATATAACTCCAAAAAAGGTAACCGATACTGTTGTACAACAAAAGAAGTATTTCCCCTTAACTCTTACATCCGAGGGATCTCTTATTACCGTTTCTTGTTGTTCAACTTCCGAATATCCTTGAAGAAAATATCCGCTATAAAGATCTGAGTGTAATTAACACAGCATTTTATTGGATAAATTAAAAAGAAATAAATCCTTATTTTTTGTCGAGATTTTGAAGACTTTGGATCTTTGAAATTTAAGAGGAGTTGTAATGATTCAGCGAACAAACAAAGTATTAGTATGCTAGCTTGTATTACAATATTTATACACGTACATACATACATAATACATACACTAACGCTTATATTTATTACCTATAGAAAATAGTAGTCAGAAGCGTATTGATGCCCAAATTTTGGAGCTGAAAACGGCACGATGAGTTAATGAGATGGGAAAGTAATGGTAAAAAGTTTTTAAATATAATACATTCTAAGTAAATGTTTTTAATAAATAACATCCAGCCTATGTGCTTGCGTTTTTTTTTTAATAGAAGAGTGGGCAAATGAGCATACAGGTCACCCGATGCCACCAGGGACTTCCTTTCTAGGGTATACCTAGTTCCCCGGCTATTAGTACCCGAGAGCCACCGAGGTGGTATCCGAGGGGATTTCCGCACGGAAAAAAAAGGTCACCCGATGGAAAGTGACTACCGCCGCCTATGACCGCTTGCAACTCAGGAGTCACAAGCGCGTTGTTTAACAAAATAAAAATAAAAAATAGTGCTCAATCAAAAAATTAAATACGCTTTTTTTACAGAAATAAAAAATTAAGTTCTTATTATTAAACAAAAAACTATATTTGCTTATAAAGGATTTATGTAAGGATGGAGTACTTACCATTTTATTACATATTATTAAAAAGTTTACCGTTTGCAAATTTACTATGATTAATTTATGACACAGGCTCTTTCTTTTTTGGATCACGTGTAATTATGTCAAATATTGTCTTGTCAAAGATGTGTATATGTCAAATTATTATTACATGTTATTTAAACTTTCCGTTTCCGTTACCGTGGGAGAGTCATGCATCGGCACGAATGGGCCGGCTCGACCGGAGTAATACCACGGCCTCACAGAAAACCGGTGTTAAGCAATTCTTTCGTTGCCTTTCACTGAGTGAGTGAAGTGACCGGAGCCCAAATCCCCCTCCCGCTGACTCGAGTGGGAGGGACTCCAAGGGCAGCAACGCACTTGTGACTTTTGAGTTGCAGGTGTCCATGGGCGGTTGCTTATCATTAGGTGACCCGTCTGCTCGTTTGCCCCCTTATACCATTAAAAAAAAACATCCATCCATTTTTATTATCATTTGATTACATTAATAAGTTTAAAAGTCTATATTGGGTCATTCATTACTTTCCAGTACATGAAATCAGCTGACGACAAAAATGTAATCGTTAGCTACAAAAACAAATCCACATAAATTATCATTACAATGTTTTTAAAATATATCACCCTTGAAACTTCAGAAGGAAAGATTAATGGTGTTTTAAACATCATTAATTTCGCCTCCCCCATAAACGTCAGGACGCCAGGTGGGGTATTAATAACGGGATATTTGCCTCGACACACCGTGGAATGTCATAGCGTCATTGGCAATATAATGAGAATTCTTATGGAGTCAGTAATAACCGGTATTGTCTCGACTTGGAGAACAGATAGACACATCTATTAAATACTCAACAAATACGAGTAACTTTATCAAAAAACTACACCGTTACGTAAGAACAGCTAAGAAAATAATTTTGAATTTCATTATGCTTCTGCGGGAACGTCATTACAATACAATAGATAAACATATGTGTACAACTATGCTGACCTAACTATTTAGAAATTTTGTCCATCCAGTAAAAAATATTATGTTTTCATTATTGCATTATTTAAAAAAAGACAACTCCCGCATCAGGAATATATCCTGTGTCGCGGGGGACTTTATAAACATACATGAAACGGACACAGAGAACACCCAGACTCAGAACAACAATTTGTGGATCACACAAAGTGTCGTCCCATGTGGGGATCGGACCCACAATACTCAGCGTAGTAGTAAGCGGTGTGGCCACCGCTTAAACCACTACGTCATCCGTGCTGTATCCGCCATATTTTAATCTATAGAGTATCCCGTACCCTAACTATTACTCATATCATTCTCTTTTGGTCGGTCATCTAACACCACCTCGAGTGCCAATCGATATGGAATATAATTAAAATCTCTCTGTGTCTAGTTAAATCGGTTTAAAGGTTTGAGAACAATTTCATTTTATAAACTTTATAGCAAAATCTGTGAGAAGAGAAAATTATGAAATAAGTTTTCTCCACAATCTTCCCATTTAGTTAGCAACTCGAAAGCGTTGACAATGATTGCAAAAAGAAAATTACTTTAAACGGCTGTGCCAAAGTGCTGGTGTATTTACAACTAGCTTGCTTTGAGATAATGACTTTAAAGTGCCGGATTCCGTGCTCCTTGAGAGTTTATTTACTAAAGACATTACAGACTGTTCTCTTGTTTACATTCTTAGTGATAAGTTGAAATGCAAATGGTTATTAAATGATGCTTTTTATTTGCCAAGTTTAATAAAACGCAGATGTTATTTAATTCGAAATACAAGGGCAATTAAGTGTTTTTATTTAATTTTTAAGTCAAATTAATTTCTATTAAGCCGGAGCAAAGTATTAAGTCTGATTTTTAATGATAGTTTGGTGGTAAATTTAACCGTAAGTGGGCCGTGGACCGGCTTAACCGAAAAGATACTACTGCCTCACAGAAAACTAATGCTTAGTGCATTTTATCGAGTAAGTACGTTTACCGTGGGCCGAACTCTACTATAATTCTGACAGCTTTATTCTAACGCCGGTAACGCATATATGTATCACATCATCATTACATCGACAATCTTTAATAGTCCACTGCTGGACATAGGCCTCTCTTTAGAAAAGAGCTTTTGGTCTAGTATACCACGCTGGCCAGACGGGTTTGTAAGGGGTTTGTGTCAAGGTTTTCTTCTCTTTGTAGTGCTGCGGCTCTTAGGACACCCACTGCTGGTGACACTCTGTACTCTTAATCTGTTACAACATGGATAACTTATATATGTACGTATGCCATATGTCAGCATGCATATCTCAGGTTCATAAATAATTCATATCAACAGTATTGTTATCAATCATATTCATACAAAAGTAATATTCAATTTAAGGTGTTTCTTTCTGAAACTTATAAAATACAGAATTCACTTAAAAATTTCTGCCATTAACTATTCTTATTCTTAAAAAAAGCGAACGCATTAGGAATAAATCTGTGTCGCAGAGGAGTTTACAAACATACATGAAACGGACACAAAGAACACCCAGACTCAGAACAATAATTTGTGGATCACAGAAAGTATCGTACCATGTCTGATTTGAACCCACATCACTCGGCGTAGTAGGAAGCTGCAAGGTGACCGCTTAAACCACTACGCCATCCTTGCAGTCGTCGTCGTAACTGTCATTGAACAATAAATCGTAAAACTTTTATTGTAAATAAGAGATATTATCAATAACTTATTAAAATAACCTCAAACCCAATTCAGTAACTATAGTACAATTTTCTATAACGGCTCACATGTGCACTCTTCTCAGTTTGTATTAAAAAAGACGGTCATTTCATTCTAGCTATAACATTCAAAGCCTGGTTTTAAAAGTAACCATTTGTGAGATTGTTGGAACAGTTCCAACTGCTTGCGATTATCGTTTCAGAATTCGATTCCGGTCGAGGAAAGCCATGAAATCGGCTAGAGCTATTTATAAATATTTAAAGCCTAGTTTGAAAATTGTTCTTTCGTGGAATTGGGGCTAGATTTGTTTTAGAAAAATCTATGCATTTTAAAGATGGTAGAATATTGTCACGTTTACGAAGGAAATACTTCTATTTAAGAGAGAACATGTGTCTTAAACAGACGATGTAGGACTGATAAAACATACAAAGTAGCAATAATATTTTCTCAGAATTAAATGTGAAATACGAAAAAATGATGGTATGAATAAAATGAAAACAACTACTAGCGGTACTACTGTGGAATGCGTTCCCGCTCGAAGTCAGGATCTTTATTTTCAAAAAGAAGGTACATGATCTCCTTCTTAACGAAATGGCAGAACTATCTAATCGATAGTATACCACATATTTCGGTATTCATAGAGTGCGAATATAATAATTATGTATGTATCTGTATAAATATAATTAAATATATATGTAGGTATGTGTATGATTGTATATGTGTGTATTTATGATGTGTTGTGTTGTATGTGAGTATGTATTAGTTTGTGTATGTGTCGAACCGTTACATATATTTTATCAATTACGTAATATATTAAGACGTAACCTCTGTGCACCTACCTTACAAGATTTCTACAACACCCAAAGGTTGACTGGGAGAGAATGCCTTGGGCATTAGGTCCGACGATGTACAAAAATGCATAATGTTAAATAAATAAAACATTATAGTCAAAGACAAATAACCAGGAAACAATATCAGTCTCATCCTTATGTTTTGAAATCTAAACAACTTAATTGCGCCTTATTTAGAGTCCTTTGGAAACAATAATAGATTTATCAACAACAGATTATTCAATTGTTCATACAATGGAAATATCAAACATCAATGTCAACATTATAAAAGGCAATTACAAATTAAATTTCGGCACAAAAGTGTTGTTTAACGTTACAAATAGCGGAGACAAAATACTTCTCCACAAAAAGGATTATAATTTTAATCATAAAGCTCGAAGCTTCAACCGATGTGGGATCCATCTCTTATTTACCCTTGGCGTGGTGTAAATTTAATGAATTTTATCTCAAGGCTTTAATTAGTAATGTCTTGTGTACCTCAAACCGAATCTCTTTTACGATTCATCTTTAAACATTAAAATTTATAATTATGTTCATATTGAACATTAATGAATTGTAAGTTATAGAACACTTGTTTTGATTAATTTCATATCATTTGTAAAAATCTATTCCTTTTGGACACGGACAACAAGTAATGATTAAGTCTTTTCCGTTTTACGCTATTTATTTTTATTCATTATAAACTTCAGGGTAACGTTGAATTTCGTCTCCTTCTGCGAGCAAGTTATGCTCGCGAAGGAGACGGCGGAGCGGGACCCGGAGAGGTTTAGAACTCTCCCGGCCCGCCAGGCCCGGGCACGGGCCAGGCACCGCAAGCGACTCAGGCGCCGGAGGTCGCAGAACGACCTCCGTCCTCCATAAGCGCAGGCCTGGGGGTGACAGGTGAGGCCATCTGTCACCCTAGCAGAAGCAGGCCGGGGTGGCGGCGAGCGCGTTGCGAAGCGCGCTCGCTTCCAGGGAGCACAGGGAACATGGGGTTCCCACACGGGGGGGGTCGTCTACTAGTCTGTAGATGACCCGAGGTATGTCGGGGCACCAGGGACTTCCTTTCTAGGGTATACCTGGTTCCCCGGCTATTAGTACCCGGCGACGGCGTGCGGTTTTAGTCGGTTCGAGTCCGACATGCCACCGACAGGTGGTATCCGAGGGGATTTCCGCACGGAAAAAAAAAAAAAAAGGGTAACGTTTGAATTGGTAAAATTTTACATAATTTTAAAAAATCAATAGCTATCGATACGAGTTTTATTTTAAAACTTCTTATTCAATACAATAATTTTCTGAAATGTTCATTTGTGTAAAATAAAGATAGTTTGGCTACTATCAGTATATTTAGACTGATATCTGTTCAAAAAATAATTTGAACTGGTTGACTATAGTTGCCATTAGCGATATTTAACTGCCTATAAGATGCGTGCGATACGTGTACGCGATGCATGCTTAAGAATATAATGTACACGATACATTACGTGTGGTGACGGATTAAGAATACGGAATGTCACCACCCGTATTCATCCCGTGGGTGTCGTAAGAGCCGACTAAGAGAGTAGTAGACTTGAGTAGTGGAGACGACTAAGGGAGCAAACTACGCAGGACAACAACACTGCATTAAGAAGGAAAACTTGAAACAAACCCTATACCAACCCGTCTGGCCAGGTGGTATAGCAGGCCAAAACCTCCTTTATAAGGAGACGCCTATGTCCAGCAGTGGACGGTTATAGGCTGTTGATGTAATTATGATGATGATACATTACATTTTCACAGTCGCTACATCAATTACTCCCCGTCAAAAATAACTCTCCGTTTATATACTCCCGCACTTATTACCGCTACTTCTCAAAGATGTCACAAACAATGCTTAATATTGTTCTATATTTGTGTGTCAATGGTACCGAATTTATCTGTCGTAAAAGCGATATGGCCGCTTTATAGAGTGGGCTTCAAAAGATCTGTTATCTCTCTCTGTCAGAAACGTAAATTTTCCTTTATGTGTTATGAGCAAGTAATTGTATGGCTTGGTTGTTTTTGATGTAGTTTATTTTATTACCTATAATATCATTTTCGAGGTGACAGAGTGGAGAAATCTCCATGCTGATGTTTGCTAGGTACAAGTTGACGTCTCGATATTTAAGATGTCTTCGACTTCTCAACCCCTTCTTCGATCTTAATATGACAGCTTACAAGAACCTTGTTTTCTCTGGTCAGTTAATTTGGCAGACCTTTTCAAAAATAAAAGATCGTCCAAATATTTGGGCTCAATTCATCTACTACTATATATTTTACATAATGCAGTAAATAAGCACATTATTTACCTGCTAGTATTACAGAATGTCTAATACTTATCATGGAACTCCTAAGAATATTCCCCAAGTTGTTATGGCGATCTTATTCATTTACAGAAACAACAACAGCCGCTATGCAATGAGTAGTATTCGAAAGAAACTTCACCAAGAAAATAGGTAAACAGTTGCTGGCTTTACATGTACCAAATACTTAAAACTATATAGTGTTTAAAGTTATTTGATTGTGAAACTTAAATTTTCGTCATAGAATTACAATTTAGTACACCGTGTAATATTAATTTAATTATGAAAACTCTATGAAATCCCACTATTATTATTAATGTAAAAGTAACTGTCTGTCTGCTACACTTTCACGTTTAAACCGCTAAACCGATTTTGATAAAATTTAGTATGATGATTCTTGAGGGAGGAGGAGCGATAACTGATATGCATGCGGACAAAAGTATGTTTTATATAAATACCATCTTAATGCCGATGACATTCAACATCAGTTGAAACTTGAGCAGTGGAGAAATAGAACACTGGAGGTTTACAGATATTAGCATATCTGTGTGACATAAAGGATCAAGATCAAGATATGGAATTGACATTAATTCTTACATTGCTTAAAGAATTATTTTGTTATTCACAACTGTCTATTACCAACATGAACGTTGAAGTTCATCATAAAAAGGAATGAGAAACATGAGAATGGCACAACTGAATACGTAACAAATACAAATACTAAATATGAATTACCGTGCAAACCAAATTGTACTTTAACGCGTTATAAAGAAAGCCGCTACTTATTAAAATCTTCGATTTGTGAATATTTCTTAAGTACATTTCAATGTCCGTGTTGTGACGGATTAAGAATACAGAGTGTCACCATCCCTATTCATCCTGTGGGTGTCGTAGGAGCCGACTAAGGGGAAAAACTACGCAGAACAACAACACTGCAGAGAGAATGAAAACTTGACACAAACCCTATACCAAACCGTCTGGCCAGCGTGGTATAGTAGGCAAAATCCTCCTTTATAAGGAGAGGCTTATGTCGAGCAGTGGACTATTAAAGGCTGTTGATGTGATGTGATGACATGTCAATGATAACAGAATCCTCATGCACGAGTCTAAGTTGATGAACACATTGGCGTTATTTGTTTATATCACCCTACAATTTATCCAACATTTTGTAATAACTTATAAATTCCAGAAAAACGGTCTGGCATAAACATTTCACGAATTCACCGAGCTCGTTAAGCCATCGACTCCTTTTTACTAGTCCAACAGCTGTGTGTGTCGTTACGAGACTGAGAAGTTACTACTAAGTAAACCTTTCTATATTTCTAGCTGTGATCATCTCTTCATCCAATGGTTATGATTCCAACCACTTATCATTACATTTTTCTTTCTATATACAGTAATGATTTCAATTTCAATATCTGTGTCATAGTTTAATAACATTTTCAATATTTGTTTAAACTTTCTTGTTTTCTTAAAAGTGTACAAGTGATATGTAGTTTTTGTAGGTAAAGGATTTAATTACGGTAGATATAATTGCCGATAATCTAATCTGATTTCTGAAGAATTACATGTTGTGTTTTATATGCATTGCAGTTTGTATTAGTCTATATTTTTTTCTTTTCGTTCTTATCTTTAGCGTCAATATTACATTGTGTTGGTAAACTTTGCGCTACAATGAACTTAAGATATAAGAACTCTCAAATGAAACAAGGATTGCTTTACCTTAAAATAAAAGGACGTTTAAATATTTTCAATCTTAAATTTAAAATGACACTTTTAAACAGGGTTAATTTTAATTTAGAGTTTGAGAAATTTTTAGGTTCATTTATTTACTCACCATAGTAAATTTTGGGAAATAACCTAATTCCTACACTACGTGCTAATCGCTCTATTCAAATAGTGAGTTTAAAATCAGAATTCTCCAAAACACAATTACGAAACAATATTTTAAACTACGTCAGAAGAAAGTACTCGTAAAAAACTAAAAATACTCTCTAAAATGAACTAAATAATAAAATGAACTGGAATATTCTTGGCCTCGTACGAAGGACGGGTCCTGCTTTTATCTACAGCCACATAAAACCACACACTCAAGTCCACTACCACTGGAGTTACTTTGCGAGGAAGACGCTTAAACGACGCAGTATTTTTAAAGATTTTTTTTATTATACTCTGTAACATTTAATGTTGTATATTTTGTAACCTAGAAACTTAATGGAACACTTTAAAAGAAATAATAGTTGAACATTTAAAAGATATTAGTAACATCTCAATATCAGGTGTATAATATAATTTAAATCAAATCAAATCAAATCAAATCAAATCAAATCAAATCAAATCAAATCAATCTTTATTTGTTTAGAATGTAGGTAAAAATACAAATTAGATGTTGTGTAAGTTAAGTAAGTTCCTGGTACATTCTGCCATATGGCATACAAATCTTAAAATAATAATAATAATAATAATAAAAAGAACAATTATTAAATAAAATTAGGATATTAAAACCTTTTACATATAATATGTCAATAAAATTATAATGAGAAATCTTTGTTTGTCAAAAAAAATTACAAAAAATGTCATAAAAAATAAAACAATATAAAAAATTAGATTGCATCATTTAAATAATCCGTTAGACAGTAATAACATTTCTCCACCAGGAAGTCTGTCAACTTATTTTTAAATTGTTGAAGTGGCAAATTCTTCAATGCATCTGGTATTTTATTATATATTGTAAGCCCCATACACAATACACTTTTCCTTAGAAGTGCAGTTTTGTATTGGCCCGTATTATATTGTATTGGCCCCTATTAAAATAGAAACAAACATTTATTGCAAACCTGTGTCCCTAAAAATAAAACGGAATTTGATTTGAACTAAGTTAGAAGAAACACGATAGAATTGCATATCACGGAGGAGTAGGTTACACTCACATTCAGAACTTAGAATGGACGAGGATCCTCCTTCAAGCCTTCCCTGCGGTCGGCCAAAATTAGTAATTAATGATTTGTGTGTGATGATTGGTAGTACTAGAATCGGCAATCGCTCCGCGTAAAAATCGATGTTAAGTCGCATCGCAGTAGACTTAAAACTGACCTCAACCTAGTTTCGGAAAAAAAGAGGGTTGATGGTTATTAGAAAAAAAATATTTAAAATATTATTTATACTTGACATCGCAAAGCGATTTGTTTTCAACAAGACTTGAGAAGAGCTTAGAGCAAGAGCTCTGAGGAATATAGTGGTTAGTCAGCAGTGTGTGTGTGTGTGCTCCGTTTTCACTACGGAACGTCCTGGCGACCTTGGTGTCCGACATAAAAATATGTCACGTGATGTGGTACGTGATGTTAACTCAACGTTATTTGCGAATTCCGGAACAAGTGCGAATCAAGATTCGCAGTGAGTTTCCATACGAGCGATTTTCGAATCCCTTTGGTTACTTTGTTGTATAAATCCTAATTTATGCTACTGATGATTGTTAATTTTAGACAATTCACACACTATAAACACAAATTATGTATAAAGTGACAAAATTGTATGACTGTAGTGATATTGGCAATGATAATGATGACTGCACGGATGGCGTAGTTGTTTAAGCGGTCGCCACGCCGCTTCCTACTACGCTAAGTGTTGTGGGTTCAAACCCCACATGGGACAACAACTTGTGTGATCCCCAAATTGTTGTTCTGAGTCTGGGTGTTCTTTGCGTCCATTTCATGTATGTTTGTAAAGTCCCCCGCTACACAGGAATATATAATCCTAATGCGGGAGTTGTCTTTATTAACAAATAAAAAAAAATTGATTACGGCTTTTGGTAACTTTGTTGTATAAACCCTAATTTATGCAACTGATGATTATATACACAACTGATATACACAAATAGTGTATAAAGTGACAAAATTGTATGACTGTATTGATATTGGCAACTGATTACGGATGTGATGATAAAAGAATCATGTATTAGAAAACTGGCTTAACTTCTTCGAGCTTCGTCACCAACACCTATTTAATAAATTATCATCATCATCATCAACATCCTCTAACAGTCCACTGCTGGGCATAGGTCTTAGAAAGGAGGTTTTGGCTTACTATACCACTCTGGCCAGACGGGTCGGTTTTCTAGGGTTTTTTTCGAGTTTTGCTTCTCTTTGCAATTTTGTTGTCCTGCATAGTTTGCTCCCTTAGTCGCCTCTTACAATACCCACGGGATGAATGGGGGTCGTGACAATCCTTATTCTTAATCGGTCACAACACGGACAAATAAATCATATAGATATATCTTGACATTGACGACGTTTGTGTAACGGACTGCTATTCCAAAGGTCGCGGGTTGGATTCCCGCTTAAGTTAAACATTTTATGCATGAACATTTAATTTTGATTTGGTCTGGGTGTTTCTATGTATAATAAGTATGTATTTACAAAAAAAGTATGTATATCTATTTATATCAGTTGTCTAGTACCCATAGTACAAGCTCTGCTTAGTTTGGGACTAGATGGCGTTGTGTGAATGTAGTACAATATTATACCTTTTCTGAAAAGAAACAACAAATAAATAAAACACATAGGCACATATTATGACAACCAAGCCAAATACCCACATGTTCAGAATACTAAGGAACAAGCAATCCATAACTTTGGTAAAAGAGTTTTCTTTCTGGTAGCGAATGAAATATGATATCGGTTTATAAGAAAGTTACCCTAATGGTATTTTGTATTGATCTTGAAAGAGAACGAAAATTCTGTTAAGTGTTGTCCCTAATGTTCGGTGTAAAACTGAGCTAAAATGTAATAACTTTCATGAATACCTACGTTAGTGGTACTCATTGGTACTCTTACTTCAATGAGATATTGATGATGTAAGATTGAATAGTGATATTATTCGTCAGAGTTTCATGCATATTAAGCTGGAGAATCTCGTATTATCCAACAATGACCATCAATTATAACAGTATTTAAAAAATCAAGGTCATGCAAAGAATTGTGGCAACTTCCACGTTTAAAGAGAAAACATACTTTAATGGCATTTAGATACCCAGAGTAAGTACTAAACTTGAATCGTACAATGAAAGTTCTTGCGCTGAATAATATATATAAAACTCCCAACATCAACCATTGGTCCCCTAATCTTTATTTTTTTCTTTATTCTTTTTTTAATCATAAGCAAATGTTACATTGTGTCGTCGTGTAATACAATAAAAACTAAAATACCGACTTACTACAAAATAAACAAACCAAAAAATTACGTCGCATTGATATAACATGTTTTTATGTCATATGACTAAGACAATGCAACAAATTAATGTTATTTTAAAACTAAATAAGTACAAACATGCTTGATATTAATTTCAAGCTGATTATTCCATGCAAATTTTCCCAACGACATTACGCTAAATTGGGCCGTGGTGAGCCAGGCATGTAAGGTGCCTCTGAAATAATTCATTGCTTGATTTAAACACCAAATCTGAGTGTTTATTGCAAGTATGTTAACCAATTTTAGTCACAAGAAATATAAGACGAACATTTAACATCGAAGCCATAATTTTTTAGGCACACGAGAAAAGTTTCGACTTAAAATGTTCTTTAGAAATTTGTATTGAACCTTCGTTTGGCATAAATCATTATATAGATAAAGTACTACACAGTAATGTAATTCAGAGTTATAGAAAACGGGTGGAGCAGTGGAAAAGTATTTTGAGATATAATTTTATTCTGGATTTTATTTGCATTTTTTGTCATTGAATATGCACTTCGAAGAATAAGACTAAGACTACGCAGAACAACAGCACTGCAAAGAGAAGGAAAACTTGTCACAAACCCTATACCAACCAGTCTGGCCAGCGTGGTATAGTAGGCCAAAACCTCCTTTCTAAGGAGAATCCTATGTCCAGCAGTGGACTATTTAAGGCTGTCGATGATGATGATGATGAAGCACTTCGATTTCAAACGGTCACATATGCAATAAAGGCTTGATTACTTCTATACTTATTTGAATTTTCAATTTAAATTAATTAGGCAGTAAATGTAACATAATATATTATTTAGACAGATAGGAAAAATTACCTTCTTTAACGTTAATGTTTAAGCTAATTGATAAAATATATAACACGATCAATAGATCACGGCCGCCATCTTGTGTATTTCTTGTATGACATGGAAGAAAGAATCGTCAGAGAAGGCACCGGTATTCAAAACCTCCAAACACGATCATAGTCGCAATTAATATCCAAAATTCTATTTTTTTTTTTTTTTTCGTAACACGCACATACAACTTCAAAATTTGAGGAAAAGGGATATTTCATGTTTTATCTAATATCTATTTATGTACTTAAAGAATTTATCAGAAATCAATCATTAATTAATGTAATAAATCCACTCTAGGTTAGTTATAATGATGATCACATTCAACGACATTCCGGTCTCATCAAAAACAACGTTTGTGATCAAAGTTCCTGACACCTTAATTTTCGTCATTTACACCTTCCTTTTCAAAACCCGTAATATTTGTTTTCGTTTAATGATTCCTATCTACTCCCAGTTTAACTTTTACCTCAAAATAATTACGGAATTTATTGAAGGGTTTCAGATATCAAAATATCAAAGCAACTGAAAGAAAATCATGAACCTTTTATTTTACCCAACATTCTTGGTGAAAACAGCTTGATTTACAACAAAGACTGCGATACCTATACAGGATAGGTAAAATTACGATAAAATGTAAATAATGTATGTATTCAAATAAGAAATTTGACAGAGATATGGGACACACAAGAATTCGTCCTACAGCGGAAATACCTGAACCCTTTATCAAATTACTATTCAGAAAAAACTTGTTTGGTATATGAATTTTTATAAAAGGAATAGATGCTCCATAACGGTTCATAAAACACCTATTCAAAATCATACAGCCTGCCTAATAGGTGCCAGTAACTATGCACATTGTCAATATCAAAAGACTATCTTTGTCTACCATCGTCTTATTAAAAATTTGTCTGAATCATCTTTAGATCTTCAACTTGAACCAAAACATCCTTACAAGAGTAAATTTCAAGGTACTCTAGCATGTAGCAATTTAATACAAACACTGATTAGTAAAAAAATTTATAAAATGTATTAGTGGCTAAGTGATAGCCGAGTTGGCAAAACATTGCAAAGTTAGACAATCCTTGCGAGGTCAGTCTATGGATTGGACCATTCTTAACACATTGAGACCCCTCCGTGCCTCGGAGAACAAGTTAAGCTGTCGGCCCTGGTTGCCATATGAACATCTATGGCAATCGTTACGGGTAGTTGGAACCGTAAAAAGCCCGATAACAGTATTTCTAGAGAACTGCGATATAGCCTAGTATTGTGTAGGTCTGGTAGTGGCTTTGGCGTAAAAAATGAAGTTCAGCCGACCCCAACTCATTATTGAAATATTTAATCAGCATCTGTAGTTGTTATGTATATATACGTACGGGAATTATTGACAAGATCACGGCGTAATAGATATTTTATATCTTTGATCTTTATATGCAGAAAAAATTATATGAAAGTATTATTTGATTTTTAAAGACTTACTAGCAACCGAAATTACTAGTATTCCCATTAACACCTCCAGCTAAGCTAAATTCCTTGTGTTAGGAGTACTGGTCAGGAATCCACAACCTCTTGATCGCAAGTCCAATGCCTTAACCACTAGGCCACCGCCGCTAATGTCAGTATTAAGTATTTGTGATTTGCAATATAACTATATATGTACCTATATCGTGAGTACGAGGTCCAAATGTCGTAGGCACATTAAAATACTTCTAGTTTGGGCAGTAGGCGAAAATTTTTGAAACTAATTCTAACTATGCCTGCATCCTATTAAATAAAGAAAACTCAAATGCTAACAAATTTACCATGCACTTATAAACTTGTCAGAGATTACTTATTTCTAGAGTAACTTTAACACGTTATATAGTAGTATGACGTGACTATACTTTAAAAGTGTTGACGCATTAAGAATACAGAGTGTCACCACCCCTACTCATCCCGTGGGTATCGTAAGAGCCGACTAAGGGAGAAAACTACGCAGAACAACAGCACTACAGAGAGAAGGAAAACTTAACACAAACCTTTTACCAACCCGTCTGGCCAGCGTGGTATAGTAGGCCAAAACCTCCTTTCTAAGGAGAGGCTTATGTCCAGCAGTGGACTATTAAAGGCTGTTGATGTGACGATGATGCGATACTTTAAAAGTAATAAAAAAAACTTAAAAGTAAATCAATATACAATATTTGCAATCAGTCCTCAAAACGCCATATTCTCAAAAAGTACATACATAATTTAATGTAAATGTTTACTTCCCAGTTAAAAGCTGACACGCATTCTTTTCAATCTAATATAAGCAAAATGTGTCTGATTCCGGAGACCCTCTTTCAAATCTTTTGTTTTGTCTGTCAGTACATTATCGTTTGACTGATAAAGCTTTCTGCCAACCCCAGTAAAGTAAAGCGAGCGTAAAGATAAACCAGATACATCCCCTTTCCATTCGTATCACGTAAAAGCCATTGAAGTGAAATAATGTCGGATTTGTTTTATTACTATGCTTCTATATTGATGTTCTATCTTTATGTAAAACAAGCTACTGGATTTCAAGAAGTAATGATTTGGATGGCTTTGTTGATTATGGTATTTATAGATCATTTTAAATAATTTTGGATTACAATCACGTTCCGATTTAGAATACTGAGTGTCACCACCCCTATTCATCACGTGGGTGTCGTAAGAGCCGTCTAAGGGAGCAAACTACGCAGGACAAAAGCACTGCACCAACCCATATGGCCAGCGTAGTATAGTAGGCCAAAACCTCCTTTCTAAAGAGAGACCTATGTCCAGCAGTGGCCTGTTAGAGGCTGTTGATGATGATGGTTGAATTTAGGAAACATTCACTGCTTATGCTATCACCAATGACCCAGACCAATAAGCCAGACCATCGTCATAACGATATTACGTATGATGATGACGATAAGGTGACAATTTGCATGGAAAATAATAATAATATCACATCAAATAATAATAATATCATCTCACACGCGGCCGTCTGATCCTAAACTAGGCAGAGCCTGTGCTATGGTAACCAGACTACTGATAAACATACTTATATATTTCTAAATACATACATAGACTCACAGGAAAAATGTCCGTGCTCAGCACACAATTATTTGTCCTAGGTGGGAATCAAACCCACGACCGCTGGCGTAGCAGTCTGGGTCACTAACCACTAGACCAGTGTGTATTATGTAAAATATTTAATAAAATTGATTTTAAGCCTACTTTCCGAATTAAGATTTTAATATCTTTTGATAAAGATATAAAAAACTATCAACCCTATGAAAACCGATTTTAAACCTTATTAAGATAGATTTTTATTTATCATTATCTCACAAAAATATGTGAGAGTTAGACAGTAAATTGGATCAATCACTTCGACCATCAACGAAATTAATCAGAAGAAAATTGGAGGAGTTGGAAATATAATAAATCCACTTCCCTATTTAGCAAAGCGGGAGACAAAATGAAGTAAAATAGGCATACCTACACCCTTTTAAACAGGGAACTATATTATATTCCCAGAGATATGATGAGAAGACTGTTAACGGTTGAGTCAGGTGTTCAGCATTGACACAATGGTGAATCGACCAATTTAAAGGCAAAGCCTCAGTGCTAACCGTCTTATATGCCTTGCACTAGAATATCAGTACAAGGCATTGGCCTTGTAACAGTTTGCGACGGACAGCGCCTATAGTTGCCCTATTGGCCTATACACCATAGCACATAGAACCTAAATAAGTAGCTCCGTATTTGATCTTTAATGTACTAAATGATAGACTACATGTTGCAGTTGATATCCTTGTGAATGCACAGAAATGTATGTAGGTATGTATGATTTATTGGATTCTTAATTTTTAGGTTAAAATTAAGCATTAATAACAGACCTACTTTTCACAGAACACCCTACGCATTTACCTAGTTCGATTCGAGCAAGTAATAACAACGCGTTTATGGTGCTGATGGGGTTGCCACGTTTCTGTAGTGCTTCAGGGATGTTTGCAGAAGCCCGCGTGGTTGGCCTTTATACAGTAATTCGTAAGAGATGCCCGTCCCTGGTATGTAGGGTACGGGGCAGCACCAGTATTCTAAAAATGATCTCTAGCCGAATGGATTGCGCGAACGTGAACCGGTGTTGCAGGCTTTCTGCTGGACTTGCAGCATAATACCTATCTATGTGCCATGTTAGGTAACGGTTCATCTCATTGTGTTGGTTGTGTTTTTATTTTATTTATTATTTACCAACATAGTTATAAGTCAAATTGATACTAACACTATGAGTTTTGTTACTCGATGGGCAATGAATAAATAAAATAAACTGCAGGCCTGTAGGTTATACGCCAATGACAGATCCGCGACCACCCCACGACATAATTTCCATAGCCGTGCCCTTTTTTTTTCCGTGCGGAAATCCCCTCGGATACCACCTGTCGGTGGCATGTCGGACTCGAACCGACTAAAACCGCACGCCGTCTCGGGTACTAATAGCCTGGGAACCAGGTATACCCTAGAAAGGAAGTCCCTGGTGCCCCGACATACCTCGGGTCATCTACAGACGAGTAGACGACCCCCCCTCCGTGTGGGAACCCCATGTTCCCTGTGCTCCCTGGAAGCGAGCGCGCTCGCCGCCCCCCTGGCCTGCTTCTGCTAGGATGACAGATGACCTCACCTGTCACCCCCAGGCCTGCGCTTATGGAAGACGGAGGTCGTTCTGCGGCCGGGAGAGTCCTAAACCTCTCCCGGTCCCGCTCCGCCGTCTCCTTCGCGAGCATAAATTGCTCGCAGAAGGAGACGGCAGAGTTCCACGCACTCTCGCTCCGCACGATAGCCGCAATCAGGCTATCACGATGGCCGCCACGAGGTCTCGCCTCTGGTCAACCCACGCCGGGCACTCTGTCAGCGTGTGGAGAGCCGTGTCCACGGTCTGGCCATCGCAGTGGTGGCGTTGGCTCCTTGCGGATAGCCAAGTGCCCTGAAAACATACGTTCTATTAGCTTATCTATAATGTACTTTATCAAAGGCACTTACTCGTTAATCCTCAAACCACTGCCATCAATATCAACATAGGATGCCAATCAAACTTATATGTATTTACCAATCGTAATAGCAGGCGTGAATTTACGGCATATGCCGTAGGTAAACACGTGATATAACTGCCGGCATGTTTATTGACGCCACTAAACGTCAATACTTATTATAATTTATTGGGCTTTCTTCGCAATTCGTTTCTGACTTCCAATTTCGTTATGTTTACGAGGTAGTGATGTTGGTGAGGTGATTGAGGTGTTTACATTCAAATTTTAGTTCATAACCGTGGAACCGCCTGTTAAAAAAATGCAGTCGTTGTGGTTAGAGCACAATATGTATATCGTCCTTTTAGCTACTTAAATTGTTATTTTTCTGGTCTCACACTACCAATTTGCGAAACTAATTATCACCTGTGGTATTTCCAGAAATTTAAAGTTATATTACAGGTTAAGACCTAAAAAGCTTAACCATCTAACGAGAAAAGTACTTGAGAATTCAGATTTGATATGTTATAAAACCATACGTTTTCTGACCTTTCAGTCTATGGATTGGCTTACCTACTGCCATTTATGTGCAATTCTTTTATGGGCTCTCTTGTAAAGCAAATTGGTTTCGCTGGAAATAGTAAATTGAATTTGGAAATTCTATCGAGATTCTGTGAGATATAAACTTTATGGGCACCGTTAGGAAATATCTTAATTGAAAGTGTAAAAAGTTTTATGTTTAATAGGGTGATAAAGTTAGGTACTAGAATTTCAGTATTCTAGTCTAATTCTAGTGTTATATAAGTACTCAATAATATTGTAGATTATACAATAATTAATATGACAAAAAAACCAATCAAAATATATTAATAATAAAATGTAAGAACACGATAAAATTGTTCTAAGCTTGAACTCCCAATTACTGATATTGCAGTCCAATGGCTTCAACTTGATAAATACAATAAAAAAAAAATCTTTCTTTATAGATTTTTCTAAAGGTGCTTTATGATAAAATATATGTAATTAATGTGTGTATACACAAAAAGAAGTAAAATAGATTATGAGTCCGTTAAGCTATTCCATTTAACCAAATTAGTATTAATGTACGGTACTCGTTGAGTCACTTACATAGCCTACCGGATTAGCAAACTGAAGTGGCAGTGGACTGGCCATATTAGCCGCAGAACCAACAATCGTTGAATAAAACGAGTTCTTGAGTGGAGACTGCGTCTCGAAAAACGTAGTGTAGAACGCCCACAAGCTAGTTGAAGTGACGATTTGCGCAAAATGGCTGGCAGGAGCTGGATACGAGAAGCACAAAATCGATTTATATCGATAGAGGCCTATGTCCGGCAGTGGACTGCGACAGGCTGATAATGATGATGACTTGTTATTGATCCATGGGAGAGCAGTGCTATGGTACATATATAAAATGGCTCGACAGTAGTGAACGGCCTCACAGAAAACCGGTATTAAGCAGTTTCTTCGTTGCATTTCAATAACTAAATGAAGTTACCAGCAACGCTCTTGTGACAAGTTGACTTTAAAGTGACCACGGGCGAGGATGGATAGTCACTCACTACGTTTACCCATTACACCATAAAAAAACCCCTACCTTTCACCCTTCTCAAGTTATACACAAACACTATTTATGTCTATGAGATGGAAAGCTATGAAAGCTTTCTTATCTACGATTCTAATTGATTTAAAAGAAGAAAGAACTTGCTTTAAAGAGGTGTTTCATTTTCATAAATTGTTTGGGATAAGAAAGTTTTGTATAAACATTCAACTTGACATTTAATATGGCTTTCGTATAAGAAGAAAATGACAATCCCATAATATCAGTAGTTTTAATTTAGGTTAGGTTAAAATACAGGTACGGTTAGCTGCAACAGCCGTTCCGTTCCGTCTTCACGTACAAACAAAAACACATGCAAAAAAAATAATAGTTTATTCGTTATTCATTAATGCATTAATTTCTTAACCAATGGATATGAATTTTTTTATATAATGTATATTCAGGGGTATATTCAGAGCACCAGGGACTTCCTTTCTAGGGTATACCTGGTTCCCCGGCTATTAGTACCCGAGACGGCGTGCGGTTTTAGTCGGTTCGAGTCCGACATGCCCCCGATAGGTGGTATCCGAGGGGATTTCCGCACGAAAAAAAAAAAAGGGGTATATTCAGAATAAGATTACTGTTCTCAATTGATAGCTAAATTGATCTACAATTTCTATGTTAATGCGAGCTAAGCCGTGACTCAAAGCCACTTATTAATACATTAAACCAATAGACATCATCACCCTTCTGAATTGGATTTTTTATCTTTATAATATGAATACCATGTATATTTATAACACATAGTCTAGCAATCTTATACCTGGATTACTGGCTTAGTTTCATAGTCGTCACACTCTGTGCACTTGTAATGTAAAGAGACTTTTTTATACAATATCCAAAGCTATGTCTACAACTGTGTTTATAATCCTAGCACGACTCTGTGTCACCCGTCACTTTAATGTTATAAAGCGGAGCACTCAATGTCGAGGCTTAGCGGTGGTCGCGTATGCCGTACGATCGTAACATCAGGGCTCTAAGATATTCAGCACGTGGTCGGAATAGATCATCAAATAACCAAAATTGTACTTACTACTTCCGAATGACGTCGACGTACTAATTTTGTGTTATTTTCTAAACAGTTGGGTTGTTTTACTCCTAACGTAGTAGTCCTCCTCCTAAGTAAAGGAGTTACTAATGTGAAACGCTCAGAAGGATGGGGTTCTTGATGTAAACACAAACTTTGTAACAGTATTTTATTTGACTTTTCAAAACACTCTCGCTGCACAGCTGTACCCGACGGGTTCCAATTCGAAAACAAATGGCGGGTTCACAATTCAAAAAAATGGCGGGCCGAGACAGTGTTGCAACATTCGGAAAACAACCGATTCATGAGTCGACTTAAAATTATGATTATGAATAACTTGGGTTTTTAGGAATATTACTATTAGATTAAATTAGTGTTTAAAGTGAATAATATTATTAATTAGTGATGAGTATAAATATGGTAAGCGATAAAATTAATGACTGTTACAGTCGGCCATCCGTCACATCAACGAGTCCCTTCGTTTAGAGTTCAACAACAAACAAACAATCAACAACATTAAAACTGATCATCTAACTTTTAACCTTGTTTATTATTTTTTTATCTGATTTTTAATTTAAGAGAAAAATAAGTATAATCTTACTACAACTCTACTGTTATGCTTAGATATAGCTAGACAAAAGGGGGTTACTTCACGTCTTTCACCATCAATTTGCCTTGGCTGCGTGTTATATCATATCACTCATGCGTGGTTAGATTCCGCTTGAACTCTGTGCTATGACCCTCAAGGACATATCACTCATGTCCAGCTCGCATCCAACCAAGCTCTGTGCTATGAAACACCCTCACTGAGCACATAATCATTCATCGAATCTGCCAAATCTGCCAAAGCTCTCAAATAGGGTAAGTAGTTATCCTTTTCAAAATGCACTCATGCTCGGTTTGATTTAACTAACCGAAGCTCTGTGCAGGGTGTAATATTCAGCATAGTTCTCGGTAGACGGAAAGGATTCTCTTAATAAAGTCTTCCACTTTTCCCACGAATGCCTAATAGATGGCAAGCCCTGGTACCAGGTCTTAGCATATCCTACTAGTTTGGGCAGGGCATAGTGAACCGTTTGCCGGTCATTCCAATTATAAATTTCCGCGCATTCGTCTACTTTACTTATCCACATGTCAATAGTCTGTTCCCGAGAAAGCGGGTCAAAATTCGAAAGAACATTATGTAGTACAGGAAACGATTCACGATCCCTACCCTTAAAAATGTTGACAAATTCTTCAAAGAAATTAGCTGGTTCCATGACCCTTGGCCGTTGGGATTCTTTGTTACAAATGTCGTTTCCGAGAGGGCTGCGATTCTTTCTAGACGGGGAGTCACGCCGTCGATGGTTATCAGTGACATCGTGTGAAATCACGTTGCGGCTACGTTGTCTCATTAGCTCTTGCTCTAACAGACGTAGCCTCTCGCGCAACTCATCATTCTCGTCGTTCCTTTTACGACTATGACTACGGCTATGGCGGCTACTCCTAGGTCTACTGCGACTGCGACTGCGTTGTTGATATCCACCACATATTTCCCGTCTACGACTCGGTCTATTCTCAAGTAAATTCAGGTTCTGATATAATAGCTCACGGTTACTGTGGTGGCTACGTTGGATGCTCCGGATGCGGTGACGGCTCCGGCTTCGGCTTTGATCCTGGCTCCGACGTTCGTGTCTCACGCGGCTCCGACTTCGTCGCATACCACCGCTGTTCCCTGCATCACGTTCGACTTCCATTGTTGGTAGTATGAGGCTTCCAGATGGTACGGGTGTTCGAAGTCTACGACTTCGACACCGTTTATCATCAGGGCTACCGCGTTCCATTATCTGAAACTCGAACGAACTTCTTGTATTTCTTGTGTTTTGAGACTTATTCAAAATTAAAAATGGAGCAAGAGATTTTCTGAGGTTAAATTATTTTCAATCGATTTTCATCACACCAATGTCTTAAGATTCCTGTTGTTGTGCGTAGGTAACGTATTTTACTGCCCGTTCTAATATCAAATACGGGTATATTTTTCCAAGACTAAGTGTTGAAATTAGGAATATTAAAATTAATTCAATCCAATCGCATCTCAGGTCTTAGCCTCTATTTTCAGTTCAGTTATAATCGAAATGGAATATAAATAGGTTTGGGGCTATTTAGTAACCGTATCTCAATTTATTACCGATATAAAAAATAAAAAAAATAAAAAATACCAACCTATGTAAGTATGATTTAATCAAAACGCATATGCATTGCACAATAATAAACAGTAGACAAGAATACAAAATTTTTAGTCTTGTGCTTAATCGGACATCTGCAGGTTCGCACCGTACTAGTACACCGTAATAGTACTATTAGTACAGTTTTAGTAGAAGTAGAAAACTTATGCGTTTGTATTGATATTACCAACATTAATGAAACGGAATACTAATAATTAAATAAATTAAAATACGTAATTTAAAAAAAAAAAATGTTATAGTTTTTTTTAAATATGGATGGCTTTGTATTAGGCAGTTACTTTTCTTCAGTATAGAAATAATTAAACAGTTCTTGATTATTTTTAATGTGTTATCCCTTTCTAAATAACATAAACCTTAACAGTTTGACTTTTAAATACGATTTTTAGATTACTTTACACTAAATTTTTAAGCATAGGTACTATTTGATTTTCCTTCATACTTTACAACCCAACGTATTGTAGTAGATCCTGTATCGCTGTCTCTTTTACTCTCACACTGTTTACCAATACAGAACAATAAAGCGGAGCATTAATAGTGCGTCGCACAGCGAACGAACGTAGACACTAGTAGACAGAGTAAACAATAGATAGTTTTAGTACTGCGCTTGAAGTTGACAGTGTGTACTAATAGTGCAAAATGTCCGATTAACAGCTGCCTTTCGGAAACATTACTTTTAGTACAATACCCAGTACTAGTACCTATCAGTACATCGTACGTGTACTACCCAAGACTAAAAATTTTACTGGGCGTCGCGGCGTGTATAACAACTTGTTATTCCTCCAGTGCAAACTAGCGTTGTACGCAACCTAATTTCAATTTGTATTCGTCATATTTAGCCTCAAACAAATATAGCTTTTAAAAAGACAGTATAATTATAATCTACCTTACCTAACAGGACGAGAAAAAAAAATCACGTACCTTATGTGTTGACCTGTGGGCGTAGCAAAGACAATATATTTTTGCTGTTATCCCACTTCTGAGCTGAAACGCTCAGAAGGATGGGGTTCTTGATGTAAACACAAACTTTGTAACAGTATTTTATTTGACTTTTCAAAACACTCTCGCTGCACAGCTGTACCCGACGGGTTCCAATTCGAAAACAAATGGCGGGTTCACAATTCAAAAAAATGGCGGGCCGAGACAGTGTTGCAACATTCGGAAAACAACCGATTCATGAGTCGACTTAAAATTATGATTATGAATAACTTGGGTTTTTAGGAATATTACTATTAGATTAAATTAGTGTTTAAAGTGAATAATATTATTAATTAGTGATGAGTATAAATATGGTAAGCGATAAAATTAATGACTGTTACAAATGTCAATGTGATTTCTACCTTCTATATAACTTTTGGGATACTCTAGGACTATCTTCTAAGACTAAGTTAATCATGGGAGAGCCATGCATACAAGAGCCGCCTCAACCGGATGACACGGCCTCAGAGAAAACTGATATCAAGCAGTTTTTTCATTCATATTTCACAAGCTAGTGACATAGTTACTTATGTTAGGGTATTCACAGTCGCAATCAGTCAGACCAATGCACCAAAATCAATCAATAGGACTACAATTACTTTAAAAATAACATCTATAATCTAAACGGAATACGGGATAAAATAACGGGTCTAAAACTGGTCTGGCTTTTTCTTTAAGAAAAAATAAATTTAATTGTAATTCGAAACACACATAGAGCTACAATGATATATATTAAATATTGTATAAGTTCTCTTTTGAAAAAAGAAAAGTGATTCGGTATTTAAAAAGTATCAAAGTCGATGGCATTGCAATAATTTTAAAAGTTTGCAGCTTTTCGTACTGTCGCGTACTGAAGGTACCAAGTCCAAGGCGTGATAAGTTACACAGCGCTTCAGAGATAAATGTAATTATGCTTTCAGTAATGGCATCTGAAACCGCAGACATTCGCCCGCGTGAACACAACTTTGTGGAACTGACAGATTTCACGCCGGCTAACTGATGCGAGTTTTTTTTAATCGCTTTTATTTTTGTCTGCCGAGCTCCGAGCTGGATTTATTTATGGTTGAGCAAGTACGCATTTATTTGTGCACGATTTATCTAATCCCTTTTTTTGCGGTTTAGGGCAAATATCCCGTATTATCCGTCACTGTAATAACCTTCAATGCCCGTAATATGCTTTTAGCCGCGTTGCTAAAATACTTCTTTTAGAAACTATGCGTTTGACATGATCAGGAAATGGTTAGGGCAAATTTTTTTGGTATTAGAACTGAGCGCTTGTATTGAGTATAAAATTTTCTATTTCGTTTTTAATAAGTTGTTGTATCAATGACTGTAATGGAAATATTTTTATGTTATTCCATTTTTTTTATGTCTTAAAGTGGAGAAATAAAATAAATGGGGGTAAACGAGCAGACGGGTCACCTGATGGAAAGCGACTACCTCCGCCCATTAACGCCGAACGGCTTTGAGGAAGGAGTACGCTCTTTTCTCAAAGGTTTGAAGGTCGTATCGGTCCGAAAATACCGCAGCCGATAACTTGTTCCACAGGTTGGTAGTACGAGGCAAAAAGTGTTTTGAAAAAGGCACAGTGGTAGAGCGCCTATTATCCAAGTGGTGGGGATAAAAATTTGCAGTGTAGAACGATGGCGGAAGGCAGTTTGCTCACAATTTCAAAGTTAAAAATCAAAAAATATGTTTACTGCTTCGAAATGTCTTAATCTAAGCCTTAAAAGTGAAGTAAATACGTTTAAGTTTGTAAGAAGTCACCGTCAGGACAGGAAGACAATACAATTAGATTGCGAAAAGAAATAAAGACGAAAAAAGACTATATAGTTTGTTTTAATGTAGTTTTTCTTCATTGTCCTAGATTTACTTTTATCTCTTGTTCTTTCCTCTCTAACGTGTCCATTACATTATTTTATTCTTTTTCTTCTTTCACTCTTTTAAGATAATAATCCTCTCTAGCTTAGAGAAAGCTCTAAACCATTATATTTTTATCTTGAATTCGACGTTTGAGATTCATAGGACTCAATTCAAAGGACTGTGAATAGGATACAAAAAGATTAACAACATAGTAAAATTAAAACAGCACTTTTATTATGCACGATACTGTATCGTTTTTATGTATAATTATTTTGGAAATAATATTTTAGTAATATTCAACTACATGCACACACCGCCATCTAGTCCCAAACTAAGCAGAGCTTGTACTATTGGTACTAGACAACTGATATAAATACATAAAAACTTTTTTTTTGTAAATACATACTTATTATACATAGAAACACCCAGACCAAATCAAACATTAAAAGTTCATGCACACAAATGTTTGACTTGAGCGGGAATCGAACCTTTGGAATAGCAGTCCGTTACACAAACCAATACGCCATTCGGTCGTCGAAAATAAATTTATTATTATTATGTATGGCAACGCAGCGGAAATTGCAATGCGAAACTGTTCATACAAAACTTGATGAATGGTGGAAACGGCGATAAAAATTTTTGACCACGCTATGACATTGTCAACAATTAATGTTAAAACTGCAACGTTGCGGGCTGAGTTTTAACGACTTTATTTATCTGTTTGTTTATTTAAAAATTATTAATAAGTAGCAACGGCTAGCGCTCATGTTTACCTGTGTACTAACCTAGATTATTCATCAATACAAATAAATAAAAGTGTATGTTTGTAATGATAATAATAGGTTATTTAATGTTTTTTGTCTGTCTGCCTGTACGTCTGATTTTGAAAACATTTTACTACCAGGTAGCTGTCTATATAAGAAGTAACTTAGGCTATAAAATTTTACCCAGTTCGGGAACCAAACCCACAAGGCAGCGCTATTCAAAGTCCACGCGAACCATGTCGCAGGTACCAGCTAGTAACTTCAATTCGTAATCAGCATGTTCGTTATTTTTTAAAAATTTAGGTCAAATAAATAAACTTTGTGCTCGAATATACAGACTTTTGAACAGAAATAGTATTCAGATGTCTTGAAACGAACGCTACTTCAATAAATCGTCACTTCACCAAACCTGGACTTCTCATTTCACAGTCTGAAGCCGATCTTACACTAACATACAGAATATCATTAAGATCGAGGGCAATTTTACCTGTCTTTCATAATCATCATTTTATGTCTATTAAGAATTATATTCCCTGCTATCCCCCTCATAAACTCAAAAATTACGGCTTTTTCCATGATTTTAACTAGTACATTTGTTTATTTTGTAGTACCTACTTCTTTTTATAAATATATTAAAGTATATGTATAATTATATATGAATAGACTGCATGAATGGCGTAGTGGTTTAAGCGGTCGACACGACGCTTCCTACTACGCTGAGTGTTGTGGGTTTAAATTAAGTTATAACCTGTCTGGGCATGCAGTTTCACAAAATTGCTTCCACATAGCCATTACATATTGTAATTATTTTTGAAAATTAGTTTAAAATTAGTGCAGTACACATTGCGTTTCTATTGATACTTAAATGGAGGAATTTGTCACAAATGTGGTACTTGCAAACTATCACAGATCAATTGACTGCACGGATGGCTAGTGGTTAAAGCGGTCGCCACGCCGCTCACTACAACGCTGAGTGTTATGGGTCCACTTATGGGAGGACACTTTGTGTGATCGACAAATTGTTGTTCTGAGTATGGGTGTTCTTTGTGTCCGTTTCATGTATGTTTGTTAAGTCCCCCGCTACACAGAATATATTCCTAATGCGGGAGTTATCTTTTTTATAAATAAAAAAATATATGACGAAGTAATTGTATACGGTGTAGTTATTTGTGTAAGTAATTTATAAAATCAAATAATTAGACAAATAATTTATACTTAAACTGAAACCGGCTTAAAATACAAATTAAAATAAAAAGCAGTTTTTTGTGAGTTATTTTCAGGCTACATATATTTGATTAGTTACTTTCATTTAAGTACTACTGACTATTATACTATATATTACGTTAAGCCAAATATGTTTGACGTTCATTTATAGGTTATAAAAATATAAAAAGAGGGTAGAAACAGAAAAAGAAGACAAATCTTATACTATCCTGTATTTTATTGCAGCATTTCTCAAAAAGTAACCCTCTCGATGCGACATATGGATCCAAAATGGCCTCATAATACAATAATTGTGCCCAAGACACACGTTATCAGATTTTGTGAGCCCAACGATCGGCTGTGCCGTATTATATTGAGTTATGAGATACACTTTTCGTTTTGTCGCGAGTCCCCAAAGTGATCTGTGCAAGACAAATTCAATTTGACCGTAAATAATGAAGTTAGCTTACCTAAATCTGTTACTGGTGTTCTTGTTCACTTACCTGAAATACAAAAAAAAAGTTATTTTTTGGACAGAAATGATTCGCTAATAAAGCTTTTTTTAATTTTCATAAATTATAAGGAAATACATGGCAAATATAAAAGATAAGTGACAAATTTGTCGAATTACTTGTAATTAGCAGGCGTGTAAAAATTACATTGAATTATGTTAAATTAAAAATATGTATTCAATTCATTTATTAATTAAAACGGAACAATAATTAGCACTAAATAACTTTTGCTATCAGTAATAAACTAATTAGTCTAATAAAATAAAAAATCATAAACAATATAAACTGAACGCAACCATAGCAAGTACTCAGACACATATGGTGTTAATAGAAGAGCTGGAAAACATGACAGGCCAATCCGAGTTGTGATCGACATCGTACGATAGAATATTGGCACGAAAGGATGAAATATTGACACGAAAGCGATTATCGGAATGTAAGAGAAAATCCTCGATTAGCAAATGACAGATTTTTTTTTCACTTTTCGTGTCCATCTACTACATTGTGTTGTGGATGAAGAATTTTTTTTAAGTAAACGTTTTTAAAAACGTGTCATATTCTTATGATAAATTGTTATTATCTAACTAGAATTGTAACTCTTAAGGAATAAAAAAAATCTTCTGGATAAAGTGTGTTACTAGTAATAATTACGAGCATATCATAGTTTTATGGCAAATGTTTTTAGATTATAAGAAATATATGTATTAGAATACCGAAAATCAATATAATAACTTAAAAACATAATGAATGTCATGGTAAAAAAAGAAAAAATCACGACGCACATTAAAAACATATGCCAAATCAAGCCGTAGCTGCAGTACGCTCTTTTCTTGAAGGTCGTATTTGTCCGGAAATACCGCAGACGATAACCCGTTCCACAGATTAAAAAGTGTAATGAGGATGAAAATTTTGCCGTGTGATGTATGCCGCATGAAATGAACTACGAGTAATTCATTGAATAAAAACGTCATTCATGCTACAGAGTTAGAAACTAAGTTTACTTCGTAACGTGTTCATTTAGTGTCAGCACGACTGTCGGATAAGGGAGAAACTACGTGTTTGCGCTGCCATCTACTGAATAATGAGAGGATACACTACAGCACAGTTTTACTCAAAGTTTTGTGAAACCCTCCTTTCTAAACCTCCTTTCTAAGGATAAGGATATAATAGTCCAGCTGTGGACTATTATAGGCTGCTGATGATGTGATGTTGTGAAACCCATTGACATACTTACTTTGCGTTTAATTAACAATCTTCAATATAGAGTATATATTTGCTTCAAAACACTGCTAAACGTAATCTAGCTTAAAACATTTTTTCTGTAAATACCTTCGTAAATAAATAGAAGTACTAGTACTAGTAGTAATTTAACAACAAACAAAATATTATTTCGTACTTATGTTTTCTACTTTGAACTGTCCTATATTGCGTATTGTATACGTCGGTTACATTTAGAGTTCAAATTACTTCTTTCTAAGAAATATATTCTTATATTGAAACTGTTTTTACTATTTATATCTATAAAAATAAATAAAATTGAAGTGTCTTTGTAATGTCAAAATAATAGTTTTTTTTCATGCTCACACGGTTATTTGTACGATACCTATGCCTAAAACCAGTTTAAATATTTTTTGTCTGTCTGTCTGTTTGTTCCGGGTAATCTTCAAAACTGCTGGACCGATTTTAATAATATTTTACTACCAAGTAGCTATTTATATAAGGAGTAACTTAGGCTATTTTCTCTCTCAGAAAAACCCTATAAAAATTTGCCTGGTCCGGGAATCGAACTCAGTAAGGCAGCGCTTTTCAAATTCCACGCGATCGAAGTCAATGGCACCAGCTAGTTTGAAATATATATTTTCATCATTACGTAACCTACATGATAACTAAATATTAAATTTGATTGATATATACTAATCTATACAAGTTTCCCTTCTCTTTAGAGAAAAAAAGAGAAGAAGAAGAAAAAAGAGAAGGAAAACTTTAAATAAACCCAATACCAACCCAGAGTGGTATAGTAGGCCAAAACTTCCTTACTAAGGAAACTACTACTTATGTCCAGTAGTGGACTATTAAATTTATATTACAGTACTCAGCACTACAGCTAATCTTTATGAAAACCTGATTTTATTTTCGATTGTAAATATTCTAACTTTTTCTTCTCAACAAATCTTCATAATCATTCCAGAGACACCAATTAGCTATGAACCTGACAGAATCCCCTTATTAATTCACGTGCTGTCAGGTGTCAGACTTTCTTCTTTGTCCCCGTACTTATCTGTTGGCTTTTAGGTTTACTGTTTGAACTTAACTATGTCCAACACTCATAAAATATTTAAAGACAGCAAGGGAGTCTCTTTTCTACTCATTTCTAATTAAAGAGATAGACAGAGAAACAGATTTACTCATTTATCGAGCTTAGCAAAGCTCCAAAAGTTGTCGACACTTTCACTCAGACTACAACATGAGAAAATTTACTAACCAAGTACCTCAAAGAGAATAGCGTTGACCCCGAAAACGGTCCAAGGTGTTATTTATTTCGGTTCATTTCCGACGTAAATATTTTTTACACCGAGGGTTTTCCACTCACAGAAAAGGTCACTCCTACGCGTGTATCATTAGTACAGCCTCATTAAAACCTATTTTTACCCTCAACCAAACGAGCCAACGACATTCAACCACAAACAATGTCGCTTCAGAAGTGACCTTGGTTTATTGAATCCAATTAATTGGTTTCTAGAAGCAATTAAATTGGATGTGAGCGTTGTAGGGTTGATCTCAATTTGTGTAATTGTAAAGGGGTCATTTCACGAACGGCATGTGAAGGGTTAAGTTGAAGCTTATGTTGTTGTTGAGGTGAATAATGTTACTGAGTCTGAGGTAATTCAATGCTTTGAATTAATTATACCTTGTAATAAAGATAATAATAACTTTATGGGTCTGAAGGCTCATTAACGAGGTGCAGTAAACTGTCATAGGAGGAAGATGGGAGGGGCTCATTATTAACCCTTGTGATGCTATTGCAAGGAACTTTTTTTATTAATATTACTGTCTATAAAAGGTTTGTTTTTTTGTTTTTCATTATGCAGGCGGTTCTCGTGTAGCTTTTGCAGGATGTTACAGGCTGTTCTGTAATTGTGTGATCATAACTTAGGGTCGTATAATAAACCTTATGAATTTTGTTCGCAAAATATGCGCTTTGACATGGTATTACGAAAAACAGTCCATATGAACCTAAATTGGTCTTGCGAATAAGGGAAAGAAATTTATTTTGAATGAAAAAGGCATAAAATACAAACAGAAAGTTGTCTTAGAAATTCATAATTCGCTGCTTAGAAATGCACCTGAAAAAAGAGACGAAGAATTTTTTAATATTTTTCTAGTTCAAAAAAACAACTTTTTAATTTTTCTGAGTAAAAAAGATTAATACAAAAACAAAACGTTTATTTATGAGCTATTTAATAGCCAATTATTCTTTATAATTAATTAACTTATAATAAAAAACATACATTTAGTAATTTATCTACCATTAAGGAATCCTAATAAGGCAATTCGAACAAAAAGTCCGCCCCATAACGTAACCTAAAATTATTTCAACATTTTTGCCTACCCCGGTTACGAACGACTCAGTTACAAAATTAACTCCATTACACAATAACTGTACAATTTAATAATACCATTATACCTACTTCTCTTTCCTAAAATGAAACCTTTTGAATTTACACAACATTGCCCACCACGAAAAACACAAAGTTATGCTAACAAATTATAACAATATTATTCCTATTTACTATTATGGGTATTCATAAAAAATAATAGGCATACGCATTGAAGAGTTATAAAAGAAAATATGTTAATAGACCGTGCTGCATAGAGGTAATATTCGCGTAAACCCGTAATAAACTCATATTTTCATATATATAAAGTCGATTTGGCACTTTATTACTTATTTGACAGTAAAATTTTGAGCGTACATGAAATATTAAGGGTGATACGGCAAGTAATGAATGACTACGGGTGAAAATGGAAAAGTGACAAAAAATTACGAGAATTTCGTCCGCCATTATCGTACGAGCTTAAGGTATCTGGACAATGTTTATAAGTACTTTAAAAGTATGGCGGTTGATGGTTTATATCCCTTTAAATGGATCGAGTTCTAGTTTCTGTTAAATAAAATATTTTTTCATTTTATTATGATGTACTGCTTCTTTTTAGTATGCATCCGGCTCGAAGGACCAAAATGTTGGGGCTGTTATTATATTTTTCCCAACGTTTAATGTTGAAGTTTGTTTATAGTTGAAGTTAGGTAAAAAATACCAATGTTGCAGTTATGAGCGTTTATTGAACACTAAAATTCACTGTATAAATTAAAACCTTTTAAACCACAATTTCGCTGACTTAGCTAAGTACGAGTTCGTAGAGTTGAGTTTATTTTACGGTTTGCTGAATTCTTTTTTTTTTATTATGTCAGATGGAATAGATTATGGAATAGATTTGATGGAAAGTGACCATCGCCGCCCATGAACGTCTGCAACTCAGGAGTCACAAACGCGTTGCTGGACTTTTGGGAAGGAGTACGATCATTGCTATTTTTAATATTCTAGCTACGTGGTTTAGATATTGTTAATATTCTTTTCAGCCCCTACGTCTAAACTGAACGCTTGTGTTAGGAGTGTGTTTACTGCTTTGGTAAACAAATAACACACGTCCCTATAAATAGCAAAATCGATCTCGTGCCACTCAGCATTTAACCCTATATTTGTCTCTGAAACTCAGAACAACCACGCAGTTAAAATGTATCGCAATTTGCCGAAAGATAAAAAGTTCAACGGTTTCAGAAATAATACGAGGAGACCTATTAAATGACCACAACTTTATGACATGAATTATTATTAACCTCAAATATATCCTACAAATATAAAAATAAAATTTATACACTTTTTTTTCTAAATCAATTTTGTTGTTAAGCTAAATCAATTATAAATTACAGCTACAGAAAATTGAGCAAATTATTTATTTACATCTGTATATCTTTATACCATACAATAGCTAATAATAATAATAACGTAAGGCAGTTGGATTAAGGGTCTGATGCAGAAAGCAGTTCTTCTCTATACGGCACGTATTGTGAGGAAGTTTCTGTCTCTGGAGTCCTAACCACCGATATCTTGGTCTCTGTAACCGATACCGATGGGATACTATTTTTTATATTTTTAAATGTATTTTTTTGTTTGTTTTTGTATATAAATATATTTAAAAATGTAATTTATATGTATAAAGAATGAAATAAAGATAATAATAATAATAATATAATATACCTCATATATATATATATATAGCTATTCTATTATATTAAAAATGTAATATTAAGCTTGTTCGTTTGTTTTTCATGCCATAATTGCTGAAGTGATCATCGGAAGTGATACGGAAAATGAGATAACGTACGTTTTATTAGAGAAAAGTAAAATTCCATGTTTATATGTTTCATTTTAAAACTTTTAAATGTAATATATAAACGTGTAAAATAATAAATTAAGAGCAATTTTACCCGTTTCTATATTTATTGTCAATTCAGCAAGTTCTTTTGTTTTAAAGAGGAAGAAATTAGCACTTCTTTTATTTATTTATTGAACTTAATGCACAAGTTGTACACAGGCGGACTTAATGCCCAGGGTATTCTCTGCCAGTCGACCTTCGGGTGATGTAGAAAAATGATGCTGTATGTGCAAGAGAAAACAGAGAATTTGACTTTTTTTATATTAAATTTATTAATTTAAGATAAATCTAACTATACACTATAAGTAAAATACTATATTCATTTCTACATGTATACATACAAGTTCCAAGTATACATATACAATACATGAGCGTACACATTTATAAATACATAAATATCAAAATACATAGTCGGATACGAGCGTTGTGACCTTTCTGCCAATTTATTTTGAAGATCTTGTACTTTCTTCTTGAATGTAAAGCGGTTAGTGGACATCCTGATTTCAATTGGGAGCGCATTTCAGAGAAGAACTGACTGTACATAGGAATTTTAATTTAATCGACTCGGTTAAATATTAACTTTAGAGTTAATTGAAGTGGAAACTGATACTTTAAATTAGTGTTGCGGAATGAAACAATAATATACTTCAGTTTATTGTCCTGTGTAGAGTTAGAAGCTATGGATTATATTGGTATCATCATCAGCCTATCGCAGTCCACTGCTGGACATAGGCATCTCCCATTGCACGCCGCTTCGATCGATTTTGGGCTTCTCGCATCCAGCTCCTGCCAGCCATCTTGCGCAAATCGTCACTCCACCTGGCCTGTAGGCGTCCTACACTACGTTTGCCGAGACGCGGTCTCCAGTCAAGAACTCGTTTTCCCCAATGGTTGTCGGTTCTGCGGTTAATATGGTGTGTAAGTATTTAAATTATTAATAGTCCCGTTAAGTTATGTCTAAAATTAGCAATTGGGGATTTCTACTTATTGAAATGTTTTATCTCAGAAATTGTAACTCTTAGGTAAAAATAACTGTACGGTTCAGGAAAATCTTGAAAATTTTTGCCACTGTTAGCAAAATAATCGATATTTGAACACAAACTAAGCGGTGTATTCAATTTATTTATGTTTATACTCGTATATTAATTAATACTGCCACTATAAGTAACCTCCATGGAGAAAAGCCGACCGCGTTGTACCCGCGACTCTCAACGCTCGTCATATCATGACGTTGCGAGCAGTTTAACTACTGCGCCCTTCTTGTAGTAAATACTCGTAATACTGTTTCAATACCGTGGAATGAGCGTCAATATTCTATACAGTGCTATATTACATAACTGGACACCGCACCCTACGTTCTGTACGCAGTCAAAACGAAGTCAATTTAAACTTGACACTTTATGGCGCAAATAAAATCTTAAATAACGTAAAAACCGGTACAACTCGCACAGATTCAAATATTCATAACATAATCCGATAAAAACCACGTAATAAACCCTTTTTTAAATCTAAATGAACGTACACATCTCACACGGGTAATCAAAAACTAAATAAAAAACCTTTTATGGCTCATCAAAGTTTATCGCAAATTAAGACCAAGTACAGATACTGTGAGGGCGTTTGATGAGCTAACGCCGATGGTACTACTTGAAATTTACGGGTTTATTACACGTGGATGGCTTCACGTATGTATAGACAATATTGATTGACACCCAACCATATATAGGAGATGTTATTATAATTGCAAAAGACACTATCTTTGTTTGTTATATTTATGCATTAAAATCTACGATCTGAGATTTTGTTATTTGAAATTTACGTAGCGTACATTTGGAAAATAAATAAGCGTTGTTCCGGATGGAATTTGACTACATTGATAGAAGCAAAACGACACCCAAAAGCCTCATAAATTCGGCAAATTTTAGTATTCACCAGGTAAGATTTTAAGTTGGAGGAAATATATAAAAATTACTACTACTCCCCATCGTAGGAACTGCGGTCCCTGAGAACCGATAAAGAGTATTGTCATAGACATTTAGGTAAATATTCTACTCGTATGTTAGATGAAAATATTTTCTGAAGATATGTCTACTGAACAAATTGGACTATAGATAACTGTTAACCTTATCCATCGATTAAACACTTATCAGCTGTCATAACAGCAAATTTACTACCAAACCTTGAGAGTCAGAGAATCAGTAAAATCATGAGCTGTCTTAACCATAAAGAAACCGAACAATTGCTAAAAATCTTAAAATAAGAATGAAAACTGACAGTCAGACGAATACACATACTTAGACATGTACACACAAACACACACACAGGCTCACAAACTATCACAAACACTCACACACACTCACATAGCTCCAAGTTAAACTCAGTCAATTAAATAAATAAAGATTGTAGTAAACTGCGATCTCTTCCTATTGTTTATTGTTGTTGTTTGTTTATTGATATTGTCCTAATGTATAATCGTTTTTGTATTGATAGCCTCGATACAGGCTAAGCCTAGTGTGGCTATCATTGTTAAACAAATTTTGTAAATCTTTACTATAAATAAAAATTATTATTATTATTATTATTATAATACTTAACTCCCCGCTCCTCAGCTGAAATGCATGAATTAAACTTAAATTTTATTTTTTCCAGATTTCTTTTTTTCATAATTTAGGGGACGAAAAAGACGAGTCACCTGATTGAAAGTGACCAAAGCCTCTCATGGACACGTATCACAAGAATCATGATTGTCTTGCCATCCTTTGAGTCCCCCCACTTAGAAAAAGAGGGAGAGAAGGTATGGGGTTAGGTAGTCTCACTCACTCGGTTAAAAACAATGAAAGAATAGCTTACCACAGGTTTTCTATGAGGCTTTGGTATTACTAAGGTTCATAATTATGTGCTGAGGAATGATTCTCCCACATGCCGAGGAATGACTCTCCCACGGTAGAACGTGTGTTTCATGGTGTGTGTATGTGACGCGTAATTTTTTCTGTTTGTACACCAACTTTAATTTTACCCATGTGACCCGTCTGCATATTTGCATATCTATACTAATATTATAAAGCTGAAGAGTTTGTTTGTTTGTTTGTTTGAACGCGCTAATCTCAGGAACTACTGGTCCGATTTGAAAAATTCTTTCAGTGTTAGATAGCCCATTTATCGAGGAAGGCTATAGGCTATATATAATCACGCTAAGATCAATAGGAGCGGAGCACCAATCAAGAATGTTTCAAAAACGGAGAAAATTTATTACTATTGAGAGACGCAGACGAAGTTGCGCGGGTCAGCTAGTATACTACAAAAATATTCAGCCCGAAACATAAAAAGTGTGTTCATTGGTCATACATGTTTTATCAAGATGTTTAGGAGAATCTTTAGGAATTATATCTAAAAATTCAAAGACTTAGAAAGGTTTAAAATATTATTCATATCAGGATTACTTACTTGAATAATAATGAGAGAAAGTAAATCATTCGTGTATCGAGTTCGAAACTTGGTGCGCGAACTTACATGTGCGTGTAATGAATTTTAAATAATTAAAAGTTGTTTTTGACGTAATTCTCATAATATTTGATGAAGAATGTTACATTTAAGCGTCTTCATTTACTTACGCAATGTTATACAGTGATGCTAATTTTGTTGTTCGAAAACTCTCTAAACTAAACTAAAAATCGCTAAAAAAAATATGACGTTTTCAGAATAGGAAACGTTGTTTGACAGGACTAAACAATTTTTTTGTGATTTTTAGTTTAGTTTAGAGAGGTTTCGAACAGAACAGAATTAGCACCAATAACAGCATTTTTTTTAGTTGATCGCGATAATTCTGGTTCTTTTTTTATCATCATTACAACACATCAGCAGCCTTTGATAGTTCACTGTTTACGCCACGCTGGCCAGGCGGGTTGGTGTAGGGTTTCCCCGTCGATGGCCTCCTTGGCCGGAGACGACGGGGAGCACGGGGAGGATAATGTTCCGCCCGTCCGGGAATCGGAGGTAGGGGCGGCTGTTCTACGGATCCGTTCCAAGAACACCGCCCCTGGGCCAGACGGGGTACCGGTCCGAGTGCTGGCCCTGGCCCTCAACCACATGGCAGACCGCCTCGGGGAGGTGTTCGACGCTAGCTTGGCGTCGGGACGCTTCCCTGAGTGCTGGAAGAGCGGGAAGCTGGTCCTATTGAGGAAGCCGGGACGGCCTGCCGATTCGGTCGCGGCCTATAGGCCCATCGTGCTGCTGGACGAGGCGGGCAAATTGTTTGAGAGGGTTCTTTCTGCCCGCATCGTCCGGCACCTCTGCGAGGTGGGCCCCGATCTGTCGGACGCCCAATTTGGTTTTCGGGCGGGGCGTTCGACGGTCGAAGCCGTGTTGCGCCTGAGGGCCGTGACCGAAGAGGCCGTGAGCTGTGGCGGCGTGCTGTTGGCGGTGTCATTAGACATCGCCAACGCATTCAATAGTCTGCCATTCAGCTGCATCAGGGAAGCACTCCACTATCATGGGGTGCCAAAGTACCTGAGGCGGCTGGTGGCAGACTATTTAGAGGAGCGTACCGTCGTGTACGAGGACCGAGAAGGTAATCTGAGGTGTCGGCCCATGTCGTGCGGTGTTCCACAGGGGTCTGTTCTTGGACCCCTCTTGTGGAACATAGGGTACGACTGGGCCCTTCGCGCCGATTTCCCCCCCGGGCTGGGTGTAATCTGTTACGCAGACGATACCCTCGTGACAGCCCGGGGGGCAAACTTCCAAGAGGCGGCGCGCCTGGCCACAGGGGGAGTCTCCCTGGTGGTCGGGCGCATTGAGGCGCTGGGCTTACGGGTGGCCCTAGATAAGACGGAGGCCCTGTTATTCCATGGGCCCCGTCGTGGTCCACCCCCTGGCGCCTCAATCGTGGTCAACTCGGTCCTCGTACCGGTTCGGGCCCAGATGAAATATCTGGGCCTGATCCTCGACGGGAGGTGGCTCTTCGACGAGCACTTCCGACAGCTTGCTCCAAAGCTGGTCGGCGCTGCGTCTGCCCTAGGGCGACTTCTGCCCAATATGGGTGGACCCAGCGTCGCGACAAGACGGCTGTACACGGGGGTTGTCCGGTCAATGGCACTGTACGGTGCACCGGTGTGGGCGGCGGCTCTGACCGCCCAGAATAGGGTACGCCTCTGGCGCCCTCAGAGGGTAATGGCGGTCAGAGCCATACGCGGTTACCGCACCGTTTCGACGGAGGTGGCGTGCGCATTGGCCGGAACTCCCCCGTGGGATTTGGAGGCGGAAGTGCTCGCCGAAGTTTATCGGCGAGTGGCTGACTTCCGGGCGGAGAGCGGATTTCGCCCTCCGCCCGAGGATGTGCGCGAGTGGCGCGAAGCCGCTCGCCGAGCCACGATGGCTCGTTGGTCGTTCCGGCTGGAGACTCCACGCGCTGGCTTCGCCGCCGTGGAGGCTCTCCAGCCGGTCATCGCCGAGTGGGCAGGGCGGCAGCACGGGACCCTTTCCTTCCGGCTGACGCAGGTGCTTTCCGGGCACGGTTGCTTCGGAAAGTACCTGCACACGGTCGCGAGGAGGGAACTGAGTCCCGCCTGCCACCACTGCGACTGCAGTGACGACTCGGCCCAGCACACGCTGGCGGTCTGCCCCGCATGGGCGGCGCAGCGTCGGGCCCTCACTGCAGTCATCGGAGTGGATCTCTCGCTACCGGCCGTAGTACGCTCCATGGCCGGTAGCGACAGTTGTTTTACCGCGGTCGCTACCTTCTGCGAGGTAGTAATCTCACGGAAGGAGGCGGCGGAGAGGGCCCGGGAGGACGACCTCCACTCGGACCCGATCCGCCGCCGGCGAACCGGGCGGCGGAGGCCCGCCTATCACAGCCTCATGCCGCCCTGAGTGTGGCCGCGGGTGGACGGGGTGGGTTTCCCCTCCACCCGCATTAGTTTGGCCAGCCGCGAGGGGGCGGCGTCCGCGTGTGCCGGACGTCGCCTATAAAGAGAGGAAAAACATCGAGACGGAGCCCGCACCAGGAGCGGGCTGGCGCTAGGAGGGGTCCGGATGTCTTAACAACAGCTGTTCCCGGATCCCTCCTGTTACAGGCGCAGAGTGGCACACCGTGTGGTTTTAGTCGGTCCGAGTCCGACACACCACCCCGCCGCAAACCCCGGAGGGGTGACGGTCCGAGGGGATTTCCACACGTTAAAAAAAAAAAAAAAAAAAAAAAAAAAAAAAAAGGGTTTGTGTCAAGTTTTCTTTCTCTTTGCAGTGCTGTTTGTCCTGCACAGTTTGTTCTTAATCGGATCTTACGACACCCACGGGATGAATAGAGGTGATGACACTCTGTATTCTTAATCCGTCACCACTCGGACGTTCTTTCTTATGTGTACCATTTTTCTTCTCTATTTCCTGCATATGTGGGAGCACTACTTTATTTGACCAATGAACGTGATGCTACCATTGACCGTCACATGCTAGATGAGATGTCAGGTCATTTATTTTTTAACATTACACTATTTCTTAAGGACGAAGTATAGAATGGTCATTACTCCGCCCTTAAAACATAGTGTAATGTTCTTTTTCTTTTCCCGTAGCTCATTATGGAATCAGCTATGGGAAAAGAAAGTAATTAATGAGGAGAAATTAGAACTTAACCGATAAATTCCGGACTCTACGGGAGTCGTTGTTCGAATACACACTTTGAAATACGCGTGAACAAAATCTTTAATAAATATTACTAGAACTCACAAATGTTTTTATTGTGTCATTTTAACTTTAGCTGCTTAGTCGTCAATTCAAGCTTTAATAAACGGGGTGGCAAATATGGCAACTACTTGATATTTGAAACACGTACAGCCACAAGATTGCGTCATTAAATGTTCCAAAATTTTCCGTGTTCGTCTTGAGGTGTTATGAAGGCCGTAAGCTCCCCGGTTTCTTTCCTAACTCCCTCCGTAAAGTTTTGAAATATAAACTTTCTAGATACACAAATGTTATACTAATCCATACTTATACTATAAATGTGTTTGTTTGTAGCGCTTTCACGGCTATACCACTTAAACAATTTTAAAAAATATTTCACTGATGGAAAAAAAAAAACAACTAATAACACTACCTACTGTTTACTGTAATAATCAACATAGACTCAAAATCTAATAATGTACAGTTCACTAACTTTTTTTTATGGTATAAGGGGGCAAACGAGCAGACGGGTCACCTGATGGTAAGCAACTACCGCCGCCCATGGACACCTGCAACTCAAAAGTCATAAGTGCGTTGCTGCCCTCGGAGTCCCTCCCGCTCGAGTCAGCGGGAGGGGGGATTTGGGCTCCGGTAACCTCACTCACTCAGTGAAAGGCAACGAAAGAATTGCTTAACACCGGTTGGTTAAGGTTGTAAACTTTGTACAGGTGTTGATGCCATCAAGTAGCGAAACTAAGAGTTTGGTGCAGAAATTGTTTTAGAATAAGTTGTTCACAATCTGTGGTACAATGAACTTGCGACTGATGGTCATTAAACATCAGGTGGCCCATATTTTCGTTTGTAAGGTATACAGATTTTTAGTACTGGAGCAGATTGCTAAGAATTGACTTGTACGTTGCAGGTACATAGTATCTCATGTTCAAATTTACTATGTGTCTTGTGCAGCCCATAATTTTAGTTTGAGAACAAAATCGAAACATCGACGTATTTTCGGGCGCCATCATTTTATCAAATACCAACAGAAATAAATAGCTCCTCTCTTTTATTGTGACTTTATTTTATTAATACTGATGATGAATTGGCGTTTATCTATAAAAATGATTGAAAGTCTTCTCCAATTACAGTCCCTTGTTTACGAACTTAGATGGCAAATAGGTATACATCCATCTACCGTTATATTGCTTTCAATGTCTTCTTTATTTTTTTATAATAATAATAAAATTTCATTGCTATAGCCATTGTTACAATACATTAGGAAACTGATTACTGTGGTAGGTAACAACCTCTCTGTGTGTATGTGTGTGTGTGTTTGTGTGTGCGTGATGGGCGTGCTCGTTGTACCAATTTTTTGGTTTGCGTGTAATAATAATATTTTCAGACATCTGATACACAACGCCATCTAGTTTCAAACTAGGCAGAGCTTATTTATTGAAAGCTAGAGACTGATAAAATACTTTTTTTTTGTAAATACATACATGTTTTACATGAAAAATACCCAAACTCCGAAACAAATATTTGCAGATCATACAAACATTTGGTCCGACTTTGTGCTGAAGAATGGCTCTTCTACGTCAGTTTATTTTGTCTTATTTCTGCTATGTACGTAATAAATATAAATAAATAAATAAATTATATTCATTTTAACTATAGTTAGGTTATTAAACAACAAGTAATATATATTTGTGTATACAGACCTGTCTCAAGTAATTTACATTATTAATTTATTAGAATTTTAACTAGTCTGTCAAGAAAGTACTGGGAAAAGATCAATAAACACAAAATGTTTGTTATTCATCCACATTTATTTTATCACCTTCAAAGCATGCTTCTTCAGAAACGACCCACTTACGCCAACGAATAATCCAATCAGTTCTCGCCACGAATTCTCCTTTGTGTCGTCTACCGATTGAAAACGGGTGCCACGAAATGGTAACTTGAGTTTAGGAAAAAGAAAGAAGTTAGCTGGAGCCATATCTGGTGAATATGGTAGTTGCTCGATGGTATTTGTTGAGTGTTTGGTCAAAAATTCGTTCACGAAGGCGGCTTTGGTGGTGCAAAATCCAAGAATTTTCTTTTCACAAATCTGGCCTTTTTCGTCGAATTTGCTCTCTTAAATGACGCATAACGCTCAAATAATATTCTTTATTTACCGTTTGACCTTCCGGCAAGAATTCCGAGTGCACAACACCGCGATAGTTAAAGAAAACAGTCAACAGTCAGAATATTGGGTCGGAATTGACTTGTCCTAGCCTGTCCTCAGCGACTCTCATGCGATTGAGTTTTTGGAGAAAATTCTGGTCTTTTGGGACTAGCCGTGCGGTAACATGTTTCATACCCAAATGATTAGTTAAAATGGTACGGATCGACTCGTGAGATACAGAAAGTTCGGCGGCTATCTCTCTCAAAGTTGAATGACGATTTTCAGTCACTATTTCCTTCACTTTTGTTGTGTTAACTTGTTAACTTCAGTTGCAGATGTTGATGGCCTACCAGAGCGAGGCAAATCTTCCATCACATCTCAACCGCTTTTGAACGTTTTTTACCACTCAAAAGCACGTGTTTTCACCGATTCAGTCAGACACCGTAAGCCGAAGACAGTCGATTCACCGTAAGACTTCTGTAACATTTTCAGTGACGATGCAAAATTTAAGACAAACTCTTTGTTCGATGTTTTTCCCGGGTCGGCTTTAAGTCTCCTAAGATATGGCTGAACTTCACATGACTGTTATATAATATAAACATATAAAGACAAATTTATATACACACTTTCCTAATACCTACAGAATTTCACTCATTTTCTATCAGGTTCAGTATAAAGACTTAATATCTACAGACATCTAACGTTACTCGTATGTCATCACTTATTCAATATACAAAAAGAAAAACATAGAAATTGTTTGTATTAGACATGAAAGTACGTGTGTTGAGTTATCGAGCCGGAAAAATGTTCAAAGATGTTTTAAATATCATTTGGATTATATAGCTTTGAAACACATTATTGCTGAAATAACTTTCTTAAAATGCCTTTTGAATTGAGCCCTACACGTACTAATATTTATATACATAATATCATAAACTAAGCACTTATTGTACCACAGTTTCTAAGATGATATATACGTAATTCAACAAATTCCATACTGCAATTAGATTTTCTCTCTGTGGTATGTAGATTAGGAACACGGAGTGTCGCCACCGCTATTCATCCCATGTTGGTGTCGTAAGAGCCGACTAAGGAAGCCAACTACGCAGAAAAACAGCACTGCAAAGAGAAGGAGAAGAAGAGAACTTGTACCCTATGTTCCATAGGAGGGGTCCCAGAACAAACCCCTGTGGAACACCACACGACAGGGAAGACACCTCAGATTACCATCTATGTCCTCGTACACGACGGTACTCTCCTCTAAATAGTCTGCCACTAGTCGCCTCATTTACTTTGGCACCCCATGATAGTGGAGTGCGTCCCTGATGCAGCTGAATGGCGGCCCTCAGGCACAGCACAGCGCCGACCATCAAACGCTCCGCTCGAAAACCGAATTGGGTTGGTCCGACAGATCGGGGCCCACCTCGTAGAGGTGGCGGACGATGCGAGCAGAGAGTACTCTCTCAAATAATTTACTCGCCTCGTCCAGCAACACGATGGGCCTGTAGGCCGCGACCGAATCGGCAGGCCGTCCCGGCTTCCTTAACAGGACCAGCTTCCCGCTCTTGAACTTGAAACAAACCCTATACCAACCCATCTGGTTTGCGTGGTATTTCAGGCAAAAACCAGAGGCCAGTGGATTGTTAAAGGCTGTTGATTAATTTATTGAAATGCATTCAAACCGCAAGTGAGGGACAGTACAGAAGACTACACTTTTGATCTCTGCTAAAAAAAAATCTCGTCTATTCCTTTTAGTTGTTCCATAGTAAGTATGTACTCAACTATCATCTTAAACAATGTGAATCATCGCAAGGTCCCGCCGCAGTCTCTGACATTAAGTTCATCTGCAAGTTAATCTATAATAAAATTGACTGTCTGAGTCCCCCGAGTAAATTCTATATTGATAAACCTAACAGATTACCTCGTTATCCAGGTTCACTGCTCAAAGCTTCAAGCTGTCGAACAAATCTTGGTAAACTCTTTCCAATAATTAGGATGACTAACCACTTTAATAAAGTTTCAAATATGAGTAGACATCTTCGATAACACTGTACGACATTTTAAATTCCTGATTAATATACAGCTAACATAAATTAAAGTTAAATTATTATTTATAATTATTTTAACAGTATAAACTTAAATTATTATTTAAAATTAATTTAACTGTATATAGCATATAATTATATTTTTGTCAATTTAATTATCTTATCTTAACACGGATGGCGTAGTGACACATGGGATAACACTTTGTGTGATCCACAAATTGTTGTTCTGTGTCTGGGTGTACTTTGTGTCCGTTTCATGTATGTTTGTAAAGTCCCCCGCGACACAGGATTTATTCCTAGTGCGGGAGTTGTCTTTAAAAAAATAAAAAAAAATTAACAATTTTTTTCAATATTTAACTTATGTTGCTGCAATGTTATTATTATTTACTCTCAATTTTTTTATAAGTTTTAATTTTGAGGAACCTTTGTGGAAGAGAAATAAACTTTATTATTATTATTATTTAAATTTACTTAATGAGTTTACAGTGATTTTAATTTAGTTTGATTTAATTATTTACAACTTTTGTAATAATTATTTTTGATTGCTAATGTTATGTTTGAGTTTTAATGCAGATTGTGATCTTCTGTAATCAAGGATACACCAGATCAATAATTTATTATTTATTATTAATGCATGTAAAAAATAAATAAATAAACCACTATGATAATAATAGTTACTTATTTATATTATGTTTGGATTACGAAATAATTTATTTTTCCCCCGTCTCTCTCCAGATATTTTGTCTTTACCAGTTGCGAGACGATTTAATTGTATCTTTATTCTGTTTATGATTAGTTACAATTTCGCTTATTTTTTCTCCATAAAACTAATATATTATTCCTCGTATCCCACGTCTAATATCAACAAATCATTAACTGAAACAATAACATCTTTGTGTGAAAGTTCGCTTCGCTCATAACACGTATTTTGGGACGTTGAATTAATTTTATTGTTGAACTTTACTTGTTTTGGTCGCGTTATTGCTCAAGAACTGTACGTTTTCGGTGGCTTTTGTTTTATTAGTCCCAAAGTACTTGTGAACTGATTTGAATTGTGATTTTAAGAGCGCATTCTTTAGGCATTTCTCTTGATTTAACATTGTGTAATTAATGGGCCTCATCATATTATATTAAACTTTAAGAAGTTGTAATTACGAACTGTATTTATTTTCGGACATTTGACACAACGCCATCTAGTTTCAAACTAAGCAGAGCTTGTACTATGAAAGCTACATTGACTGATAGACTACTTACATCCTTTTTTGTAAATATATACATATTATACATAGAAAACACCCAAACTCCGAAACAAACATTCGCAGATCATACAAGCATTTGGTCCGACCCGGGAATCGAACCCGAGAACTCAGCACAGCAGTCGCATACGCCACCACTCCGCCACCGAGGCAGTATAACAACTATATATCATTCATGAAAATGAATATTCTCGCTTTATTTATTGAAATACTGAAAACTTATTAAAAATCGACGTCGGACTAGGTACGGTAATTTTTTTATTTTTTTTATTTCAAATTATATGACGTCAATCAAAAGTCGTTTTGGCTTAACACTGTGTTGAAACTCTTTCATTTAAGAGGTACATAGAGTCTGTACATCATCAGGGATATTACATTTTCCAATTACCTGAGTGAGAATCAAAATGGCTGGGCAGTGTTACTACTGATAATAGATGATTTTTTTTTAGAAGTTTATGACAATGCGGCATATCAATGACATTGGCTTCCCTAAGGACGTAAAAATGCATCAGAAAATCTGAGTAATATTGTAAAGTTAGATGGGTGTCGTAAGAGCCGACTAAGGGAGTAAACAACGCAGGACAACAGCACTGCAAAGAATAGAAAAACTTGAAACAAACTCTGCACCAACCCGTCTGGCCAGCGTGGTATAGTAGGCCAAAACCTCCTTTCTAAAGAGAGGCCTGTGTCCAGCAGTGGACTAGTAAAGGCTGTTGATGATTGTAAAGATATAGCCTGCTTTTCTATCTGAGAGTTTTTGATAAACTATTGTTTAAAAAATCTAATACAGAGCAAAGAGTATGCATAAATAATTAAATTAGTCTATGAAATCGTTAGTTGTCTGGAATATAAAACGTACATCAAAACCAATTAAGCCTATACGTTACTTAAAAGTAGATCAAAGGCCGATGTCTAAAGAAGAAATAAGTGGAAGCAAACAATAGCTAAGCTGGATTCATAAGCTTTGCTGGTCCACTTCTAGGCCAGATAAGTCACGCGTGGACTCGCTAGGGTTGACTCCTACTGTAAACCGCTATAAAATATTTTAAACCGCTGACTTTGCAAATTATTATAGGTAAAGTAATGGTAATACGTTTTATTTAGTTTACGATATTTGTTGTTAGATTACTGATAAAAAATAGGCGGAACATATGCTCATTTCATTATTTATAAGCAATGTGGTGCTTGGTGGGTGGTACTCGGAGAGTTTCTTCCTATGGTATGCCCGAGTCCAGAGACGGCACCTCTGGACGGCCGTTGGTGTAGTTTTTAGAGTAAACACTACATACTTCTGTCTCCTGCGTTCCTAAGGAGTCAGAGATTCGAAGGGACTTTCCAGCCTATCGACAAAAATAAGTGAAACCTTAGACCTGTGCAAAAGATTCACATGTGACAGACCTTGTGGTTTTAGTCGGTTGTTTCTTCACACGATGATTAACGAAACAAAGGAGTATCAAAACCTTGCTTCGGCACGAATTGGCCGGCTCGACCGGAGGGATACCACGGCCTCACAGAAAACCGGTGTTAAGCAAATCTTTCGTTGCCTTTCACGGAGTGAGTGAGGTTACCGGAGCCCAATTCCCCCCTCCCGCTGACTCGAGCGGGAGGGACTCCAAGGGCGGCAACGCACTTGTGACTTTTGAGTTGCAGGTGTCCATGGGCGGCGGTAGTTGCTTACCATCAGGTGACCCGTCTGCTCGTTTGCCCCCTTATGGCATAAAGAAAAAAGAAAAATAAAAAACAGACACGAACTTCTGTGATTGAAGAACGCAATTAAGAAGTAAAAGATTTTTACATTATTCTCCTATATCACTTTTTAAATAAATTATTAACATAATACATAATATATACTCTGTGTCTGAAACAAGTAATTTACTTTGTTGTACCTACAGTGAAAAAACAGGAAAAAAAATTATTATTAAAATTTTCTCGTTGACGACCCTACGTCTCGCTTCCCACAATGACACACTCGCTGACTACAAATCCAGTTTAACTTTGTATACGATGTATTGTTGTATTTTTATTCGATGTTTGTTGAAATATTTATGTAAGAAGTTCTGTACAGTTTTGAGTTATTTTTATTTTTGTAGCACTACATTTTATATACTTACTAGCTGACCCGGCAAACGTTGTTTTGCCATATGAATTATTTCTAGTGAATATTTTGTTAGTTAAATAAAAAATAACGAACTTATTGCAAGTGTGGGGATATGTCTATGACTGAAAGAGGCATGAAACGCCTGCGGTCTATGACGGCCTATAAAAATAACAAAACACTAACTATTAATTTTCTTAATTCAATGTCTTTCTTTCTTACTTTATTAACTGAACTGACATATTTACAAAAAAAAAGAAAGTCATAAGGAGGGTCACCCTTCTCACCTAGAGGTATAAAATAGCTCACGTCCTATTCGCAGACCTACCAGATATACATAAAAAATTTGGATAAAAAAATCATTAACAAACACTCGAGGCTTTTAAATATTAGATGTTAAGAATAGACCTAATAAATAAAAATCTAAACATCTTATATGCCTTTAGGCAGAATATTAAGTATTTTGTATCTTAAAATTTTTAGATAATATAATAAGTCTCATGATTTAACTAGTAAAACTTATATGGTAACTTATTTTAGAACGCGTAGAAATTAAGTCAATCCAAGTCTGTTTCTACATGTAATGTTTATTCAAAAAAAACTTATTTGTTAACTAGCTGAGACCAGCGGTGTTAAACGTGTTTGTTGTTATAACCGCGGGCAACGCCGCGGGGCGAAGCTAGTATAAAAAAGTATAGTAGTATAGTAGCCTAAGTTACTCCTTATGTCATCAGCTATCTGCCAGCGAAAGTCCCGTCGAAATCGGTCCAACCGTTCCAGAGATTACCCGGAACAAACAGACAGACAGACAAAAATGTATAAAATGTTATTTTGGCATATATACCGTGTAAACATACATATGCATTTAGTAAAAAGCGGTTATTTTAATATTACAAACAGACACTCCAATTTTATTTATTTGTATAGATATTGTAAATGTCTTAATATTGCAATTGGGTTAGGTATTCGGTTTTTAATAAAAACTACTCAAGAGCTTCCAAAATTGCACTTTACTGCACGGATGGCTAGTGGTTAAAGCGGTCGCCACGCCGCTTACTACTACGCTGAGTGTAATGGGTCCGATCCCCACATAGGACGACACTTTGTGTGTTCCACAAATTGTTGTTCTGAGTCTGGGTGTTCTTTGCGTCCCTTTCATGTATGTTTGTAAAGTCCCCCGCGACACAAGATATATTCCTAATGCGGAAGTTGTCTTTTAAAAACATTTTTTTTTATTAAGGACTACTAATAGCTACTAGGAGAGACAACAATTTCATAAGTGCAATTTGAATCTTGATCTGCAGGTGCAGGCTATGGTCACTTAACATCGGGTGACCCATCTGCTGGCTCGTATACCATAGCAAAAACTTGGCGATAGAATAAACAAAATGTAAGTAAAGAAAGAAAGAAGGAAAACTTGACACAAACCCTATACCAACCGTCTGGCCAGCGTGGTAAGGCCAAAGCCTCCTTTCCAAGGAGAAGCCTATGTCCAGCTGTGGATTATTAAAGGCTGTTGATGTGTGATGTGATACATTTTGAATTTCGACTACTGCTCTTATGGAGCCATTTACACTTTTTCTGAATAAACCTGTTGGTTTAAAAAATAAACAATAATATTGGCCTATAACTTTCTAAATAAATGATATGCGGTTACTTTATTCGGACCCTACATATTTTTGAAGATCTTAGAATAAAGAAACTTTTCGATTTTTATATTTTCTTTTCATAATATCTTAACTATTGTTGGTAACACAAAATTTAGTTTCGTATTATTTTGCTAGAAGAAAATTTTACATTTCGACAGTTCTGTTTGCCAATCCTTGTTGCGACCATAGACGCACAACAAAATATACGGGCCGATATTTTCTCAGTACATGCCAGTTTACTTTTAGTAACATTACTTAGACGACTTGATGTTTTTCATATTATGTATTGTCTAATCTTTTCAGTTTTTTAAGTCTTTTAAGTTAAATGTTTGTATAGCGATGACGCGAAGTATGCATAAAAAATAAACAACTCTACGCAACTTGGAGATGTTTTGGCTATCAACGATTCGCCTCACCGTTCTTTGGATACGATTGCATTTCAGTTTTATTTATTAAATACCTTGAACTAGTAATAGATTTTATCAAACCAGTATTGGATATAACTATTACTAGAGACCGGATTATATGCATTTGCATATTTGCATATGCTTTTGCTTATTTAAGCCATTCTCAACGGTAATAGCATATTTTACCTAAGATCTAGTTATGATGCATATTATCGGTACATTTACAATATTTTTCCGAGTGCAGTGCATTCACCCTGTGCGATAAAAGCGATAATATCGCGACTTCGACCCGGAAAGCAGAGTCAGTAGCCGAGCGCGTCTTTTGTTTTGACATATTTCAAGCATTTTTAATGCATATTTGCATGCATATACCAATATTTTTATGTTGCATATAATCCGGTCTCTAACTATTACAAATCAAAGCCGCAGCTTGACCGCTGCAACTTTCCAGTCGTATATTTGTTATTTCCCAGCTGTGGTGTGGGTAATGGATCCAAGATCGATCGACAGTAATATCCATTTAAGTGTTGAGCATTCCCGATCATCGCTATGTACATCGCAATACGCCTCGGGGGCAAAATTTTGTTTACGAATAGTACATTTCTTATGCAAAGCGATGTAAGACGTCCTCTATTTCGGGAAGATCTATTTCGTTCTACTTACTAGAAAAATTTCTTACAGTTTTTTGTGAATGGGGTGTTGAGGCAACCTCGATAGTTTTGGATGGCGATTGATGAAAATTTTATAGAGAGGTAGTTTTTACACCTTGGTTCGATTTTTGACTATGTTGCTCGTATGTTATGTTATCCAGTAGGCATATTTTTGCTTATATTCGGTATCAGATCTTTGTACTTACTTTAGTAGAAAGGCAATTAGGTACTGATTAAATTATATATTAATGTTTGTTATTATTTTTAATATTGTAAATGTTTTTTTCTGAACTCCTCCGATTTTGATGTTTTTTTTTATGTCTATCGAAGTGAATCCTTGTCTGATTAGTTGGTTCAAGAAATTTTGGTTTTAATTAAAATTTCTTTATTTGTGTTTCAGAATGTTCGTAAATCGTTTAAAGACACAATCAAAACTGGGAGATTAAAAAAAAATATGTTCAATTTTTTGATTTTAGTTTAATTTGTTGTCTAAATCAGTTATCATCATTAACAGCCTTGATTTTAGTCTACTGGACATAGGCATCTCGACGGTTGGTGTAGGATTCTTTTTATGGAAGAGGGAGGGGCTCTTTTCTGAAGGTTTGAAAGTCGTAGATATCAAGTTTTCCTTCTCATTTCTGTTATTCCTAGTTGTAGTTTGCTCCCTTATTCGGCTCTTACGACACCCACAGGATCAATAGGAGTGATGACATCCATCCATCCTCACCGAAACCAGTTGTAATACCAAAAGAATGTATCTTTCCTTCAAAAAGGATAACATCTGTTGGAATAATAATCTTTATGACAAACCAAATTGATGTAAATAATAAATAGACAAATATGGAAATTCACAACTGAATAAATGCTGAAATAATTAACAATTCAAATTTGTGGAGCGGCACGTTTACCTTTGTAATCTGTCTTGTTGAGCAATATCAATAAGGGGGGGCTTATTCCGCTATTGGTCTTCACTGACGACTCAATTAGTGCTGGATGTGCAGGACAAATTGGCATAAGGACTTTTTTCTTTTATAAATATAATAATCATAACACTTACTGATATGCACATCTAATGCCAGTTGGTGTTCCTGGGTTAGTGGCCTCAACAATCACAGGATGCGTGTACACAACTCTTTTTTTTTATGGAATAGGGGGCTAACGAGCAGACGGGTCACCTGATGTAAAGCGACTACCACCGCCCATGAACGCCTGGAACTCAGGACTCACAAGCGCGCTGCCAGCACTTGAGGAAAGAGTACGCTCTTTTCTTGAAGGTTTGCATGTCGTATCGGTCCGGAAATACCGCAGCCGATAACTTGTTTACAAAACTTGATTTTAATGCTCAAATAGATACCTACAAAGAGAATAACATTGTAACTCACTTTTGACAGTTTTGAGTTACAATGATATTCTTCCTGTACAAAAATTGTAGATTTTTACCACTCAAAATGTCTAAATTCCTTTGCGTATGGATTTTGATAAGTTTAAAATCATTATAAGTCACGAGTCAACTGCAGTTTATAAAATAGTAAATTTTGTTACAGATTTACAGACAATGTTGAACACCACTTCTTCGAAGTAGGGGGGGACATTAACAGTCAGAGGGCGATGCTATGCATGCATACCATTATCGAACGGAGAAAAAAGAACAAAATTATCTACGTTCCACAGCAATAGGTTGCTTTGATTGGATGTTCAAAATTTACTGGTGACCCTTGTTTAGTCAAAAAAGTAAATCGAGACACGATATTGGATTTTAAACAGCTTTCCCTTATTACAATAATTGGGAATACGATGTGATTGTGAAAGTCTAGCAAAAGTCTAGTGGAGCAAAATTATGCAGATCCGTTAAATCAGTGACTTACTGAATATGATTAAATTTCAATATGATTCCCTGAGTGATAATGAAATGGTTATAGATATAGCTTAACATAGGGCAGTTTTACTTCGTTCTGCTACTCATGGCGACGCCAAGGAACCTCAAAACGATGAAAAAGTGTTCCCTAGCTACAAGCTTCGAAGGCTTACGATAGCCTATATTTACTTTAGCTTACTTTAGTTACTTATTTACATTAGCTATAGCAATTTATATTGAATAGTAATGCTATTCCATCAATCTATCATGATTGTTACATAAATTTACTACATGTTAATTCCACTCAGCCAAATAACAATGAGGTTATCCGTGTGGTGACGGAGTAAGAATACGTAATGTCACCACCCCTATTCATCCCGTGGGTGTCGTAAGAGCCGACTAAGGGACCAAACTACGCAGGACAACAGCACTGCAAAGAGAAGGAAAACTTGAAACAAACCCTATACCAACCCGTCTGGCCAGCGTGGTATAGAAGGCCAAAACCTCCTTTCTAAGGAGAGACCTATGTCCAGCAGTGGACTGTTATAGGCTGTTGATGTGAAATAACAATGAGACTGATTCCAATTAAGAACTCTATTAATTTTAGTTACTTAAAAATTATGTTTGTCTTATATAAGATTTTTTTTATGATATTTTTTTTGTATTGATTATATTTCAAGACCTGATTCTTTGATTACTCAACAGTAATAATAATTTAAAAAATTTAGCAGCTAATCTATACTAATATTATAAAGCTGATTAGTTTGATTGTTTGTTTGTTTGAACGCGCTAATCTCAGGAACTACTGGTCCGATTTGAAAAAGTCTTTCAATGTTGGATAGCCTATTTATCGAGGTAGGCTATAGGCTATATATCATCACGCTAAGATCAATAGGAGTGGAGCACCAATAAAGAATGTTGCAACGGGGAAAATTTATTCCTTTTAAAAGACGCAGACGAAGTTGCGCGAGGCAGCTAGTACTAAATAGATAAACGTTATTTTTAGTTAAAAGTTTTGTTTGGTGAGATTAACTAATTCGTTTTTAAGCAACACAATGAAGACTGATTAAATTTAGGTATATGAACACTGTTCTAATTGTACATAATTTTAACTCCAAAATGTATAAAAAATAAAGAATCTCTCATCTTACATCTGTGTCATCTAGGAAATACATAATAAATACACAGTTAAACTTATATCTACAGATCGCACGTACAATAATAATCCAATATTTACCCAATCACCACGAGAAGGGCTTTTTAAAGTAATTGGTTTCGGTTGGTATCTATCAGATTGAGCGCGGGCGTATTCCCCACTTAGTCAGTTCCTGCTTGGCTGTTGTCTTGGTCATTTATGTTTTTTATACTACTTAATTATCTCTAACATCGTTAATGAAATATTTATTGACATAAGGTTGGTATGTAGCTGTTGAAAGTTGATATTTATAAGTAAACACGAGTAGGAGGGCTTTTTAAAGTAATTGGTTTCGACTGGTATCTATCGGATTGAGCGCGGGTGTATTCCCCACTTAGTCAGTTCCTGCTTGGCGGTTGTCTTGGTCATTTATGTTTTTTATACTACTTAATTATCTCTAACATCCTTAATGAAATATTTATGGACGAAAAGTTGGTATGTAGCGGTTGAAAGTTGATATTTATAAGTAAACACAATTGTTGACTACTCTGTCGAGGTTGGCGGAAGAAATCAATTGCGATTCTCGTTCCCCTGGCCATTGGCAAGGAGGGGAACACCGAGGTGGTTTTGAGTCGGTAAGAGTCCGACAGACCCCTTCGCCAAACCCTACTGGGCGAAGGACATCCATGAGGATCTTCCACCCCGTTAACGTGAAAAAAAAAACGAAATAGTTGGTTTACTGCTATGGTCGTTTACTACAACTAATAAATTTAAACAAACTATGTGTAATTATCTTCTATGTAAATTTTTACTTACTTTTAATGATGGTGTTGATATGAAACTTTGTACGTATGTTTGGATGACAATGCTATAATCATAATGTCAATACTATTTAAAAGAATTGAAAGAGTGTGTGAAAGACGAAGTCGAGTGATCAAGGTGTGTTCTTCTTGCAGAATGGAAAAAGACATCTCATTCCACTGACCCCAAATGCATTTTCTGGAAAAGGATGATGATGTTATAACTTAATACATATTCACGTACACATGCACAGCAATTATTGCCAGGTTGAAAGCTAAGAGATGGATAGTTAAACTCGTTTTTTTTTCTTTTTTATTAGCTTCACCACTCGAGATAAACTATAATTTATTACTTTTATATACGAAGGGCGGCTGAAAAGCTCTCCACTGCTGGACATAGGCCTCTCCTTAGAAAATAGGTTTTAGCCTACTATACCACGCTGGCCAGACGGGTTGATATGGGGTTTATCTAGAGTACTTAACGATGAATAATTAGCTTGTTACTCATGTCACTAGTTGCGACACTCAGTAGTATTATAAAAGCAATCACTAATTAAATTTGCACTCAAAGCTAAATTATTTATCAAACAACAAACATCACCATGTCAGCCGAATATGAAAATTATCGGAATTTTGAACACCGCGCCGTGATTAAATTCCTCGTAAAGAAGGCAAATACACCGAAAGACATTTTTGAAGAGAAGTCATCGGTTCTTCAGGATTCTGCGCTTTATATTTTCTTTCATTAAGTAGCTTAAACCGCGGACTTATCGGCCATCCCTCGTAAGTCATACCAAACGTTTGTCATGATCATAGTAAAATGAATTTAAAAATACTATTTTTTTAAATTGCAAAGCCCTTTAAAAGTTATATAAAGGTACAACTACTTAAAACCTAAGGCATTACATAATATACATAAAGAATAAATGACGTAACTACAGTTGAACTAAGTTACAAACCTATATTTATATATGTAGAGTCACCCCCTACAACTGTGGTACAAAAATGATAATGTGAAGGTAAATTTCATTTTATTAATTTCAAAGCTTCGAAGACAATGTCCAACCGAGTAGTAGTAAAGTAATACCGTAATTGACCGTACCGGCTACAAAACTAAACTGTGAACATCAACGTACAAGCTTTTAAGTGCGTATAATTCTGTATTATCTGTTTGGGAATGTTGCCATTGTATACCTACAACGTATAAGCAGCTACTGACCAATATTGCGTCAACTCTAGTTCACTGAGTTCTCTAATACCACTTGACTTTAAACTAATTTGCAAAACTTTGAAACTAGGATTTAAAGTGTGCTATTTGAAGGTACCTGGAGAGACACTGACACGGTTATTTAATTCCATATTGAAGACTCTGTTTAAAAGTTATTTTACGATGCTGGGTTTTGGGGTTTTTCATGCAGAGTCATCCCCTATAACTGTGGTATAAAATGATAGGATTTAAAGCGTGCTTTTGAAGGTACCTGGAGAGACACTGACACGGTTATTTAATTTCATATTGAAGACTCTGTTTAAAAGTTATTTTACGATGATGGGGTTTTGGGGTTTTTCATGCAGAGTCATCCCCTATAACTGTGGTATAAAATGATAGGATTTAAAGCGTGCTTTTGAAGGTACCTGGAGAGACACTGACACGGTTATTTAATTCCATATTGAAGACTCTGTTTAAAAGTTATTTTACGATGATGGGGTTTTGGGGTTTTTCATTTCCATAATTAGTAGAACCAATGATTTGGTATGAGTACATCGAAAATCGCTTGAGGCCAAACATCAGACTGACCAAGGACTTGTTGAAGATCGTGTAAACTTACATAGTGTTTATGGTATAGAATTTTGACGCTCAAAACTTTGAGCTTGAAAAGTCTGAAAAGACAAACAAACAGTACGATATTTTACCATTAATTCCATTTAATTTAAACAATTTAATTGCTTGAAAGTAGATTGCATTTGTGTATTTTTAAAATGAATTAAAATTTCAAAAGTAAAAAACATTAAAAAAACACAAAATATACCTTGCAAGTCCATTCGAAACATTCCAGTTCCGTTTTAACCTAACCTAATCTATTTTTTTTTATATCGCCTCCTTTTATATGTGTTTTTATAGTATTTACTTATATGAGTGAGCGATTTCTCTTCTTTATTTGAACCATAACCATTCTTTAATCGGACGTACAAAAGTTCTATACTTTCACTGTCGAAAAGCACTAAAATTCAAACGAATTCGAACAAATGATTTAAATTTCCAAGTTTTCAAAGTGTGGAATGAATTGCCTGCGTCTATTTTTTCAACTAAAATTTTCAAGAATTGAGTGTAAAAATTTGTCTTGGATAGTCGTGTATCGCCTTCATAATAATCGTCACTTTCCATGGTTAGCAGGAATACAATCAACTATTGTATTGTTCAAAAAAATACTTATTACTATAAATCTAAAAAAAAAAAATCCTCTGTAGTAAATATTTCACCAATTGCTGATTAACTTTAAATCAAATTCGGTAACTAAATTTAATTGGAATCAACAGCTTTTAGTTAGATTAATTTATCAATATTCGTTTATCAGAACTAAAATTGTTTTAACAGATTGATTGGTGAACTAAACGCTAATATAATTTAGCACATCATCACGGTAGCAATGTATCATGACCGCATTTAACCGTCTGCTATACCAAGTTAAATAGTACAAGGACGTATCTTAGTTCGAAAATTTGAGATATTATCCACAGAACGACGTTTGTTTACAAACTATCGTCGAAGTTTTGATTGATTGATTACATTTATATTTACTATTAGTTGGGTAATTTAGCTCATAAACTGTAATTAGTACTGGGATCCATTTGAAACACAATTAATGACAATAGTTTTGAAAATGACTTTCTAATAAGATCTTCAATTATTTTATTCGAAGTGTTTGATGTAGAAGAAATGTCGAGTGTAAAAAGCTAAATACTGAATGCTCATAAAATCATAAGTGGACATTTTAATTAGAATTGTTTTTCTTCAAAGAAAGTAAAATGTGGCCAAATTTGGAAAAAAACACAAAATAAATATTCTGTTGATACTACCCCTATCTACTGTAAGAGGAGTAAGTACCCTTCATCTTTCAAGCCTTTTTACACGCTTTATATTAGCTTCACTTGTATGTTTGTTTGTAACCGACTCCTTTGGGCGTGATTTTGACTGACTTTAAAGGGTCAGAATTCGTTCAAACTTTGTAGATTTATCGAGGACCGATGACAATACACTAATTTTAAAAAATTAGAAAATAAATTTGAAAAAAAGCGTGGGGTGCTTTTTACTATTGACAACAGGCACCCAACGCTTTTTTCAAATTTATTTTCTATTTTTTAGTTTGGTTTTCTATACAAAGCGTGTTGTTTAGTTTTTAGAAACTATTTTTTTTTTTTTCAACCTAGGTTGGGTTCTACACAGAGACAGTATACTACGAGACGGCTGAACTACGATTTTGTACGTGGCGATATCGGAGTTCTGTTCTAGATAGACTGTAGTCGGACTTCTTTTAGGGCTTTAACTACCGTAACGATTGCCACAGATAATAAAAATAACTTGATAATAAAAAATGTATCTGGCTAGGGTTGCTTTTCTTTGCAATAAATAAATTTATTTGCTTACTATTTTACAAAGCAGACATTGTTGCTTTTGTGTGTGTTGATCTACGACTTTAGAGTCTACATAAAAAACGATTCCAAACAATTTTAAAACTTTTATGAAATAAAGAGAGTTTGAGTTTGAGTTTGAATATAAGCCTACTTGCTTACGTCCACAAATACGTCTTAGTCACGAGCCCCTGGTCAATGGAGGAGGGCTATCCTTTCCATAAAAACTATCTCAATCGGTAAAGCCGTTTTGGAGTCCATACGGCACATTTACGTTCACGCACATCAATTTCAATGTATGGTATCTATATATTAAATCCACATAATGGTCTTTATTTAATACTAAGTGATACCCTAATATGGATTACATTTTTCGGAAATTTAGGACAACTGACACACAACGCCATCTAGATTCAAACTAAACAAATCTTGCAGTATGAACACTAGATTTACTGATAGGTCACTTGTATACTTTTTTTCTGTAAATATATACATATTATACATAGAAAACACCCAAACTCCGAAACAAAGATATGCATATCATGCAAATATTTGGTGCGATCCGGGAATCGAACCCGAGACCTCAGCACAGCAGTCGCATACGCTATCACTACACCACCGAGGCATTGTATGGTAACTACCCCATATAGCAGTACTGTTTACAATTGCTAATATGTAAGTTTGAATGTACATTATGAGTAAAAGAATAAAAAATAATAACATAAAAATGAGCAAATCTATACCTGACACTTTATGTTCGTGATAACTTCACTTTAACCAAAAATACACTCCAGTAATCCTCAGTTATTTCATGATTGCCTATCATTTATATTTTGCAACCCTTTAGTATTTGCTTACAGTCCTTTTTCCAACTCACAAAGATAAATGACTACCATTAACATAATAGCCAGAAACAATAAATAACAAAATTACCTTCAGATCTTCCCGTGAAATAAAATTTATTATAATTCTGAAGAGATTAGGTATTACTATAAAAAACATTGAGGTAATATGCTCTATTTTTTGTGTTAAGTATAATCGGGCAAATTGCGGCGGTGACGGTGCCCTTATATTGAGCCTTTCGCACAACTCCCGTGAGCAAACAAAATAAAATTAAGCACGATTTTTTTATATGAGAAGGGTCGTCGTGTGGTATGTAACTGGAACATTTTAAAACAATTTTTTTTTGCATTGCGTAGTCGAATTCCACCAGAGTATCATTTTTAAATCCAATCTCATCGGCGTGTCCGAATTCAACTTAATGAATTATGTTATCCATGTTATAAAGTAATCATCGACATCAACAGTCTTTAACAGTCCACTACTGGACATAGGTCTCTTCTTAGAAAGGTGGTTTTGGTCGCTGGCCAGCCGGGTTGGTATAGGTTTTGTGTCAAGTTTTCCCTCTCGTTGCAGTGCTGTTGTCCTTCGTAATTTGCTCCCTTACGACACCCACAGGATGAATAGGGGTGGTGACACTCCGTAAAGTAATACTTATACGTAGTACATATATTTTGATTAATGGCTTGCCTGGTGATTCGTTTGACCTAAAATTGCAGGTGTATTAAACGCCACTATAACTTTTTTCCATCGCCGCCCCATGAACGTCTGCAACTCGGGAGTCACAAACGCCTTGCCAGCTTTTTATTTCTTCTTAAATATTAATTATACTAGCTTTTGGCTGCGGTTTCGACCGCGTGTATTTCGGCTATCGCAATAAGAAAGTAGCCTATGTTACTTGCTGTTAATGTAGCTTTATTAATTTAAAATCGGTTTATCGGTTTAGGCGTCAAAGCGTATCAAATTCGCTTTCACATTTATTATATAAGTATGGATTTATACTAAAGACCAAGTCTATTGCCGTTCCCAAAGCACTTTCAGAATTAGATGATAAAATTGGGACAACTTTAAACAAAAAGGAATTAAGTGAAGAGTATTGCGTTTCCCCTCTATCGTGGTGGAATAGGAATTTTACTCCTACAGATGGATTTAAGGTTATGAGCAATTGATCGAGTCGGTCAGACTCGTATACTTGTAATTTGAACTGAACGTGAAAAGTCCAAGTCCTTTTAGGCCCGGCGAGGGAGTTATGATTAAGAAAATAGCAAGAACCAGGTGGGAGAGACACCATTAGGACACGGACATAAATTGGTCCATGGTTTTGTCCTTAGATATCATACAAAGGATCCTCCAGATCAGATTTTTATGAATCATTTTAACCTTAAATAGAAGTTAATACTCCTTTTGATCTAAATTAAAATAACACAGCGATGTCTTCTATTCTAGGGAAAGTACCTTTGTCTGAATAGAAGACCAATTAGTATCTGACTCATATACTAAATACTTACGCCTAATTTCGTTCGCAACAATGTTACAAATGGGCAATGAGAAATGTTTATCTAAAATACTGTAGGTATCTGCTACTTATTTTAATTGTACGCAATTATTTCTAGGATCTAATTTATCCTAGATAGACTACATGGGATTGCAATTTGAAGTTCAGAATCGAATCGAAAGATATTCAAATTATTAATCCTTTTTTGGTACAGATTTTTTTATATGTTACAAATAATGAAAGCATCATATGTATATAAATTTTATTGCCAGTGATGAAAATGTCTTCTGCAGAATCCGGACATCGAAAAATACTATACAAAAACTGCATTTAAAGTAATAACTTCAAAAAATAAAATAAAACATTGTATAAACACATTAATTTTTGTAGATGATTTAACCTTAGACTCAATAAAGTCAAAATAAATTCGTAAATTTGGTTGTACTAACATAGTTGATTCACTGAATACAGTAAATCAATTTAATACTATTAAATTTACTGTAAACTGTCGAATATTATTAAATTTATTAAATTATGATTTTTTATTTAATTTAAATCGAAGTCTAAATCAAACCAGAAATAAATGAATACCGGTATATCGATTTATGCTTTAAAAAATAGTGGTTTTTTTTTTGTGTGGCGATATAAAACACCTCAATCTAATAAAAACAAAATAAGCTAATCTCTTTTTTTTGTATGGACAACAAATAAAAAACGTTTTGTTTCAAATTACTGTCGATGCTTGTACTTTTTGTGGAATAGCAATATTGGACATCTCTTATAGCATGATTTTGCATTAAACATTAATTTGATTCTAGATGATTCTATGTGCAAAGTTACGTAATGTCTATGAATAACCAAACCTCGTAATGATTTCCGAGTAGAATATAAACTATTGTGTGCTTACATTACACATCATAACTACCTATCTAATATTTGTGCGCCATTAAATATGCGAATTTATTGCCAAATCTCCAGGGGTGGATGGCATTATAAGGTGTTTGTGTAAGAAATTTACATATATATTATTGGAACTACATGGAATGGGTCGTAATGAATAATTTTGAGTTAGTTTACTTAGTTCAGAAACGCGTTTTTATTGATTAAGTTTTAATAAAAATACAAGTCTAAAAATACGTCTCTTGATTTCAATTTTTTCTTTGTAAAAACTTTCAGCATTAAAATAATAAATATTGGTCTATTGATCTAGTGGTTAGTGACATTGACTGCTAAGCCGCAGGTCATGAGTTCGATTCCCACCCAGGACAAATATTTGTGTGATGAGAACGATCATTTGTTCTGTGTCAGGGTGTAATTTACCACATTCACACAACCACATTCGCACAACGCTAGGTAGTCCCAAACTAGGCAGAGCTTGTACTATGGGTACTAAACAACTGATATAAATACATTATGTACTTTTTTCTGTAAATACATACTTATTATACATAGAACCATCCAGAACAACACAACAACAATCGAAACCAGTATGCCATCCGGCCGTCGAATTATCTATAATATGTATGTATTTAGAAATATATAAGTATGTTTATCAGCAGTCTGGTTACCATAGTACAGGCTCTGCATAGTTTGGAATCAGACAGCCGTGTGTGAGATGTAAAAGACGACTCCCGCATTAGAAATATATCCTGTGTCACGGGGGACTTTACAAACATACTTGAACCGGACACAAAGAACACCCAGACTCAGAACAAAAATTTGTGGGTCACACAAAGTGTCGTCCCATGTGGGGATCGGACCTACAACACTCAGCGTCGTAGTAAACGGCGTTGCGACCACTTAAACCACTAGCCATCCATGCAGTCGAATATAGAATATAATATTATTTTTAAGTCGTTTGTGGAACCGTGGGTGGAAGATCAAGCAATTCTTTTGTACTTCGCCGGGTGTTTCACTGGAGCTCACTCAACTTTAACTCATCGGGCTGTAATGTACTTGTATCTCATGTTCATGGGCGTCCATGGCTTACCATTAGTAGAGATGTATTTACGTGTGCCTCATATACCATAAGAACACCTTTCTTTCAATCTTTTTATATGGGTTACCATCGGGATAGGGTTATTAGATACTAGCTTCAACGTGTAAGTCAGTTATCGCGGTAAAAATCCCTTTGTTCTTAATCAAGAATGATACTATCCAACCAAATTTCAACTAAATCACCAATCAAAAACCCCTTAAGAGACGATTTCTTTGATAAGTCCTTTCCCGGAGCTCAAGCTATCAATTTTAATTTTTTTAATCCAAATTTTATCTGAATCGATTCAGCGGTTTGAGCGTGAAGAGGTAACAGACACACTATCTTATATATAATATTAGTGTGGAACTATGGATAAGCTATAGTAAGTTTTATAGTTTTTGGCAGTTTATTACAAAATTATGTCAATATTAAAATGTCATAATTTAGTTTAATGAATGAAGTAAACAATCTACAAATTTATTGATACACAATGCTGGTGATTGTGTACAAGAATCGGTTCAATGACGCGTGTTAATTGACTTACGATATCACAAACTTTTGTGCGTTGATATGTATAGATCAAAATAGTGTACTACGGAATTGTATATCTTAAAAAGATCTACAAAAATTATTTAGTTATTTATTGTCTAATATATCGAATTCAATAAAAAAATATATCTAGTGGCTACTTACTTCACCACCGCCAGGGTTGGTGTGAAGATTGAATTGTTTTGTTTAACGCTACCGAAAGGGGGAGAGTGCCCAAACACTCGGCATGTGCCGCTTTGAAGGAAATACATGTATGTTTATGTATGAAGTTCCACTGATGCGGGGAATAAGAGGAAACTGAAAGGAAGCGCCACTAACAGTTGACTTGAATATGCTTTAATGTGTTTTTCTATTTTCATACTTTACCTTTTGATTTATTGTGCACGAATTTTTCATTTTACCAGGTTTTGTCTTTGATGTATAAATAGGAACACCGATTATGATTGTGAGTAACACTTACACCACTTGTTGCTAAATATACATTGGAAAAGCAATCTTAATCACAAATGGCTCTACCGGAGTCGGTGTGAAGAAAAAAAACAGAGAAAAACGATTGCACGGATGGCGTAGTACGTGAGTGTTGTGGGTTCGATCCCCACATGGAACGACACTTTGTGTGATCCACAAATTGTTGTTCTGAGTCTGGGTGTTCTTTGTGTCGGTTTCATGTATTTTTGTAAAGTCCCCCGCGACACAGGATTATGTTTCTAGTGCGGGAGTTGTCTTAAAAAAATAGGATGCAACTCTTTTGTTTCTTGAATTACCCTCAAATGAACTGGCTACTCGCTTACTCTCCTATACCCCTAAAAAGTGGCACAGTGGCACCCCGGGAGTGCCGACAAAAGTAAAAACTTGTTTGTTTTTTATTATAACAGGATGTTTTTATTTGAAAAGTTCCAACATAAATATATATCTATTTTGTGCGTATATACACAATTTATGTTTATATTATGAATAGTTATATTATCAATGTATTACAACCCAAACTCAACTCTCGTGTAAACGGGGCCAATATATGTAGATACTTATATACTGAGGTCTCGGTAACGGTAACAGTGTAGCGAGTTCAATGGCTTTTTCGAATCTAAAAATACATTATTTTGTTTGTTGTTTAAAAATGCCCAACGCGCCTGAAGAAGTATTCACTTAAAAAATTATGTATTCCTTAAAACACTTCAAATCTGTTGGGTAGGCCGAAGTTTTAGTTATTAAGGTAATATTATTATGATATTTAAGTTACAATATATTTTTATAGTATAAGGTGGCAAACGAGCAGACGGGTCACCTGATGGTAAGCAACAACCGCCGCCCATAGACACCTGCAACTCAAAAGTCACAAGTGGGTTGCCACGCTTGGAGTCGCAATTGAATGAATTACACAATGGCAGACTTAATGCCACAGGCCTTTTCTCCCAGTTTACGGTGGTGCTGAAAATTATTGAGAAGTTAGACAGAAACAGTGCGATAAATATACATATGTACCAAATACAGACACATACGTAAATACCTAATTAGCTTTATACATTCTATTTTGTTGGATCTCAAAAGGTAAAAAAGGACCGTCTGTCCGTGTGTCACCATCGATTTTCTCAGGAACGGGTAGACCTAGCAAGTTGAAATTTATATAAGATACTGAAGTCTATGGTCCCTGTTAGGTGTATAAAAATCAAGGACCTGAGTCAACACGATAAAAAGATATGGGCAAATTTCGATTTTCACGAAAACTAAGTAAGTACCAAAATTTAACATAATTTTCATTTTTTTTTTATTTTTAGAATTTTCTCTTTGTTTGTGCTGTAAGACCCTGTTTTTAACCAAAATTGACAATTCTAGGTCAACCGGAAGTATGGTAGTTCCCGTTGACCTAGAATCACGAAATTTGGCAATAAGAAACGTCTTACAGCACAAATGGAATAACTCCAAAAAATAAAAACCTCGACTCGTACCTAAGAATTTTTTTTTTATTGTCTGACTTTATTTTTTTGGCAGTTTTATTCTCGATTGGTGAATTAAAATCCAATTAGGTTCATACGGATTCTGCTATTGAAATCAATTAATTAAAACAATAATTTCGTTAATTAATCGACAAACTCATTTCACCTCAAATAATATGGATACCCTGTGATTAATTTGTCTGCAATTACGAATATTGATAAATAATTTTAAAAAGCGTTTTGTATACGTATGTCATTGATATCATCCATATCGTTTACTCACTGCTGAGGATCGTCCTTTCCAGTTGCGATCAGCCGCTTGGAATGTGATATTTATTGGCATTTCATTTTGTTTCGGCGATCTGGTCTGACTATCTTCTGGGACTTCTGCCTGTGCGTCTTCCATTTACATGTGATATTACTTCTGCAAAGTCTCTCCTGTTTTTCATCTTAAAAAGATTGTCAGCTAACTTGCAAGTAACGTACCTGTTTAATAGTGAAGCTTTTTTTAAATAATTACAGATATTTCCAAAATCATATTCAGGAACGGAACTCGCAAATTTAAATAATAACCAACTCACAAACTACGGTAAATCCTAAGATTTACGAACTTTTATTGGTGAAAGTTTAAAATGTTTTGTGCCTATCGTTCATTTCGAACTTTTACCACCGTTGACTCGGTAAATGCTGAAAAAAAGACATGAAAAGTTTGTAATTCTGAAAGTTTTAAACAAAGTTCAAATACATAATAACATAAAAAAATCTCAGACAAGTGCAAATCAGACTGGCCGTATAAGAGAAACGTACAAACTTATTGGTAAAAACAAAGTTAATCTCGAAAATTGATTGAAAATTTAACCAGCTTAAATTTTCCCTTTTAATATAATCTTTATGTTATGGTAGTTTTTATGATATAAGGGGGCAAACGAGCAGACGGGTCACCTGATGGTAAGCAACTACCGCTGCCCATGGACACCTGCAACTCAAAAGTCACAAGTGCGTTGCCGCCCTTGGGGATTTGGGCTCCGGTAACCTCACTCACTCAGTGAAAGGCAACGAAAGAAGCGTTAACACCGGTTTTCTGTGAGACCGTGGTATCACTCCGGTCGAGCCGGCCCATTCTTGCCGAAGCAAGGCTCTCCCACGGTATATTTAGACTTATTAACTGCATTGGAGAATCTTTGTGAATTCGAGAAGATTTGTGAATCCTATTAAGACATGGAGTAATAAGTCTATCTCATTTAAAATACGTAAATTTCAGAATATTTCTGCTACTAGGTAATTTTCTATCATCCAAAAAAGTTCAAGTGTTATAAATAACTATTCTCTGGAAGAACTAACACTTAGATTTTAATATAAATTACAAACCAATACTGTTCGACTACAGATTATATTTCCATTAACCCTTATGGATAATTTGTCTTGCTATCTCTTTCAAGGCCTGTGTACTTAATTTTAACAGCTCATTGCTTTTATTCACAACTCAGTTGTCACATAAACGGCATGATATTTAGGACCACATAAGAATCGATACTGCGATGTAATGTCTATAAATAGAAATAATACTGAAGTGGCTTCACTTTCTTGTTTGTTCTCCTCACCATCTCTTGAGGATGAGAAGATGATGGGAGGCAACGTCATCCTCATCTTCACCACAACAACTGGTCCTGTGCTGGCCCGCATCCTACTACGACTACTCATCGGCGTTTGAAAATGGTGGTTAATTCTTGTATTCATGCCTGGACGTCTGAACGGTATATGACCTGAGCGGACTTTATTCAAGTTACAACTCCTGTCGCAACTGATTCCAAACAAGACAAAGCCTGGCTAGCCTATTTTAACAATACTGCTTATAAACATACTTATATATTCACATACCTCACCTATATATCACTTATACACTCAAAAAGATCGTGCTCTACATTTCACTTATCATCCTCATTACCTGGATAGTTGGCGCTCCACTACTGTGCGCTTTTCGAGACATTTTTTTTTCACGACCAATCTGTGGAACGGGTTATCGTCTGCGGTATTTCCGGACCGATACGACCTTCAAACCTTCAAGAAAAGAGCGTACTCCTTACTAAAAGGCCGGCAACGCGTTTGTGACTCCTGAGTTGCAGACGTTCATGGGCGGCGATAGTCACTTTCCATCAGGTGACCCGTCTGCTCGTCTGTCCCCTCTAACATAAAAAAAAAGAAACAATCACATAACTATTTTGAGCTACTGTGCTCAACGGATTCGTGAATGGATGCTTAAAATCTTCGTTCAAATAATTTAAAAATTGTTGAAATAAAGAATATCATCATTCAAAAACTGATTGGGCTCGTCCGGGATTTGAACCCGGGACCTCTCGCACCCGAAGCGAAAATCATACCCCTAGACCAACGAGCCGATTACTAATATCCTGAATTACCTTACAGTAATCAATAACTCATCATTAAATGTATTCAAATGACCGTCCAATATTATTTATGCGCTACGGACCTGTATAAATAACATTTAATAGAGGCATTAATCCTGTTGATACCACTGAAAAGCAGTTTATCCCTGTTAGGGATTTATTGCCGGAATATTTACTGGTGAAATTATGGTCTTTGCATTTAGACTTCACTTCCATTATACGGTTTAACTTTACGTATATGGAAGGACCATTTCAACAAAAACCAAGTGTTATTAACAACTATATAAACACCCGATTTGATTTTGCTAATCTGTCGTTTTAAAATTCAAAAATATATGCAAAAAGTTTTGACTGCCTCGGTTTTGCAGTGGTAGCGTATGCGACTGCTGTGCTGAGGTATCGAGTTTGATTCTCGGGTCGGATCAAATGTTTGTATGATCTGCAAATATTTGTTTCGGAGTTTGGGTGTTATATTCTATCAGTCAATTAGATTTTTTTAAAGACAACTCCCGCATTATGAATGTATCCAGTGTCGTGGGAGACTTTAAAAACATACATGAAACGGACACAAAGAACACCCAGACTCAGAACAACAATTTGTGAAACACACAAAGTGTCGTCCCATGTGGGGATCGGACCCACAACACTCAGCGTAATAGTAATCGGCGTGACGACCGCTTAAACCACTACGCCATTTGTGCAGTCAATATTATGTTATTGGTATCTGATTGGATATGTACATATGTATTTATAAATTAGGACAGGTTGTAGGAGAACGATCGAGCAGACGGGTTATCTGATGGACCGGCGCCGCTGGACACCTGCATCTCAAGAGTCATAAGTGCGTTGATGCACTTTGAGCTACTAGCACTTGAGCCAGAATCAAGCGCGGGTTGTTCGAAAGAATTGCCATGGTTAAGTTAAGTTAAGTGTTGTTAGGTTAGGTTAAGTGTAGCTCTCCAACGTTAGCGGTTCAACACAATCCTCGTTGCTAATATTTTTATTTAATCTTATAATTAACTTTAATTTTATCACTTCAAAAGAGAAGGAAAACTTGACACAAACCCTATACCACCCCGTCTGGCCAGCGTGCTATAGTAGGCCAAAACCCCCTTTCTAATTAGAGGCCTATGTCTAACAAAGAACTGTTTAGAGGTGTTGATGATGATGAATCTCATAATTTCTTAGTAAAGAATCTAAACAAACAATGCTTTATTTAACAATCAATAATCAAGTGTATGAATCGGTCAAATTCGATCTCTGGGTGACAAATGGAAGTAATAAATCCATTCTACATGAATTGACTACCAGTCGCCTAATTAATCACTATTCAACGCTCGATAAATCATTCACTTCATTCGATGGCTTTACGTACTCTCCGAGGCACGGAGGGGCACACATCCATAGACTGGCCTGGCTAGGATTGCTTAACTTTGTAATGTAATAAATAACGAGACCAACATCTTCAGACACTGAAATGGTACATTCTTAGGTTTAAATTAAATTAGTTTGCTTGGATTATTGAAAAATAACATCTCTACTTGAGACTGCCGGAATTATCCCCCATTATCCGTTAAGTGTTTTATACCTTCAAATCAACATTAAATATAAATGATCTGATCACACCATTCTCGTAGTATTTCATACAAAAATATACCACGTCTATCGTTTTGACTTTTAATAAGAAGATTGAACATTACTGTTTTGACTTGACAGTCATTTATCGTATTAAATAAGTCATTAAAACAAAAACGTTTTAAGGGTTATATATGATAAAAAAATATATTTTACTCCGAAGAACTTATTTGACTAAGTATATATATATATATATATATATATAATTCAAAGAAACAATCCATAACCACGATTAATTCTAGCTTGCCTAACTTAAAATCCCATTATAACACTGGTATACTTTTGTTATAAAGTCCAATTCGTCTAACAATTCAAACAGGCGTGTACAAACAATTAGCGAACCACCAAACTACCTGGAATTGCTTTACAAAGTTTATCAAGCTGGAGGTAGATTGGACATATCTATACATACGAGGCATATCAGGAGATATGCATATGGGATTTAGGCATAGTTACTCTAAAAAGCAGAGAAATTCTGCCTGTACACAATTCACACCGAAGTCTGAGATTACTATAATGGATTTGTTACTATAATGGAGGCACTTTGTCGTTACAAGATGAGTTGTTCGACAATTTGATAAAAACTGAGAGAATATTTTAAGGAAACTCCGAAAGAAAGATTTCATCATATCACATCAACAGCCTTTAATAATCAACTACTGCTGCTGAGGCCTATCTCTCCTTAGAAAGGATTTTTTGGTCTACTATAACACGCTGGCCAGACGGGTCGGTATAGGGTTTGTGTCAAGTTTTCCTTCTCTTGCAGTATTGTTGTCCTGCGTAGTTTTGCTGCTTTAGTCGGGTCTTACGACACCCATGGGATGAATAGGGATGGTACCACTCTGTATTCTTAGTCTGTCACCACACGGACAAAGTCACAAAAGTCCTTAAAAAAAAAAACTAAACATACATATATAAATATACATAACATTTCGAAATTTTGATCTAATAATTTATATTTCACTAGCTTTTCCAAACTCAAGTGGAGTAGTAACAAAAGTTACTAAGTAGTAACAAAAGTTACTACTTCACACCTGAAGAGTGGAGTAGTAACAATAAGAAAGTACTAGAAATAATATGAAACGGCACACTCATAAGAAAATATGGTTGTAAACTCTTATCATAAGCATTCTACAAATCGTAAAAAATTATGTATTTTGAATGTTAGTTATTTATGTAACAAATTTTTATACGGCATTCTATGTTAAAAGGATCAAAATTATCGATATTTACGATACTGACGACAATAATATCGTACTCGATACTGTGAATTGGTCAATACTATTGAATACTTGATAATTTTAATCAATGTACGAGATCAATTACATTATCAATGGCATCGATGGTTTCCAGAACAATTTGTAAATAATACCAATAATATCTATGAAGCATCAATAACTGTCAATACTATTAAAATTTAAAATTAAGTATAATATTAATTGGGCAAAAACTTATTTGCTGTCAAAATCTGATGATAGTATTTCTTATTATGGATACTGAAATCGATATTATAATCGATGCTATAGACACTATTGTTAGTTTACCAGAAATCGATACTTTTGATGGTACTATCGATTGCACTACACACTTTCTTGACATAGATAGACTATTACTATTGTAACAAAAAACGGCGTGAGGAGTCTATGGACCCCGGTCGGAACGAAGTTCTTTTCGCTTTTTGGTAGACCTTTGCTATATGTATAAAATATAAAAAGATGTGAAAGTGAAGTGTCAGAAACAAGACTTGTTACACATTTTTCGGCCTCGCTCCCATACGCGCAAAGCGTGTAACGCCCAATAAGGAACTTCCTTCCTATTAGCTTTTCCAGCTAAGTTAAATGCTGTATTGGCAGTGTACACACTTTGATGGTACCCACACCCTAATCATATGCTACCGTCGCTTAAATCCGTACTTAAACTAACGATACCATCAAAACAATGTTAAGCTGTTGTTCCGATAGTGATAGTCATTGATAACTAGTAGTTAGGAATTCCGATAACACAATGTATCAAATTTGAAGATAATAGTTCGGCTAAAATTCGAGAGATTCCCACAATATTTCCCAGAAATTAGAACAGCTAGAGGCCGGATGATCGAAACTCCCCTAAACAGATTTGTACCTAATAGAAGATTGACCTAGTTACGCACGCTTCTTATCTTCCATTAGACGTATAGGCCTGATACTAGCCGAGCAATAATTCATAGTCAGGAAATAGATACGTTGATGTCATTTTGATTATAACTTTTTTGGTTAACGGTTTACCTAACTGTTTAAAATATATATCTCTGATTGATATGTAATACGTGAGTTGAACATTACGATAGAATAATACTCTTATTTAGCATTTTTGAGCTTAAGAATAAGGTTTAAAACAATTTTAGTTATGTTGTTTCACACAATGAAATCTAGGATTTCCTTCATATTCTCATTCAGATTGTAAACTTATTTTATTTATTTTATAAAAGCATTCAAACTTGAATTTTATTCATCAACATCATCATCATCAACAGCCTATACTAGTCCACTGCTGGACATAGGCCTCTCCTTAGAAAGGAGGTTTTGGCCTACTATTAGTTTTGTTAATTGTATTGAATTTTATTACTAGTACTCATAGTGTATCTTACATAATAAAACCAGACTCAGGAAATAAACGACATGCACGTTACGTTACTTTCTAAGGAGAGACCTATGTCCAGCAGTTGACTGTAACAGGCTGTTGATGTGATGATGATGTGACGTTACGTCGTAAATGTTAGACTCGAAGAGTTGATTGAGGTGTTTTTTTAGTTACGGGTTTGTATAGAATAGAAAAGAATACAATAAACTTTTTTTTAAGAAGTTAAGTAGTTTAAGATGTACAATTGATAAAATTTACAATTAATGGCATGTGTATGCATTTGTAGAGATACAATAAAAATGAGGTATTTTATTAAACTTTATATAATAATTTCACTGTTTTGCAAAGATCGCAGGTGGTATGTTATATTTATACCATGCTTTTAATGATATTTGAAAAAAAAAATTTTTCATTTTCTGTTGCATCTCTTTGTGTGCCTCTTGTCGTAAATACCTACGGTTCCTTAGTCGAATATAGTAGCTTATATATTCCTCCGAGAGCTATTGTAATCATTCTTTTGTAGTTATTTTTTTTTCTTTTATTTCCTGCTTTCGTACTTCAGTGTGTTAAGTAGACATGGAAATTATTGCTACTTTTAAATCATATTAATTTGATGAAATGATTGGTTTTAGTCACAGCCATTTCACATGCGATTGTAATTTCGTCATGGACAAAGATAAGTGGCATTAAAATCAATCAAACTTCTTTTTATCAAAGATTATGTCCTTTTTTTCTAGATTTATACCTTTCACGAGTCTTGCGCTAGCGTAATAATAATATTTAAGTAGCAGTGGTTTTGTAAATTAGTCTTATGTGAGATAAAATGAATCTGAAATCATATGATTTATCACATGTGATGGTGATTTTATTCCGTCCCTAGTATTAATTAATTCTTATGGTGCTTTTCACCAAGCACCCAAGGCCTAACCCTCTCCTTCCCTAGTTGAGTTGCAGGAATCTATACGCGCTGGTAGTCACTTACCATCAGGAATCACGTCTGCTCATTTGACTATTACGTAAAAAAGAAAGCAATAACAAACGATAATATTGCGACTTTAATAAATTGCTGTAAACAACAAAGAAGAAATGAAGTGGCACTTATTGCAAAGCGGGACTGGTTTTATAACAATATTGCATTTAAGCTGAGAGGTGTCTAGTCCAGGCACTTCACCACAATTCAATCTGTTGTGTCAACATAATTCAACATTGCGTTGTTGCGGTGTTGCGAACATACGTAGATAAATATACAATCAGAATTGGCAGTTTTGTTAATTGTATTGCATTTTTTGTGGAATCTCACACACGGTTGTCTGATCTCAAACTAAGCCGAACCTGTACCACGTTAACCAGATTCCTGATAAACATGCTTATTTATTACTAAATGCATACATATTATAGAGAAATTACAGACACGGAACAACTGATCAACACATTGACTGCACGAATGGTTTAAGCAGTCGCTACACCGATCGTTACGATACATTATCAGCCTTTAATAGTCCACAGTCGGACATAGGCCTCTCCTTAGGTAGATGGTTTTGGCCTATTATACTATGCTGGCCAGACGGGTTGGTATAGAGTTTGGTCAAGTTTTCCTTCTCTTTGCAGGAATATAACATGTAATACATGTTATGTGTTTGCATTAATTCCCATGTGTGTAAATAATTATACATCACGTAACGCGGCAGTGTAAAAGTTCGCATATTTATGTTTATAACTTTTGCGCAAAGTTTATTTCGCGTGGATCTTGGTTTCTACCTCCATTAATTCTTGATACACTTTATCTGTGTTCCAACTTTAATACAAAGCCGTTGAGGATTAGGATGATGGTAAGAATATAATTGTCCGTGTAGTGACGGATTAAGAATACGGAATGTCACTACCCTAAGGGTGCAAAACAACGCAGGACAACAGCACTGCAAAAAGAAGGAAAACTTGACACAAATCCTATACCAACCCGTCTGGCCAGCGTGTTATAGTAGGCCAAAACCATCTACCCAAGGAGAGGCCTAAGTCTAGCAGTGGACTATTAAAGGCTGTTGATGATGATGATGATGAAGAATATAATTAATAGGGAATATGAATACAATTTAAATTTGTTTTAAGTATTTGGTTTTAGATTATTTAAGCCCGGCAAATATTACATAGAAAGTGAAAAATCATCATCATCATCAACAGTCTTTACTAGTCCACTGCTGGACATAGGCCTCTTCATAGAAAGAAGGTTTGAAAAGTAAGGGAGGGAAATTCAAACTTACAAAACGTTACCATTGGTGATAATGCAATGTGACCTCAATGGTCACGTCACGTCATTGGATTTATCTGCGTTGATATTCATACCGTGTAGTGTTTGTGAGAAAATTGTTTAAATTGTATTCCTGTATTTGTAGTCAATCTAGGACGATGACAGAAACTGATTTTGTCAAAGCACAATCGGATAATCTACCTAAAATAGATGCATTCATGATGACAGCATATTTTGCATCAAATCTCGATTTTTCGAGCGCTGAGATCAACGGAGTGAAAGCTGCAAGGTAATTATTATGTTATATGGTATATTTAGTCCATAACATAGATTTTAATTCATAAATGTTTAAATAATACTTACAACAAAACATTTGTCATTAAAATTAATAAAAATTGTTCCTAAAATCTTAATTTACGTCTATATCATTATAATTTACAAGTAATATTACATTTTTGAAGCTCACATATGAGGAACAACTTTCTTTAACCGTAGATTACATTTTTCTCCTTTCTGTTTCATTTTGTTATATTCAATATAATTAACTGTATCTTCCTCAACCTGAAATAAATTATCAATAATCAAAATTTCGTAAAACCGCAATAGGAATAAGTAAGCTCTTTAGACAGTGGCGTGCAATGGGAGAGGCCTTTGTCCAGCAGTGGACTGCGATAGGCTGATGATGATGATGAAGCTCTTTAGAGATTTTTTAAAGAAACTTTTGTAAATTAGGTTAGGTTAGTTTTAGATCGAATCTACTACTGCGTAATAGCTAATTCACACTAAGCTGTACATAAATATAGCATACTTACGTTAAAATGATCTTCACAACAAAATACAAACGAAAATGGAGATACATTATCCCTTCTCATCATCTTACACCATTCTTTTCGTACTTTCGCATCGCGTGGAATACGAAAAAACACTTTATCGGGTGTACTAATAATAGTGTTTTTGCACTTCGGTGCCATACAATACTTGTAAGAAGGTTTTTTTTTTACTTCTTCCGTGGTTTGTAAAGCAATTAAAACTGAAAATAAGTACCAAGCAACTGAAAGGAAAGGAAGAAACCAATGACGTCATCAAAAGGGCGCGCTAAATGGTGCCGTTTCTTTATTCAATGTTTTAAATTTCACTTTGAAAAATTATTTGACTATTTTCAAGAATATTTATATTTTTTTCCATGTTATAAAGATGTAAATGATTAATTAAAGAAATGAAAAAAATACCTGCATATTCCCTATTGAATTACAAACGTGAAAAGGCTTAAAGGGAAAAAAACAAGTATTTTTAATACGTTGTTATTAGCTTGGTATGTATTTATGTATGGAAAGGAATCTTCGAACGCGATTTTGATCCACTTTAAAATGTCTAATTCAATTAAAACTTCGCACGGCTTTTTCCATACCTAAAAATACGAAAGTGTCTTTTGTTACGTACTAAGAGGCGTGTGCTGAAGCATATGTGATTTACTTACTTTTTACTTTTTAGTCTTCATGGGAATATAATCATCATACTAAAAAAAAACTAAAAAACACTCTTTTGTTACTAGCCGAACTAAATATTAGAAAAAAAAACATTTTATCGTAAAAAAGCGTGGGGTGCTTTTCAGGATATTGTATGATTTAATAACTTTAATTTTATCAATATCTATATCAATAAAATATTTTTACAACAATTGAGAACTAGCCCCCCACGCCGTTTTACAATAAAAATATATTTTTTTAACTTATAGAAAATTATTTTCTACTTTTTAGTTCGGTTTGTTACAAGCGTGTTGTTTAGTTATACTATAATTTATTCCATAAAAGCCATGAAAACAACTGATGGTAAATGATTTTCCATCGCCCATGGACACTCGCAACACGAGACTTACTAATACGTTGCCGGCTTTCAAAAGTATTCCCAGAATAAGGAGGGGCAAGGTTCTTTCCACGGTAATCTCACTCGGTGAACTACAACGAGAGATTTCTTGAATCTGTTGGTAAAAGTAAAGTAAACAGTTGCTTAACGTTGTGTTTCTGTGAGACCCTAGTATCTCTCTGTTCGTGCCAACCATGGGACTCTCACACACGGCCGTCTGATTCCAAACTAGGCAGAGCCTGTACTATGGTATCCAGACTGCTTGATAAACATACTTATATATTTCTAAATACATACCTATTATAGATAAAATACACCCAGACAGAATAAATCATCGTGCTCATCACACAATTATTTGTCCTGAGTGGGAATCGAACCCACGACCTCCGGCTTAGCATTCAGGGTCACTAACCACTAGACCAACAGGCCCGTCAACTAATAAAAACCTGAAAAGAAAAAACACTATCTACGAGCTCTTTTCCAATACTTTTGCTTACAATCTCTCATAATATCAGAATTAGGATGTCAAATATGTAATCCCTACTTTGTTTCCTACAAAATATCTCTAGTCATTGTCCCACCCCCTCTATTACGCCACATATTGCGTCCAATTTACCCTAAAAACAGAGCAAACAACCCCTTAAAATAAATTGGGGTTGTAAGTACGTGCATGGTTGATTCATTTTTAATAGCAGCCTGTGTTGTTAAAAGGACCTCGGTAGAGCAGAGGCGGGAGGGGGCAACTTTAAAGAGAATTACGTTGGAGGGCTTAGAGTGGTAAACATTAAAATCATGATGTCAGTTCGAAGTAAAAGGTTTATTTGGGTGTGTGACGTAACATAAGAGTTCGTCCTTTGAGACAATAATTTGTTACATATTATATGGGACAAAATCACAGTGGACTGTGATTTATCATTCGATTTTTTCATACGTAGTTATGGTGCTACTAAGTCATGCGTTGTTGCCAATAAGCTTTTTTCAGACGATGCATGAAGACCCACAGTTCATTCCCAGTTCACTGTGATTTTGTCAAATGTCTAGTGCTCATCACACAATACTTGTATGATGAGTAAGATCATTTGTTCTGTGTTGGTTGTATCTATAATAATATGTATGTATTTAGTAATGTACAAGTATGTTTATTTAGAAATAAATATGCCCTGTTGATGGTAATAGGCTTGCCCACTAAAACGTAAGTAGGACTGTGGGCAAGTAGGCAAAATTTGAGAGTTTAATTCCCCTCTACCCCTTTAATATTCAAGCCATGAGTGAGCGAGTGCTGCGAACCATTCAACCTCTGATCACAGTATTGCGTTATTCCCACGTATGTACAAAAATGTTTAATTGTCGTCAATTCGCTTATAAAGTCACAACGCTTGTACCCGACTGAGTATCCATGTATTAAATTATATTTATGTAGGTTTATGTATGTATGTGTGTTTATATATTGTGTATGTCTCTGGACCTTTTTTTTTTTTGTTGACGGGGTGGAAAATCCCTTCGGATCTCCTGCTCCTCGGGGCTAGGAGCTAGGAGTATATGGTGATTCCACTAAAAACCACCCCGACGGCCGGCCTCAGGTGCCCTACTCTGGGAGGACCCGGACCATGTTATTTCAGGTCCTCCCCGAATTGACACCATGCCTATTCAGGCCCTATCCCAGGGAAAAATCACTTCCCCCCTCAATCGCGACGTGGCGGCCCAATTTCGTCTTAATGCAATCAGGCCGCCATCCTATCCGCAATATTCAATCAGCGACCAGAGGTCCCCACTCTCTGGCGGCCCGCGGCCCCGTCGGCGGCTGGTATGGTCGCCGACGTCCTCTACGCTCAGGATCGGCCCTCTCCCGATCCCGTTCAGCGGTCTCTTTCTGGAGCATTACAGCTTCACAGAAAGAGACCACTGCGCCCCATCCCTCCTCACCCGCCAGCATGGCAGCAATGATTGCTGGCGGGGACAGGTCTCTTCCGATTTGGCCGACCAGGACTTCGCGTTCAGACGCCCACGCGGGGCAGTCTTCCAGCGTGTGCTGGGCGGAGTCCCAGTCGGCTGCGCAGTGCTGACATTGTGCCGTCTCCTCGCGTCCGATACGATTCAGGTACTCACCGAAGCAACCATGCCCAGTGAGTACCTGCGTCAGTCGATAGGTGACGCGACCTCCCTCCCTACCTACCCAGGCTTCGAGGTTAGGCAGAACAGCGCTGACAGCGCGTTGGCGTGCATTCTGTGGCTGTTCCAGCCGCACGCGCCACTGCACCAGTGCATGTTGGTGAGCGTTCCGCCGCATTTCGAGCGCGTCCTGGTCTTCCCCGCTCTCACCCCAGCGGATCGCGCGAGTCTGGTCATAGACCCTCGCATCCATATCCGCCAGGATATCAAAGGGCGGGAAACGTGCCAGGACTGTCGCCGCCTCCGACGAAATAGTGCGGTACCCTCGTACGATCCGAATGGCCGCTATCCGCTGCGCTTGATTGAGCTTAGCTCGGCAGCGGGAGGAGGCCGATAGGCGCTTGGCCCATATCGGCGCTCCGTAGAGGGCCATGGATCGTATCACCGCACAATAGAGGCGGCGAACTTCCTCCCGCGGACCCCCTAGGTTAGGCAACAGCCTCTGTAGGGAGCCCGCCACCCCACGAACTCGGGGGATCATCCGCTCGAAATGCTCCCCGAAGCTCCAGCGGCTGTCTAGGGTGAGGCCAAGGTATTTTATGTGTTGGCCAACCTCGACCTCTGTTCCCCCCACGCTAATAAGTGAGCGGGTGGGAACTGCACCTCTGCGTTTCCTGTGGAACCATAAGGCTTCCGTCTTATGAGGTGCAACCCTTAGTCCCAGACCGCTGATGCTTTGGACGACACAAGCCACCCCTATCTCGGCGAGCTCAAGGGCCTCCTGGAAGCCATGCCCCCCAGCCAGTACTAGAGTATCATCTGCGTAGCAGACGACGCTCAATCCTGGGGGAAGGCTGGTCCTCAGAACGGCATCATACGCGAGGTTCCACAGAAGTGGTCCTAAGACCGATCCCTGATGTCTCTGGACCTAAAGTATGTTAAATTAAATATTTTATTTTGCACCTACCGCATTATATTTCTACATCACCTGAAGGTTGACTGGGAGAGAATGCCTAATGGCATTAAGTCATGTGCATTAGGTTTAAAATAAATAAATAATTTTATATAACAAGAAACACGGACGTTTAAAAGCATGTATAACTAAGAATATAAGATACCATCCAGACCTTAATTGGTCCATTACTTTAAAATAAAATTATTGACCTAGAACATTTTTGAAGCCCGTTGAAATCAAATCCAGTTAAAGAAAATGTAATACTTGAAACAAAATGTATTAAATAAAGACTGCAAAAACATTTTTGCTTCGTGTCTTTTCTGCTTCAGATTGAAATTGTAGTAAAAACGGGGTTTAAAGTTTAAATTACAATTATTTTTTATATCTTTTACCATTTAGGTCCACTTTCACAAGCCGCAACTTTCCGCCATCGTTCGTTGAAATCGTTGAAAATGTTGGCGTGTGGAAACACGCCAACATTTTCATCCTCATTACCTGGATAGTTGGCGCTCCACTACTGTGCGCTTTTTGAGACGCTTTGCACAACAAATCTGTGGAACGGGTTATTATCTGCGGTATTTCCGGACCGATACGACCTTCAAACCTTCAAGAAAAGAGCGCTCTTTTTTCTAAAAGGCCGGCAACGCGTTCGTGACTCCTGAGTTGCAGACGTTCATGAGCGGCGTTGGTCACTTTCCATCAGGTGACCCGTCTGCTCGTCTGCCCCCTCTAACATAAAATAAAACTTACAATCATTTCAATAGCCTATATGTTCCATAATATAACCCATCTTTGTGCTAAATGTCATTCAGCCCAGTTCTACCGTGACTGAGTAATGAACCTCCCACTCTTTTATAGTCAAAGCTTTAGGATAATAATAATAATAATAATATTCTACCACATACACACAACGCCATCTAGTCCCAAACTAAGCAGAGCTTGTACTATGGGTACTAGACAACTGATATAAATACATATATACTTTTTTTTTTGTAAATACATACATATTATACATAGAAACACCCAGACCAAATCAAACAACAAATGTTTGAACGCACACAAATGTTTGACTTGAGCGGGAATCGAACCCGCGACCTTTGGAATAGCAGTCCGTTACACAAACCACTACGCCATCCGGTCGTCAAGGATCGATCAAAGTAGGCTTTTCCTTCCCGTAGGTATTTATATTGTTAATGGTTTGCAATGTATCTGACGTGTTCATCGCGTTGCTCGTTAAGCGATACACGTCCTGACCACTTTTACCTACCTCTTAATACCAGATCGTTAAGGATACCAAGCAAACGCTAGGGATGTGATACACTATATATATTATATACTCGATACACTAACGTAAAATATCTTCTAGGGCTGAAACGATAATATTGATGTAAACTTTATATTTTTAGAAGATTGTAATCCTTTTTTCTATTTCTGAATAGGCAATAATTTGTAGCCAACATAGTCAATTTGTTGACAAAAATGAAAAAGACACATATTTGCGTTTGCAGAGTCTACTAGTCAGCGTGCTATACTGCCTGCAAAGATTTGTTGCAATGTTCAGGTAGAACATAGATCCACCAGGGACTTCCTTTCTAGGGTATACCTGGTTCCCCGGCTATTAGTACCCGAGGGGACTTCCGCACGGAAAAAAAAAAAGAAAAAGGTAGAACATTGATCGTAGCAAATGTCTAGCGTGACGTAAATATCTTCCTAGTCAGACAGTGATTTCTTTGTTAGGTAGTTATTCGGAACTATAGCTGATTTGATTTTATTTCGGCATCACTTGATTTGCCTATCTACCCAGATTTTAGTAATAAATAAAAAACTTAAATACCTACTTTTAAATATATATTTAAGAAGACAATGATAAATTTTTTTTATTACGGCAAGCTGACATTTAATCAATTTGTAATTTAATCCATAATCAAGTTTAGTATCTAATACAAAAATATAAATTAAATTAAGAATAAAAATTAATTAAGTTAGAATATTTTCAACATTTACACTATTTACATACAAGCATCAAATAATTCCTCCGCATCATCGCCTACTGGTAGCGTTCCCAGAAGACTGGTTGCCACGTTGAATGGCAATGCTAATTCTCTGTGCTAGAAAAAGGTCAGCCTTCTGATCACAAGAAGTGTCAAAAATAATCAAACTAGGTATATGATTAAAATACAAATTCAATTAATAATAAACATCGCCAAGTGTTGTTGTCCACAAATCTACAATAAAAAACTCGCGATCCAAATAGTACTATTAGTCGTTATTTCAATATTTTTAAATCCTTCCAGATAAGGACCATTCCTGCATGCAGAAGATATCTTTCTATCTGCTGTCCTCAACATGAACTAATACATAACGTCACAGTTAAGGCTACATCGATATCGAAATTCACATCCTTATATGATCTACTACAGTAACGTCCGTCGGTTTACGATAATGTTATCGTTAATAACGGGATACCTGCGCCTTAATGAAGTTTCTTGTGAACTTTACTAAACACAACCTTTTGCTTGCTTATGTCGACCTGTTCCCCAGTAATCGACCGACTGTCTTATATATCAAACATATTGACTTAATTAATATTATAAATTGCATTGAACATCATTGATAGAAAGAGAGAGAGAAAGAGAGAGAGAGAGACAAACTGCGGAATAAATGTGCCGGCTCGACCAGAGTGATACCACAAAAACGGGAACGCACTCTCTGTACTATAAAGAAGTGCACTACATAAAAAAGTCTCTTGCACTTTCAATTCATGAACAGCCTTTAACAGTCCAGTGCCGGACTTAAGCCTCTCTTTATAAATGAGGTTTTGGCCTGCTATACCACGCTGGCCAGACGGGTTGGTATAGGGTTGGTGTCAAGTTTTCCTTCTCTCTGCAGTGCTGGTGTTCTGCGTAGTTTTTTTCCCTTAGTAACCTCTTACGACACCCACGGGATGAATAGGGGTGGTGACACTCTGTATTCTTAATCCGTCACCACACGGACTTCCCTTAACCACCACACTCCCTTAACACGAAATATCTGACATTACCAGCAACAGAGAAATATCTCCACAACACATACTCCAAACTAATTCATATGAATACTCTCTCCATTAATTGTGACGCGTCTCTAAAAACCTGTTACAATTGCTAACGTCGCGTCGAGACTCAGAAGCGTGGAAACGGTGAGATGCTTTAGGGTCTAATACTAAAAAAGATATAGTATTCACAAAATTTCACATGAGTTTATTTTTTATCTGACAGCGCCAGAACGAGGCTTATGTATTTTGATTGTATGTGTATGTATATTTTTTGTAATGCTCTGTGGTCTAGACTCTAGCTTAGGAGGTGTATTAGATTCGTCTAAATGTTTAAATTGATTCGTTTTTACACGCTTTATTTTATTAGCTTCACTTATATGTTTGTATGGTTGATTGTAACCGACTCCTTTGGGCGTGATTTTGACTGACTTTGAACGGTCAGAATTCGTTCAAACTTTTTAGATATATCGAGGACCGATGACATTACAGTAATTTTAAAAAATACATATATATTTAAAAAAAATAGTTTAAAAAAATTTAAAAACACGCTTTTTATAGAAAACCAAACTAAAAAATAGAAAATAAATTTTAAAACATTTGAAAAAACTTGCTTTTTACTATTGACAACAGGCACCTGACGCTTTTTTTTCAAATTTATTAAAATTTATTATCTACAATGTGTTTGTATTTAGAAATATTTAAGTATGTTTATCAGCTGTTTGGTTACCATAACACGGGCTCTGCCTAGTTTGGGATCGGACTGTGGTGGTTATTCTTTGCCGATTCCGAAGACTTCTTCCGATACTTCAGTCGGCGAGTCGACGGTCACATCTTTTCAAATTTCATATTTATAGCAAACATCTACCAAAAAGCGAAAGGAACTTCGTTCCGACCGGGGGTCCATAGACCCCTCACGCCTCTTTTTTTTGTTTTTCTTTTTCAATAATTAGCTTCTTAATTTTTTGTTATTCAAATTTTGATACAGTGAGATCGTCGATCTTAACTTATATAACATATAAATATCTCGTGTCATGGTGTTTGTGTTCGCACTCCTCCGAAACGGCTCGACCGATTTTAATGATCCCACCCCCAATTTTTTTATCAAGATTCTATCTTCTTTGATAATTTGTATAGCAGGATAACGTCTGCCGGGTGTCACCTAGTAATCTATAGTAATTCGTAGTCTTGCTCTATCTCGAAATGATACTTCAGTACGTGTTGCGCTTTAGCATAAAGGAAACCAACCAAATCGTTATTTAATTACGGCTTTGTTCTTGCCACGCCTTGTAAACAGTTCTCTGTTAAGGAAATTCGGTTTTACTACGACAATTTATATAAGTTTATTCTTAGCTGTTGTTATATTTGGAGTTAGTCTGTAACTAGGGTGAAGTGGTGGTGGTGTTAACAAAATTACTAATAAATAATAGAATTTCTTCTTGGAATAAGTCATTTATTATTCGTTAGTCATTTGAACCCTTCAGAGTTTTAGATTAGTAGGTTCAAGGTAAGTTTCACTCAAGGGTAATTAAGCAACAAAAATATATTTATTCAAAAGCTTATATACTATGGCCGGAGAATCTTAACACCGCGATTCAGCCGACCGGGACAACGCCATCAATCGCAATTGCAATAGAACACCGTGACTTTTGAAATTGAACGTGTTCGTTGACATTTTAATTATTATCAGAAACATTAGACCGATATGTAACGAGTGTGTACATGTCAGACTGGCCTCTCGGTTTGGTAGTTATAAATGATATTTATTTCTGTAATTTTTATCAGATATTTTCACAACTCGGAAGTTAGAGAAACTTCCTGCTAAACCAGAGGTCGTAAGTTGATTCCTATCCAGGACCAATATTGTGTGATCAGTTCGTTCATTAGTTCCGTTTCTGGGTGTAAGTTATCCTTAATATATACATACTAGCTTTTGCCTGCGGTTCCACTCGCATCTTTGTTGGTTATCGCGGTAAAAAGTAGCCTGTGTTCTTCCCTTAATTGATGCCCAATTAAAACTTTCACTTCCCTTTTAACCCCCTTAAAGGATGATTTCTGGGATAAAAACTATCCTATGTAATTTTCCGGCACTCAAACTATCTATATACCAAATGTCATCTAAATCACATTTTATGAAAGTGAAGAACAGACAGACATATTGACACACACGCTGATTTGCTCGCCGTACCATTAAAAAAATCAAAATCAGTTACGAATTATTTAAATCACGAACAAGACAAAAAAACTCTTATGTGGCAACTTCCACATACAAAGAAACAGAAACATACTACAGCGCCATCTAACGAAAACATATCGAACTATGGAGACACTACTAATCCTGTATCGCTATATAAACAATTCTCTCGCCGATTAGCATAATAATATATACAACTCCTCCACACTTATAAAAATATTTGAATTTTCTTTTCCACTGAAATAATAGTAGTCTCCGTAGCGTCGCCATTTTCCCAGTTGTCTTAGCATAAACTCGTTCAGTTGTGACGGTTTTCACCGCAATATTTTCTAATTTAATTGTGCCGTTTTAAATTTAAAATAGCGAGCAATGTATTTTCAGCGCTGCATAAAATGTGATGTAGTGTTATTAAAAATGTTTCGTAGATGAGCTCAGCTTCTGCACAATTGAGCTGGCTACACCGGAGTGATACCATGGTATCACAGAAAACCTTCTTTATGCCTTTCACCTTTTCACCTGCTTTTTACCAGAGGGGCTCGTGGTTAAGTAGTAACCGAGTGGGTTAACACATGGCAAAGATAAGCAATCCTATCCAGGTCAATCTATGAATGGGTGACCATTCATAACACATTGATACCCCTCCGTGTTTCTAAGAGATGACGTTAAGCCTTCGGTCCCGGTTGCCTGTAGCAATCGTTCGGGGAAGTTGGACCCTTCAAAAGTCCAACAACAGTCTTTCTGCAGAACTTCGATATCGCCTAGTATTTGGGTTATGTGTAGTAGTGGTAAAACGAAGTTCAGCCGTATCCTTATAGACTTAAAGAAGACTCAAATCTAGTTTAGGAAAAAGATTTGTAAGAATTGAGGTTACCGGAGCCTTAACTTTCCCTTGATTGGGGGAGGGCTCAATGATTGGCAATGCACTTGAGACTCTTGAATTGCATGTGTTTCTGGGCGTGCGGTAGTCACTTACCATCAGGTGAGCCGTCTGTTCATTGGCCGTCCAATGCCATAGAGAAAAATTTACAGAAATCCAGAACGCATCCTATCTATGTGAACAATTTTCTGTTCAGTTCTATATGTATTACAAACTTTTGTCTGTCTTTTAGACCCGCATAGATCTCAGTTCGGTAGAATGAACACGTAGATTCTGTATTAATTCGGTCCAGATATTTCACATTTCTGACACACAATTACAAATTTCTGATTTCATCATCAGCCTATCGCAGTCCACTGCTGGACATAGGCCTCTCCCATTGCACGCCACTTAGATCGATTTTGGGCTTCTCGCATCCAGCTCCTGCCAGCCATCTTGCGCAAATCGTCACTCCACCTGGCCTGTGGGCGTCCTACACTACGTTTGCCGAGACGCGGTCTCCACTCAAGAACTCGTTTTCCCCAACGGTTATCGATTCTGCGGCTAATATGGCCAGCCCACTGCCACTTCAACTTGCTGATCCGGTACGCTATGTCGGTGACCTTAGTTCTCTGCCGGATCACCTCATTTCTGATGCGATCCCTTAGAGAAACGCCGAGCATAGCCCTTTCCATAGCACGTTGAGCGACTTTGAACTTGTGGACCAGCCGTACCGTAAGTGTCCACGTTTCAGCTCCGTATGTCATGACGGGTAGGACGCACTCATTTTCAATTTCAATTTCTGATTTAGTTTGTTAGAATAAGATAGAAATAAGTTTTCAAATATAAAAATGCAACAATGTGGGGTTAAATTCCTTCTACCTCACGAATACGATGACCACGACAATTAAAAACTGGTCCAAACAATTGGCGATTTAAAGGTATGTCATATCAATTACATGTACATAAAATATTTATCATGGAATAGTTTTTAATAACAACCGTCTAAATATTATTAAAATCTTTATTTATTTAATAAATCTCCCAGACCATGCAAAAACGTTTTTGGCATGTCCCAAAGTTTTTGTTGCTAAAAACTCTATTATAATTTGGTTACATACACATCTATTGAACAATTAAAATACATAACTTTACACCCACAGAAGGCCGAGGGACCACAACTCTTAAGTGCAGTTACGTGCCACATATTGTGGTACTCCGTGGTTTGACGTAAACTAATTCTGTGTTGTAAGTTTGACATTGTCTCATGTGATTCAAGATAGTTTAGAAGATTTGGGATGCTGAGGGACGATAATGCGTGTTTGGGAAACGGAAAATTTGCGTCACGTCAATGGCATGTTCTGAAATATTTGTAGATCGAAATTTATTGAGTTTGAATTTCTCTGAAGACTCTTAAGACGCTATAATCGTGGGACAGCCATGCTTCGGCAGATATCATGCGTACCATTGTTAATAAATTCTTTGGTGGCTTTTCACTGAGTGAGTGAGGACCCGAAATTCTCCCTCTATAGCTTCTGTAGAGAAGAAAGAGGAAAAGAAAATCGAATTTTCATCTAGGTAGTAGATAGCAACTCTTCGATTGAGTGATTTGGTATTTGTTTATCGTTTACGTGCCTGTACCTAAAAATTATATGAGGTCCATAAAATTTGATATCCCAAAGTCCTAATACACTCGATAAAATTTAACGCAACCAATCTAAACAAATAAAAGTAATTAATAGAAACAATTTACACCGCCCCTAGTACCTGTGGGTGTGAAAAATCGAACAGAGAAATAAAAAAAATATATAACTAAGGGTTTGGATAGTAACCCTGGGCCGTAGGTAAGTTTAAAATTTATGATTTTCAACCTACAATTCCAACGCCCTATATTTAAGTTTGGGATCCAGTGTAAAGCGATGCGATGTACTCGTAAATTATCTGGAAAATGAGTTTAAAAAAAATACCTTGTTCAAATTACTAATTGTTATTACACTCATTTTGACATGGATAAAATACGAGTATATCTAGTGTGGATTTCCATACACTAGATTTATTTTTTTGTTGTATGATAATTTTACCATACAAAATTCTTAGTTGTTTAGCGCCATTTAACGAAGACAAACTCAACCAGAATCTGATCCTAAATCGCACAATGAAGTTTCTCGTGTTGATTATTAAAATATATGCCACCAACCTGCCTGTCCTTATCCAAATACACAAATATTGGTGACGACCAGATGGCTTAGTTGTTTTGTGTAACGGACTGCTATTCAAAGATCGCGGGTTCGATTACCGCTCCATTCAAACATTTGTGTGCATGAACATTTAATGTTTGATTTAGTCTGGGTGTTTTTATGTATAATATGTATGTAATAATAAAAAAGTGTATTATTTATGTATTTATATCAGTTGTCAAGTACCCACAGTGTAAGCTTTGCTTAGTTTGGGACTAGATGGCGTTGTTTGAATGTGGAAAAAAAATGATTTTCGAAACAGACAATTTTCGTATTTAAGACATTTTTAGTTTGAATTTTAAATATACTGCACTCTTCACTTAGGGTTTTAGGTACGCTTGTTAATTTAGTTTTGATGGCTGCACGGTTTAAGGTCAATTAAAGAGGTTGCCTTACTTTATGTACATATGCGAATCAACAATCATGAGCAATTCCAATGATCGATACAAAATCAAATAGTTCAGTAGATATTCGCTAGATGACGCTAAACTTAATTTCTAACATTTTTAGTTGTTAATGCGCTGAAATAAGCGAAACTTATGGTAAAACCTTTCATACATAAACATATTTTTTTATTGCCGAAAATTTTAAATTGATTTATATTTCGATGTTATTAAATTTATATAAGGTGCCATATGTAATCATGTAGATTTAATTGAAGACACAAGATCAGCATGTTAATGAAGCCCGTGACTTACTGACAGTTCATTACAAACCATTAAGCACGAAATGATATGTGAGAGCTCAAACTCTAATGTGACAGATACTTACGTAAGTCTTGTAGATAAAATACTTTCACTTTACACATTGTAATGTTGGAACGTCTACGTGTCAAAATAAATTCATCTTAATTTTTTATAGATAGTTCAACTCAGTTGTGCGCGCGGCCCTATGTGTGCGTGGGCTTGTAAATATACACCTTTCATTCGTGTGGCAGTGACGCGGCAGTCGGACGACGACTGCCACACGAATGAAAGTTGTATATTTCGCGCGCACAACTGAGTTGAACTATCTATACCTTATGTTAATGTTGAAGGGTCAAAAAAGGAACCATTTTATTGCTGAAAAGATTATATAAGTATGTTTTTAATATTTTATTAGTTTAGGGTTCCGTAATGATAGCAAGAACCGACTCGACTGTAGTGATACCACGGCTTCACAGAAAACCGACAATAAGCAATTCTTTCGTTGCTTCTCACATAATGTATGGTTTACCTAACACTTTACCTAAAACTTTACCTCCCAAGAACTGTACCCTCTAAAGCCCCCAAGAATCAAGAGGAGGGGTGCTTCCTCTTGATTCTTGGGGGGTTAAAGACGGGCAACGTACTTGTGACTCTTGGTGTGCACAGGCAACAGTAATCACTTACCCACCTACTCGTTTGACCCCTTATGACTCCGTATGACCTCATAAAAACACCTGCATTAAAAATCTCACATTAGTGTTAACAATCTAATCCATAATACCTTCACGCCAATTCACAGATCAATGGATAAACGTGATAAATTCATAATGATCTCGAATCCAAATTCTCGATTGTATTGCAAATATATCTTTGATTCTCTCTGTAAACTGTATCATAGTCGAGAGCACGAGCGCAAATTAAACACCTAGCTATCTGCAAATAAAGAAATATTAAATGCTGGCTCTAGTGCTCCGCTTAACTGGTATAAATCAAACCAGTTTTTTTTCCGAGCAGTTTTAAAATTAATAAAAGTTGGAATATAATTTAAGAAAGGTAGTTCTTGTTAAAATTCTTGTTTTTGAAAATGAGTCATAGAAATAAACGAAACTGCAGCTATATAAATGAATGCGCTTATAAAATTAGAGATAGACAAACAGTGTCAGATTGCAGGAAGAGAGTCATACTACTGCACATATGAGTCATTATCAATATCAACGCGCTTGAGTCTTGTGAGTTGCTTGTATCCATGAACGGTGGTCTCACTTCCCTTCAGTTGACCCGTTTGACCCCCTGTATCATAAAATATCCATGTCCGTGTATAGAGTCCGTGTGGTGACGGATTAAGAATACAGAGTATCACTACCCCTATTCATCCCGTGGGTGTCGTAAGAGCCGACTAAGGGAGCAAACTACACAGAACAACAGCACTGCAGAGAGAAGGAAAACTTAACACATACCCTATAATAACCCGTCTGGCCAGCGTGGTATAGTAGGCCAAAACCTCCTTTCTAGGGAGAGGCTTATGTCCAGCAGTGGACTTTTAAAGGCTGTTGATGATCATAAAATAAAAACGTTTTATAGTAATAATCATTTGCCCATTTTCCAAATTTCTTTCAGGGTCGGTACTATGAGTTTTCTTCTTTAATTCTCTTCTATTCCAGCCACATCCTCTTTCACGTAGCTTATCCGTCTTTTCTCTGGTCGTTGTCTACTCTTGTATCCTTCAGTAGTCTTTGTTAGACTTTAGAAAATATAAATAACTAACTGTACCCTGCCATGCTTTGCTATAGGTTATTGTGGTTTCATTGATAAACAATGAGGAAGGAAGCTGACGCAATAAATAGAAAAAAAGCCGTCCTTAAAGGGAGTCTTTTTTTTTCTTTAAAAAAGACAACTCCCGCACTAGGAGTAAAGTATGACCATGTGTCTGCTTTGCGTTTCCAATTAAACTGGTTGCCTATTCGCCTCCGCCGCAAACAGCGCGCACTTACCTCTCTATTTGCATTTCTCAATTCACCGTCCTCACCTACTTACCTTGCTCCCTACTTACGTTACCTGTCTAGCAATCATGACAGAAATCTTCGCTCAGATAACAATCTGCTTCTCTTATGTCCCTCTCACAACTCCGACTTCGTGAACTCTTCGTTCTTTGTTCAAGCAGTACTACTCTGGAATGCGCTCCCGTTCGAAATCAGGATGTCCACAAACCGCTTTATATTCAAAAAGAAGGTACATGCTCTCCTTCTTAAAGAAATGGCAGAACGGTCTAATCCATAGTTAAGTATACCTCATATTCAGGTTTTCATACTGTACGAATAAGATATGTCTATGTATCTATATAAATATACTTGTATATATATGTATGTGTATCTATGCGTATTTATGATGTGTAAGTGTAGTATGTGTGTATATGTTTATACATGTAGTGAACCGTATATATTTTCATTGTACATTTGCTATTATGATGTAACCTCTGTGCACCTGTGTACCTGTGTACCTTACAAGAATTCTACATCACCCAAAGGTTGACTGGAAGACCCGAAGAAAGCCCTGGGCATTAAGTCTGCCGATGTACAAAAGTGCATAAAGATAAATAAACTAATAAATAAAATAAATAAATCCTGTGTCGCGGGGGACTTTACAAACATACATGAAACGGACACAAAGAAGACCCAGACTCAGAACAACAATTTATGAATCACACAAAGTGTCGTCCCATGTGGGGATCGGACCCACAACACTCAGCGTACGCCATCCGTGGAGTCAATGTAAGTATGTACGTACAGTTGAATATCGTGTTAAAAATTTGAACTCAATTGGTGCAGTACTTTTTGAGTTACTCCAGAACTTAAGATTTTTATGTATCTAAATGTATGAAAACCCAAACCAAAAGAAATATCAACATTTTCTAAAGTTAACCTGTGGACATTTATTTGAAACACACTGTATAATTTTCAATTAAACCTTGGTCATCTTTAGACAATTTGCCATCCTATAGTTTGTGAAGACATCAGGTTGCGCTGAGTTTGAGGAGCACAATGTCCAACTTAATCCTAACTTTACGCAATATAAACACGAATGTTGGCGTTTGTAATACGTTCATAATTAGTTTAAACAGTTGGTCATCTTAAACGTTGAACGATGCGGGTTGAAGTTCTTCATAGCTATAGTTATATACAAGAGGACTGATAAAATAAATGTTGAAATGAAACATGTTTTTGTTTCTTGTTTTCTTTAAAAGACTACTTCTAAACTAGGAATATATAGTGTGACGCGGGAGACTTCACGAACATTATTGAAATGGATATAAAGAACACCCGGACACAGAACAATAATTTGTGGATCACACAAAATGTTGTCATCGAAGCCATAACACTCAGTGGAAGCGGTGAGGTGACCGCCTAAACCACTACGCCATTTGTGCAGTCTTACTGCTTAATACCTAAAGTAGAAACACATAGAAACTAATTCTTCGGTAACTCCAAAAATGTATGTCTTTAATCATAAAAATCATAAATTATTATTTAGTTTAAAAGAAAACCCATCCAATCTAATAAGGCATTAATATTATTGCGAATCGTATTTGAGTACTAGCTGTATTGTAGCTATGAAAGCACGCAATGAACAGAACATACACAACAACACATTTTTCACGAAAAGATTCACTAAACATTGAACGCAAGGTTTGGTGGCACGTATTAACGATTTTGTTCAAGTTCAAGAACACACATTTTGTTCAAGTTGATCACATGCTAAGCGCCATTTGGTTTGGCGCATGCTTGTCGTGAGACCATCAAATACAACGTTGACGCGCGCTTTGAGATCATTGATTTGCCGAACATTGAAATTGTGATTGAAGTCTAGGATTTAATAAATCTTTTGTGACGAATTCTGTAAAATATGATCAACTGTTTGAACGACTGCACGGATGGTGTAGTGGTTTAAGCCGTCTTCACGCCGCTTCCTACTACGCCGAGTGTTGTGGGTCCGATCCCCACATGGGACTACACTTTGTGTGATCCACAAATTGTTGTTCTAAGTCTGGGTGTTCTTTGTGTCCGTTTCATGTATGTTTATAAAATCCCCCGCGACACAGGATATATTCCTAATGCGGGAGTTGTCTTTTTTAACAAAAAAAAAAACTTATAACTACATATTTTTTAGTTTTGTGGAAATATATAAAAGAACCTAATCTACTAGTAAATTAATGAAAGTTAATGCTGTTGGTGATATCTTAACTCTGAACCTTAAGCTAGAGTATAGACCAAGTTAGAGTCTATTAATAAAGAACCTATAATCTACGATTAACTCAAGATTGGGAAATTAAACATTATTGGGCTTGGTTGTAAAGTCAAAAACTTATCAGTTTTTAAAGGATTTCCTCCGGAGAGTATGTTTTATGAGTATAAAACTCTTTTTTTTTTTTAACTGGACAGGACAACAGCACTGTTAAAATAAGGAAAACTTGAAACAAACCCTGGCTGTCGGCAACCCGTCTGGCCAGCGTGGTAGGCCAAAGCCTCCTTTCTAAGGAGAGGCCTATGTCCAGCAGTGGACTATTATAGGCTGTTAATGATGATTGATGAGACGAGCAGATCGGTACCTGATGGAAAGTGACTACCATCACCCATGAACGCCTGCAACTCATATCTTTTCGTATTAATTGAACTTTTCAGATAATCAGACTCAAGGTAAAATTACATTCTTTCATTGTCAATTCAGCACAAAATTGATACAAAAAGCCCCCACCTGGAAAGAACTGTCTGCCTCTATTAATGGCTATTATCTATTTATAATTCACACAAGTATTTACCCAGAACGTACGTGCATAGATTTTGGTTCTGTTCAATAAGATTTCGGATAAATGTATCACCAAGTTCGTGTATATACATCACGATATATCTATACTAATGTGATAAAGGTGAAGATTTTTTTTTGTTTTGTTGAACAGGCTAATCTCGACAACTGATGGTTCGAATTTAAAAAATCTTTTAGTGTTACATAGCTCATTTATCAAGGAAGGCTATATATTAAAAAAAGCCGAGGATCAATGAAAAATTTTGCAAAAACCCTTTAAAGAAACGCAAACAAAATTTCCCGGTTCAGCTTGTGGAAAATAGACACCTATTCTAGATGTCAATAAAAACAAGTTTAGCGTAGCAACATGATTTTGCTACAATGACGTAACCTGATAATACTCCAATACAGGGATCATCTACAAGCCGTAGATGGTCCGAGGTCAGTCGGAGTACCAGGGACTTTCTTTATTAGCTACTCCTGTTTCCCCGGCTACTGGTACCCGAGGACGGCGTGCGGTTTTCGGTTGGTTCGTATCCGACATAACCACCGGTAGGTTGTACTCGAGGGGATTTCCGCACAGAAAAAAAGTGATTAAGAAAAACCTTAACAAAAAATGCCAATCATGAATTATTGTACGCAGTTTCGTCTTTGGGCATACCTTTTATCTGTTTCGCTTAAATTGATGAAAGGATATAAATATCCTTTACAAACATTTTGGTCGATATAGAGCACACGCAACAAAATCTATTGTTCTGGATGACTGACGAAGGAAGAGCTGTTGTATTCGATACTAGGAACCTGATTAATGACACGGGACAGCGGCAAGAGATGTCTACAAGAAAATATTATGCCAATGTTAGAAGGCAGGAAGAACGAGTTTCTATTCTCTAGAGAGAGATCTAAATATTTATTATTTCAAATGGATATGTGCATCTGAGTAGTTTGCTCCCTTAGTCGGCTCTTACGACACCCACGGGATGAATAGGGGTGGTGACACTCTGTATTCTTAATCCGTCACCACACGGACAAACAGCACTCAGGAAAACAGCACAGCAAAGAGAAGGAAAACTTGACAAAAACCCCATATCAATCCGTCTGTCTGGCCAGCGTGGTATGCCAAAACCTCCTTTCTACGGACAGGACTGTGTCTAGCAGTGGACTATTAAAGGCTGTGATGATGATGATGTTCATCTAACTGATGAAACAGGTCCACTTCGTAGCGTTTGTTATTTGAATGCAGCTAAGAAAACGAAGAGATGCCTCACGTGAAAACGGCACTGGTGTGAAAACGATTATTATAATAGTAAATTTGGCAAGAAGGTAATGTATTCGTATATAGGAGAAAACGTCAGCTAAGAGAATATATTACGAACTTTCAGGCAGGTTTCAGGAAAGTTCTTACAAATTTATATAATAATAATATTCTACCACATCGCCATCTAGTCCCAAACTAAGCAGAGCTTGTACTATGGCTACTAGACAACTGATATAAATACATATATACTTTTTTTTTTGTAAATACATACTTATTATACATATCATCATCATCAACAGCCTTTTACAGCCCACTGCTGGACATAGGCTTCTCCTTAGAAAGGAGGTTTATTGTTATTTTCGGTTTATTATACATATACCCATAAATGTTTGATTTAAGAGGGAATCGGACCCGCGACTTCTGAAATAGCAGTCTCTCTTCTCTCGTATTTATATTAAAGTCTTTAGTCATTGGTACTAGATTTGGGTCGTGAAGTATTATAGGCAGGAGACATCGTTAAGATTTTACGACAGGCCATCATTCAGGAAGCTAACGGCTTTCGGATTTTTTATATGAATCCAATAATTGGTTTATGAAGATCACCGGGTTACCTAGTTAATTTATAAAGTTCAAGGTTTCGTTAGCGTCCAAGACCACTAAACATCTTTTTTATGAAAGTTTTAAACGCTGAACACATTTTTTTACTGTAGAAGTTACTGTAAAATAAGAAAATTACCTTTTAAATTTCGTGTTCCAACATATATGCCTATTTAAAGTCAGAAATTGTAACGATCACATAGGTATTATTTACTTATAAATTGACCAATGTTTCGACCAGTCGTCGAAACTGTGAGGCAGAAGTTTTTTCATCTCATCAAATCATCAAAAATCTTCTTCTCGCAATGTTGGGCTACCTCGTTGGTGCAGCAGGTAGCGTATGCGACTGCTGAGGTCTCGGGTTCGATTCCCGGCTCGGACCAAATGTTTGTATGATCTGCAAATATTTGTTTCGGAGTTTGGGTGTTTACTGTGTTTAATATGTATTTATTTAAAAAGAAGTGTTAAAGTATTCTATCAGTCAATCTAGCTTTAAAAGTTCTGCTTAGTCTGAAACTAGATGGCGTAACACACAATGTTAGATGTAAGAAATATAAAAAAAAAGGTAATATCACTATCACTCCACTACCACTCTAACTCTAACTCTGTACCACTCTATAATTAGAAATCATCATCATCATCGTTATAGGTGATCATCTCAATGTTACTTGTCCACTTAAACTTCTCTAAAAGGCTAACAATAAGCTATCATTAAACGGCGTTCTACGTCCATATATTTTATTTATGTCTGAAACATGGACTGTAATTTGAACGAAATTTATTCAAGAAACTTTTCCTGCGAAACTTGTATGGGGCGCTGTAGAATATAGAGGCCAATGTCAGCGGTCAAGTACAGCCGTGCAATCAAGTGTTGCTGGCAGATTTATAGCCACAACTTTCTTCCTTAGACCTTGGAGGTTAATAATTTATGGCTGGACGATCGATATTAAAATGCTTTTGAATTTATGACCACTTTTTGTACTGGATAGCTTAATCAGACTTTATAGCATCGTTGAAAACATAATTTATTGGTGATTCGGGTGAATAAAAGGAATTTAAATATAATTTATAGCGTGAATGAGGTGTTTTGATTTTTATTACCACCTCCGTTATTCCTTTCACACTGTTTTTTTATTGAATCTGTATAGAAAATTTAAAAATTGATTGAATTAGATAATCGGTTAAGTGCATAGAAGGTAATTCTAGGCACTCCTTCCTTCCATTAGATATCTACTCAAATCAGATCTGGCAATAAGTTGGTAAATATATAAATATCCATCTATCAACAGCCTTTAATAATCCACTGCTGGACATAAGCCTCTCCATAGAAAGGAGGTTTTGGCCTACTATACCACGCTGGCCAGACGGGTTGGTATAGGGTCTGTGTCAAGATTTCCTTCTCTCTGCAGTGCTGTTGTTCTGCTTAGTTTTTTCCCTAAGTCTGCTCTTACGACACACACGGGATGAATAGGGGTGGTGACATTCTGTATTCTTAATCCGTCACCATTCGGACCGTTTAGGTACCATTATTCTTTCGAAATAATTAACGACTACTTTATATCGGTTTTTGAGCCCTATTTTTGAAAGCCTTACCAGAAGAAAATATATTGATATCTTTATAAATATGTAATCTTCAATAATATGATTAATAAATAATAAATCCTATTCAAAACTCCGGCTTAAATCTGAAGTACTAGAACTCCTCACACTAACCAAATTTTAATTAAATTGCAAACAGCATCTAACCTCAGGTGCTTAAACGCAAGAGGCTATTAGTTAGAAGGTGCCAAGATGCCCCAAGCTTAGTGCGACGTGTGGCTTTGCAGACAATTGCCAATTGTGTGCACGGTCAAAGTAAATTTGCATAAAATCACTTACCCACACATATATAATGTTTATGTAGAGATGTAATTAATTTATTATTTTTTAAATCATCTTATTTAAAGTTTATTTATTTATAACTTTATGCACTTTTGTACATCGGCGGACTTAATAGTTAGAAGAAATCGTGAGTGGTAGGCGCATATAGGTTATAACACTAATCACTAAGATATACACTACACAACATAACACACGTAATTTTATACACAATCATATACACACTATACACATACATACACACACATATACATATATATATACATATACATACACATCCTCATTACCTAGTTAGTTGGCGCTCCACAACTGTGCGCTTTTCGAGACAATTTTGCCCCGCACAACCAATCTGTGGAACGGGTTTTCGTCTGCGGTATTTCCGGACCGATACGACCTTCAAATGCATCATCTGGTGGTCACATCTGCAACCAGCTTTGGTCAATCGGTCGTCCCCACTGCTCCTTCACGACAACGCGCGACCCCATACTGCGCAACAGACAGTCTCCAAGCTGCAAGAGCTGGGGTTGGAAGCTCTCCCTCATCCGCCATACTCACCAGACCTTGCACCTACCCACTATTACTTTTTCCAAAATTTAGACAACTTTTTAGTGGGTAAAAAATTCAATTCAGTTTTGAAGACAAAGGCATTTTGTACTGCCTCTCGGGAATTGAATTTTTTGTTGCCTCCCGTCCAGCTGATTTTTACAAGAAGGGCATCAATAAACTGCCTATGCGTTGGCAAAGATGCGTCGATTGCATGGGTGATTACTTCGAATAACAGAAATAAAAAAGTTTGAAAAAATAAGTACTTTCACTTATTGCATACAAAACGGCAATTTCATAGGTAAAGACCTGTTATAAACACTATATATATATATATATATATATATATATATATGTGTATCTACACATATACAAACATATATTCGCTATATATATTAATGCCATGATCATCATCCTCCGAGCCTTTTACCAAACTAAGTTGGGGTCAGTTTTCAATCTACTACGACACGGATGAACTTTGACCTTTTTTACTTGGAGCAATTGCTATCAGACCTCCACAACCCAAGTACTAGGCGATATCAAGTTTCGTAGATAGACTATTGTCAAAATTTTTAGTGCTCCAACTCATCATCATCATCAACAGCCTATACTAGTCCACTGCTGGACATAGGCCTCTCCTTAGAAAGGAGGTTTTGGCCTACTATACCACGCTGGCCAGACGGGTTACTATAGGGTTTGTTTCAAGTTTTCCTTCTCTTTGCAGTGCTGTTGTCCTGCTTAGTTTGCTCCCTTAGTCGACACCCACGGGATGAATTGGGGTGGTGACAATTTGTATTCTTAATCCGTCACCACACGGACTCTTAATCCGTCACCATACGGACTGTGCTCCAACTAGCTGTAACGATTGTCACAGCTGATGTTCGTATGGCGACCGGGACCGACGCGACGGCTTGACGTGTTCTCCGAGGCACAGGGTCTCAACGTGTTCAGGATGGTCATCCAGCCATATATTAACTTGGGTAGGTTTGGTAATTGGTAACCCAATTATAACCTGGAGCGGTATTGGATAATACTAAAAAATATATATCTATTGTAAAGTACGAATAATATATTCTCGATGCGCCATATTCCGTCATTATTTAATGGTCTAATGACTCTACTGATATGGTAAGTCATAATAAATGAAGATACTGAGATATAATACGACAAAGATATGAAAAGTAAGTTAATTTATTGGTATCAATAATTACACGAAATAGTTGTTAAAGATAAAGAAAATGATAACTGTTTTTGAGATATATGTTATCAAAATTGTATTAACAGACCATTAAAATAATTATTTCTTTTTCAATTTTTTTTTAATTTATTTATTTATAACCAAACTTACATCTATTTTTACAGGTTACAAACCCAATGCAATAGCGAAGCAAATTTTAATTTTCTTTATAACATAGTGTAAATATTGTTACTTTAGTGAATTCACTCAGCGAACAATGAAATATGTCAATCTCCTCCGCAACGATATTCAGCGTGCGGAGCGCCCGAGACAGAGGCGCCTCATTTAGAAGATTAGTACGCCCTCGTGGCACCACCAGCAGCCGGGGCCGGCGCCGGCGCCAGACGTATCTATCCGGCACCCATAGCCTTACCAAACCCAATATATCTGCATTGTGTATCCTACCTCTAATAATTTTAAATATATATTCTACTAGCATAAACTCCCTTCTGACTCTCAACTCACTGTATCCAACCATGCCTAGAACAAACAGAGTTGGATACATGAGTGGGTAGAAGGGATACACTCCGTATATACGTAAATATAAAAATCTAATAAATTTATTTTGTACACGCTCCACCATGAGACTATATTTAGTTTCATGTGGAGCCCATATGACTGCGTTGCATTCTAATTGGCTCCTAATTGGTTTATAAAGACAACTCCCGCATTAGGAATAAATCCTGTGTCGCGAGGGACTTTTACAAACATAAAAGAAACGGACACAAAGAACACCCAGACTCAGAACAACAATTTGTGGATCACACAAAGTGTCGTCCCATGTGGGGTTTAAACCCACAACACTCGGCGTAGTAGGAAGCGGCGTGGCGACCGCTTCAACCACTACGCCATCCGTGCAGTCATTTATTTTATTATATTAACTTATAATACTTCTACTTAAAAAAAAACAAATGAAAAGACAAAAGATAAATAGAATTGGTATTGGTATTTATAAGACTAAACCAGTTTATGAAGTAACTTAAAAATTAAAATTAGTTAAGGACTAAGTGTGTGTCCGTGTAGTGACGGATTAAGAATACGGAATGTCACTACCCCAATTCATCCCGTGGGTGTCATAAGAGCCGACTAAGGGCGCAAAACAACGCAGGACACCAGCACTGCAAAAAGAAGGAAAACTTGACACAAACCCTATACCAACCCGCCTGGCCAGCGTGGTATAGTAGGCCAAAACCTTCTTTCTAAGGAGAGGCCTATGTCCAGCAGTGGACTATTAAAGGCTGTTGATGTGATGTGATGAAGGATTTTTTATCTATAATAACCATTTTATATAGATTATAATCTTACGCATAGAGTGCTGTCTTAAATTGAAAAGTAACAACCTAAAAACCTAACGTTTGATCATCTCATGAGCCAAATAGGGCTTTACGATCCAAATTGATTGACAATTTTTGAATTGGTCTGGGTGTTTCTATGTATAATATGATTAATATGTATGTATTTACAAAAAAAAAGCGTATATATGTATTTTATATCAGTTGTTTAGTACCCATAGTACAAGCTCTGCTTAGATTGGGACTAGATGGCGTTGTTTCAATGTGGTATAAAAAGAAATCGGTATTTCCGGAACGATACGACCTTCAAGAAAAGAGCGTACTCCTTGCTCAAAAGCTGGCAACGCACTTGTGACTCCTGAGTTGCAGGCGTTCTTGGGCGGCGGTAGTCGCTTTCCATCAGGTGACCTGACTGCTCGTTTGGCCCTATTCATTAAAAAAAAAAAAATTGTAAGCTCAATTACTTCATTTCACAAAGTGGTTACCAATTATTTGGAATCTTCTTTGATTTTATAATTAATTCGAAATTTACCGTAGAAATAACGAACTCAATTAAGTAATAAACACAATAATGGAAAATCTCAAAAGCCCCAAAAGTAGTTTTACCTAAAGGTAATAAGTTTAAGTCTTTACCAGAAAACCGGCTTTAAATATCTCTACAAAAAAAGGAGGGTCTGCTAGAAAAGTCAAAATAATAGTTTTTTTTTTCATGTTCACACGATTATTTGCACGATACCTATGCCTAAAAACCAGTTTAAATATTTTTGTCTGTCTGTCTTTCTGTGTTTTTGTTCCGGGTAATCTTCAAGGCGGGTAAACCGATTTTGATAACGTTTACCTACCAGGTAGCTGTCTATATAAGGAGTAACTTAGGCTATTTTTCCTCTCAGAAAAAAACATTTTTTCAACAAAAAAACAAAAAACAAAAACACAATTTTGTCCGGTCCGGGAATGGAATCCGAGGCCTCATGGACTGCAGTCGAGTCCTACACTACTAAAGCGGCGCTTTTGAGATGCCACGCGAACGAAATCGCGGGTACCAGCTAGTCGGTATATTATAAAGGTATTATTAATATATCAGACTTACTAATGAGAACTCTGCAAGTTTTTCAATTAAAATTTTACCTTGCTTACTTCATTTTAGCGAGACTCTCTCTCTAGTGTACCATTTAGTGGTTATGAACTAATCCTGGAGGATAAGTTCATAGTAGTATGTTCATGTAGTTTATGACATTTAAATATTTATTTTCTTACAGAGAATAATGTATTGCAATGCAATTTAAATGTGTCTAAATTATTAAAAAATATTAATAAGCTATACTATTTAACTCTGTACTTAACCGTTACGATATAGATTTTCTTCTAATTTAGATGGAACTGACGCTGAGCACAACCGATTAATAATAAAATTATTGAAATTGATTTAAAAATGATGAAAACGCAACGCAACGCAATGAAATGCAATAGGGTTACAAAAACAAAAGTCAATTTAGTTCAGAACTTCACCCAATTTATAGTCAGTCTAATAAACTCGGTTCCAAAAATAACGGGTCAGTCACATAAACCCGAATATCTCCCGAACTACGTATGCCATCCTAATGAAACGAAGACTGTTCAATTGAGAATTTAATTATACAGATAAAAAATAAAATAAAACTTAAATCTAAACTCTCTAACTTATCTCTAAATTAAAAAGAAACTAAAGTAGTCATATTTTTCTTAAGATTACCTTTTTTTATGATTGTTTTTTTGCTGTTTTTCATCACTTACTTCATTTAATACTTTGTATTGCCTCCACGAGCTCTTCTGACAGCTTCCAGGCGATTAGGCATGCTGTACACCAAATTTCGGAGCCGGTGCTGAGGAATACCTTCCCATTCCTCCACCAGTGCTTGTTTGAGCTCGGGAAGCGTGATTGGTGGGTTTCGACCTTTCACGCATCTCTGAAGCTCGTCCCAGGCGTGCTCGATAGGGTTTAAGTCCGGGCTTCGCGCTGGCCACTGCATGAGTTCGATACCGACCTCTTCAAGGTAGTCATGTACAATTCTGGCGGTATGGGGACGCGCATTATCATGCATTAATATGCCATGCCGGTCCATCCTGGCCATAAAAGGACCTACATGTTCATTGAGGATCTCTTCCACGTACCTCTCTGCATTTAGAGTTCCATTTTGAATGAGTACCAGCTCGGTGCGGGCCTCAGTAGAAATCCCAGCCCAAACTTGTACGGAGCCTCCACCGTACGCCAATTTTTCCTCCACACACGCTTGATGGAAGCGCTCCCCTGGTCTTCTGTACACCAACTGCCTAAATCATGCTTATAAAGAATGAATTTAGACTCGTCCGTGAACATTACCCGAGACCAATCGTCTAGTGTCCAGTTTAGGTGCTCGCGCACGTATCTCTGTCTTGCAATTCGATGTCCCCGTTCCAGTTTGGGGCCATTTGCGGGCCTCAATGGTTTCAAATTTGCTTCAGCAAGACGTCTTCTTACTATTTGAGCGCTTAAATTGCCACCTCCAAAGCGAATAAAGTGAGTTTTTAGACCAACAGCAGCTTGAAAACGATTTCGGAGCATTGTAGCCACCAGTTGTCTGTCTTCCCTGGCCGTTGTGCATCTTGGTCTGCCATTTCCTGGTCTTCAAAGGTGTGATCCGGTCTCTTGGAACCGCTGGACTACCCGCTGAACAGTCGACAAAGATACACCAATGTTTCTGGCTGTTTCACGCTGGCTCCGCCCAAGTTCCAAAAAAGTTAGGATTCTGGTACATTCCTCTAGCGTGACTGCCATGCTTCACCTCACAGAATAATAATTATGCACGTGGAAGACGTTCACGATAAAAAAAATTGTGACAGAATAGAAATGGAAAGCATCCATAATGAAATGAAACAAAAATTTTGTTTTTAAAAATAGTCATTTTTTTAATTTGGTTTTTCTAATGAAGTTTTTTTCATCAACCAGTTTAAATAATATGCTATTAGAAGCGCAACTAAAATGTCTTTATTCTGTTTTTTATTTCATTGATCTAACTTTTACAGTTCTGGAGGTATTTCAATTTTTGTAACTGACCTGTAATTTTTGGAACCGACTGTATAACATTTGACATTTATAATTTTATTGTATTGTCATAAGCAAATTGACAGTAAATCAGTGAATATAATAACAATAGCGAACAAAATAACAATATAGAGATTATATCATTCAGATAATAAATTTCATTATACAAGTCAAGTTGAATTTTCGTTGGCTTCTAATAATGTAATGGACAATGATGGCCAATTTTGATAGAATTTAATCGAAACGAACTCTGCAACTAAATATCAACGCAATTTGAATGGATTTGTAAAAGGCAATTTGTTTTTACATTGTCGAAAACCGCCGACTCAAATGTTTACAAACAAGGAGTGCTCCAGGGCTGAATATTTGATCCACAGAAGAAAATTAACAGATTCGTACCGTTACTTTAATTCAATGTTTACTTTGTGGAATGTTTGTATCACATTATTTGAGTACAATATCAAGAGGTGTAAGACTATTTACTTTTTGAATTTTACAAGATAGCATTTCAAAATCATCATCATCATCATCATCAACAGCCTTTAACAGTTCACTGCTGGACATAAGCCTCTCCTTAGAAAGGAGGTTTTGGCCTACTATACCACGCTGGCCAGACTTGTTGGTACAGGGTTTATGTCAAGTTTTCCTTCTCTCTTTAGTGCTGTTGTTCGGCGTGTCATTTAAAAATGATGAAATAATATAAAAAATGTACCAAAATTATTAAAGCAGTAGACGAAATGACCTGATGGTTTAACTTATTTCATAGCCATTTACGATCGGTGCAATGTATAATATTGCAAAGAGTAAAAAAAAAAGACATTTTGTGATGTATGTGAAAAAAATTATAACTGGTAATTGTGTGTAAAAAACAAGTGTAAATTCAGTGCACCTACTATACTGGATTTCTATACCACCCAAAGTTTGGCTGGTACCCAAAGTGCATAAAGTGGTAAATCAAAACAAAATAATGAATACTCTTTCACTTTTTGATATAACATAAGATTTGCTGAATTGCATAAGACGACAGATCCTATATAAAGCACATAAATCTCTTTGAATACTTCTTTGTCCGATAATGCTATGAATATAAATAGTTAATAGCCTGTGATAATAAACAAAGTTCCAATCAGAACATCACATGAACTAATCGTGACAATTCACTGGTTCTAATTACAACGCGGAGTAATTAATGGGTCATGTCAGCGGGAGCACACAGTTACTTTAGACGAGACGATACGATATCATCGATCCCAAACGGTTTTCCTTCTTCTTGTTTAATTGGTAAAATGGTATATATGTAAACAAGTATTAATGTAATATTGTCCGTGTGGTGACCGATTAAGAATACGGAGTGTCACCACCCCTATTCATACCGTGGGTGTCGTAAGAGCAAACTACGCAGGACAACAGCACTGCAAAGAAAAGGAAAACTTGATACAATCCCTATAACAACCCGTCTGGCTAGCGTGATATTGTAGGCCAACACCTTCTTTCTACGGAGAGGCAGTCCAGCAGTGGACTATTAAAGCATCAGCTGGTGAGTTGGTGTATTTTTTTTTACTAACCTATTTGGGCGAAGTCAATTAACTCATAGCATTTATAGTTTAGTTGTCATCTTATGTTTAAAAAAAAAACACAGTTTTATACTTGCCAAGGTTTACCACGATAGTGTAAATAAAATTATCTGAATTTATTTTATTGTTATTTGTACTCTTATATGAAGATGATATATAGATATAACATTTAAAACGAACAGTTTTAAACAACACGTATCCAAAAATTCAATAACATGCAAAAATTGCTGCCTAAACTGTCATTTATATACACTTGAATTCCGCCCGCTTTCTATATAAAAAGTTACAAACATATTGGCACTAACTTTTAGGCAGGTCAGGCAATTTCTGTAGATTGCTCTGATTAATCCACCTTTAATTTTATCTCGCAATAAATGCAGCAATGCAATTAATAATAAAATTACAGTTATAATTTAAGTTCACAAATAGAATTTCGAAATTACATTAAGATTAAGTTAGATACCAGACGCTGATGGATTGGAAATGGCGTTTCATTTCACGTTACTTCTTTGCGTAGTTTGTGTTAACAATCAATATTCATTTTGATAAAATATTTCATTTAACTCTTCTTTTATATCTTTATAACATTTTAATGATATAGCTTCCAGAATCATTACATTTACATCTTTCCGTATATTTGTAGTGTCGGACAATCAGAATGGTATCAATACTGGTTCCGCCTCGGAATTAGATTTTAATCAAGTTTAACATAATTACTGGGCCACCTCCTTTGCTCTTATGCGAGTTATTCTTAAATTTATTGGTATCTTATGATGGGAAAACAAAATTTGACGACCTTTATGAGGCGACAGGAATTATAAAAGAGAAAAAAATTGGGCTCGTCCGGGATTTGAACCCGGGACCTCTCGCACCCTAAGCGAAAATCATACCCCTAGACCAACGAGCCAGCTATCTACCAATGCGAAAGAAACGAGCGTAAAATGATTCGTACGCAATATCACGCAGTAGAAGTCTCACGTACACGTGCCTTTTACTCAACAAGACTCAGCCAGTTCGGCTGATGTAAGGCTAAAAGAATAGGATCAGATTATTTACAGTATGATTATTTTTGACAACACGTATGATTTTCACTTCTAATAAAAATAACAGTAAAACTGTTATAACCTCAGAGTGAGAGATGAAAATGGTAGATCCGGTTGGCTGTATTTTAAAATAAACATTCTTTCAAACTTCTAAAAAGTTGCAATCAAACTTGTGAATCCAAATTAAGATTGTTTTTGTAAGTTGCTTTCTTTTGGAATACTTCTCACTCTGCACAATATACCTAATATAAATTAAATTATAGATAGTATATAATACGTACAATTGCCTATGTTTAAGTGGTGCACGCAATTTTCTTTTACTTGTCGCGAAACTTTATTATTGGCTAAGAATCTAAAAAATGTTTAACTTCACCCATGATATATGTAACATAGCTGTTAACTTTCCAAATAAATAAATAAATATATTTATACGTGAGGAAATACTTTGTACCAGTTTTTAATAAATGTAGTACAGAGAAGCATATCATATTGGTAAAATATTTAGCTTTCTGCACTTCTACTACAGGATGAAAGTGTAGAAAGCTAAAATTCCTAAACAATATAAAGTTAAAATTTATGTAAAAAAAGCAACATAAAAATATATGCCTATATATATACTTTTATTTAAATTACGAAAACAAAAAATTGTCATGTTTCTAAACCACTGAATATTTTTTGTTCATATTTAGTAAATCATTTAAAAATAAAGTGCAGATTATATTTTATAAAGGTTTGTAAAAGCTTACAGAACTCTGTGTATAGTATTATGAGAAAAAATAGTTGGTCTAGTGGTTAGTGACCCTGACTGCTAAGTCGGAGGTCGTGGGTTCGATTCCCACCCAGGAGCTATCTCTGACTGTACTTGGAGGATGATATTCGTCGTTACTTAAGTTTCCTCTGAAACTCAACAGTATGGAAGGACCATCACGTACACTTAAGGTGAGTTAGTCGTTGCGAGTCAACAAAGAAGCAGAGATCTGAGTGCAAGTTTATTTCACATCGACTAGCTCTCGACGGCGAGCGCGTTAAGCGTTACGATTGGTGGAGATTTTAGTGCGGGCCAATCGCAGCGCCGAACGCTGTCACCGCGACGATCGAGTAGAAGTGAAATAAACTCGCACTTGGGCCTCAGATTTGACTTTTCATACTCCTAAAAGTGGTACTATCATCATGTGTGGAATCCTAAAGTGACAAGTATCTATCGAAGCTGTAAGGTTAATCATCTGGCAAGCTTGAAGTATGACCGACGGAGTAAGAATGTATTACTTCGATTGCCTCAACATCACTATGGTATAGCAAAAGCGATACGTCAGCATCGAAATCATGATGACTCGTCATAAGAACGCTAGATATAGAAACAGTGGACTCTAAATCACTAGCGTTAAACAAATGTGACTCGCTAACTATGGGAATAAGGTTACTAGGACCATTGGGTATAACAACCTCATGTATCTGACCACCTGAAAGCAATTTAACATTGAACAACACGTAATTATCTCTCTTTTACACTTTGCCCGCGATTGTAGCGTCGCAATCTGTCAGCTTAGTGCAGGTAGCATATACGGACGTGTTCAAGCGCAGATAGAATAATAACAATAGTCAGCAAAAATAACGCATGAACTTTAATAAGTATTACAACATCTAATAATTCTTCAAAATTGATTAAAAACGGACCAACGACCTTTGCGGACTATGCATTACTTCTTTTAACGTACGATTATGCAAAAAAAAAAGAAAATCGACAAAATGTTAGTTATTATACGAGTATATTGGCTCTTCACCATCGATATGTACGTCGTATCGAATGATGTATATAAACATCACATGTTCATGTACATCAAGTAATAAAATAATAGGGCTCGTCCGGGATTTGAACCCGGGACCTCTCGCACCCTAAGCGAAAATCATACCCCTAGACCAACGAGCCAGATACTGCTTCATTCGAAACTAATAATCACAACTCAGCCAACTACGACATATTGCGTACGTGCCTTTCACCAAAATGAAAGTTGAGTTACAACTTAACACTTGTCTTCCAACAGATGACCTTAATATCGTTCGAATTATACAACGCATATCAGTTTTATTTATTTATACCACTAAGATAGTAAACTAGCATTGATATTATATGACACATGTCAGAATTTCATCGTTGGAGAGCCATGCGCGAAAGGCCCGGTTCTAATCGAGTGATACCACGGCGTCACAGAAATCTGGTGATAAGCAATTAATTCGTTGCTTTTCATCGAGTGAGTGAGACTTCCGGGCATAAACCTAAGCCCCCTCTCCCACGACCCCTCTTTAGTGTGAGTCTTAAGTTGCACTGACTTGTTTTCGATACATTTCTGAAAACCGTTTTCTGTTTGAATGACTGAGACACTAAAGTATTTGAAAACGCTTTAGATCAAAATCAATGTTTTGTTTTTTGTAAGTTAAAGATAAAAAAGATAAAATAAGTAATAAATCTGGAAATTGGTATTTCACATAATACAATAGCAAAACAAAATGCACAGGTTTATCAATTTTTAAATTTTATTCGTCATTTTCTGAATAATATTTATATTTTAAAAGTCACGGAATTCTCTAAAACTATCAGCTGTTGATGTTATTTATAGGACGATATCATTTACACTACGATCTTGAAATATGACCACACATTTTTATAATACCCTATATAGAAGTAACCTCAGTTTACCGCTGCTACAAAATATTTCAAGGGCTATACCTAAACCTGTCCTGCCTTCAACGAGTTACGAAACCGTCCATCTTATCACCGATATATTGTAAAAGACAGGCAACCTTCGTTCAGGATTTTTACCCCGACGTGGTCATCAATCCATCAACCCTCACATAAATAAGAGTCTCGAGGGAGCTGAGCATCGAGCTGAGAAAATTGATGACAACACTCAATCTTTGACCTTGACCATGGACACGTTTATCTAATTAATAGCTTTCCCTTGACCTTCAGTTTGATCTAGGATAATACCCAATCAAGTAGAAGACAGATTACTTTGTGGCAATACTAAAGCTCTGGGGAACTAAGCATGTCACAAAAATGGGTAAAAAATAATAAGACATGGAACTAAGATCTATAATAATAGGATTTAAGCTCATTGGGGAACCTTTATTAAGAAATAAAATCATTTCTTTGTGCAGTGTCCGAAACAATTAACCTGGTGTGCAGTAACTAGGCGTTTGAATAGATTACGTCTAAAACGACAGCAGCGATAAAGCATATTCTGCATTTACTAATAAATTTCCTTTAAGTAGTTTCAACCGGTTTTAGGCTTCACATATTTAAGCAGAGGGCAAGTACCTAGGACTACTCACGCATAATGTTAGTTCTTACTTTTATTGCCAGAATTTTAATATTCCTGAGAGATCCATTTTTCAACCGAACTGACAACCGCTGGGTTAAACAAATTTTTGAGTGGAGACTGGACTTGACTCGGCAAAAACAGTGTAGGACGCCCACAGACCAGGTGGAGTGACTATTTGCTTAAGATGGCTGGCAGGAGCTGGATGCGAGAAGCCGAAAATCGATCGAAGTGACCTATTTGACTGCAGGGATACCACGACTTTACAGAAAACCGGTTTTAAGCAATTCTTTCTTTGTTTTCAACCAAGTTAATGAGGTAACCAGAGGCCCAATTTGCCTTTCTTCCTCCACAAGAAATTGGGAGGTCGTTTCTTAGGGGAAGAAAGAAAGAAAAAAGGTGGTAACCTATTTGTGTCTATTAAGTTCCAATTTTCCGATGCAATCAGGTGACCCGCTTACGCTTTTGCCCACTAATCCAGAAATCGAGTCGAAAAGATGTAGTAAATAAAAATATATCGTATCTTATAAATAAGTTAATGCAAGATCGCAATTTCTATATCTAATATGCATACATATGCATATTAGATATAGAGATACAGAATTAAGCCAAGATTTAAGAACTTAGAAATACAGGTATTTGTGGAGTTTACAACACACAATTCTATACGAAATTAAAACGATGAATTTCAATATTATAATATTCGCACTTAGATGCATTTCAAACGCCAGCATTAAGCTGTATAATGTATATAATGGTAACAATTATATGTATAGTAACATCGTCTCAGAGTGTCTTAGTAATCGACTTCAATTTAGTTTCGATACTTGAGTAACTGTTTCTGAATTTCTCTCGATCTCTCGAGATTAGACAGCTAAGTGATAAGAAGAATGATTGATGTTGTTATTATAGATTCGATGTCAATTGAAATATACGGTGAATCAAATTAAAAACCAAAATATCTTTATTTCATAAAATCTTTAAAATTGATTGAAATTGTATTTTATGTAGACTCTAAACAACACACACACACAATAGCAACAATCTTTTTTTGTCAAATCGATATGCAAGGATATACTGTCCGTATATTGACGGATTAAGAATACGGAATGTCACTACCCCAATTCATTCCGTGGGTGTCGTAAGAGCCGACTAAACGCGCAAAACAACGCAGGACTTCCAGTACTGTAAAAAGAAGGAAAACTTGACACAAACCCTACACCTACCCGTCTGGCCAGCGGGTTATAGTAGACCAAAACCTCCTTCCTAAGGAGAGGCCGATCTCCAGCAGTGGACTATTAAAGGCTGTTGATGTGTGATGATACTGTCCTAATAATAATAACTAGACACATCCGACACTACAATGTCTGATACCAAATTAAGCAGTCTATTTTGTGGCACCCAAACATTTGACAAACATACTTATATTTTCCTAAATACATAAGCAAATAAATTTATTAGCATAAAGAAATAGAATCAAATTATTAATGAATTAATCAAATCAATTTTATAGACGTTCATGCTCGTCTGCCCTCTAACATAAAATAAAAAAATAAGAATACGTACACATACATAAATGGATCACATAAGAAAAAAATAACCATAAAAGGACAGTAACAGTCAAGAAAATCCTACGTTAAGAGGAGCATTGGGTTACAAGTTATAGATGAATTATATAGTTTGTTAATCTTAACAAATAATTATGATAAATTATCAATACACTAATTTATCTGGGGGCACTACTCTGTCCCTGTCAAGACGAGCCAAGCGAAGCGGAATAGCGGCATATTTTGACAAAGGTGTAGAGTTTGTAGAGTTAAGGCGTGTAGAGTTAGAATCTTAACGCTACATGATATCTGACAACCTTTTTTTACAACTCCCGTACTAGGAATAAATCCAGGGTCGTGGAGGACTTTACCTACATACATGAAACGGACACAAATAACACCAACCCTAAACTAAACTGAGGTCTCGGGTTCGATTCCCGGGTCTGTAAATATTTTTTTCGGAGTTTGGGTATTTACGAAAAAAAGTATAGATGCAAGTATTCTATCAGCCATTTAGTATTCATAGTACAAGGCCTGCTTAGTTTAAAATTAGATGGCATTGTGTGTATATTAAAAAAAAAAACTCAGAGCAACAATATGTGGATCGCACAAACTGTTGTCCCATGTGGGGATCGAGCCCACAACACTCAGCGCAGTAGGAAACGGTGAGGTAACCGCTTAAACCACTGCGCTATCCTGCAGTCAATGTCAAACGAATGTATCTCTAATTTAAGAATAATTTTTATTAGCTTTTATCCGCGACTCTGTAGCCTTTTTCCTTCCTCAAGAATCAAACTATTTCAAATTGTCAATGTCAAACTTCCACTCTCCTTTTCATCTCTTTAAAAACTGATTTCTGGGATAAAAACTATCTTATGTCCTCTTCCGGGACTCGATCTATCTCTGTACAAAATTTCATCTAAATCAGTTCAGCGGTTTAAGGGTAAAGTGGCAACAGACAGACAGACACACTTTCGCATTTATAATATTAGTATGGATTGATATCATAACTGATAAAAATATATATTTTATAAGTATGTATTTCACAATATCAGTTGGTAGCATATATATATATATTAATTCTATTCGAGATTATATTATATTCGTATATTACTGACAATAATCTTTATTATGGCTAATAGTGTCCACGGCAGCAGTAAATTTGTATTATCATATGATGCAATCATACACTAAAGGTTTAGTCAGACAGCGGGCGAACCGAAGGATGAATGGGTTGTAATGTCATAACAGCACCATCGCTCTCAGCGTTCGACACTATTATATTCCAAACGCATACGCCGCATGCCACTCGGTGTCTGTCCTATTCTTTATATATTGACACATATAATGATGAAATGTTTAAAAAAATAAATCTTAACCGTGTACATTCTGAGTTCAGACTCAATTTCATATTAGGTTTATCTTTACTTTTTTTACTCTATTTAACACAATATGATATTTTAAAAAACTTGGGCTCGTCCGGGATTTGAACCCGGGACCTCTCGCACCCTAAGCGAAAATCATACCCCTAGACCAACGAGCCGACTGTCTTTATATTAAAAAATACCAACTACTTTTTTAAAAGCGGTAGTGAAAGTTTATTCAGATGCGCCTACGCATTTCGTAATCTAATGACGTAATAATTTAGCGTTGAAATTGTGTTCATATAACATTCTGGTTGATTTTGTGCATGGTTTTAAGACCATTTTACTTTGGAGCCAAGTTATTTTTTTCAAAAAAAAAAAAAAATGCCGTAGGTTGCGATTTTTATACTTTTAAGTCAAAAGTATAACAGTATGTCAGTTCGGTTGAACACTATGAGTTTTGTTACTCGATACGATATGAATAAAATAAATAAAAAAAAAAAAAATAACTTTAGAATTACTTTTATTCTTTGTTATTATTGTCTAATTAGGTTCTCTAGTTATAAGTACCATTATTGTCCCTAAAGCTCTTTGAATTACGAAGTAATGTCATCAACGCGTATGTGACACTTTAAAGTTTAAGCACTAATGAGCACGTAATCATAGTCATATATAAATTATTAATTTTAGACCATACATTTCGTCAGTCAAATCAGCTATTCTTTAGGGGATTTTTCACTACGAATTAATTATCAAAAACCTTAACAAACAAGCCTTTCATTTCTATCTAAAACATTTTTTAGGTTTCAAATTACTACATAGGTATATAAGTAGTAATGGATTTATTATTTTAAATTTGAAGTGATTTCTAAATGTGAAGAAATAAATATACATAAAACTATAAAAACATAAAATAATAATTGGAAGAAAATATAAGCAGACAATCTTAAGAACTTGGCTGTCTTCACTTCCATACACATATATTGTATTTAATCTGGTCATTGATTTTGCTGAGTATGCGTAGCATTCTTTGGTGGCTGTTGTAGGTAAAACAATTTGTGACGCGTAACAAAAACATCTATAGTTCATAATCAGTAATTTATAACAATTTCATAAACGTGGCCTATTCTCTACATTTTTATAGTATTGTATAAGCTATACATTTTTGTAATTTTTTGTCAAAGATATTGTGTAAGAAATATAATTAATAAATGAAATGAAATTAATAGGCACGTAAAGAGAATTCTGTGCATGCACTTGTTCGATTTTTTTTTCAAACTTATGTATGGAAGAAATGTAGAAATAATTAAAAAGTATGTGTTTTCCGTAAAAATAATATAACCAGGCTACACACAGCCAAAAGTAGATATATCATGATACGCTAGTCTTCACAATGACAATGAAAAGACTGCTCGAATGGCTTAGTGGTTTAAGCGGTCGTCGCGCCGCTTCCTACTGCGCTGAGTGTTGTGGGTTCGATCCACAAATTGTTATTCTGAGTTTGGATGTTATTTGTTTCTGTTTCATATATGTTTGTAAAGTCACCCGCGACACAGGATATATATTCCTAATGCCTTGTTATCTTAAAAAAACAAAAAAAAAACATTTGTAATGAGTAATGAAATAATTCATAAATTAATTTGGCAGGAATTCGGACCACCAGCCCAATTTCAGTCATAAAAGTAAGAATGGATAAAATAATAGCTAGGAAGACAAATGTTCTAACCATTTAAAACGGCAATAAAAACGAAGGGACATAACAGATGTGAAAAAGATTCCCTTGTTAAGATGAAACCCAGAACCATATAATACATATAAAAAAGTGATTATATTCTTTGCTTAAAAAATACTACCAATAAAATAGATTACATGTTTTGATGAACCTGGCTCTCCTCTTATCATCAGCCTTATCACAAAGAGCGTCAACCATCCTAGTCTTTGGGGAGAACGCATCCATCCGCTGCCAGCTATTTTCCTCAATTTGTCAGTCCATCGTGCCGCAGAGCACCTTATACTACGTTTGCTTCCTTTTAAATCAAACTTAATGCTAATATAGGATGCGTATTAGGTAGCCAGATATCTTTACCGCCTTTTTTATCGCGTGTGAACCCCAACGAGACATCACCACACCGGGGCTCGCAGTTAAGATACGGAACCGACTAGTATCACGCGGTATTCCGTTACTAGCGAGTCACAAGGGACTCAACTATATTTTAGAAAGGTACAAATAATTGAACAATTGTATCCATGACAACAAAAAAACAACTAAATTAATTTATAAAGTTTGATCCTAAAATTTTACATAACTATTCCTTTTTTTCACCGTATCTTCTTCTTCTTCTAACTTCTTCTTCTGGAAAACTTCTGGAAAAAAGCTTTTATAAGTGGTCACGGTCGTGATCTTTCGAATGAAAAATAATTGATATTGATAATAATAGTACTGTACCATATTCACACAACGCCAACTAGTCCCAAACTAAGCAGAGCTTGTACTATGGCTCCTAGACAACTGGTATGAATACATATATGCTTTTTTTATGTGAATACATACTTATTATACATATAAACACCCAGACCAAATCAAACATTAAATGTTCATGCATACAACGACCTTTGGAATAGCAGTCCGTTACACAAACCACTACGCCATCCGGTCGCCAAATGCATAAGTTTTGTATTAGAACTTCAATACAGTGGTGTCGTTAAAATAAAATTGTAAACGACACCCAGCGGTGTGGTTCAGTAGTGTCGTTTACAATTCAGGCTTAAGATGACTAAACATGACAAAAACAATCGAGCTAGTACGGGTCGTGAACTTGTGCGGGAGTTAGGATCGTCTGTAACTTATAGTTCCAGACGATCCTAATAATCTGAGAACGTCTTACGCAAACACCAATATAGATTATAAATTATACAAACACTCCAAAACCTTACAATGTTAATTCAAAAATTTGGGCTCGTCCGGGATTTGAACCCGGGACCTCTCGCACCCAAAGCGAGAATCATACCCCTAGACCAACGAGCCGGCTGTCTACCAACACGAAAGAAAAGACCATAAAGTGCTTCGTATGTAAGTGGAAGTCTCACGTGGACGTGCCTTTTACTTAAAATAAACATTAGTATGTACCAAGATTTACAGTACGACGTTGTATATATATATATTTGTTGGTATTGGTCTGTGTACGCTTAAAAAAACTCAAAACTTTCTGCACTGATTAAGGTCTAATTTTGTCATTTTGACAAGACATACATACCGCTTCAATGATTTTTTATCTATTTCTCATTAATGCAATCATTATGTGCCACAGTGAAGCGTGGCGTAGCGCAAGCAGGCGCAGGAGTTGGGTCTTGAGACTCGAAAATTCATGGACGAGAAAACCCAATTTAGCCAGGTCCTCGTTTAGGAGTGGAAGGAACGACGGTAAGACCCGTTATGGAGGTTTGCCTCGAGAGGCGTCACGGAACCTTCTCATACTAGCTGACGCCAGTGAACGGACCAGGTACCGCAGACGTTGCAGAACGACCTGCCCGGGGATGACAGGAGACGCGCTGCGGAGCGTGCGCGCCCTTTGTGCTCCCGCACAAAGGGGACCTACACAGGGTTCATACGGGGGGCCATCTACACGCCGTAGATGGCCGTCGGGGCACCAGTGATTTCCTTTCTAGGTTGCACCTGGTTCCTCGGCAACTCGGTCGGTTAGAATCCGACATAACCACTCCAAAGGTGGGTGGTATCCAAGGGAATTTCCCCACAGAAAGAAAAAGGGTACAGATAGTGTACTTTAAATAAGCTAACAATAACTATTGCATTGCAAAACTTAACCTCATTCATTAGGAAAGGCCTATGTTCAACAGTGGACTATTAAAGGCTGTATATGTGTGATGATTGTGATATGATTGCATAACTACACCTGCCGATTTTTTGGCCATTTTTTACGTGTGGCAACTCTCTCGGGTCAATATCCCACTGGGGTTTGCGACAAGACAGTGTGTCGGTATGGAACTGTCTAAATCTACACGGTGTGCCGCATGCCCCTGATTTCCCTCTTCCACAATTAGGGAGGGAATGAGTGATGATACCGGAGCCTTCTTCTCGGCGTTTGGGGCTTCAATAACGTCACTTATTCGGGGAAAAGCAAGGGAAAAAATTCTTGACACCGGTTTTTGTGTCAAGGCGTGGCATCACTCAGGTTGAACCGGTGAGTTTTCATTTTATTATATATTTCACAGACTGATTCATTGAATCGGGGGGGGGGGGGTCGTCTACACGTCTATAGATGACCCGAGGTACGTCGGGGCACCAGGGACTTCCTTTCTAGGGTATACCTGGTTCCCCGGCTATTAGTACCCGAGACGGCGTGCGGTTTTAGTCGGTTCGAGTGATCAAAGCATTAATAAATGATAAATGATATTTATTCCTGTAAGTAAATCTTTTCAGATATTTTTACAAGACTTTATAGCTATAGCTTTATATATTTAAATCTAGAAGCATGAAATTTTGCACAAATGTATCTTAGGTGACGTAGGTGTGCACTAAGGCAAAGGGTGCAAAATGAGGGTGAGAAAGCTTCATTATTGTTGGTAGTAACGTTTTAGCATAAAGGTTACTATTTACTTGTATCACGGCCAAATATATTGACAAAGTTGACATTTAAGCGAGCGAACCCGTGGGCGAAAGCTGGTAGGGTTACAAAGAAGTAATTTTAAAATTATCGCATGTGACTGATTGGAATGTAAACATACTGCATTTTATGTTATAACATACTCAGTGAAAGGTAATACATGGTTATCTATGGATTTGAATGCACGTTTTAGCGTATAAGCAAGCTGGCTCGTTGGTCTAGGGGTATGATTTTCGCTTAGGGTGCGAGAGGTCCCGGGTTCAAATCCCGGACGAGCCCAAACCTTTTGTGACATCATTTTAAGGTTTATAGTGTTTGTACAATATATCATCAATATAAACGTAAAACATACTCAGATCTAATATACAAATAAAAAAAAATTAAGTGTCTGTTGGTAATATCAAAATAACAGGTTTTTGAAGTGAAAACTTCTTTAGCCGCATCCGGCATTTTTGAACAACAAACAAAATAATGTATTTTTGAGATGGGAAAAAAACATTGAACGCGCGACACTGTTACCGTTACCGACACCTCTGTATATAAATATCTACATATATTGGCCTCTTTTACACGAGAGTTGAGTATGGGTTGAAATACATTGACAATATTACTATATATAATCTATACTAATATTATAAAGCTGAAGAGTTTGTTTGTTTGTTTGTTTGTTTGTTTGTTTGAACGAGCTAATCTCAGGAACTACTGGTCCGATTTGAAAAATTATTTCAGTGTTAGATAGCCCATTTATCGAGGAAGGCTATAGGCTATATATCATCACGCTAAGACCAATAGGAGCGGAGCACCAATGAAGAATGTTTCAAAAAACGGAGAAAATTTATTACTATTGAGAGACGCAGACGAAGTTGCGCGGGTCCGCTAGTATAAACATATATTGTCTATATACCTACAACATAGTCATAGTTCGACTTAGTTCATGTCAGAACTTGTCGAATTGAATAAAAAAAAAAATCTCTTAGTAAAAAAAAAAACAAGTTTTCACTTCTGTTGGCACTGCCGGAGTGCCACTGTTTTCTTTTTTCATGCGCAGGCGGTTATTCGTGAGATAAAGGTTTCCTTTATATTGTAAGTAGATGTTCTTACGTCCATGAATACACTTTTTTTCTTTGTTCTCTGTGTCTTTTTAAACGCCTGGACCGATTTGAAAAATATTTTACTACCAGGTAGGTATTTTTTCTCTCAGAAAAACCCTAAAATTTGACGTGAACGGGTATCACGGGTACCTAGTTAGAAATAAAAAGCGTCAAGTCAACTAAGTTTTGAATGAATAAAAAAACTATCGCCACGTGTTCCAAAACCATCGTAATAACAACATCGAAATATTGAGGTGATTTATCAATGGCTATTCGACCTATCCTCGACCGAAACTAAGAAACATTAGCAGTTCTTTACAATACTGAAGTAAGATAGTCGGTTTAAAAAACTTGTTCAATTTACGACTACCCCAAAAACTATGGATAGTTTTATGGACAGCCGCCTTTCTGACGCCAATTCTTATTGGGGATATAAATTTAATTTCCAGGCAGGACAAGACAGGAAGGTATATTGGGGCTGGGAAACAGTATACTATGGCAAGGAAAACCCCATGTCCCGAGTGTTAAAAATTGAGACTGTCGAAACTCGAAGCAGCCGATCCTTGCATATATTTTAATGTCCGTCCTTTGCTAAGAAAAACCACTAACATAGGGACTTTAACATAATCTGAAATTAAACTTCCAAACACAGTTGGCGAAGTAAGGGCTGCTGCTGTCTTCGTAATAAGACTTAAGTGGCTTAAATACATCTTGAGTATTTATGCTGAGGTAGAAACGTTTGTGGCATGGTGTCCGAGATGCCCGAGTGTCTTGTTCTGTTTACAAAGCTAAGTGATTGATCGACACTTCAGGCAACTAGAAAGCTGGTCTTCTTTCAGTATAGGAATTGCTTTCAACGTTCAACGTAGCAACACTGCTAGCCTACCCCAAACGAAGTATTTTTGACGGTTTTGTGTAAACAATCCATATATAAAAATTGGTTATGTATGTCAGTTTATTATCATTATTTTATAACATCCTTTAATAGTCCACTGCTGGACATAGGCTTCTCCTTAGAATGGTTGTTGTGGCCTACTATACCACGCTAGCCAGATGGGTTTGTATCAGTTTTTCCTTCTCTCTGCAGTACTGTTATGTTATATTAGTTTATTTATGTTAATATATTATTATGTTACATACGTATATACAAACCCGTAAATTAATAGCATAAATTTAATAGGTAGTTTTTCTAATACATATCTTTATATATATCCTACAACTTTTATGATAGAGGAGTGCTCTGATCAAACTAGATACAAGCAAAAATATTGATAAGAAATATGAAAACGCTATTCCAGTCTTTTTGTTACGTATTGCTATCTATGTGAGACTTAGATTGATTAGAACTAAAGCTCTAAGGTTATGTGAGGGTAGATGTTTTTGATTATGGGGATAAACCAGCTTACGTTGCACAATATGGTAGAAATCCTTTTATTATTTGGAATGGTTCAGCAAAATCTTGTAATTCTAGAAGATAAAACTTATTAGAGATGGAAATAACATGAAGTAAGACTCCAATTATTCTAAAAAGAATGATTCTAGAAAAAAAAATTACATCCAGAGTGTCATATTTATTTTAACTTTCACATTTATAATATCAGTATGGATGTGAAAGTGAGTTTGTCTGTTTGTTACGCTTTCACGACAAAACCACTGAACCGATTTTGAAAATTTCTTTACCAATGGAAAGCTACATTATCAGCGAGTAACATAGGCATAGACTTTTTATTGAGATAATCAACATATTACTTTGAGCTATAAGGAAGGTACTAGTACTTGTCTAACCTAGTTTAAGGTAATTATTGTATATTTATACTTGGTGTACAATAAAGCGATATATTATTATTACTAAAGCTAGTATTTTTGTTTTCTTGGACAAAATGGAAAAGATAAAAAAAAGGAAATTCATATTGAGGTTATTTAATAGCACATAATATACAATACTTTTGTAAATCGTTCGGGAGATAACTTCAGTTCACATCAAAATGTCTGGTTTTTTATAAGCGCAGACACTTTCTATGTATATTGTTAGTATATACATATTTAATCTATGAATTGGATATTGGTGTGTTCTTTACACCTATGTTTGCAGCAATTTGCATGAGTCTCAGGGCACTAAATTTTAAAATACGTTTCTCCCAACTATCACAATGAAAGCCGAAGAACTCGTTAGCAGATGCAACCGATAATGTCTAAGAACGAACTCAATCAAATCAGTTTTTATAAATTCGTACAGTATGTTACATACATACTGTTAGTTTTACTGGATAATAGCCATAACGGGATAGTAATGTGTGTAAAATACCAATAAATCAGTAAAAACTTTGGGCTCGTCCGGGATTTGAACCCGGGACCTCTCGCACCCTAAGCGAAAATCATACCCCTAGACCAACGAGCCGACTATTTGATATTTACAAATACAGTATAACATAATAAAAGACAATCTCACTTTCACTAACGTGACGTTTACAATAACGTAATTATTGTTATTATTACAACATCTATAGAAAGGCACGTATGCACGTAAATTTCTTAAATCAGACAATATCTACGTCATCCGTGCTGACTGCACTGCTGTTTAAGCGGTCGCCACGCCGTTCACTACGCTGTGTGGGACATGGGTCGACACTTTGTGTGATTCACAAATTGTTGTTCTGAGTCTGGGCGTTCTTTGTGTTTATTTTATGTATGTTTGTAAAGTCCCCCGCGACACAGGATTTATTCCTAGTGCGGGAGTTGTCTTAAAATATAAAATATATAGATTTAAGTTCATTTAAGTCGCACATATGTAATGATCACACAATTGAAATAAGTAAGAGAATGAAAGGTCATCTGAGGCCAACGGCGCCAGGGCAAATAAACCGTCTTAAGTTACTTTGATTCAGCACTAAAGTTGATATTAATATTTATTCTATGCACATTTGAGAAACAGAACTTTTGAGTTAGTAAGAGAGTTGTGGAAGATAAATAAATTGTTCAGTTCAGTTCACATCAAAATGTTTGGTTTTTCAAAATACAAAATTCGAGCTGTACCCTGACACACTTTGCTGTGGCACCTTGTGGTTGCATTTATGTGAAATAAAGATTTAAAAAAAAACCTCTTTAAACCGATTTGTGTATCGTGTGAAAATTTGATCTCAATCAGTGCAGACCTTTTAGTATTTTTGAAGCTTAAACAGACCAACTTACCATTTCTGTATAATATATCGATATAGATTACTCACTTCTGTATATCATCAACAGCCTCTAACAGTAAACTGCTGGACATAGGCCTCTCCTTAGAAAGGAGGTTGTGGCCTACTATACCACGCTGGCCAGATATGTTGATATAGGGTTTGTTTCAAGTTTTCCTTCTCTTTGCAGTTCTGTTGTCCTGCTTAGTTTTACTCCCTTGTTCGACTGGTGGTAATCCTCCTTAACCCATAACTTAAGTACATACTGACTTCAGTTATTTATTAAGTACACTGATAATGATACTACAAAAAAACATATTGCCTACATTTTTTTTGCTGACATCAACAAATTACTCTGCCTGGTTAAAGTATGCGCATAAACATGTTATAAAATACCACAAATAGTTATATTAAAATATTAAACTTTAAAAGTACTACCATTAATATTCCTTCATACGTATTAGCCTATCTCGCGTCAAGTTTCCACTAACACGCGCAAACGTCCCGAAGTGCAGCAGACTAACAATATTTCGTCTGGCAACTTTGCGACTTTTTGTTAAGGGAATACTTACACCTGATCCTATAATATTGCCACTACAAAATTTGTTCTAATTATATTGCTGAACTTAGTCTGAGTAGTGTTTTAGTCATCTTAGTGTTATTATAAATGCGCAAGTTTGGATGGATTGATGTAAAACGGATTTAAATGAAATTAGGTACTAAGATAGTCCTTGTTATTATGAAAATTGATTGTGTAAAAGGCTCGACCGGAGTGATACCACGGCTTTACAGAAAACCGGCGTTATCTATACTCTCGTTGCTTTTTACCAAGTCAGTGTGGTTACGGGAGGCCTAACCCAAAATGTACTGGTATCTCTAAAGTGCAACTCTGTATCTACGGGCGACCAGCGGTAGTTAATTACCAAAATCAAAAATAAATAATTTATAAACACCGTAGGTACATACTTATTATTTTATTAAATTTCAAGACATTTTTAATTTTGTTTTGTATTATTACATGCCAAAACAATATAAAAGTATAAATTTCTAAGTATATACATCATCACATCAACAGCCTTTAATAGTCCACTGCTGGACATAGGCCTCTCCCTAGAAAGGAGGTTTACATACATGGATTTATCTAAAAATATTGCTTTAAACTTAGTTTACGAACAAAGCCGGAATGTTTAATTAGACTAAGATCTAAGAAAAAAGGGTCGCTCTGTAATTTCCGGATTAAGCGATTTTTTTTATGTTAGAGGGGGCAGATCGCCGCCCATGAAAGTCTGCAACTCAAAAGTCAAATAACACAATAATATGTGAATATACAAACTATGTCCACAATGTACAAATTGTCTTGTCGGAACACCCACGCAAAATTACCAAAGTTCAGTTCTCAAGCATTACAAGTTCCAAACAGATGCCGCATGAGGGATGCGTGAATGTGCGTATGTGCCCATTTCAGTACTTACACATACCTACATACAAGACAAACATCAATTGAGCGCTTTTTGTTTGTTGACGGGGTAAATCTATTCGGATCTCCGGCTCAACGGAGATGCTGGAGCCACACCAATAAAAAGGTCTCTAAAGGTCCCTACTCTGGGCAGGACCCGGACCATGTTATTTCAGGTCAAAAAAAAACTTTCTCGCCAAAACTACTGAACCGATTTTGAAAATTCCTTTACCAATGGAAAGCTACATTGTCAGCGAGTAACATAAGCGTGCTAACAGTGGTTTTCTATGGAGTTGTGGTCAAGTCAGTCCACTGTCAGCATGGTTGTCCAACATTTCCTTGTGAGTGCCCACACACAAAAATAAGTATTAATTCATAATAATTTCTATACTGAGCTGAAATTGTATCAGCAACCGCTATCAAATACTCGTAATGCCAAATAGATTGTTAAATAAAAAATGTATCTGCATATTTTTACCTCTACATTTGAATAAAGTCCTATATCACAACCACAATTCACGCATTACCAACCTTGTTCAAGTGAAACAAACACCCCGACCGTCCAATATCATGTATTCCGATACTTTTTGTGTTGTTGACAAAGTGCCACACCTGACACCCAATGTGGTGTTCTGTCGGTGTGAGTTACGACGCATCGTCCTTTGTCATTGAGATTTTCACTGAGCGAGGCATTATTCACTAGGTCATTATTATATACTCTGTAAGCTTTACGGGTGACAGTTTCAAATAACATTGTATTGGGGTGAAAGTTGAAGTCGGGAAGTTATTAAGGACATCAATCAAAAATACCGTAATTAAATACCAGTAGTATTTAAAATTATGTTTTCAATTTTTGTGTTTAATTCATGGAACATTATTATTACTATTTTATTATTTAATAATATACCCCACACATCTCACACAAGGCCGTCTGATCCCAAACTAGGCAGAGCCTGTGCTATGGTGACCAGACTGCTGATAAACATACTTATATATTTTTAAATACATACATATCATAGATAAATTACACACAGACACAGAAAAAATAATCATGCTCATCACACAATATTTGTCCCGGGTGGGAATCGAACCCACGACCTCCGGCTTAGCAGTCAGGGGCACTAACTATAGGATCGTGTGTGTAGCTGACCGAGTGGTAAATTAACGAAAATAAAGGAAATTAAGAGTCAACGAAATTCCGATATATTTTACACTACACAGATATTACACAGTAACAGTCTACATAAGAAACACGTAAGAACGACACATATACAATAGGTACAGAAGGTGAGAAAATACTAGTTTATAGAAAATATACGAAAGATAACAATTTACGGTAAGGGCGGTAGCTAAAGGCATCGAGTGCAATTCACGACTGGCTAGCGGCGGGAGCCGAAGGAATGGAATGTGTTCTCGCTCGGTTCGTGGCCGCGCCGCCGCCGCTGTGACGTAGCACTCGATGCAATAGATATAAACAATATATTTAACCCTGTCGGTTTGTCCGACAGCTATTTAATTATATAAAACAATATTCTTCGAAGTATGAAAATAGATATATGTAATAACGACATTAACAAAATGAAATAATTAAATTAATAAAAAGTATTTACGAGTATAAACTAACATAGTTACAATGCACAAAAATGTTTACACATTAAATAAGTACATAAATAAGTAGGGTCCGCTACATCACCCCCCCCTTGAGACCGTCCTACGGGCGATAATAGTCAGGAAAGTGCACTTTGCGCCCTGACCGAGTCCTTCTAACATTAAGTTCCTCAGGATCAGGTTGACTGGGAGTCTGGGATGAGTTATGTAGTAGCGGCGTGTATGATGTATGTTGGTTTGTGTCTGAATTTAAATGTGTATTTCTGGTGTGTGAGTCATGCAATATGTAGGCTGGTTTAATACGGTCTACTGATACTGTGACTTTTTTACCGTTCATAAGAATAGTTAACACTTTATCGTTCCTTTGAAGTACCTCGTAGGGGCCTGTATATGCAGGTTTTAGGGACCCGCGGTTTATTTCTTCCCTAAGTAAGATGTGGGATGCTGTGGCAAGATCTTTAGAAACGAACACTGTTCGATTCCCGTGTCGTGATGCTGGTAATGGCTGTAATTGCCTAGCAAACATACGAATTCGTGACAGGTAGTCGGTCACGTCATTAAATTCGCTTCCTTGGGACTCTAAAAACTCTCCAGGTAATCTAAGGGTCTCCCCGTAAACAAGCTCGGCTGGAGAAGCTTTAATGTCTTCCTTATAAGCACTCCGTATACCAAGAAGTACTAGTGGGAGAGATTCAACCCAGTTATCAGTGCCGTGACATGTAATTGCGGCCTTCAACTGTCTGTGGAATCTTTCCACCATACCGTTACAGGCTGGGTGGTAGGCTGTTGTATGCTTGTGTTTGAAACCGATTAACTCCGATAGACGTTTAAACAAAGCTGATTCGAATTGTGCCCCCCGATCGGTGACGATATCCACGGGACATCCAAAACGAGCTATCCATCCATATAGTAAGGCATTGACCACAGTCTCAGCGGTGATATCACGTATTGGTATAGCCTCTGACCAACGTGTGAATCTATCAACAGCTGTGAGACAATACCTATATCCATGAGACATAGGCAATGGACCTACCAAATCTATATGGATGTGCGCGAACCTCGCTCGTGGTAATTTATATGTGCCGACCGGTGATAAGGTATGCCGAGAGACTTTGGACCTTTGACAAGCTAGGCATGCCTGTGTCCATGTTCTGCAGTCCTTCCTAATACCCGGCCAAACATATCGTTCAGCAACAAGTTTGGCAGTTGCTTTAGTACCTGGGTGGCTAAAGGAATGCAGACTCTCGAAGACTCGATGACGAAGTTCCTGTGGGACGTATGGTCGGGGGGTGTTGGTACTCACGTCACAGAACAGTTCAGTATCCAGTGTTCCCGGAACTCTGACCTTTTTCAAGCACAATGATGTGTTACGTACCAGTAGTCTGCTTAACTCCGTGTCGGAGTCTTGATGCTTTGCTAACTGTTCTAAGTCTACTGGTATAGCAATTTCCTCTATCCTGGATAAGGTATCTGCGACAATATTGTCCTTACCAGATATGTGCTTAATGTCAGTGGTAAATTGGGATATAAAATCTAGATGCCTGAATTGTCTGGGCGAGCAGTTCTCCTTACGGGAGTGAAATGCGTAGCACAGAGGTTTATGGTCAGTAAATACTACAAAGTCCCTTGCCTCAACCATATGTCGAAAATATTTTATTGCCTCATAAATGGCTAATAGTTCACGATCATAGGGTGAGTACTTACACTGTGAAGGACTTAGCTTCCGGGAAAAGAAAGCAAGAGGTTGCCATACGCCATCACCTCGCTGCTGTTGTAGTGCTGCGCCTAATGCCGTGTCTGAGGCGTCAGTTACTATGGCCAACTTGTATTGGCTATTCGGGTGTGCTAACAAGGTAGCATTACATAGGCTTGTCTTGCAAGCCCTGAAAGCTTCATGCTCGTCCTCGGTGAATGTAACAGGGTGGGAACCCTTTACAGAACCTTCCAGTAGCACATTCAGAGGCGCTTGTTTCTGTGCAGCGTCAGGAATGAAGCGCCTGTAGAAATTAAGCATTCCTAAGAATCGCCTTAATTGTTTCACAGTCTTTGGGGCTGGGAAGTCCTGGATGGCCTGGACCTTGGCTGGGAGCGGCATAGTGCCTTTGGCTGATATGCGATAACCTAAGAATGTTACCTCTGAAGCACCGAAAACACACTTAGATGTGTTGATGACCATGCCGTACTCCTTCAGCCTGGTGAATACCTCTCGTAAGTGACGTTTATGGGTTTCCTCATCCTGTGAAAATACTAAAAAATCGTCCAAATATGGGTAGCAATAGTCCAGCCCGCGAAGCATCTCATCTACAAAACGCTGGAAAGTCTGTGCGGCATTACGAAGACCAAAGGTCATGTACTGGAATTCGTAGAGGCCAAATGGTGTTGCGATGGCGGTCTTCGGAATATCCTCAGGGTTGAGTCTTATCTGATTGTACGCTCTAACCAGGTCTATGGTAGAGAAGACCTTACATCCCGAAAGACCATGCGCGAAGTCCTGGATGTGGCGAATAGGGTACTTATCTGGGATGGTCCTAGCATTAAGCATCCTATAGTCCCCACAGGGACGCCATCCGCACTCCTTTTTAGGAGCCAGATGAAGTGGAGAAGACCACGATGAGTCGGAAGGTCTGGCTATACCCAGCTGTAACATAGTAGTAAACTCCTCTTTAGCGATCTTTAGTTTATCAGGAGCCAGCCTACGTGGTTTACATGATACAGGCGGTCCGGGTGTAGTACGTATGTAGTGTACTGTATTGTGTTTAGGTGTTGAGTGTGTGCCAGATGGGCGAGTAATGTCGGGAAATTCCATTAGTAAACTATGATAAACAGACTCACCAGTGACAACCTTAACCGAAGAAATAATGTCACAAGGATAGACAGGCAAAGCCACGGTCGCGAGACTTGTGTTGTTATCCACTAATTTCTGATTCCTGCAATCAACAACCAAGTTAAAGTGAGACAAAAAATCTACGCCTATTATCGCCTTGGTGACGTCTGCAATTACGAAACGCCAGGGAAAGTCACGGCGCAACCCGAGATTTAATAATAGATTTATATAACCATAAGTCTGTATTCTACTGCCATTAGCCGCACACAATTCATAATTTGTTTTATTTAGTTTTTGATTTAACATTTTAATTGGAAAAACACATAAGTCACTACCAGTGTCAATTAAAAATTGTACCTTCGTTTTCACATCCGTAACGAACAGGCGACCGGTAGTCGGACGGTCGTTTGTCGCCATTACCGACCGCCCGCGTCGTTTTCCGAGTAGTCGCAGGGTTTAACACAACATTTCGCTTTACCCCCAAATTTGGTATGATACCAACACAGGGGATGGTTGCGGTAATTAGATGCCGACCTTGTGGAATGAGATCGACGACGATGACGGCTCGTCCTTGTCGTGTCGCTCGTGATCTCCTGACCTCAGTTGAAAGCGTTCTAACCTGTTCAGTGAGCGCTGCTATTTGTCGCTCCATTGTGACTACTAAGCTGTCTGGTGGTGTGTGGGATGTGGAGGCTACGTGTTGGTAGGATGGGACCACATCGTGTATGCGGTCTGCCAGGTCTGTCAACTCCTCCAAAGATGCTTTCAGCTGCGATGCAATGATTGTTTGCGTCCCTTGCGGTAGCCGACTCGACCAAATGGTTTTTAAAAAATCTTCCGGTACACCGGGGCCAGCTAAATTTTGCAAGTGTCGTAAAAATTGCGACGGCTTTCTGTCCCCGAGCTCCTCATGGGTAAGCAGCTGCTTCACCTTCTTTTCACGACTTGCTGAGAGTCGCTTGATCAGCTCCGCTTTCAGCTTATCGTATTTTCCGCTTGTAGGCGGTGATGTAATAATATCTTCTACCTCCGCCGCATATTGTGGCTCCAGTTGGGCGATGGTATTGTAGAACCTCGTCGTATCACTCGATATGTTCGACAGGACGAACTGCCCTTCCAGCTGAGCGAACCACAACGCTGGTTTCTCTGGGTAGAATGGTGGTACCCGCACGCCAACGCGGCATGACTCCGCGTACTCCTGTTCTTCTTTCGGCATTTTTTTTGTAGTATTCTTCCTCGTGTACAGTTCGGGGTCACCAGTTATAGGATCGTGTGTGTAGCTGACCGAGTGGTAAATTAACGAAAATAAAGGAAATTAAGAGTCAACGAAATTCCGATATATTTTACACTACACAGATATTACACAGTAACAGTCTACATAAGAAACACGTAAGAACGACACATATACAATAGGTACAGAAGGTGAGAAAATACTAGTTTATAGAAAATATACGAAAGATAACAATTTACGGTAAGGGCGGTAGCTAAAGGCATCGAGTGCAATTCACGACTGGCTAGCGGCGGGAGCCGAAGGAATGGAATGTGTTCTCGCTCGGTTCGTGGCCGCGCCGCCGCCGCTGTGACGTAGCACTCGATGCAATAGATATAAACAATATATTTAACCCTGTCGGTTTGTCCGACAGCTATTTAATTATATAAAACAATATTCTTCGAAGTATGAAAATAGATATATGTAATAACGACATTAACAAAATGAAATAATTAAATTAATAAAAAGTATTTACGAGTATAAACTAACATAGTTACAATGCACAAAAATGTTTACACATTAAATAAGTACATAAATAAGTAGGGTCCGCTACACTAACCACTAGAACAACAGGCCCGTATTGAGCCGAAGCCAATTTTATTTAGGTTCATAGTAATTTTTATAGGATACATGCTCACGTTTTTTATTTTAGAAGGGGTAGACTGAGACGTATTAGACGCCCACATTTTGCCAACTTTACTTCTAGTCCGACCCACATATTATATTTTTAAATAAACATACTTATATATTCCTAAGTACATACATATTGTAGATAAATTATATGCCGACAGAACAAATGATCATGCTCATCGCACAATATTTGTCGCGGGTGGGAATCGAACCCACGACCTCCGGCTTAGCAGTCAGGGGCCCTAACCACTAAAACAACAGGCCCGTATTGAGTTATAACAACAGAATCAGTTTATTCAGTGTATCAGTTTATTATAAAAAAGAATCTATAGGTTAGAACGTAAATTTAGAACACATTCAACAAATACTTTGGTGAAATGTATATTTACACTGTCACTTATAGTTTACCAGCACTGGTGCTAAGGAACGTGATTCTACTCACGACCTAAAGCCGTTTTAACACAATAGAAAAAACACAAAAGCCTCATAGATTTGTGGAGTGCGATAATCTACACTTTGAGCTCTTTTCATCATACAGTTTACAATAGTAAATACTAAAAGGTTTATAGGTTGATGGGCGATTGGATTATTGAGTAGTAATACAAAAGTATTATTCGGGAGTTATTACTTTCTCAGGATCAAAATAGCGCCAAATAATTGTATTACTATATAGTCTTTAGAGTTTCTTAGCCCTATGTCTCTGATAGATATAATATATATTAATATTTCGGACAACTAACACACAACGCCATCTAGTTTCAAACTAAGCAGAGCTATGAAAGCTAGATTGGCTGATAGAATACTTTTATACGTTTTTTGTAAATACATACATAGAAAACACCCAAACTCCGAAAAAAATATTTGCAGATCGTAGAAACGATGATGTGGGATGATAATAATAATATGATATTAATTTCTGCAAGTAAATCTTTTCAGATAGTTTTACAGGTTGGAAGTTACCGGCCTAGTGGTCTTTTCAACCATAGGGTCAGGGTTGCGTACCTGTATGACCTCATGACCCCATACAGGTGTGTGACTCCGCCTTCTTTGAGCTACTTCAGTTTTAGCCCCATTTTACTTTCTACGCTTGTGGTATCATTCTCCCTAACTCATATACTCCCAAAAAATTATGTTAAACCAGCCAAAGCCAATTTCATTTAGGTTCATAGTAATTTTCATAGTATACATGCTCACGTTTTTTATTCTAGAATGGGTAGACTGAGACGTATTAGACGCCCACATTTTGCCGATTTTACTTCTAGTCGGACTCACGTATAAAAAAGAAATACGAACGTAACGTATTAAAAATATATTAAATAAACATACTTGTAAATTCCTAAGTACATCCATATTGTAGTTAAATTATATGCAGACAGAACAAAATGATCATGCTCATCATACAATTATTTGTCCTGGATGGGAATCAAACCCACGACCCCTCTGGCTTAGCAGTCAATTTCACTAATCACAGGATCAACAGGCCCGTAAATTTGAAATATTTTTTAAATATATAATCATTAGTCGACATCTGAAGATCGCAATCATGATATTAAAAAATATTTATTTGGGATATTATAAATTGGATATACCTTTTAAGCAACACACCCACTGAGATCTCTATAAGGTAAATAATATTATAGATAGTTCAACTCAGTTGTGCGCGCGGCCCTATGTGTGCGTGGGCTTGTAAATATACAACTTTCATTCGTGTGGCAGTCGTCGTCCGACTGCCGCGTCACTGCCACACGAATGAAAGTTGTATATTTACAAGCCCACGGACACATAGGGCCGCGCGCATAACTGAGATGAACTATCTATACATGAATTCGAAATTAGCATACTCCCAAGATTAGCTAAATATTTCGGTAGTAAACTGCAGAATCTCTGTATATAAGACGTGAACTATTTTGAATTGCAAATGTATGTCCCTTTCGGTTCAAACCCTGCGGCCTGCACTTGAAAATGTTACTTGGATTGAGCTTCAAGAAGCTTAAACAAGTACATGAGTCGAAGTCCATTCGAGATACACGAGGGACTATTAATTTAGCATCTGAAGCAAATATATTGTTGATAACTTCGATTCAGGAGCACTTTTTATTATTCGTAAAATATCATGAAGTCATTGGATAAAGAGTCGAACAGAAGAAAGAAAAGAAGATAAAGTTTTGTATGTGTAACACAGTTGTGTACAGTACAGTGCAGTTGTGTACAGTTCAATGAATGTAACATAGTATTCAAAAGTTCTTTGACATACCGTCAAAAAAAATGATAAAATAAAAATCGTTTTTTTTTTTTTAAATACGGATGACGTAGTGGTTGAAGCGGCCGCCTCGCTGCTTCCTGCACATAGGACAACGCTTTGTTCTATCTACAAATCGTTGTTCTGAGTCAGGATGTTCTTTGAATCCGTTTCATGTATGTTTATGCGGGAGTTGTCTTATGTTATTATGTCATAAATTACGTTATAAAAAAGACAACGCCCGCATTATTCCTGTGTCGCGGGGGACTTTACAAACATACATGAAACGGACACAAAGAACACCCAGACTCAGAACAAGAATTTGTGGATCACACAAAGTGTCGTCCCATGTGGGATTTGAACCCACAACACTCGGCGTAGTAGGAAGCGGCGTGGCGAACCGTGCAGTCTTATAAAAAAGATGGAATGAGAGAGATAACTCCCATTATAAAACAATTATACCTACCGTATTTTATTATCACTTAAAATACTTTCTATCAAGCGGTGAGACATTATCAAGCTACATTTTATATTTCCTGAAATCCGCCACAAAATAGAATCGAGTAGAATTAATCGCCCACTCGCTTCCGTAAACCGATGGGATAAAACAAAACAGAGTGTCTGAATAAATCATTTTTTATTGAAACGAGAACACTGTGCCTATGGGAAATATCAGCGCCTGATATAATACATTGGTAGCTTCCAAATTATCATTTTATTGAACGATTAAATGCGTGTGGAGATAAAGATTTAATATCACGTAAAGTTACATTAATTTTGTTAAATAATGCTTGCCATTATCAAGTAATAAAGATTAATACAACAGATAGCTCGAACTCTCCGGTCAATTGTAGTTACAGCTAGGGGACCCTGACCTGCTCTATATCTTATACTTTCCTACTATTGGTTTTTCTTTTCAAATATTGATAGTACGAGTAATAATAATAAAATAACATTATATTATCTAACACACAACGCCATCTAGTTTCAAACTAAGCAGAGCTTGTACTATGAAAGCTAAAATGACCGATGGAATTCTTATGTACTCTTTTGTAAATACATACATATAATACATAAAAATTTATTATACAAACATTTGGCTTAACCCTGAAATCGAACCCGAGACCTCAGCACAGCAGCCGCATACACTACCACTGCACCAAAAGGCAATCAAATACATCAAATTTTCCCTTAAGTATTCGTTTAACAACAATAGCCTTGCCCCCTGTAATGTATAATCATGTAAGAGATTTTGTGTTCAAGCATAGATAGTGCAAAAAGAAAAAAAAATTGACAGCCACCCTATACCTACCCGTCTGGCTAAATTGGTATTGTAGACCAAAAAATTCCTTTCTAAGCACAGGCCTATATTCAGCAGTGGACTATGAAAGGCTGTGATGATGATAATGATAAGGCCTCACAGAAAGCCGGCGTTAACCATTTTTTTCGTTACTTTTCAAAGAGTGAGTGAGGTCACCAGAGCCCAAAACCTTTCCCTATCATCTGGACGGCCATCTAGTCTCAAAGTAGGCAAAGCCTGTACTATGGTAACCAGACTGCATATAAACGTACTTAAATTTTTCGAAATATTTAAATATCGATAAATTACACCCAGACATCGAACAAATGAATGTGCTCGTCACACAATTGGATTTGAACCCACGACCACCGGCTTAGTCGCTAATCACTAGACCAACGGGAGAGCCTAAATGATTAAATGACGACGACGACGAATGACGGGCCTGTTGGTCTAGTGGTTAGTGGCCCTGACTACTAAGCCGGAGGTCGTGGGTTCGATTCCCACCCAGGACAAATATTGTGTGATGAGCACAGTCATTTGTTCTGTGTCTGGGTGTAATTTATCTATAATATGTATGTATTTAAAAAATATATAAGTATGTTTATCAGCAGTCTGGTTACCATAACACAGGCTCTGCCTAGTTTGGGATCAGACGGCCGTGTGTGAGATGTGTGAGGTTATTATTATATTATTATATTAAATGCGTACACAGTATACACAGACACAAAAAGTAATATTTGTAGCAGAATTAAAGGTTATAAAGACTGAAATGTGTTAAGGTCTTTTATTGACCTATGTCTATGCAACACATTACAGCGACATAAGACATCATCCGCATGAATGCTCCAGTAAACATTGTACCGAAATGGAGTTTTTACGATGTCACTAAAAATTATTATTGTTGTCAGAAAACATAGTGGTCGGCCAGCGAATTTTTTACATGACTGAGCACTAAAATTGTAAAAGTGATAGCAGCCAGTATACATTTCTTTACGGACAGGACATAAAAGAACAAGGAATGTTTCTTAATGTCCCCGAATACTTACAAGAAAAATATAAACGTCTGTTCAAAAGGTCTTAATTTGATTTTCCCTACTCAGAAATTCATTCATTCTGATGATAGCATTTATTTAATCATAACACGATTGTGTGTGGAATTAAGCAAACTTTAATAGTAATAAAAAAGGAAACATATTCTATTATGAATAATCCCTGAAAAAGTTTGAACATAAGCATTTAATCTAAAAGCTGCAGAATTTGTTTGTTAAGTTCACACGCTTACCTCAGTAACTAGAATATAATAGAATGGAATAGAATGGAATGGAATGGAATGGAATGGGATGGAATGGAATGGAATAGAATAGAATAGGATAGAATAGAATATGCTTTATTGTACACCAATTACAGTAAGTTGGTTAAGTATTACAGATGGATATGTACCATGGGCGGCCTTATTGCTAATAGCAATCTCTTACATGCAACCTTTGGAAGGACAAGTCGACAGTAGATAAGAAGAAACAGTGGGTAGTCTAGGTATATTGAAGCTAACGTAGTGTAAAAATAAATAAAAAAAACATTATATAATTATACATACATAAATATATACAAATACATACATATATGTATAATATAAGTATAAACAATTTATATTGATAACCATGAAAACATTACAGGTAAATTAGCTTGGAGAAATTTTTGCGTTTGTAGTGGTGTATGGTTGTGCGTGTTTCCACTTTCCACTATCAAGTGACGATTTTTTGCTTTAGATTGAAATATCTCGGAAACGGTGCGTCCAAGGCCAAATGTATGTACAGTTGTCATGTACAGTTATTGGAAGCAAAGGGTACTATGAACTATGAACTCAAGTAGTGAACTTTGACTATATTTTTAAATGGTTCGCATTGAAAAAAAAGCTTGGTTATTATTTTAGTGTTAAATAGCTCATTTATCAAGGAAGCCTATAGCCTGTCTTTATATCATCACGCTACGACCAATAGGAGTCGAGCGTCAATGAAAAATATTTCAAAAACAAGTCAAATATATTCCTTTTAAGAGAAGCAGACGAAATTGCGTGGGTCAGCTGATACATATATACATACACTTACGTCTTTAACCCCAATGGAGTAGACAGAGGTATATTAAAACGCATAACAAAAACTAAACGAACGTATAATAGAATGAAGTTTTGCAATATTTGGATTACTTACTCAAACTTCAAATAAAATTCAATATTTTCATTTTTATAAGCTTTTAGTAACACATATCATAATATACTAAAGCCTTACTCATATAAACAAAATAAAATAATACTGATACCAGTAAGAAAGGATATAAAAAAAAATCTTTAAACTAAATGAAACCTCTAAAATTTATGTTACCGGCAAATATGCCGCTCGCATAAGTAAAACTGATGAATCGTGAAAATTTTATACACTTTTATCAATTCTCTAATGGATTAAGATTTGATGGTTGCTATTTCACTAAGTTTAAGAAAATCTGTAATCATAAAATGAACTTCAGTAGCACTAAAACCGAAGGCATTGGGTATTCAAAGATGTATTTAGAAATATATAAGTATGTTTATCAGCAGTCTGGTTAGTACAGGTTCTGCATAGTTTGGGATCAGACCCCGATGTGTGTGAAAATATTATTTTTATTTATGATAATAATAATAAACTTTATTGCGAACACAAGTTTCATAAGGGTACATACAAAATGGCAAAACTCCACAAACCAAAAAATACTAAGACAAAAAAGCCGTGTGGTGTCGTGGGACACCCGATAGAAACGAAGTTGTGACGATCGAGTAAAACTGATTCGACACGATTTTAATTACAACGCCATCTATGAAAGCGGCTATTACCTACATATTTTTCAGTTGGTTTCTAATTAAAACAATTTATACATTGGTAAAATCTCCTTGAGAAATGATGTCGAATACAATATTTTTTGCTCAACCTAAGAACATAAATTTGAATTTTACTGAGATGAAAAGTAATGATTTCCTATCTATTCGATAGATGGCGCTGAATGACTGACAAGTGACAATTCAAAATAAAAAGTGTCGTTACAACTTTTCGTGAGATTTTTTTCCGTCTAGCCCCCTTTCACAACACGCGATAAGGAACTTCGTTCCAAAAAAGTTGAAAAAATTATCCTGCCGTTTTGATCCAGTGCTTGTATTTACATGACGTACTTATTCTATCTGACAGACTTCTTATAATAGTATTCTTACACCGGCCAACTCTGGACATGAATTTTGCTATACGGTTTGCCGTAAGAAATCAAGACGCCGTTACCATCACAAGACCAATTGATCGCAAAAGAAGAAAAGTCTGTACTATGGCAATCAGATTGCAGATTAACATACTTACATAGAGCTAAATTTATACAATATGTTATAGATAAATTATACCCACGGAACAATTGATCGTGCACATAATAAAATTATTATCGAGCCCATTATCTCTGGCTCAATTGAATCTGTATGGGTCAAATATTTTGGTATATTTTAGTGTCTTAAGAATGTCAGCCAATGTCTAAAATAATAACTGCTATAATAAATACATCAAAGTTCAGTACATTTTGCTTGGTTGAATCGGTAATAAGTGCTCATCTGATAGCTATACCGATGAAATTTATATAGCAGTTTGTGTACTTTTATGACATATGCCATAAAAATATGGAACGTGTCGCATTAATATATTTATGTTGACCTTGTAAAATGTGTAAAATATATCTGTCAGAAAGAGAAAAAATTGAGTATTACAAAGAAACATATCTGGAGGCACTTTAGTTTTGGTACAAAATTGGAAGACGTGATCATATTTGGGTAAGCCAAAAATGAGTTTAATACAGAAATTCTGAAGTCGTTCTAATTTCTCAAGGCGGTTCTCATTAAGATTGAGATAGCTGACGTCTACGTAGTAAAGCATAGGGTTAATAACGGATTGCGACGCAAGTTCAATTTTAGTTTGTAGAAAATTACGTATTCTCCTAAAATATGCTTGTAGTTACTTTGGTAGTAATATCCGTGCGATTACAAAATACAATTAAAATGCAAAACCGATGCATTCGAGCCATTTTCGGAATTCAAAGTAGTGAAAGTTGTAATCCGCTTTTTAAAAAATACAAAATTCTCATACTACCGTCCCTATATATATTTTAGGTTGGCTACCTTTGTAAAAAAAATCCTCACTTATTTCCTAAGCTGACCATGTAAGACGTAATCGCCGCGACAATGATAGACTTTGTGTCCATCCAGCAAAAACAGCCCTGATGCATAAAAGTGTCGTATGTAAGGCGCCGTTGATATTTAACAAAATTCCCAAATATATTAAGATCTTGGACATGAATGAATTTAAGACGAAATTTAAAACATTATTAGCTGAAAATTGTTATTATAGACTAGAGGATTTCTTGAATGACAACACTTTATAACCATAATAATATAATGTATCATTGATGATTTATTGCGCTTTTTTGTATGATTGATGGATTATTGATTGCAGTAAATATATTTATGTTGAATATTGAATGTTTTAGATTAAATGAATTAATGTAGACGGTTAATAGTTGATAATGTATACCTATAACCATGATATTCGAGTCCTTTCGTTGTAATTGTTTTTTCTTTTTTTTAATATTTTTAAATGTTATTAAACGATTTTATGTTGCATGTAGAAAGATGATATTGTTAAATTAATGTTAAATTTGTACACCGGTAACGGTCAAACATGTCGATCAGGCAATGTTATTTAACATCTTTAATGTACACATGTTTATGCAAATAAAATATCTTGTATCTTGTACTCGTATCTACGGAGTCATCACCCCTACGCATCCGTACGCAGGAAAACAGCACTACAATGAGAAGGAAAACTTGACAACCCGTCTGGCCAGCGTGCTATACTAGGCCAAAACCTAATTTCTAAGGAGAGGTCTATATCCAGCAGTGGACTATTAAAGGCTGTGTAAGATGATGATGTAGATAATTCTTTTAATTTTTTCCCGAGTGAGTGAGAATACTGAAGTTCAAACCCATTATATGGATAAATATCCAATTTTATGTAAAAAAAATGAATTATTATTATTTCATGTTTTATTAACTACTTTTAAGATGTGATTTTAACATAAAAAGTGGTAAAAACAAACGTTTGCCTTCGCCTTAAAAGAAAGAGGAACATTATAACTACATTTGGGTGAAATATTTTTGATCCGATAAAAGAGTAAAACCGACAGTACAAACATAAGGAAATTCACAGGATAAGGCTTTGGGGCGTCCTTTGATCCCCTCGAATAAATATCTGTGTTCAGAAACTGTTAAAAATATTACGTAGGTGAGTAACCGTCCCTCAGATCATGTACTACAAACACTCCATCTCAAAAGGTGTAATCGTCTCTATTTATAAATAGCATAAAGAGTTTTTTTAATCGAATCGTCTATTTATGTAAATATGTGTATATGTAATACATAATTATATGGAAAGGCTGGAAGAGATCGCTTTAAGAGATAAGACCTTCCATTCAAGCTTTAGTTGCTTAGACGTTGTGGTTTGAATGTTCATTATCTGTGGCATCTAACTTAACTATAGATCTAAGTGCAAAACCAATTCCATAATTGTCGACACAGGGTTGAACAATCAATTGAGGTCTGTAAAATCATTTTTGTAAAATCTTTTTTAATCAAGCTCATCTTTTTTAATTAGAGCCTGTTTATGACTGTATTCGTTCTGAATTGACCTGTTTGTCTCGTGGTTAGTGATTCTTACTGCTAAGTCAGAGATAGTGAGTTCACCCCGTACAAATATTGTGTATGGTGAGTGGCGGTAGCTAACGTTACATGCGTGAAGTTGTTAAGCACAATTATTATTGTGGATTACAAAATACTAGCTGTACCCTGCCACGGTTTGCTGTGGCAGATTGTGAGAGCTTTAATGAGAAATTAAGAACAAAGATGATGGGAAAAATAGAACAAAAACTATTTTTTTTTTCTTTAAAAGATCTACTAGCAACCGAAATTACTAGTATTTTAATAATAATAATAATAATAATATATTCTACCACGTTCACACAACGTTATCTAGTCCCAAACTAAGCAAAAGCTTGTACTATGGCTACTAGACAACTGATATAAATACATATATACCTTTTTTTTTGTAAATACATACTTATTATACATACAAACACAAAGACCAAATGAAATGTTCATGCACACAAATGTTTGACTGGAGCGGGAATCGAACCCGCGACCTTCGGAATAGCAGTCCGTTACACAAACCACTACGCGATTCGGTCGTCAACCGGTTAACCCTTACCGCTAAGCTAAATTTGAGCTCAATCGGTGAAGAACTTTTTAAGTTTTTGAAGCATACACAAACAGACTTAATATTTTTGTGTAAATATATAGATTCTTCTAAAACAATCCTTAATATTTTTTTATTTGACATGAATTTTAATTAAGCTTTGATTTATTCATCTTACTTTTCCCTGCTTTTATCTATAAATATTTAAAAATATACAAAACAAAGTAAGTCTTAAGTTGCATACTAATAACTACGCCAAGAGTTTAACTAATTAGCTTTATTATTAAAAAACTTAATTTCAACTCTACAACTTACTGTACAAGCATTAAAACTCTTAGTTAGTATTCACAAAGTTCCGTGTTTATAACGAAAACAAATTTTAAGTACGAAACAGTAGTGCCCCGAGACTTAAAAATAAGCATTCATTAAATAGTTCAGTAACTTAAGTCTCTCTTCAAAGGATATATTTTTTTAATTGACTGCACGGATGGCGTAGTGGTTTAAGCGGTCGCCACGCCGCTTCCCACTACGCTGAGTGTTGTGGGTTCGGTCCCCACATTTGATGACACTTTGTGTGATCTACAAATTGTTGTTCTGAGTTCTGGGTGTTTATTGTGTCCGTTTCATGTATGTTTGTAAAGTCCCCCGCGACACAGGATATCTTGCTAATGCGGGAGTTGTCTTTTTAAAAGAAAAAGAAAAAAGAAAATCATAACACGGTTACAAGGTATATATTTAATAAGATATTGTTCTAGAGAAAGGTCAGCTGGAATAATGACAACCCTGGGAGTAAAAATATTTACGTTCAGAGAACAACTCTGCTAAGAATATAATTTGTCGCAAATTATTACTAATTTCAGTAGTAATCGTCCTTGAATTCGTATATAGATAGATGGCAGAACCTCTTCGTCTTTATGACAGGAGGCAATCGAGCAGTGGGATCACCTAATGGTGGGTGACTTGCTGTTCACGGATGCTGGCTCGGCCCAGAAGCATTAAGAGTTGTGGGTCTGGTTACCTACCTCATTCCCTCGGTGAAAAGCATCGAAAAAATTGCTTACGATTGGTTTTCTGTGAGGCAGTGGTGTCAGTCCGGTCCAACCGGCCCATATATTGTTATTTCTAAGCGTGGCTCTCCAATGGCATACACATGATTGAGTATCTCGCCTTTGTAAATAAGCTTGTAGAAATAAAATAAATTGTAGTCATAAGTCCGATCATGGATCTTTAACAAAGCTGTGTATAGATTTGTTTTAGAATAGGGGTGGTGACATTCCGAATTCTTAATCCGTCACCACACGGATAGTTTTCTTAAAACTTAATAAACAAACGACAGGAAATTCTTTGAAATGTTGTTTTATAACTTAAAGTCTAGAAGGATTTCCGGTGGTTAATAACTTAAGTGATGAATACTTGAGATCTAGAGACTTCTAAGCCCAAATGTATCTTTTGTTACTCAGTTGTTTCGCTATACTAATTGTGTTTTAAGTTATACATATAAAGTTTAATTATAGCGCTTGGTAAATAATTGCTAAGGCGTCGTCTTTGAGATCAAACAATTTCAGTTTGAACTTAAATGTTTAATAGAAAATACGTCGTAATTACAATTTAGTAAGACTTATTTTCTTATAAACAGCAGCACCTCCAAAGCCATGAAGTGATTAATAAAGATTTTACTAAAATGTTTTTACGGACCTCAATTGATTGTTCAGCGCTGTGTCGACATTATAGAATTGGTTTTGCATGAAGATCTATAGTTAAGGTAAATGCCACAGATAATGAACATTCAAACCACATCGTCTAAGTAATTAAAGCTGTCATTTGCAACTGGATTACTACAAACGGAACATTCCTGTTTATTGAGTGAGTGTATTATTGACTATTTACTTATTTACAGGTGTAGATAGGTGTACCAGGGACTTCCTTTCTAGGGTATACCTGGTTCCCCGGCTATTAGTACCCGAGACGGCGTGCGGTTTTAGTCGGTTCGAGTCCGACATGCCACCGACAGGTGGTATCCGTGGAGATTTCCGCACGGAAAAAAAAAAAAAAGGTGTAGATAGGTAAATAGAAACGTGCGATTTTCTTAAAAGTTTACAAATTTCTTAAAAGATTATACAGATTCTAATTTGAAACACAGATTTTTTTCTAATATCGCTATCGCAAATGATGCGAATTGAATGCGAATACGTGATCGACTGCACAGATGGCGTAGTGGTTGAAGCGGTCACCTCGCCGCTTTCTACTGCGCTGAGTGTTGTGGGTCCGATCCCCTCATGGGACAACACTTTGTGTGATTCACAAATTGCTGTTCTGAGCCTGGGTGTTCTTTGTGTCCATTTAAGTTATGTTTGTAAAGTCACCCGCGACTCAGGATAAAATATTAGTGCGGGAATTGTCTTTAAAACAAAAAGTCTCTAAAGATTTTGTTGCATTATCTCAATTCGTTCGTAAACGTTCGTATCAAAAAACTTATTCTAATCTACATTGTATTGAAATAATTATGTACCTACCAACTTTCTAAGGAGTGGTCTATGTCCAGTAGTGGACAATCAAAGGTTGTTTATGACCTTCTTTATTTCCATGCTAACTGAACTACCTACAGGTTATGCATAATTGTATGCCTTTCCTCCCATCCCACTGGTATCTTCAATCACAAAATGAGTCTCCGATAATCTTAATCACTCTGTGAAAAGCAATGAAAGAATTTCCTAACACCGGCTTCCTGTGAGGCTGTGATACAACTCCAGTCAAACCGAAATATGCACTGAATCAAGACCCTCTCACAGTAAACTGGTAAAGGAACAAGATAAAACTAACGAACTACATAATACAATTATGCCATTTCTATAAAGAATACAGAACACAATTATAGTTGCTACAATATCGTAATTAAATGCGCAAGCACCAACGCCCAAAAATAATGAGAAAACGAATTGTTTTAACGAAGTCTGTATTGAGTGTTGCGATGTCAGCTAACAGTAAGCTAATTAGATACGAAAAAAAGATTGTATGCAGCCATTGTTTTGAGCCATTGCTGTGTGCACAAAAACTGAATAAGCAATTCAAAGTTAAAAACCAAGCTTTAACAAAGATGTATTTGAAAATCCTGCTAAATAAGTTATAACAATTTGTGACAAGTTGGAATAGGCAATTCTTTATAATTAATAATGAACCATTAATAATGAAATATTGTTAAATAACATGTCTAATAGAGCTTGATAAAAACTAGATATCTTATTTAAAAGTAGCAAATTTCGCATAAAGTACAGAGCTAAGTAAGTAAAGTAAGTATTAAAGGGCCGTGGTGATAAGTGATAACAGGATATATATATATATATATATGTGTGTGTGTGTGTGTGTGAAGTACCATTGATTTTCATGTAGGTACTATGTAACTGATGCTGTCAACGCTGTGTCCACTAGGCTTTGCATAAATAAAGTTTACGTTATTAAGTCAAGTTCAAAAGCATTTCAATGCCTTAGAAAAATATGACATCACAAAGTTTATGAGCCGTCGTCCCTTAACATATCATATTTGTCTTTGTTTACTCCTAACCCTCTTAACGTATAAAGTTGTTTTTGGATGGTCGTCTAGCAGACTGCTATAACTGCTCTGACAGTAACATCACTACCAGAGTAGTTTTAGTATTCTGTAGCTGCCTGAAGCAGTAACAACAAAACGTATACTTTTTTTACTTTTTTTTTTTACTTTTAGTGGTAGCCTATTATTATAATATCCCTGTACTAGAAGTTAGCAAGCCCAATCTATTGATGATAATGAACTGTTCAAATGTACAATGTTCCGTGTGGTGACGGATTAAGAATACGGAGTGTCACCATCCCTATTCATCCCGTGGGTGTGTCGTAAGAGCTGAGTAAGAGAGCAAACTATGCAGGACAACAACACTGCAAAGAGAAGAAAACAAACCCTATATCAACCCGTCTGGCCAGCGTGGTATAGTAGGCCAAAACCTCTTTTCTAAAGAGATTCCTATGTCTAGCGGTGGACTGTTAAAGGCTGTAGATGTGATGATGATGTGTGATAATACATAAACTGAAGGTAGCCACTGAAAATGTATCTATAACATCAGTTCACCTTAGCTTAAAGTTCTATTTCAATTACCTAATTACATATTTGTTTACATCGTTAGTTAGCTATAAACCAAGCTAATAAAAGCGTGTCATATGTCAGCGGATATCTTTTCGTTTTTTGAAAACATAAGAAATTTGAAGAGGACTACATTTAGCAGTATAATGAGAAAAGTTGATTGATTTTAGTATAAAAATGCAATAATATCATTTCATAACCCAATTTAATAATAGCTTTGTCGATGTAGATAGTTGCAGTATCTACAAAAGCTGAGTTAACTTTGATTTATACCTGAAATGTATTATCTTTCATTTACATAAAAATGAATTGCTGTTCGTTAGTCTTACTAAAACTCGGAAATGGCTAGATCGATTTGGCTAATTTTCGTCTTCAAATATTTTTGGAAGTCCAGGGAAAGTGTAAATGGTGAGAAAATATGAAAAAAAATATAAGAACAGTAGTATATAGATACGTTTTATTTTCCCGTACAAAATGTTCCTTCAGGTCAAACATTTAATGCCGTCGTGGCTAAGATAAATTCGAATCAGTCACACAGAAACTACACTAGTATTTTAATGCTATTAGGCATTATAACATCACGCTGCGACCCATAAGAACCGAGCATCAATGTAAAATAATGTAAAATTTATTCCTTTTGAGATACGCAGACGAAGTTGCACGGGTCAGCTAGTCTGATTATAAAAATAACTGCTACTGTTTAAAACATCAACGATAAGCTGTGGAAATTGTGTATCTTTATAACTTTTTCGAAGGCTCTCCTCTTGTATTACGAGTATATTTCGAACGAAATATAAATTATATCTAATTTGGAAAGTTTTAAAAGTAAAATTGATATTCAAAGTAACGAAATATGGGCAGGTGTTTGCTCAATGTTATTACTTTTCAACATTTTGGTTCAACTTTATTTAGGAAGCTTATGATGCATTCCTATTCTCAATTTAGAATTTAGTATCGTATTGTAGTATCTTTTATTAATAGTAAGAATGTGGAACATAGTAAACTATACTAGTAGTATTTTTCATAGTTGCTGCTCAAAGTAGATGTTTTTTTTTCACATCTTACTTACTTAGTTTACTTGGCCTACATAGCCTACCGGATCAGCAAGCTGAAGTGGCAGTGAGCTGGCCATATTAGCCGCAGAACCGACAACCATTGGGGAAAACAAGTTCTTGAGTGGAGACCGCGTCTCGGCAAACGTAGTGTAGGACGCCCACAGGAGCTGGATGCGAGAACCCCAAAATCTATCTAAGTGGCGTGCAATGGGAGAGGCCTATGTCCAGCATAGGCTGATGATGACTTTTACTTGGAAGCCTCAATAGAAGCACAAAAAATGAAACAATACATTTACAATGATTTCAATGGTAAATACTTGTAATATATATTTATTTTAGGCCGAATGTATTAATTCTTTGGTTTGTTAGATAAGTTTTTATGCGGTAACACACTTATGCTTTGTGGAAGGCAAATTGACTGTGACCTACATATTTTTGGAAGCACAGCAACTTTGATAATCAATTAGTCAATATACAGCAAATTAGATACGATCAAGTTGAACTCTTATTTCTAATAGTCTTTAATTGATTGATGATGTAACAACATTTCTAAATAGATCAGGAACAGGCGGGTTTTCTCAAAAATAAATGCCAACCGTGATATTTCGACGTATTTTGGTTCCATCATCATGATAATATAACTAAAATGCAATAGCTAAGACTGTTCCATTATTTTGTAATTTGCTGTTAAAGTTGCAAAAACGTAGTTTTTTGCCATTATAGATTTTCCTTGACTTTTTACGTAGAAATGAAAAATATATAAATATAAATATGTAGATGCTAAACATATCTACAAAATGAGACTTGGTGCGTTCCAATTGGTTATTTCGTTTTTTTCTTACAATATTAAAAAAAAACTGCTAAAAACCGTTTTCTGTTTTTTTTTAAAATAAACAAATATAAATGAATTCTTACCAAACTTTGGTAAATAGGCATAGGCTTCGATGTGTTTATTTTTATTTGGGTAGTCCTTTGCATAGTTTTTGCAAAAAGCCATTTATTTATTAAAAAGTCACTTATCCGCAATGTAATTATTAGCTTTAAAAAGTCGTGTAATCTTGTATTTAGGCTCATTCTCTTCCTTAAGAGTTGTGCTTTGAATCTGTGCTTATGACTAATCCGTTTTTTATAGGGGGGCCTTGCAAAATGAGTTGCAAAAAAGTACTTAGTGGCAAAATAAAATAACAGGGCCAGTATTAATGCAACATTATGTTTTAATTATTGTACGACTTGGCAAATATCACAATTGGCATTTTTTTAAGATACTATCAAGTTAAATCCTTTTACTGTTTTGTATATTATGAAGTTTAGTTTTAGGGTTTATTTACTTTTAATAACGGCCGTTAAAAATTTTTTTTCTTTGAAAAGTTGATTCTACATTAACAAATAGTTATCAACAATAATATAATACTAAAACTATTCCTCTGCGACAATAAATCAATAGAGAGACCAATGAAATCGGTTATTGAGTATAGGTCCTGGTCGAACGAGTCCATTAACGTCTTAATGAAATTAAACCCTGCGTGTAAATGATAAAGTGTTCGGCACTGCGGTACTTACATGATATTACAGAAATGGCAAGTGTTGGCATTCAGAGCTCTGACTAAGAGCTTCTAATTGTATTAAAACAATTTACTGCTATCAGAAAAAAAATATGACAAACTCTTAACAATAATTCTATGATTTGTGAACATTTAAGGTACGAGTAATGACAACTGTAGGTTTTGATATACATTTTTTGATATATATTTTGAACTTGTGCAAATAAAAGAAAGAAAGAAAAATTCGGATAGTAGAACATTAAGAGTGTGAGAGGAGGAGCCTGCCTACCGCTGCCGTATGCGTGAGAAAACGGGAAGCCAGACAGACTGGCGCCGTAACGCGTTACGTAATTAAGCGGTTTACCCTCCCATAAAAAGTTATCACTTCAAAAACATTTATTTCATAAGTGACGCTGACATATTTATGACCTATGAACTAAATAGATAGACAAATTATACAAACATAACAAATTATAATAAAAGGAAATAACAACATGCAGAAACACTTGCACGCCACTTATTAAAATTGGTCACCGAATGAAGTGAAAAATTTCTTAATACAAATGCACAAATTATTAATAAATTATACCCAGACATAATGGAACGTAATAACAATCAATCGTCAGGATCACTAAAAACTACACCAATAGGCGATTAGATTTTTTTTCTACTGAAATAGCTTACCGTAAATCAGTAGGTTTTTATGGTTAACAAAAATCCTAATAGTCTTCAATTAGACAAGTTGTTCCACAATCGATTTAAGGGACTTGTTTGCAACCTATGTCCTAAAATGCTTTACTCTAGAAGCTTAAACAAGTTTTCTTGAAATACATATATTTACTAAAATTAATTTTCGACATTTTGGTTGCCGTTATTATCATAGTAAATAGTTTCCACTTCAATTACGAAACTCACGATCTCATTTTAATTAAGTTTATAATAATATAACCTTTTGGTTCTGTTATTTTAAACTTAATTTTTCGCTATAACCCTAGTCGAGTTTTATAGCGAAAAGACAAACTATAAACTCAGGTTAAACCTTGGTTAATTCTAGCAGTAACGCATTCTAAAGCTGGCCACAAACTAACCATAACAATAAACAATTCCAGATTGGGCTGTGCCATAGAAACCACACGTCCGAAAATCCGGTCTCGCCTAATCAGATTTCAATTTATGGAATGACATAGTATTCCCATCGAAATTGTAACCTTAGAATTACGGCAACAGAGTTGAAATTTCCAGGATATCAAGACGGATGTTGGGAATAATTTCCAATTAAATTAGACTTTAGAATTTAAATTATAGTGTGGGTTTTGGAACGATGTGTTTTCTTAGATAACTTATCTCATAACACATGACGTGTCTATTGGTACGTTAGCGGCTTTAATTAGTTATATTGAGATTTACTTGTACGTTGTAAATTTCAATTATGTACATATGTCAGAATTATTACTTGTTTTACTGATATACTCAGAGATAGTTGCTAAATTGTCATGGATGTTATCCCGTGCGTCAGTAGTTTGCAGTTCGTTAATTGATGTAATGATCGCCGTAGGTATCATCTTGGGGGGATTGTTAGCATTATGTTATATTTTATGTAAATATAGTAAAAGAGAGAGAGAGAGTTAGAATAGTCGTATTCAAAGTGTATCATCTACCGTTTGCCAGTCAACTCTGGCTAGAACCACGCGCCCACATTGATGAAATTAAATACCGATTTCCCCTCTTTCTATTCTGTGGCAAGGAATGGAAGTGCATATTTCCATTACATATACAGATAGTAGAAAAGCGAGAGGAAAAATCTCATATGTTATATTGTTCGATGACAATACAACACAATATGATAATAGGAGGATCCGGGAGGTAGCCACTTGAACTGCAAAGCCATTCAAGGTTTTGAGATAATCAATCGATCTCGATAATGATCGATAAATGATGCAGTTTTTACTTGAAATCATAAAACAACCATAAAATACAATTCTCACTAAAATCAAGCTGGACTGTCGAAATGGTTAATTTATTGTCAAATAAATTGTTTTCAAAAACCTTGTTGTGTTCTTTGTTAGGAAATACCTAAATTTGTAAGGCAAATTATTCAAGGAAACCTTACATTATTAGAATAATAATATTATAATAATACTCTACCACATTCACACAACGCCATCTAGTCCCAAACTAAGCAGAGCTTGTACTATGGCTACTAGACAACTGATATAAATAAATATATACTTCTATTTTTTGTAAATACATTCTTATTATACATATAAACACCCAGGCCAAATCAAACATTAAATGTTCATGCACACAAATGTTTGACTTGAGCGAGAATCGAACCCTCGGCCTTTGGAATAGCAGTCCGTAACACAAACCACTGCGCCATCCGGTCATTAAAATTATGTTCCTACCTGGTTCATTAATACATTACTACATGGCTTAAGAAAGCTTGCAACAAAGATTGTTTTTCTTGTATCTCTTTATTGTCAGTTTACTTGTTTTAGTAGTAAGGGACTTGTCCGTACCGGCCAATTAGTAGTATGCGACTCTGACCTGTTTTAGCTATTCCTTGCACTCCTCAGTTTATCCATGTAAGTAACAACTCTTTCCTTTCCATTGCCTTCACAGACAGACAGACGTAGGCCAGCGAAATTGTTTGTTTTATTTTGTTTTTTAAAAAGACAACTCCAGCATTACGAATACATCCTATGTCACGGATGACTTTACAAACATACATGAAACGGAAACAAAGAACACCCAAAACTTAGAACAACAATTTGTGGATAACACAAAGTGTCGTTCCATGAGGGGATCGAACCCGCAACACTCAGTTCAGTAGTACCTGGTTCTCTTTATGGTGTAGAAAAACGAAAGAGAAGACGAGTCACCTGATAGTAAGCGACTACCGCTCTCCCTGGACATCTACAACTCAAGAGTTGTAAGTTCGTGTCACCTCCCCAGAATTAGTGCGGTTATATTCCCTTTCCCTTCGTAACCTTTGGGCGAAAAGCGACGAAATAGCAGTGGCACAGTGCACAGTGGTGATAGAAGTGAAAACTTGAAGTTTAAAAAAAATTGTGGCGCTCCGGGAGTGCCGACAGAAGCAAAACTTGAAAATTTAAAACATTTTGATTATAACACGAGTTTTACTCCGTTTTTTCGATTGGAAAAGTTCCGTCATGAATATAATATCTATGCTGTACGTATTCAGTCAAAAAAGTATCGGGAATGGATGATTTGTTTATGGTTCCAAATTCAATTTTTTTTTTTGTTGTTGTTAGATTGGCACAACTGTTTTCCATTTTGGCGCAGAATTTGAGTTGCATTTGTTATTTATATTAAAATACAGTGCTGTTTTTAGTTATATCATAACTAGTGTGTATTGCGAAGATCACAATGGACAAAAACATCGAACAAAGAGATTGTCTTAAATTTTGCATCGCCAATTGAATTTCGTGTTAAGAGTCACTGAAAATGTTACAGAAGGCTTACATTAATTGACTTTATCAAAAACACGTGCTTATGAGTGGTACAAAGCATTCAAAAGCGGTCGAGATATGATGGAAGATTTGCCTCGCTCTGGTAGGCCATTAGCGTCTGCAACTGAAGTTAACATCGCAAAAGTGAAGGAAATAGTGACTGAAAATCATCATTCAACTTTGAGAGAGATAGCCGCCGAACTTTCGGTATCTCACGAGTCGATCCGTACCATTTTAACTAATAATTTGGGTATGAAACATGTTACATGCTAGTTCCAAAAGACCTGAATTTCTCCAAAAACTCACTCGCATGAGAGTCGCTGAGGACTCGTTGTACGAGTCAATTCCGACCCAACAAACGACAAACAAACGCATTGTTACTGGTGACGAGACATGGGTTTACGAGTTTGACGTGCAAACTAGTCACAAGCTTCGGAGTGGCGCCTTCCAACTGAACCTAAACGCCAAAGTCGATCAAAAGTCAAAGTCATGTTGACTGTTTTCTTTGGCTATCGCGGTGTTGTGCACTTGGAATTCTTGCTGGAAGGTCAAACGGTAAATAAAGAATATTATTTGAGCGTTGTGCACCATTCAAGAGAGTAAATTCGACGAAAACGACGATTTGTGGAGAGGAAATCTTGAATTTTGCACCACGATAATGCGCCTAAGGCGATCATCGCACAAGGCCATCATTGTGAACGAATTTTTGACCAAACACTTAACAAATACCATCGAGCAACCACCATATTCACCAGATATGGCTCCAGCCGACTTCTTTCTTTTTCTTAAACTCAAATTACCGTTTTCAATCGGTAGAAGACATAAAGGAGAATTCGCGGCGAGACCTGAACTCAATTCCTGAAACAGCGTTTAAAAACTGCTTTGATAATAGGATTATTTGTTGGCGTAAGTGTATCGTTTCTGTGTGAGTTTTGGGTATTATTAATCTTTGCCCGGTACTTTCTTGACAGAGTAGTATTTACACAATATATGTTTATATTATGAATATATGTAGATAATATATGTAGATACTCATATACAGATATACCCATACACCCATACAGATATAGCCATACAAAACAATGTTTTTTTCCCCATCTCAAAAATTGTTATACATTCTTTTGTTTGTTGTTCAAAAATTCCCAACGCGCCTTATGAAGTTTTTACTTCAAACATTGCTTGGTACCGGTTTTCTGTGATGCCCAGATGAAATCTGATTTGGCAACTGGGTAGTCTGTTCCCTCTATTTGATATGTACATTGCAGAAATGTGAACTAATTATCATTTCAGCTTGCGGTGGCGCAGTATGACCGGCAGCTGTAGGATGCGACCGCGGAATGCGCTTTGATGCGGAATGTATGTTAAACATTTACAAATATACACTCATGCTTATATTACTGTCTTATCTGCTTGGCTGTGTGGTGACGGATTAAGAATACGGAGTGTCACCACCCCTATTTATCCCGTAGGTGTCGTAAGAGACGACTAAGGGAGCAAACAACACAACAGCACTGGAAAAAGAAGAATAACTTGAAACAAACCCTATACCAACCCGTCTGGCCAGTGTGGTGTAGTAGGCCAAAATCTTCTTTCTAAGGATTTTGCCACAAAGTTACTTTAAAACTTTGTGTCACTGATGATTCAAGCGATATAATTAATTTTAAAAATAGATACCTAATCAAACTCTACAATTTTATTTTTCTGTGCACCAGTGGTTATGTCGGACTCTAACCGACTAAAAACCGCACGCCTTCTCAGGTACCAGTGGCCGGGGTACCAGGTGTACCCTAGGAAGGAAATCCCGTTTACACCCACGTACCCCGGGCCATCCACGGCATGTAGATGAACCCCTAGTGTGTGGGGACCACGCTGTTCCCGTTCTATAAACTCTGCTAGGGTGACAGATGGCCTCACCCGTAGATGGCCCCGCCTATGGAGGACGGAGGCAGTTCTGCGACGATCTCCTTTGAGGTGGCGAGTCTTATCCAAATTATACCCTGTTTTGTGCATGCTTGTGCGTGACTATTCTGCTCGTTTGTTGTTCCCTACACCATAAAAAATACGCCTCAACAGCTTGATTAGTACTCCGCAAAGTGTGGCAAGTACCCTAATGATAATGAAAGAAAAAATATACCAACACTGGCAACATTATAAGGCCATTAAAAAAGGAAAAGTGTGAAAAGATTGATGAGCAGCCATAAATATTTTGCAACGTCTATTTTCATGACAACTTTTATTAGGTACTTTATTTTGTACCTTTTACCGATGTATCCTTTATTTTTAACGAATAATTCCGAGTATATTCACGGGTCTTTTACATCAATGATTAATGGTGTCGTGGTCCCCACCTGGTGTTAAATGGACCGCGAGTTTCACAGATATAACCCTCCAAGGATTGATATGATGTGGGTTATTTTGCTAGAGCCTTGAGATTTCTTTTTAATAGGAATATAAAAAAATGACGAATATAAAAAAAATAACGAAAAAATGATGTGAATTTAAAAAAAAATTGAACTTAGGCAGTTCTTTCGTTGCTTTAGTCTCAGTGAGTAAGGTTTACGGAGCCGAAACCCCCTCTCCTCCATAATTCTGAGAAGACGAGATATACAAATTACAGCAACGCGGTTGTGTCTTCTGAGTTGTCTGTTTCTAATGATGTCCGGCGGTATTCATTTATCATTATCTGACCTGTATGTTCGTTTGCATCTTATACTATAAAAAAAGTTCATTTTGTTGTCAATAGATGGCGCTGTAATAAATTTTAACTTTTTATGTGGCTTTTGCTACTATAATATTCTCTTGTAAACATTTATTTTTCGAATGTATAAGATATAATATGATGAACACTCTCAGTAATTCTTATCAATGATTGATCGTGGATTAAAAATATACACATTCCAACATTACTTCTTCAACACGGGGAAAGTTTTCGTACATACCTACTCCCTACCTTTATAATCACACAAAGGGCATCTAATGTATGTTGACTTGTATACTCCGCATTTATTTTATATAGTTCATGTTTTCCCAATAGATTTGAATTCATACTTTATGTTTCGAATAAATTTGATCGAAAGGAAAATACATAAAATGTTTTTGTTATTAATACAATATCAGTGGAAATTAATTGACTACAATACTGGGCCTCAATTAGGCAATACCGTATAATATCCTGGCAAACTTCTACAGTACGGTTACAGTTATAGTAACTATGGAGCAGTTCATTTGAGCCCTTACTTAAAGGTCCCTTGTCGAGCCCGAAACTATGAGTATTTTTGCATCCACAAATACACTATCGTAACATTTTTCATTCTAAGTTCTCCAAAAATTTGTCTCTTTTTGGTCTTAGGGACGTCTTGGGAAACTATTATAACATCCTTGCGATTTGTTTAGCCCTCAACCAATCAACGTAAAAGCATTATATGGGTAAATTAGTTGAGATGCAAAAAATGTAACTTTTGGTAACATATTTCTGTAAGTTGGAAAAATTTACAGGTATTTAGAGTTGTATATTAAAGAAGAAGCAGGCAGAGGGTTATATGAAATTGGGTCATCATCTAAAGAAGGCAAAGAAGGTAAGAAAGCACAGCTCATAGAACTATCTAAGAATACGTGCTGCCACTGAGAATATCCAAATAGTAATTATAACATTTCTCTCGATCTGAGAATTGAACTAAGCTCGTTATGATTGCACGCACCTAACCTATAATAGTTATATGATACAGTTGACAAAGAGAAGACAGATCACGTATTACCGCTCTACCGACGATCACATCCCATGAATACCTGTAAGTCAATAATTTTAAGTACGTTTTTTTCTTGTACGTCTGAAGATAAACATTAATTCTTAGTACGGATCTCAATTATAATAAAACATACATACAATTGTTTTTACAAAAACATACATAGCATACATATTACACATATAAACCTTTCATTTCTTAAACTCCCACAATTCTCAAAACGTCAAGCTGACAGTCATATTGTGACACAGAGTTCCTCTTTCCATTTTCTATTCTCGTTCTTAAGAAACAGTAACCTTGCATTAAGACAAAGTGCTTTACCAACCAAAATCCTAAATCAACATTTCCACACACTACATCAGCCTGTATCTAACTGATATTTAATCATTTTAACATGAACCTGATATAACTGATTCAATACAATCCTATAAATATACGAACAAGTATAATAATACTGTCAGAAGAGATTTGTAGTAAGTAAATACACTTGATCCGACGAGTCGTAATGCTCTGGTTGTTTGAAGAAGAATATGGAAATATAGCATATGAGAATTTTGTAGGAATCGTGAGGGATTTGCGTATACCATATATTCATTCTTTTTTTAACAAACTTACACGATAGCCGTTATATAAGTAAAGAGTAATATCGCTTTATAGAAATATTCTATTACAGGCAGGCGGTTGGCCAGAATAAACACCAAATACTGGTTCGCAATGAAATCAAGGCGAAAGAAGATATGCCTAGAAAAGGAGTAAGCAGTGACTGCGATGACCACGAATAAATTTTGGGAAAATGATAAGATGATAATTGGGTTTGTTTATGCTACTGCATATGCAATTTGAGATAATATTTATTTAATCGTAGAATATACATATGATAGAGATAGCGATAGAAACAGAGAGAAAGATAATCGTCTATCAGGTTTAGGTTTAATTAGAATTTATTTCAAAACCAGAGAGTTCAACGACGCTTGAACCTGTAAATTGTGCTAATTCTGTGGCTCAAAAACTCTCTAAACTAAACTAAAAATCACATCAAATATGGTTTAGTCCTGTTAAAAAACGTTTCGTATTCTGAAAACATAGTAGTTGACTGGACTAAACTAATTTTTAGTGATTTTTAGTTTAGTTTGGAGAGTTTTCGAACAACAGAATTAGCACCAATATCAAACTTTGTCAGTTAACTTGATTAAAATTATATTAATGCCTGTACCTTTTCTTACGGTTTTCAATTTTTATTTTTGTGTTTATTGTAAAGCATGGAAAAGCTTTATACCTACAAGTACAAATGAAACAAGGATTAACTTCAGTAGACACTTTATAACACAGGGGCGGAGTTAGAAATATCTAAACAAAAATGACAAAAGGTATGTTACAAGAATGCAACAATAAGCAATGATCAGTCACTATCTAAATACAGTTAGAAAACAACCTAATATAATTTTCAATTCACAATTCTTCCTGCAAGGAACTGGACCCCTCATTTGCTTTTAGCCTTCACATTTATTCAGCTTCCTTTCTCTTCATTAGACCTTCCATCCGCTCTATACACTACCAGATATCACCAAATAATGTTACAAAATTATTCTTGATTCACGAATTGATTCGATATCTTTACGCCTGTAGATATAAAACAGGTTTGCAAATCATCTTTATATCTCATTCCTTACATAACATCAACTAAAATCTATTACTGAGCAATCCTTGGCCCGCGGCTATCACTAAAAACTCAATCGTAACATCTTATATAATTTTATTATATTTTTATGACGAAATGGAATTCGTGTGGAACTCTAAAAATTTTATGTCTTTTTTTTCCTGTATCGGAGGGTATTTCACATAAAATGTTTTACACGTAAGCGAACTATAAAAGTATGAACTAAAATTTTTGTACCCATCTTACATTCGATCGGCCATGTTATGTCTGCCTACATGATTATGTACACAGAGATTTAGTGCGTTCAGGCTATTATTTAACTATCTTTACGCCCTAATTCCTCTATGATGTGGGTTGCAATCGGATATCCAAAGTTATTTTATATTGTTACTGTTTTCTGGATAAACATAAGATATTTATTTATAACGTAGCATAAAAGATTTACTACACAAATGACGTAGTGGTTTAAGCGGTCACCACGACTGCTTTCTGTGTGGTGGGTTCCCAACATGGGTCAACACTTTGAGTGATTCATAAATTGTTGTTCTGAGTTTGGGTGTTCTGTGTGTCCATTTCATGTATGTTTGTAAAATCTCCAGAATACATATGTAGTGACGAAGTGGTTTATGAAAAAAAGTAGAAGAGTATAACCATATATTTGCTCTGATAAATGAAACAGGCATTTGTCTTCCAATTCATTATCATCATCATCATTAACAGCCTTTAGTAGTCCAAGTTGGACATAGGCCTCTCCTTAAGTGGTTTTTGCCCACTATACTACTCTGGCCAGACGTGTTGGTATAGCGTTTGTTTCAAGTTTTCCTACTCTACCAATTAACTTGATGGAAAATGAAACTAAAATTAAAAGTGGTAGGTATACGCCTTTTGAACTGCTATCTCTTCGCAAGTTGGTCGTCTCGAACGGTCAGGGCTTATAACTGTCTCGAAAAATACATGAAGGAATCCTTTCAGTCCTTGCCGATTTAAATAAAAAGAAAATTCATAATAATAGGGTTTTAATTTTTTAAACTTTTAATGTAACCTCTTTACTGATATTTTTAGATTTAATTTTCGTGTATTTTATCGCATACTTACTCATGGTTTTTATTTTTAAATCCATTTAATTCATTATTCTGATAACACTTGAGTTATTAAGGGATATTGTGTTCTGCTATCACTGCTGTCAAAGAACTTTTGGGGAGTTCGTATCAATAACGGACGCCTGTGTAGGTATTACTGCATAATATTGTAAATATTTTTTACGATATTATTTGTTGCTCTGTTTAATATAATACTAGCTGAGACCCGCGGTGTTACCTGCGTTTGTTGTTATAACCGCCGAAGCTAGTCTAAAAAAGTAGCTTAAGTTACACCTTATGTCATCAGCTATCTGCCAGTGAAAGTCCCGTCGAAATCGGTCCAGTCGTTCCCGAGATTACCAGAACAAACATACATATAGACAGACAGACAAAAATTGTAAAAAATGATATTTTGGCATATGTACCATGTAAACATACATATGCATTTAGTAAAAAGCGGTTATTTTAATATTACAAACAGACACTCAAATTTTATTTATTTGTATAGACATAGATTTTGGAATCCAGGTTACCATATACTAAGTATTTACTAAATACTCATCACAGGTAATATTGTAAGAAAATAATTATTGTAGGGTAGTTTTTTGTATTTATATAAGTTCCCAATGTTATTATTTTGTTATAAAACATTTAATACAATTGAATGACCTTTTACTACTATAAAAGCCATTTTGCTTCCGAAAACTCGAACACAAACAACAGTACAAATATGTACAAACATTTTGTACAAATATTTACTGCAGTCAGTTCAATTCCATTTAATCTAGTCTTTGTTTAGTAGTTAGCATCGCAACTGCCAACTCGGCAACTGCTTTCTATGTTAAAATACATTGGAATTCTAGAGGATCCAACTTGTTACTCTGTGTGTTTGAAATCGTAAGTGTTTTATAGAACACAGTTAGGTAACTTATACTGTGTGTTGTATGCTTAGATCTTTTAAACTTAGACGATGGCGTAGTAGTTTGTGTAACGGACTGCTATTCCAAAGGTCGCGGGTTCGATTCCCGCTCAAGTCAAACATTTGTGTGCATGAACATTTGATGTTTGATTTGGTCTGGGTGTTTCTATGTATAATATGTATGTATTTACAAAAAAAAAGTATTTATGTATTTATATCAGTTGTCTAGTACCCATAGTACAAGCTCTGCTTAGTCTGGGACTAGATGGCGTTGTGTAAAAAAAAAAAAAACTCAGCAATGCATTTTAATACAGTTTTCACCAGTAGAGAGAGTAATTTAAGAGGAGGGTTTATATGTATAATACAGGCATATTAAAGTAGAGAAAATCCAAGAATTTCAAAGATTCGTTGTAAAAAAACATGTTTTTGTGCGCTTACATTGCAAACGCTTACTAAACCTTACAAAATATACTAAAATAATTTACTACGGAATTGTATATCTTAAAAAGATCTACAAAAAAGTCCGTGATATTATATATCTATCTCCTAAGGACAACCCACAGTAACCATTTTTATCTTTTAAATATTACAAAAAAAAAAGGTTTATTTAAGAAGCTATTTTAAACAATGTAATATTATTCCTTATCTAATTAAATACGTTAGATACGTTCTAAATTTAATTTAGATTAAAATTGATTGTCACAGCATATCATTAAAATACACATTTTAGAAGATATTAGCCTATAAATATATTAGTATAGTCGTATCATAATAATAGTATAATTAATTACTCCACAGTGACACCACTTTAGAAGTATCAGTAGTATCTACATTGGACCCGTGCGAAGTCGGGGCGTTTCTATTTATTTATTAGCAAGAAATATCTTATTACTTGTATTTGTTTACCCTTTACTAATGTAAATACTCGTATAATCGGTAATTAACATTTAAACTTTTGGTTCCACGGTATATATATAATTATTTATTTGGAAATTGACGCGACATTTAAATTTACACTTACTTGATACTAATACCTAAATGAAATTCGTGAATCAGTAATAAAAAACAAAAGGTGATCTTAAAGGCATTTGTGTACTTTTACTATTCATTTTATGATCTATTAGTATTTTTTTAACAAAACATTTTTCAGCCGTCTCGGAGTAAAAAAAGTATTTGCCATAAAATTGCGAACTTTCTCCCTCTGAAGTCGATTTTCAAAATGAATATTGAACAGTGTTAAAAACTTAAACAAAATAACGTTACTCATATATAATACAGTAACAGTGTCATTCCTTCATGCTTAATTCTAACACTCACCAAGTAATATACTCCAAACGGCATCACCACGACTGCTACAAGGAGATCAGCAACCGCCAAACTCACTATAAAATAATTCGTCACTGTCTGCAGCGTCCTCTCCCTAACCACACTCATTATCACTAACACGTTCCCGAACAGCGTGAAGAAAGGGAATATTAACAATAAAAGAGCCCAAAGATTCTGCTCTGAATCATCAACCTGTCTATTAAAACAGGAGACATTAAAAGTTCCATTGTAACTACAATTTGTATATCCGTAAACATCAACTAAATCTACACTGGTATTTGTAAAATCTTGGGATGTGTTACTATAAAAATAGTCACTGAAGTCATCGACTAGTTTCATTAAGTCACTTGTGTTGGTCTCTTTGACTTCGAGTTTGATGGTGCTGTTCCTGAAGTCGGGTGGTCGTTTTGATGGGTAGAGGTATGTTGTGTAGTGTATACCGTTGTGAGGAGTAAGTGTTGGGCTCATGGCTAATTCAGTCTTATGAATTCTGTTGTAAGTTGGTAGTGTCATGTTTGCTTGTTTCAGGCTCCATTGAAATCAGGGGTTGAGTTGAATCTGAAACAAAATAAAAAAAGTTTTTTAATGTTTTAATTTCAGATCTACTATATTGCTGCTGGATTCATAACATTATTAATAGAAAATTTACATGTTTGTAACAGGCATATATTATAACATTAATAAAAACGATCAAAATGCTTCTAAATTTTATTTTAAATAATATTATTTTAAATTATTATCTTGAATGAATGTAATAACCAGGACCAATTACGACCAATGACGACCGGATGGCATAGTGGTTTGTGTAACGGACTGCTATTCCAAAGGTCGCGAGTTCGATTCCCGCTCAACTCAAACATTTGTGTTCATGAACATTTAATGTTTGATTTGGTCTGGGTGTTTCTATGTATAATATGTATGTAATTACAAAAAAAAAAAGTATATATGTCTTTATATCAGTTGTCTAGTACCCATAGTACAAGCTGTGCTTAGTTTGAGACTAGATGGCGTTGTGTGAATGTAGTTAAATATATAATATATAAAATATATATATAATAAATATATATAATTATAACATAGCTATATTATGTGTAGTGCTAATTAATTTAATTATAAAAAAGACTTTTGTGATATTAACTTGTATGGTTCTTCTTATTATTCTATCAATTTTATTGGATTTCTATTACTTCTCTCAAAAGTTGTGTCGGTCGAATGGGTTTCGCCATAATGTATAAAAATTATAAATAATATTATAATTTTCCAAAAAACAATTATTTTTATAATATTAATAATTGAGAACATTTTACTCAGTTTTTTAATGACCGAGAGAACAAACGACCAGATTATCAACTGGTTAGGACCAGGTGACATAATATCTAGAATTCTTAGTAACATGATTGCCGCCATGGTAAGGAGCAAGAGTTCGTAAAACGCCGTCGTCTACTTCTGCGAGCAAGTTAAGAGGTGTAGAACTCTCCCCACCAGGGACTTCCTTTTTCACCAGGGACTTCCTTTCTAGGGTATACCTGGTTCCCCGGCTATTAGTACCCGAGACGGCGTGCGGTTTTAGTCGGTTCGAGTCCGACATGCCACATGACATGCCTCGGCGTGGTATCCGAGGGGATTTCCGCACGGAAAAAAAAGAAAAAAAAAGGTGTAGAACTCTCCCGAAGCACCAGGCCCAGCAACGGGCCAGGTACCGCAGACGACTCAGGCGCCGGAGGTCGCAGAATGACCTCCGTCCTTCATAAGCGCAGGCCGGGGGTGGTAGGTGAGGCCATCTGTCACCCTAGTAGAAGCAGGCCGGGGTGGTGTCGAGACGCGCTGCAGAACGCGCGCGTCCCTTCGGGAGCACAAAGGGTTCCCACACAGGAGGGGATCATTTACACGCCATAGATGGCCTGAGGTACGTTGGGGTATCAGAGGTTTCCTTCCTAGGATACACCCGGTTCTCCGGCAACTGGTACCCGAGACGGCATGCGGTTTTTGGTCGGTTCGAGTCCGACATAACTACCGGTGGGTGGTATCCGAGGGGATTTCCGTACAAAAAAAAAAGTGACATATCTAGTCGTTGTTTGTTTTGTAACTTTTAACCGGGTAATGGTAATCATTTAGGAATGATTACCACACCCGCAGACACCTGCAACTTAAAAGTTACAATTGCGTTGCCGAAACTAGACATAATGATAACAAGGGTGATATTCTTTACAAATAAATAAAATTGAAGTGTCTGTTTGTAATGTCAAAATTATAGGTTTTTTCATGCTCACACAGTTATTTGCACGATACCTACACCTAAAAACCAGTTTAAATAATTTTTGCCTATCTGTATGTCTGTTTGTTTCGCGTAATATTCAAAATGGAAGGATCGATTTTGATAATATTTTAGTACCAGACAGCTGTCTATAGAACAAGTAACTTTCTATATTTTTCTCTCAGATAAACCCCATAAAATTTTGCCCGGTCCGGGACGAACCTCAGAGGTAGCACTTTTGGCATTCTACGCGAACGAAGCTAGTATTTAATATAATACTAATGTATACCACAAATTACACATACACTATATACTTCTGTACTAAATAAACACATATTATAGATTAATTATGATCGGCAACATAATTAATAATCGTGTTCATCACATAATCATTTGTACCGTCAAGACCGACGGGATCACTGTCGCCGTAAGGACCGTGTCCGAGAAAATACAAATAAATAATCCGATATTCATACGAAGTTAATTGTTGATTAGATTATTGTAGTTGTATTTTCTTAACCTTCTTTCTAACTAGAGGCCTATGTCCAGCAGTGGACTTCTAGAGGCAGATGATGATGTGTTTTCGTAACGCTCGTTAGTTGAGAAACCATGAAAGGCTACAACAGTCATCTAATGTTATTCTAATAACTTCATCATCATCATCAATCATCAACAGCCTATAACAATTCACTGCTGGACATAGGCCTCTCCTTAGAAAGGAGGTTTTGGCCTACTATACCACGCTGGCCAGACAGGTTGATATAGGGTTTGTTTCAAGTTTTCCTTCTCTTTGCAGTGCTGTTGTCCTCGTGCTTGACACCCATGGGATGAATGGGGGTGGTGCAATTCCGTATTCTTAATCCGTCACCACACGGACTTAGACCTAATAACTTTATCCTAGAGAAATAAGAAATAAAATAAAAGGTTTAGTAAAGAAAATACATTAGTATCGTAATTCGTTCGAAGACTGTGATATACGTATCTTGCGGAATGTAATTCACAATCTCGTCTTTAAGTTACATCCGACCGATGCTCACAGGAAATTTACTTGAGAGAATAAACTAGATAAAGTTAAAGTCATCATCAACGAATACTTAAGTTTTGTTCAATCAGTAAATTGACCTCATCAATCAAATCAAGAACGTAGATTCGAGCGCTACTTATCGATAGCTTTTTTGATAATCCTCCAAGTCAAATTAAAATGATTGATTTGAGAAAAATCAAGATTTGCTATCGGGATGATAGATTACCCTTAAGTTTCCTTCATTAGGTGTTGTATTTTAATTGCTGGTTCATTAAGGATGAAGGATGAAGGATTTATAGGATTAGTGTTGGGGCATTGCGGTGGCGTGGAAGGAAAGTTAGAAAGGTACCAAACTGTACTTGTGTTAGATTTATATGGACATACACGTATCGGATTTAATTAAACCTAAAATTTTGGGCTGCCTCGGTCTTTCATTGATAGCGTATGCGACTGCTGTGCTGAGGTCTCGGTGCTGAACTTCAAATATTTGTTTCGGAGTTAGGGTGTTTTCTATGTAAGCGCAAGCCTGGGGATGACAGGTGAGGCCATCTGTCACCCTAGCAAAAGCAGGCCGGGGTGGCGGCGAGCGCGCTCGCTTCCAGGGAGCAGAGGGAACATGGGGTTCCCACACGGCGGGGGGGGGGGGGGGGGTCCTCTACCTGTTGTTGTAGATAGCCCGAGGTATGTCGGGGCACCAGGGACTTCCTTTCTAGGGTATACCTGGTTCCCCGGCTATTAGTACCCAAGACGGCGTGCGGTTTTAGTCGGTTCGAGTCCGACATGCCTCCGATAGGTGGTATCCGAGGGGATTTCCGCACGGAAAAAAAGGGTGTTTTCTATGTATAATATGTATGTATTCACAAAAAAAAAGTGTATAAGTATTCTATCAGTCAATCTAGTTTTCATAGTACAAGCTCTATTTAGTTTGAAACTAGATGGTGTTGTGTGTCAGATGTCCAAAATATTATTATCTAGGGAAATATAACTTACTAAGGGACTTATAACTAACGTTTAAATTACCATGTTCCATAATTCCTATATAATTATATTTACAGGAGTTGAAATTGTTAATTATAATTTATGATTATATTGATGATACAAAGCAAAAAAATATCAACATTAACGAAGACGTGTGAGTGGATAAAAAGCTTCTATCTGACGGATTCGACAGCGCGGTGGGCTCGCATCTTTGAACCAGTTAGAATGTGACCACGGCTAGTGCAATTTGGTCGAAACGGTAATCATTCAAAATTGTATATATAATATCTGCCTTTAAGATTTCCTACTGTCAAAGCAGCAAATTCATCTTTTGACAAAAACCGACTTTGTTTAAGATTTTTAGTCACGGTAAATCTACGACGTTAATAGGGTGTCAATATTGATGAAGTTAATAATAATAATTGTTTATTGACTGAAATCAGGAATACAATATATATGTTAATGTTATAACATTAATTGGGTCTTGGCACTTTGAAGCTGGAGTTAACGGCGATGTATATACCGTGTGACAGACACAGGAGCCTTCCTCCAACAAGTAAAATTATATTTTTTTAAAACATTTACAAATAATATAGTATTTTTTCAGTGAATGTTTAGTAAGAAATGGTATAAATAATATAAAAACATAGGGTATGTAGTGTAAAACTGTGTGTGGATGATTGTGTATGATTAGTATTTCTGTGTAGTGTGTGTTTGTGTGTGTGTGTGGTGTGTGTTTGTGTGTGTTGTGGTGTACACCACGAAGACTTTACACCATTTTCATGAGTTCTCTTCATACGTTGCGTTTTTAAGGTATCCAGTAGGTAGGTATCCATACGTTCTTACATTCCAGTCTTGTTAAAGGTTACAAGTTACAGATTTTATTTAGACAGTTATAAGGGCGACCACTAAGACTCTGATAATGTCTAACTGCTATTGCCGTCCTCACACGAAGTCTTGGACATAAAATGTCTTTACGCCGTTTTTGTTGTTGTTGTAGGATTAAAACCCAGTAATCTTTTTCCAGGATAATTGAACTCTGAATAAGTACAAGTCTGTCTGTGGGTTCAGTCCAGATATTGTGGTTGCTAATACTGCAGCTATCATTGTAAGTTTATATCCTCTTTTTTCTCTATGTATCTTACTTGTTTAATAAATTTACTTTTAAAGTTCAGTGCATTGCAGTTAAAGCAATGACCTCAAGACAAAGACACAACAGTCAGAGTTGGATTTTAATTGCAAATACTTGTAATCGTGGTAAAAACTAGCCTATGTTACTCGCAAATAATGTATTGTAAAATAAATTGTTTGTGACTCCTGACATGCAGACGTTCATGGGCGGTAATGGTCACTTTCTATGAGGTGACCCGTCTGCTCTTCTGCCTCTCTAAAAAAACAAGTAGCTTTCCATTGATGAAATATTGAAAGATTTTTTTAAATCGGCAATCAGCGAAACTAACATACAAATAAACAAATTCACATTTATAATATAAGTACGGGTGTATTTGTTAAAATAAACCTTATCTGTGTTTGTGCGTCAGACTTTTTAGTACCTGGCTTTGGTTTAATGGTTGTATTCAAGCTGATTTTAAATAAAAACCTCAACTAAAATATATTTTTTATTTTTAAAGGAAAACAATGAATGATAATGAAAAACACCCAGACTAAGAACAACAATTTGTGGATCACACAAAATGTCGTCCCATGTGGGGTTTGAACCCAGTACACTCGGCATAGCAGGAAGCGGTTTGGCGACCGCTTAAACCACTACGCCATCCGTGTATTCCATTTATATACACTAAACATTCCATTTCTCGACGAATAAGTATAATCTATTATAAAGAGTAATACCAAATTGCAAAATTAGAAGGAAAGAAAGGAAAAAGAGAAGGAATACTGCAAACCCTATACCAAACCGTCTGTCCAGCGCGGTATAGTAGACCAAAACCTCCTTTTTAAGGAGAGGCCTATGTCCAGCAGTGAACTATTAAAGCCTGTTGATGACACAATTACTTTGCTTCAGTACCCTCCAAATTTTATCTCTAGTCTAAATTACTTGAGGACTATTACAGTCATTTTCTGCGATTATGTAGTTTCATCATCTTAATGGAAATTTAAACATTAACTCCTCAAATGTTACAATTTTTCAATCGTGAAAATTTTGCATCAATTATGCTGCATAAATTCGTGATGCTTTGTCCATGAACGTCACAATGAGCTATAAATTGTCCGAGAGAGGCCGGGATCCGTCAAATCCCGGGACGAGCCACATTAACATAATGCCGCCATCATGGCACTGCCGACTCAATTTACAGGATTATTGATTTTTTTTATGATTATAACAATGGATGGTTAATGGACGGTAGACTTAGAAATTGTCTTAATGATATGATAATGTGTTTGATTAATACTTGGCGATATCATAAATGTTGGTTTGAAACTGGTTTTAAAATTTCAACCTTATACCTTTCTAGATCAGTTATATTTCAAATAACCTACATTTTGTAACTTTGATCTGACGATAAGTGATATACTACGATATAAGTAACGTGATGGTAGAACATATTATTCGAAATCTCGGGTTGAGTTTTACCTCAGCTAAACTAATAGTTAATTTATTTTGTAAACATGAATTAGTATATGTTTTTAGTCACAGTTTGTATATGTATATAATGTGATGATCAAACCAAGAAAGCTTTCTTTTAAAAATCAGTCAGACAGCTTCTGTTTAGCTTCTTAAAGGGCAAAGTGAATATGGCTTAAGTTAAGTTTTTCTAACAATACTAGTACTAGTTGACTATGGATGATGGATCACGCCATTAAGGGGCTGGGCAGAGCTAATTTATCTTGAACAATTTATACAGTGACACGTGAATGCTTAGTTCCCTCGTTAATTAGTTTCGAGGTTATAAATGGGTGAAGTCTTAAAAGTTAGTTACTTAAAGGTTGTTTTTAAAATGTGGCTGTATTTGGCAGACATTTTAGTATATATTGAATACCTGTTTATGCTTTAGAAGTTTATTGTTATTTTTTTATTTAACATAAGACTTACCAACTAAAATACATAGTGGATATTTTACAAGAAAACATTCATACGAGTATATGTGTCGACGAGCCTGTTGGTTTAGTGGTTAGTGACCCTGACTGCTAAACCGGAGGTCGTAGGTTCGATTTCCACCCAGGACAAATATTGTGTGATGAGCACGGTCATTTGTTCTGTGTCTGGGTGTAATTTATCTATAATATGTATTTATTTAAAATATATAAGTATGTTCATCAGCAGTCTGGTTACCATAGTACAGGCTCTGCCTAGTTTGGGATCAGACGACCGTGTGTGAGATATGTGATACATATAAAAAAAATATGTGTGTATGTTTTTAAATTAAAGGTGAGCACAGCATTACCCATAGATTTTTTATTTTTGTTCCGTTAATCTTTAAGTAAAATTAAAACATCCTAAGTAACATAGCTTAATACAGTAAAACTGCCCATGATTTCATCTATTTGATATCGTTTTTATCTAACCTAAAATTGCCTTTCATATGCGGTGGTGGTAGCCTTCATCCAAACATATTTACCGCATGATGTATATGTATATGTTCGTTTTTATTCTATTATTGCTATTCAAAATGAGTAGTTTAGAGAAGTTAAAACTTAAAGAGCAAGTGGCGGTATCTTAACGGCTAGGGCGTCGGACTTGGAATCAAGTAGTTGCTTGGTCCTGCACAATGCTGTACTGCACTTGTTATTCTCACTCGACTCAAGGATTGAAAACACTTGTAAGTGGTGAGTGTGGGTTCCTAGTAACAAAAATTCTGATAACTGTATATAAATTAGAATGAATTCAAAGCCTCTTCTCTTGTATTCTCCATTGCCTATCAATTGTCTTTCAACAATACAAAAAACGTTTAAAAATTACTCAGCTTTCTTATACCTACCATATCAGAAGCTCAAAACATCATACATACAAAGGAGGTAGGTATGCTGTTTTAAAGTGAACGCACACATGGAAATTCAGCTTAGCTGTAGTGATTAAAAAACGAATTAGTAAATCCTGTTATATTTTTTTATAAAACAGAGTCTTTTTAAAATAGAAACACTGTAATAACCTCTAAAGCGTGATGGTTTCGTAACGATATTTTCCTTTGTAAACCTTCTGATACTTTTGCTCTGAGTAGCTTCTGTAATAGTATTTTTTTTATACCTTGGGAACAGTGTTTTTTTAATGAATGTCCTTTCTATACCTTTTTCAGTATCATTGACAAAATTAATGACAAAAATTATCATTATGTGTTGTTCTTTCTCTTCTATACAAATAAGCCTATTAAAGGCATGAAAGAGTAAAAAATTCACATTATTGACATCTTCAGGATATGCTGATACTAATCATGCCTGTGGTGATAGAATAATAATACGGAGTGTCAATTCTCCTGGTCAGCCCATGGGTGTCGTAAGTGCCAACTGAGGGAGCAAACTACGTAGGACAACAGCGCTGCAAAGAGAAGGAAAACTTGACACAACCCTATAACAACCCGTCTGGCCAACGTGGTATAGTAGGCCAAAACCACATTTCTAAGGAGAGGCCTATGTCCAGCAGTGGACTGTAAAACGCTGTTGATAATTATACTATTTATAATTATCAATGTACATTAATATGCACTTTGAAATGTCAATGGTTTCGAGACAGTAAATGGACTTGAAAACGTCAAACATCAATCACGCGTCACTCATCCTGCTGACATTTGATATGTTTGATGATTAAGTGACTTAAAGTATTGATGCAATCAATAGGATACTCAAAACAGTGAAATATCTAAAATGATGAAAGAGACTCATAAAAAGAAATAAAAATGAACATATTTAAATGAACTAAGATGGCATATTTTAAATACAACGTTTCTGTTTGTTTATTCCTATTAGTATAGAAGTGATAATTTTCAGTAAACAATTAAACCATAACAAAATACCTAGATAATTTTGAGTCAGCCCCAAATATTCAAACAAGCGAATCGAATCGAATTGATTATTGCATATGAAACATGAATTTGAATGGGAGTACGCGGCGAGTTCATTTGCCAAAGTAAATTCGAATTTGCTCGTGGTCTTCTGGGTCTAGTGTTCTAAGTGCTAAGCCAAAAGTCGTCGTAGATGCGATTCCCATCTACGAAAAATAATTGTGTGATGAGAACAATCATTCCTTCTGTGTCTGGGTGTCAATTTATCTATAATATGTATGTATATATTTGGGGTTATTGTAATATTCAAAGCTTATCCTACCAATTAGTTCATTTTGGCAAATAATTTATGTTTTGTCTCAAAACTGTTTCACTTGCTCCCCGGGATCATTGAACATGTTCTTCTTTGAACCTCTGACAACACGTATTCATATTTCATGACAATTGATTGAATAGTTGAAGTGTAAGAGCAAAATATAGTAGTCGCAGATGTTGATTTATATAATAACATCTAAGATGTCGGGTACTATGTGAGAGCCATCATTAGCTTCACGCCTGCTCATTGGTCAAATCAAATAAAACGCACTTCGCAGCTCCCTGATACACATTTCAATACCTTACTCAAAATCACTGAGAATTCGCTCAAATACTAAATATTCGTTATTATTTCCTGTACGTCCCGTATCAGAAAAATTGGCATAAAATAAATTTAAATCCTATATGACCTAGGAGCATTTCTAACACTTGTTTTTGGCGAATCGTATAAATGTGGCAAAAAAAAGATAAGTTGATTTGATATTCAATAAGAAATCCCCATTTATGAATTTCAGAACCCAATGGCAGTCCGTTTGAGGAAACAATCATTTCCACCGTATCCGACTGATTGAATTCTATTTGACCTTCACAGTATTTTTCTCTTCTCGAACATATAAAATCTTGATGATTGATGTTATTGGATATTTTAGTTGTACCAACATATGAAACAAATTAATGCATTTGCAAAACGCATTAAAGAAAGAGCAGTACGGGGGTCTGCAGCAGGAAACACTATTTGACTAGATAACTTTAAATTTTAAACATTGGCGTTCCATGGCAAATGCCAGACATATGACTGTTGTCATAAGTAATTTTCAAGAATATTTTTGCTTCACTTAGGCCCAGAGAGCTTTGCATATGTTCTAGAATATTGTTATATTACCAAGAAGAAATACTTATTTTTTAATTTATTTATATTAAAAAGACAACTCCCGCATTATGAATGTATCCTGTGTCGCGGGGGACTTTACAAACATACATGAAACGAACACAAAGAACACCCAGACTCAGAACAACAATTTGTGGATCACACAAAGTGTCATCCCATGTGGGGATCGGACCCACAACACTCCACTTGAACCACCTTGAACCACTACGCCATCCGTGCAGTCGAGTTCATATTCAGCATTGTCGATGACATCAACGATTAAAAACAAAATGAAAAACTTAAATAATTACTTAATAATATGCCTTTAAAGTCACGAAGGTGACATAAATTAACTTTACATAAATTGCCCAAATTCTGTCTTCCACAATCAATAGAATTTCTATACAAAAACTGTACAAATTTTTAAATACTGACCAAGTCTAATACGTTTTATACTACCTGTCGTTATTCTTTAAACGTTCATGAAGAAAACAGCCTAAAATAAATCACAAATTGAATCTTAAACAAACAAAGACTAAAACTCACAGGTAAATTACCTTTAAATATGTTAAATCTATATTCCACCGCAAATTTGGGAGCAAACCAGCCGCATATAAATCTATGTACCGTTATACCGATATCAATTATTGATTATCTGCAAGGTCATTGGAAATCTCTACAAATAACACTTCGTCTTCTTTGCTACGTATTTAGAGAGACTGTAATAGGTCTTTACCTATGAAATTGTCGTTTTGTATGCACTATGACTATTACTTTTTGCCAAAATTTTGACAACTTTTTAGTGGGTAAAAAATTCAATTCCCGAGAGGCAGTACAAAATGCCTTTGAAGAGTTTGTTGCCTCCCGTCCAGCTGATTTTTACAAGAAGGACAATCAATAAACTGCCAATGCGTTGGCAAAGATGCGTCGATTGCATGGGTGATTACTTCGAATAACAGAAATAAAAAAGTTTGAAAAAATAAGTACTTTCACTTATTGCATACAAAACGGCAATTTCATATGTAAAGACCTATTATTTATGGCTCTTATTTTTGTGTGCGGAAAATATTAATACTAATCTATGACGTGTCGCGTAAAGTTATACGAGTACGTCTACAATAAAAAGAATGTGCACATTCCGTGGTTAACGTCGGTCTTTTGCATGGAGATTTTAGTTGAAAATAACATAAAAAAAAAAAAAAAACTCTCTTCAAACTAATTAAATTTTATTTAATTATTTTTGCTTAAACAACAATTCATGCACGCCATTGTACGGCGAACTTAATGCCACATGCATTTTCTCCCAGTCTACCTGGTGGGGAAATTTCTAAGTAGGTGCACTAGAAATTAAGTATTATATTTAACGAGATAGTAGTAATTAAGGAGACGGACAGAAACAGTGTGACATCATCATCAACAGCCCTTAACAGTCCACTGCTGGACATGGGCCTCTCCTTAGAAAGGAGGGTTTGGCCTACTATACCACGCTGGCCAGACGGGTTGGCATAGGGTTTGTGTCAAGTTTTCCTTCTCTTTGCAGTATTGTTGTCCTGCGTAGTTTGCTCCCTTAGTCGGCTCTTACGACACCTACGGGATGATTGGGGGTGGTGACAATCCGTATTCTTAATCCGTCACCACACGGACAATATATACATATAATACATACACATACACACCAGTGTGACATATATACATATAATACATTCTTATATACATACATATATAGACACATACTATATAAAACTTTAGAGATGTGATGAATCTGCTGGTGTCGAGAATTCGAGCTTGGACTTTCGTCTTAAATGAGAGACGACTGGGTGCCATCCTGATTTCCAGACGTCTAATCCAGATATTAAATCTAGTACCTCTGTCCCTACTGCGAAACTGCGGGTTTCTATCTAAAATAAACAGAATTATTCAAACCTAACTAACATTATGATTCCAAAGATTAGTGCCTTTTAACCACTAAACAATATCAGCTCACTTAAATAATTGTCTCTTGGATTTTTTTTACTAAAATGGAATATAAAAAGAACGTTATTTTTCCAGCGGTATAAATGTAAACTTAAATTTACGTGAAACATAGAACAGTGAGACAATACGTGAACGTCCTACATAAGTTAGACCGAAAGTATCATTCATTGTACGAGTATTTTGTGTAATTGCGTTTTACAGACTTCTCTAAAAAGTAGCGGATCTACTAGCATCACATTACATCAACAGCCTTTAGTTAGCAAACTGCTGGACATAGGCCTGGACATAGGCCCACATGGGACGACACTTTGTGTGATCCACAAATTGTTGTTCGGAATCTGGGTGGTCTTTGTGTCCGTTTCATGTATGTTTGTAAAGTCCCCCGCGACACAGGATATATTCCTAATGAGGGAGTTGTCTTTTTAAATAAATAAAAAAAAAACACTTTAAAAAGTCTTACCAAAAGATTCTTCAGAGATTTGGACTTTATTGGAACTACACAAGAAGTTAAAATATGAAACCCGGTTTGATAAAAAATTAAAAGTAAGCTTGATATACCCCGACAAAGGATGGTTTAGTAAATATTTTCTAGTTATTCAAAAATTACTCTGTTGTGCGCTAATCCAATCAGATTAAATCTTTTCACTCTTTATAAATACAAAAGAGTTGTCTGATATTTTATGGGAACAATACAACTTACACTGGTAGGCGTTAACCAAGGCGAGTACAAACTTTCACTTACAATGGGATTTTGGACTTCATTTCCTGTTAAATAATTTATTGTTTATAACACTAGTGTGAGCGAAACTGTAAGGCCATTTACGTAGTAAGAACAACGCCCTCTGCCGAAATTTAAACTAGTCATAAATTGCTTTAACAACTTTGAATTCATCAAGTGAGGCTGAAAAGGTTTCTATCAATGTTAAGGATACTGAAATAACTTATTCTATTGATGTATTCAATGATTAGTAGAATAAGAATCAGGTGTTTATGGAGGTCACCAACTAAAGCTAATTTTAATGAGAGATGGGGTAAAAGCATACATACCACCAGCTTCAGAACATTGATTCAGTGCAACCTACTCACAGCAAAACACAGTATCATAAATTATCGTTAACAGTGAAACAAGAACGTTACGTAACTTGGTTGGTCAAAGTGTGTTGACGTAAACTTTTCATGCAAAAAGACATAATATCCGTTGTTTGGTATACCGAAATTTGCTAACACAAGTTTTGGATTAGCGAGCCATAACTTGCATTAGTCAATTTCAAAATAGAAATGTTCAATCACAAAGCTAAGATACTGATGTAGTGTTTGAAACTCAGTATTTATTTATAGCTTCTAAATAATTTTTTCTCATGCCCTGCTAGCGTGATTTACGAAAGCTATTCACGCTGGTTAGTTATAAAAGTACTAGGCATATCTTCTCTACATACATGACTAATAAATTGAACAATAGTATGATGACATCCTAAGCCTATTTTTTTATTAGCCAGAGCTTTCGGTGGCGTTGTGCTACATAATTACAAGCAAACAGAAGATTTGCTTTCGTACATCACTAGGTGTTTTTCTCTGTCTAGGTTCAATTTGTTTCCCTTTTAAAATATACCTCCATCCCCGACGCAAATAAATAAGTTTCGATTCAAGTTATAATTTCTTTACCCGTCAGTTGAAAACTCCATATACAGCGGCAAAGTCAACCGAACAAACTCCTAAAACAAAAGTTCGACGCGTTCCTAAAAACCATTATTTAAATTCAAAATGTGTTCCAACCGCAAGGTTAATATGTGCTAGTCACGTCTGACAATGAAAGGTAGTAATTTCAACATGTCGCGAGATCTGTTTTATACGTTCTGTGATTGACAGAGCTGGCTAAGCGTAGCTGGACATACGTTACAAATTAAAAGGTGAATATTTTTCAATGGTGTTAAGATTATACTCATTTGTCTGATAAAGTGAGTTAGGCTGTTTTTATTTTTAATCACACCCAGGTTTGTTGTACTGTAGCTTTGTTTAGCAGTCTTTGTTCATTTTCGTTGTTTTTTTTATTAAAAAGTGTATAAAATAAACAGCATATAACATTTTATCAATATTTTAAGTTAACTTATATTAATTTATATTTATTTTTGAGATTAGAAATAATCGAACTTTCAATTTGAATATGTAAACAACAAAAAATATATCTTCAAATTAATAGCTATGCCGTTTTCTTCAATTTTACCTGCATCAATATGCTCACTGCTCACTCAGAATCTTAACGTGATATTATATACATGAGTCCCTAAAAACTGAGATATGTGCGGTACAGATTCAAAGAATAGGTTTTCAGTCTTGGCTTGCTTTGTTGGTGTATTCCAGCCAGTTAATAGGATCTTTCTGCAAAAACATACGCGTTTGTAATGTCGGATAAGAGAATTACGAGTTTAAGTTCTAAGTTTATGTCGTCAGAAAGTGGGTGGCAAAGCTCGATCTACTACTACTAAACTAAAAGACATGAATAAAATACTACGTCAAAAGAATTCTTGAGTATGTGCCTGTTGTGTAGGTAGTAACGGCGTTGACCTACATAGCTGTTGTTGTTGATCAAGACCATATCGAACTATTTAATGCAGCTTTATTCAGAGAATTTTGTAATGGCAGCAAATATTGAGCGTCACTTATCAATCTAAAGGTTCATACATTTAGAAGATATAATACCACAGACAAATATTAAGAATTCAGTACCAGCTTGTCACTCTGTACCACCGAAGAGCGACTCGAATCGTCGATAGCCCGAACATCTCCTGTGGCTTCACTCTGCATTCTCTATCACATATACTCGTATCATGTAGAGTTCTCCGAGGAATTATTCGGACTAATACCAGCCGCGACTTTCCGCCATCGTTAAAATTTACGGCAAAATTTTCATCCTTATCACCTGGATATTTTCGAAACACTTTATGCCCCGCACAACCAACCTGTGGAACGAGGTTTCCGTCTGCGGTATTTCCGGACCGATACGACCTTCAAACCTTCAAGAAAAGAGCGCACTCCTTCTTCTTCTTCTAAATGGAGGGCAAAGCGTTTCTGACTCCTGAGTTGCAGACTTTCATGGGCGGCGATGATCACTTTCCATCAGGTGACCCGTCTGCTCATCTGCCCCCTCTAACATAAAAAAAAATATCACAATCTTTTTGCGTCGGGGTTTAAAAACATACTTCAATGTCCAACCATCAGCATTTTACTACTAAGTCTGTATCACGCAATGAAAGTCCTTGCGGGTACAATTTCTCAACATCAACTATTGGACTATTGTCTACGGAGAATGATGCCAGCCTATTTCAAATTGCAGGACATTCAACCTCCCACACTCATACGTGTCCAATAGTTTCACTTGTAGAACAAATAGTTCCATTATGTGAATTCTCTGTCAAGATATTTCCCAGTCTCATTTTACGTACAAAATTGTAAATGTCACTTGTTCTATTTGTAACGTTAAGAGGAAAACTAGAAGTGTACGGTCAAGCTTTGTAAGCAGTTAACAATTGTGCTAGTAATATGTTTTAACTTAGTCCGTATATAATCCTTCAAGTTATTCATTTTTATCAGTATTTTCCTAACTATTTTCATTAGTATCATATTTTTATAAGCGAGGGTTGTAATAGGTTTAAGTTTAAGTGTGGTTATCCCTGTGAGTTTGTCTATAGCATCATAGGTCTTATAAATATGATAAGATGTTAATTCAGTTCCTTTTGTTTGAAAGTTGACTTGATCTTATTTATATAACTTAATGCACAAGTTGTACACAGGCGGATTTAATGCCCAAGGCATTCTCTGCCAGTCGACCTTCGGGTGATGTAGAAAAATGATGCCATAGGTGCAAGAGAAAACAGATAATTTGACTTACATATATTCGCAGTCCCCGACGAACACTATGGTAATCGCTATTACGATAGAATCGGGTTTATTAGATATTCGTTATCTACACACCCCATTACAATCATTGAATTTTTTTTATGATCGGGCGATGAATACTTTTGGATTTATCCATTCAATAATGATCTTTATGTTTTTGTTCAACGTATAACATAAGTGAAAAATTTACACGATCAATACCGCAAAAACCTATTACCAAATCTCAAAAGTCAACATTTTAGAGTAAGCGGCTATTACCATATTGTTCGAGGGAAGAATGACAGAATCAGAATCAGAATTTATACATAGGTACCGAAATGGTTATAACACCTAAAAATGATCATCGAATAAGCATGTAATTTATGTTTACCGTAATATTAAAGTCAGTTATATCATCGAAAACGATTGCAATGTCATTTTACGAATATAAAGTATATTCATATTTACCATGGAACAATATGATAATGAACGATTACTACAGCAACACCGATTTGTGATTACAGTCGAACACTATCGTAAAGTTAGTTTGCGTTAATTTTTTCCATAGCTTATTTCAGTAATGGACATTTTCACAATTTTCTTACTGATAAAGAAAATTTATGATAAAAATTTAGTAAAAATCTAGTGCAAAAAATTTTTTCCTTATTTTTGATAAAAGAATCTTCTTTTTAGTCTTGATAGTATTCAAGATATTCAGTTTTTATTTGCTCCTGTAAAATTGTTATTTTCCTATTACGATTTTGTTCGTCGGGGACTGCGATATATACTATATACTATAAATAAAATACTATAATCATTACTACATATTATATACATAGAGGTCTCAAGTATACACTTATTCTTAGACATAATTCAATGAAATTGTTAAAGAGAACACCCACATATCAATAAAGTTTTTTTTTGGATTCGATGTTTTTTCTTTTTACCATAAATATGAAAACGGCTACAAAAACAGAAGTTCAGTATGTATGTAATATGTTGACCGACATGGTACGGAAGTCAACGACAGTTTAAGTTATACTGGCCATCTGAATGTAAAGATCTGATACAAAACTTATTGAATATTGGGCAAAATTCGACCATAATGCGATCACTATTCTCGATAAATTTCTGAAAATATGCACATTAGAAACATTGATTTATGCGTGTTCGTGACTTAAGTCATGGTTTTTTTGACAAAACATTTTTCAAAATGAATTTGGCCCAACTGTTGGTAACCAAGAACAGGAGTCTTTATATACTTTCAATACTATTCATGTCAATTACAAGTTTCTAGCCCCTATTTCCATGAAATTATAGAAACCACTCTCTTGAAAAAATAGTGCATAATGTAGTCTGAACATCAGTGGATATCCCAAATAAATTTCGAACCTGACATCACTTCTATATTAGCTCCAAATGTTGTTACCTAATTATCGCTAATAAGGGAACAAAATTTGGAGCTAATATAGCTAACTTCATATTAAATGCATAGCAATAAACATCGATTCATTTCCATGAACTGTAAAACAATCGAATCCCTTCGGTACTTAAAACTACACACCAATATTCAAGCCATTACATGTTTGCAAACTAATAATTCTATTAGCTTAACCTAAATATTAAGCAATTAGTAAAAACCTCGTAACTTCTATAATAAAACGAAATTTTAGATCAGTTAAACGAGTTTCGAATAAAATAGATTCTATCAAATTTACTTTCATGCAATAGTTTAGATTCTCGAATATTCTCGTGTTAATTATGCAAGCGATTTAATATGAGTACTTCTAGCACACCGAATATTACTATTTTAGTAAAAGAGCTAATCCATGCACCTATTTAAACGCGTGTGGATTTGGACACAAAATACTGGTTAATAAATCATATGAGGTCATAATTCATGGTTTGTTAAACCATGAATTATGACCTCATATGATTTATTTTGAGGAGCTCCCTTTTTACCCAGATAGCCGACATACACGCGGGCAGAGCCGCGGTCAAAAGGTAAAGTTTATCTATAAAGCAAACACTGTAATAATAGAAAAATGTGTATATTGTAATTTATAAAATAATATAAAGTCATTGAAATTAACCTAAAAATTGATAATATGTTACCTAATAAAAATGAAGAGAAATGATAATTTATTGCCATGCATAAAACTTCCAAATTAGATGATTTCCAAATTAGGTGAATTACCACCGATGCCAAAAGCGGACCCTTTCTTTTACGTGTGGAAACCCCCTCGGGCCGTCCTCCCACCGGGGCTTGCAGCGGGGTAGTGTGTCGGTTCAGCCTTGTGTCAGACGAAAGCCTGACACTGGTTTTCAATTGGGCCAAAAATGACGCTATGCGTAAAACCAGTTGCAGACCCTAATTGCTACGCCGTGTACATCTACATACATCATAAGGTTAATAACACATAGCAATAATAATAATGTCTTGTTATATAAACAAGACAAATAAAATATATGGAGATCATACTAATATACACTACGATATACATCATCAACAGCCTTTAATAGTCCACTGCTGAACATAAGCCTCTCCTTAGAAAGGAGGTTTTGGCCTTCTACACCACGCTGCCCAGACGGGTTGGTATAGGGTTTGTGTCAAGTTTTCCTGCTTTCTGCAGTGCTGTTGTTCTGCGTAGTTTTCTCCCTTGGTCGGCTCGACACCCACGGGATGAATAGGGGTTGTGACACTCTGTATTCTTAATCCATCACCACATGGACGATATACACAACAACATAAATCAATAAAGTGTGCACACCCTTTTTCCTTGATATCGCTCACCAGAATGCGCCATGCATCGCTTCACGCTAAGTAAGGGAAGTGTTCACATTGGCAATATCCAGTCTCTGCTGTGCGTCTATGAGATACTGCCGCAATCTATATTTAAATATGCCGATCGTATTAGACGATCTTATAGGCGGCGGTAAATTGTTTCATGTCTTTAAGGCCGCATAGCGGCAACTTCCTTTAAAAGCGGCAGTTTTATGCGGTAATATGGAGAGTTGCCGTGAGCACTGTCTCACCGTACAAACACGTCTATTGAACACCAATTCCAGTGTACGAAACAGGTAAACTGGTTCGCGGTATATAATAAATGAATAAAAGCAAGATTACTCCAAATACAACGGTTGAACCCAATGCTACAGATGCGTCTCAACACGAATAGGTACGTCATTTGCAATCCATCATGACTTTTTTCAGTTTCATTTAATAACTGACTCGTCAGTGATGATTGTTCTCTGTAATATTTTACTATAGATTTGTGTATTATAATAGTTTCAAAAGTATTTTTTGTTTTCTGCATTTTATTGATAATAACTGCTTATGTTTTCCTTTACAGTTTTGACAAGTAATTGAAACACGAACTTTATCTAAGACACAAGACAGCTTTTTAAGTTTTGCGTTTCATCACGTTACAATATACAAACCAGCCCAAATAATGATTATTTCAGGAATCAACGCGATTGGAAGATTTGGCAATTCAAATGTATGTTATGCCGTTTAACAGGCTTAATTCCCGAACAAATAATAATATATAATGAAACGCCAAACTTTGCAGACGTTCATGGGCGGCGATAGTCACTTTCCATCAGGTGACCCGTCTGCTCGTCTTCCCCCTCTAACACATAAAAAAACTGTGTATAACTACCGTCCGTGCAACCTAGTCAAAATGTTACGCAACTCAAAAGCATTGGGACTAATCCCACCCACACGCCCACCACTGTAACTCCTGTACACCAGGATCCACAGCAGTGACCCACGAACACACCGAGTTATGACACTCGGGAAGTCCCAGAAAGAAATTCAACTGTCTTGGAACCCGCAACGAAATTAATCAGAAGAAAAATTGGAGGAGTTGGAAATACAGTAAATCCACTTCCCTCCTTAGCAAAGCGGGAGACAAAATGAAGTAAAATGGGCATACACCCTTTTAAACAGGGAAGCACCACGGCCACAAATATTACGGGTCCTACGTGAGCTATGTTTGATTTCTATAATATGTATGGCAGAATCGCCTAAACGCACGGAAATTCACCCTAGTTGACACAAGATCCCCATAGTATACCGCCCCAGATGTCACCTGCAAGCTATTCAGCATTATATTACGTTCATTATACCAAAGACTACATTCCCAGAGGATATGATGAGCAGACTGTTCATAGTGAGAGTTAGGTGTTGAGCATTGACACAATGGTGACTCGACTAATTTAAATGAATAAAGCTTGCTCTTAAAGTTACCATGACCCGTAAGAAATTGAGCGACACAGTGATCCACCTCAAGCCATATCCTCGACAACCGTCCGGTCCCAACTCAAAAGCATGTCATAATTATTACGGGATCGCATTTAATTCAATTCATTTACTTAATAGTAATAATACAGGCAGTAAAAACAGCTCAAGTTGAGATCTTCAAAACTTACGGAACATCTTTACCCGTAAATAAAAACACTTTATAGCCAACCAATAATTCTTATTCTATTATTAAACTAGTCAACTATTTCCAAATTAAGACTTAACGGAATCTAATGAAATCTTATTACACTTCTAACAAATTGCAACAATATTCATTTCAAAATCTACTAATATAATATAGTGCACACATAACATAGATTGAAATGAATATGATTTATTTTTATTTTTGCAATCCCCAAAAATTATATCCCAAATTTTATAGGTTACAGCAAATCAACCGCTTCGGAACAGTTTGCAAAGCCGCTAAAAGCCAAATGTACGGCCACACCAAAACTGACCGCTCTGCAGGTACTCTAAAAGCTATAAAGTAACTGAATATCCGATAACAGACTATTGACACTCCACACCGACCAGAAAATGGTTTGAAATCTAGATTTACAGCATTCATTCGTGGCGCAGAAGTTTTTAAAACTCAACGTTCAGGTTTTAAAACTTTGTAGATTGTGATTTTTGCTATTTTAGCACTTAAAGCTGTTTTATTGTTCAGTGTTCAAAGTTCGATAACTACTATACATAATCGGTATTACAGTATTTATATCTTTGTCTGTGTATGTGTGAATAGCACAGTTGTGGTAATGTTTATTGTAGACTGATTACCCTGCGGAGTATCTATTTATTTTTATTTATTTGTACTGTTCTGGCTGAAACATAATGCCTAAAATATTAGAATCGTAAGATTTTTTTTCTATTTTATTATTTACACTTTTGTGAACAGTACTGTGATTTCTTTTTTTTATGGTATAAGGGGGCAAACGAGCAGACGGGTGACCTGATGGTAAGCAACTACCGCCGCCCATGGACACCTGCAACTCAAAAGTCACAAGTGCTGCTCTTGGAGTCCCTCCCGCTCGAGTCAGCGAGAGGGATTTGGGCTCCGGAATATTACACAAAAACGCTATCTATGGATTATAGATTACAAATATCTGTCTTATGTCGTATTTAATTTTTAATATTCAAAATATATAGAAATCGAAAACTGATTCCATAAACTTCCAAGATCCAGTCTAAAGGACTACAACACACATACCGCCATTAACTTTTGAATGCAGCGAAAATTGTGCAGTTTCGTAAACCTGTAAATACATGAACAAGCAGAGTAATACACAGAACGTATAGTATTCTCACCACTCCTTATAATTAGTTAACACATTCGAATCACTTGTAACAGGCGCCTTTATCGGACTTTCCTGTGGACGGAGAGTGGAAAGCCCTCTAATTGGTCTTGTTGTTACTTAGTGTTCACGACGTTGTTACGTACAGTAAAGGCATTCTATAAAATGGCTAGAAGCTACTAACTCATTGTTCTCACTGATATTTCCAATACGTTTTATTTTTTTCTATAATTTTCGAACGTTCGAACGTAAAAATATATAAAACTTCTGCAGTTTCAACTTGCTCTTTTTTCAGGAGGGTATACAATGTGTCATCCTAGCAGAAGCAGGCCGGGGTGGCGGCGAGCGCGTTGCGAAGCACGCTCGCTTCCAGGGAGCAGAGGGAACATGGGGGGGGGGTCGTCTACTCGTCTGTAGATGGCCCGAGGTATGTCGGGGCACCAGGGACTTCCTTTCTAGGGTATACCTGGTTCCCCGGCTATTAGTACCCGAGACGGCGTGCGGTTTTAGTCGGTTCGAGTCCGACATGCCACCGACAGGTGGTATCCGAGGCACCAGGGCCTTCCTTTCACCAGGGCCTTCCTTTCTAGGGTATACCTGGTTCCCCGGCAATTAGTACCCGGCGAAGGCGTGCGGTTTTAGTCGGTTCGAGTCCGACATGCCACCGACAGGTGGTATCCGAGGGGATTTCCGCACGGAAAAAAAAAAAAAAAAAAAGGTGGTATCCGAGGGGATCTCCGCACGAAAAAAAAAAAAAAAAAAAAAGGTGGTATCCGAGGGGATTTCCGCACGGAAAAAACAAAAAAAAAAAAGGGTATACAATGTAGTGATCAGAGAGGACGTTGTTTATATGTTTTTTTAATTCAAAATATAAATAGATATCGATTTAGCGATATGAGTCTTGTTTATAAGCAATAGTAGTTGTGGATTTTAATCTCCTCTCATTATCAGAAGCTAAGTGTAGGGTACGTTTCCTACGTGCGATGGGCTGCTGCTAAGCTCAATGCTAAATTAAACACTTCAATAACTCTATCACTGTTTTTTATTATAAAAGTATAACTGTACTAACGACGACCGGATGGCATAGTGGTTTGTGTAACGGACTGCTATTCCAAAGGTCGCAAATAATATGTGTGTATTTACAAAAGAAAAGTATATATGTATTTATATCAGTTGTCTAGTAGCCATAGTACAAGCTCTGCTTAGTTTGGGACTAGATGGCGTTGTGTGAATGTGGTGAAATATATTATTTTATATTATTATTACTAAGCTATGCTAAAATGATAATGGACGATTATATGCTCTGCTAATAGTTACGAATGCACCGGGTTTGCTGTCCGAATATGTAATGGTGTCGCCGCGCACTTAAGGCGACCGCGTTAGCTTGCTAGATCAGCAAAAGGTGTTCGATCCTAATTATTGCATTGAACACTAAGTCTTAAGTTAAGCTAAGTCCTGCACTTTAGGCAATTGTGGATGAAAACTCTTCAGAAAATGGGTTTACTCGTGTACATTTTTAAACAATGAGTATAGTCAATTATGTAGCAGTCTTTGAGTTGCTTCGTTTTCCATTTCATTTAAATATTGTATCAATATCATTTATCAATTGTTTCATTTACAACAGTCTTCTTTCTCTCAAAACATACTTTATCATTATTAATTAAAAATCACAAACTCTTTTTAAAGTTTTAGGGTGCTTCGGTTATCACGTGGTGTAACAATTACTACACGACCTTGAAATATAATGATATCCTTCCTTAAAACGGCGTGAATAATATATATATTATAGCACACAGGAAAATATTTTAGAAAACATAACTATATAAAATTATGATTACAAAATTATCGTAAACACCATCTACTCTACATTATATCCACCATGTTATTGTGAATCGGCTCTCTCTACTTGCTGCAAAATATGAATGGAACCAAAGTTGAAGGTATATACCTTCAACTTATGTATAAAAACTTAAACTCCTGAATAGTATTGGATTTTTCAGATCGGTGTTTACAAATAACCGTAGAATCGGTATTGTACGGTTATTTGTGAACACCGATCTGGAACACATCCTGGTTGCTAAGACATCAAAATATAAAGCTCAACACAGAGACACCGATAATATAACAATAACATAAAATAACAATTTATCACATATCCGATGTTTAAAAATATTCTTTTATTTAAATAAAAGCACCGGTTATTCAGTTCAACTATAAAGTTAGACATTTTAATACAATATGGCCAAAACAGCGTCAGTTCTTCGACACGAGCGAGCGGGGTGTAATCACTAAAGATCAATTCCCATATCATCACTCGCTGTTCAGTCGAGTCAGTTAAGACCCTCCTGATGGCAACTTGAACAACGCATTCCTTGGCATTTATACTAGCGGCGGTAACGAAACCATCGTGCGATCTAATTCGATTGGTCCGCCATCTATCGAAGCAATAGTGAACTATTAAAATGACAGTCAAATGTTTTAAATCCCAATGTTAATAATTACGTAAGTTTAATTAACTTAATTAATAACAAAAAATTTGTAAATTAATTCAGGTATTTTGTTATACCTTGTAGTATGCCTTTTTTTATTTGCCGTAAGTTTATTTTTTTAAGCGATATCCAGTCAAATTACTAAGTTTTGTCAAGTATTAAATTGTTACTACAACAACGAATGTATTTATTATTATTTCATTTTAAAACTTAATGCACATCTTGTACAATGACGGATTTAATGCCATAGGGCATCCTCTATCAGTCAACCTTGAAGTGTGCAAAGATAAAATATTAAATTAAACAAAAAATTGACTATTAAATAAAAAATAAATCTACATTAGACATTCCACTGCTGAACATAGGCCTCTCCCATTGCACGCCACTTAGATCGATTTTAAGCTTCTTGCATCCAGCTCCTGCCAAACATCTACATCGTTAATCGATCTATCTAGGTTTCATTCTTAGAAAATTTACCAAAAAAAAAGTCAGTCGGGTACCATTGATAAAATACTATTTGTAACAATAACCAAAGATAAAAGTAATGGGATATAATGATGAAGCCAAGAAAAAATAAACGCAACAACTAACAATTGCTCGTAAAGAACTTGCTATGAATAAAACAGATACTCACCATTACAGATATAAATTATATTCTATTAATGATAGAGAGGCAGACGAGCAGACGGGTCACCTGTAGGAAAGTGACGTGAACATGAACGTCTGCATCTCAGGGGTCATAATCGTGGTAATTGTTTATAACTAATAATGAAACCTACTAATAAATAACAACAACAATTTGTGGCTCTCACAAAAATGTTGTCCCATGTGGGGATCGAACCCACAACACCCAGCGAAGTAGGAAGCGACGAGGTAACCGCTTAAAAAATTACGCCATCCGTGCAGTCATAGATCGATCTACCCATCCCAGCTTGTTTGTTAACAATCCCAGCTGTGGGTTTTAATATCCTGATGAGAATGGTTAAAATCTAAGTGGCGTGCAGTGGGAGAGGCCTATGTCAAGCAGTACACTGCGATAGGCTGATTGATGATGACGATAAACGCCAAAAAATGAGGGTTTTTGTTAATAAAATAAAACGACTACAAAATATGATGATATTCTTTATAAAACGTCAAAAATACCCGACAGATAAAAAAAAATTAAGAAATGAGTAGGATTTTTTAAGATAAAGCCAAAACAGCACAGCCGTAGGAATAAAATATCAGTATTCAAAGAGGCCAAAAACAGCGTCAGTTCTTCGACACGTGTCTCTGCGATAGTTGAGACACGAACGAGTGGGGTGTAATCACTAAAGATCATTTCCCATATCATCACTCACTGTTCAGTCGAGTCAGTTAAGACCCTCCTGATGGCAACTTGAACAACGCGTTCATTGGCATTTATACTAGCGGCGGTAACGAAACCATCATGCGATCTAATTCGATTGGTACGCCATCTAGCGATACACCAGTAAACTACTAAAATTGCATGTTCTTCAAATGTTGAATATAATTTTATGTTTATGTTACAAAGTTACACTGACTAAATTAAAAGCATTTCTTTTTTGTAAATTAATTCAGGGAATTGTATACGTTATTTTGTTAGAACTTGGTTTAATTTTTTAACAATAGTAAATAAACTTACTAATTGTCATCAAATACATTACACGACTTAAATACCTTTAAATTTATTCCTTATTTATGTTATTTCTTTTTTAATGTTTTATTTATAAATTGAACGATATAAGTAGTATACTACATACATATTATTATAAAACATTTGATCCTACACAAATTATATTTTTATAAAGAAAAGAACGGCATAAATTTGAGTATAAAATAATATTAAATACTAAATTATTTACAATTATTAATACCGCCTGCGATAAGGCTGCCCATTGTACCACTGCTTTTTTGTTTGTATTATACATTGTGTGTTTCCTATCCATGGAGTACAATAAAGAGTACCCATCTTTCTATCTAACACAATCTCGATAAAATACTACTTGTAACAATAACCAACGAAACAAGTAATCGGACAAAGAAATCAAAGTTTTATAATTAGTTATAGACAAATATACTAGTAACCGAGAGAATACTGGGACCACTGTAACGTCCGTGTGGTGACGGATTAAGAATACAAATTGTCACCACCCCAATTCATCCCGTGGGTGTCGTAAGAGACGACTAAGGGAGCAAACTAAGCAGGACAACAGCACTGCAAAGAGAAGGAAAACTTGAAGCAAACCCTATACCAACCCGTCTGGCCAGCGTGGTATAGTAGGCCAAAACCTCCTTTCTAAGGAGAGGCCTATGTCCAGCAGTGGACTAGTATAGGCTGTTGATGATGATACTAGTAACAGTAGTGGACTGCGATAGGCTGATGATGATGATAATACTAGTAACTATCTATAACTGGTTATAACGGTAACGATAATATTTATAACTGTACCAAATCTTCACTATTTTTATTTTTTTCCTGTGTGGACTCCCCTCGGATACCACCCACCAGTGGGTGATTATGTCGGACTCGAAACGACCAAAAACCGCACGCCGTCTCCAGGTACCAGTAGCCGGAAAACCAGGTATACCCTAGAAAGGAAAGCCCTAGTACCCCGACGTTCCTCGAGCCATCTACGGCTTATAGATGACCCCTCCTGTGTGGCAACCTGGATGTTTCCTTCCAGCCTGGAAGGGCGCTACCAAATTTTCACTGACATATTTAAATATTAGTTGTACAATTTCACTCCCGCTAAGATATTGGTAATGATTGATTTTTAATCACATAAATAAATTGACACATCGATACATTAAAACTCAAGACACTTTCTACAAAGTCTGACACAAGACACCTAAAATAGTCAACCGGCATCAACTTACCATCAAAGTTTTATGTCTCAAGTTACGGTCTACTTACTTCAAGATTTAGTACTTGTGCTTTCTTTTTGTTCTTAGCTTTTATTTCTAATGTACTTTTTGTATACTCCAATGTTGAAAGTACTACTTACGATTGATGGTACTTGAAGTGAAAAATTTGTTGTCAACTAGTTTTAGTGATATAGAGTTTCACATTAGTTTGTAATTCAAACAAAAACACACTACTTATAAACCAACTTAAGGCAGTAAAAATCTGTAATTTAGTCAGTTGTTAGAGGTGAAAATGCAGTATTCCTTTCGTACAGATGTTTTCTCTTCTGATCTACTTTTATTTCTATTTCACCTCTAAATCATCTAGATGATAGCAATAAGCTTGCTCCCTTTTCTTATATCTGGAGGATAAAGGCATGAATTAATAAAATGTGATGTGTATTATTTTCTAAGTTAGTAACACGCAACTACTTACTAACTATTAAACTACTACGTTCTATAGGATATATTTATGGTATGTCCGTCACACCTATTTATCGTGAGTGCGTTAATCCCCTTTAACGATATTATGTATGCAGACTACTTGATCTTGGAATAAAATGTAGTTTTTATGATAGTTATGTATAAGTGCCAAAATCTAGATAGCAGACTTATGTTAAAATTCTTGTTAATGAAAAAAGGAGTACATTTTTATAAATCAATATGAATAAAATATTGTCCGTGTGGTGACGAAATAAGAGTACGGTACGGAGTGTCACCGCCCCTATTCATCCCGTGGGTGTCGTAAGAGCCGACTAAGGGAGCAAACTCTGCAGGACAATAACACTGCAAAGGGAAGGAAAACTTGACACAAACCGTTTACCAACTCCTCTGGCCAGCGTGGTATAGTAAGCCAAAACCTCCTTTCTAAGGAGAGGTATATGTCCAGCAGTGGACTATTAAAGGCTGTTGATGTGAAATAAAATATATTCTTAACAACCTATTTCGTGCACCTTCAGTCATCTTTATGATGACTACTCTGCTTCTAAGAGACTAACGGGAGGACACTATAATATTAATTGGCATTTTACATTCCAGTTCATCATAAAATAATTGCTTACAAGGAAAATAATATTTTAAATCTTTTGGTAGTATCGATAATGTACCGTTAAACCAAACGTGCGTTTAACCAAAATTTTTTAGCTTTATTATAATACTTATACAAATCATTTTTCTGAACTGTAGGTATATTTTTGTCCAGGTCTAGTATATCTTCTAGTTTTTCCAGTTTTGTTAAAATATTTAGACGACTTACCACTATTGTGCGAGTTTGTAATAAAGTCGGAACAATTGAACCGACTCAAAAACTCGACCTCTTTCCCTTACCCCCCTTTATTGCGGTGACATTCTTGTCTAATCCAATGAGTCTTCTTCAGTTTAATTTCAATCAAATTTCTCAACAAAGCGTATTACCTAAAACCCTCGACTTTAAATCTTTTTCACTTCACCGATCGCAGACACTGCAATTAATCCAAAATGATCAAATAATTAAACTTTTTACATTGAAAAGTTGAAATAAATCACTAGTAGGTACCTTTATAATCTCCAAGCCGGTAAGAATTTAATAGTTTTGGAAATTCATTACTGAAAGTCGTTTGAAGTTAACGATCGGAGGTACTGACGCCCAAAGGTGACGTGATTTAAGGCGATTTGATCAATTATCAACCGTAGGGGCAGGTGAAGCGATTTAAAAAGTATTTTTGAATTTTATTGTGAAATTGATTTTCATACCACTTGATTTCTGAGCTATAGCTTATTAGTACGTAGAATGACAAAAAATAGATAGACAGATAGATAACTCTTTATTTGCACACATTTTACAAGTATTATGGTACATAAACATATCAGACATGTAATGTATAAAGGGCGCCCTTATTGCTAAGAGCAATCTCCTCCAGGTAACCTTAGGATGGATTAAAATGTTTTAAAGAGACAGTAGTAGTTGAAGGTGCAATTGTAAAATTAAAAAAATATTTACACATAAAACACATATACTTAAACATACATAGCTAGTTGAGTACATCACATAAAAAGACAAAAAAAAAGAAAAGGAACATTCTTATCATGCCTTGACGCGTAAATGACTTGAAGATTCATAAATATGTACTATTATGTACTAAATATGAACTACTAAAAGAAAATGGTTTCGATGTTCAAAAAAAAAAACGCAATGTACTCCAAGAGGCAGTTAATGTCAGCCATGGTCTTACCTTTAATGTTAGACCCATTATTCTATTACTAGATTCATTTGAAGTAAACGTAGACAAAATTGAAAAGTTTGATTGGTCCTTTAAAACGCACGCTTAATCTAGAAATGTATTTGGAATTGTTTTATAATTGAAGTAAACAGATATCTGTTTAAAGGATAACCTTAACTCTATCCATCGTAATCATCCTTACAGAAATGAAACACTACCCCAATTGATCTGCTTTGATAAAACAGTCTTGTTTTATCCCTCAGTTTCCATCTCCTAAGATAAACACAGAAAAAGGGAACATTTTTCCATCGTTCAAAGTAAAGTAATACACGTGGATGTTGAAGAAGGAGTATCGGAATAGATTCGAATAGATTCCAGCGTTTAGTGTCAGGTTTAGCGATTGAGCTCAGAGATTCCGGTTTATTTGATCCAGGTAAAGAGTTTGTTTAGTTTTTACTTTATTTGGTTAGATTGAAGTCGATCTGACGACCGTATACAGCAATTTTTTTTTTCAATTTTTGAAATGAGTGTATATAAAAGGATTTTTATTGGATATTGAAACTTATATTAGCTGAGATCCTTATGAATTTTTATTTTAATGAACCAAGAAAATTGACTATCCGTGTGGTGACGGATTAAGAATACAGAGTGTCACCACCCCTATTCATCCCGTGGGTGTCGTAAGAGGCGACTAAGGGAGCGAAATACGCAGGACAACAGCACTGCAGAGAGAAGGAAAACTTGACGCAAACCCTATACCAACCCGTCTGGCCAGCGTGGTATAGGAGGCCAAAACCTCCTTTCTAAGGAGAGGCCTATGTCCAGCAGTGGACTGTTAAAGCCAGCGGTGGCTGTTGATGATGATGATTGATGAAGAAAATTGAAGGAGTAGAGTGTTGTTTCAGTTCCGATGTTTTTTTATGAAAAGACGTTCCTAATACATGGTTTACTTTTTGACTAATATAACAATGTGCAAAAACTATAAGGATGCTCATCATGAATCTACCACAATATGACACAATAATATTCCTGCGTCTGACATTAGACGTATTGCCGAGATGCTGAGAGCATGTCCTAGCGTCCACTAACTTTTGACAGGTTTTAGCTCCGTTTATTGGTAAAATATTGCTAGTAGACTTGTTTTGACGGACACGTTAACAATATAGTACATTAAAATCGGTTTATGTTTTCTTCCATCAAATGTGAAACTTTAAAAACACAATCATTTCCACCTCATTGTATTTTGTTTATCGTCACGATGTGTTACTTCACAAAGAGTTTCTAGGTATTTTATGGCAACCTGGCTAACGTCAACCCTCGTTGGGAATGTGATTGATTTACAGTGAAATAAAAGAAGATAATTTTGAAGAGGGATTTCGTAAGTCTCAGATGTTTAATGTGTCGTAGCTTACAGGACCCGTACCTGTATGACCATCCTATGTTTAGGAACATGATTAAAAACAGGGAGATGAACCATGCAATATGAATGCTTAAAACCTCTTTGTAAGAATTATTCATTGTGACATTATAACTCAAATGTACAAAAACTCTTAAAGCCATCTAAAAATCGAACTTCAAATAAATGTTTTCAGTGAAATTCCAGCCTAAACCACTTCCAATAACGATCGATTGTCCCAAAAAACACAAAAGACAGAAGTTACAACTGCCTCTTTATTTCCTCCCGTATTGAGCGCGAGAAGTTGCCGCGTAAATCACAACGCCAGAGATTTATATATCAACTTTGTTTGCACCTGTTGGGCCGATGTGTTCTATTTGCACAATTGTCTTTTTGAAACTGAGAGTTTCATGTTTTTTTTCCAATTCCAAAAATTGTATTAACCAATTTATATAATATGAATCCACTACTCAGTGTATTATCAAAGTTAGGAAATAAGGTTTTTAACTGAAGTGGTGCATGCTCAGATTGCTCATGCAAATGTGATCATACCTATCAAACGATGTCAGCCAAAAAGTATGACGAAAATCATCATCCGCGTGGGCGTCTAAACGCGAAGTCCTGGTCGGCCAAATTAGACGAGACCTGTCCCCGCCACCAATTATTGTTGCAATGCTGGCGGTTGAGGAGGGATGGGGCGCAGTGATCTCTTTCTGTGAAGCTGTAATGCCCCAAAAAGAGACCGCTGAACGGGATCGGGAGAGGGCCGATCCCGAACATAGAGGACGTCGGTGACGATATCAGCCGTCGAAGGGGCCGCGGGCCGCCAGAGAGTGGGGACCTCTGGTGGCAGATTAATTGCTGCGGTAGGGGATAGCATGGCAGCCTTATTGCATTAATATGCAATCGGGCCGCCACGCCGCAATTAAGGGGTGAAGTGTTTTCCCCTGTGATATGGCCTGATTAGGCATAGTGTCAATTCAGGAAGGACCTGAAATAACATGGTCCGGGTCCTCCCAAAGTAGGACATCTGAGGCCGGCCGTCGGGGTGTTTTTTTGTGAAATCTCCACATACTCCTGGCTCCTGAGTCCCCGAAGAGCAGGAGATCCGAAGGGATATTAAACCCCGTCAAAAAAAAAGTTTCTTTATCAGGTGTTGATTCAACAATTCTTTAGCCATGCCGAAGCATACTGACCTACGGTAATAAAAAAACATTTTTTATCTTTAATAAATACATATTCACAAATTTCAGAGATTACGAAAACTTTTATAAAAATTTAAAAATAGCAAACATTGTTTGAAGGTTCAAATAAAATTGGAAACAGGAAGTTCTTGTTTTGGGAGTAGCCAGCTGTGATAAAACTGTATTATTGAATTTGGCTAATCTCTTTTCAAACTTCCGTCTGTAGTACTTAGAGGCGGGCTCAGCGTCTCTTAACTTATCTATCCGAAATTTTTGGATAAATTATTTCTCATCACTTCTAATTTCAAAATAAGAATAAACAAAATGAGTTCAGTCCTATTTTGGTAAAAATTCTAATAATAAGTTTTTATGAAAATGTAGAGATTCATCATTTGAACTTGAGTCTCATGACTTGCACTTGTCCATTAGGCGGCGATAGTCACTTAACGGTTAGTCTGTTCGTTTACCCCATATTAAAAAAAAAAGACAGCTCCCGCATTATTAATATATCCTGTGTCGCGGGGGACTTTATAAACATACATGAAACGGACACAAAGAACACCCAGATTCAGAACAACAATTTGTGGATCACACAAAGTGTCGTCCCATGTGGGGTTTTAACCCACAACACTCGGCGCAGTAGGAAGCGGCGTGGCGATCGCTTAAACCACTACGCCATCCGTGCAGTCAGTACTCTATAATATTAAAGATTTCACTAATAGAATACTTGAAGTAAATATTTTTTCATATTTATAAAATAAATAAGAAACTATTTTAATCACACTTGCAAGTCAAAATGAATAAATTCATTACCACGGTAAAAAACTCATTTCAAATTTTATCACAGATATTATTAATAAACGCCATTTAGTCCCATACTAACTTGTACTTTGGCTGATATAAATACATATTTACTTTTTTTGTAAATACATACATATTATACACAAAAACACTCAGACCAAATCAAACATTAAATGTTCATGCACACAAATGTTTGACTTGAGCGGGAATCGAACCCGCGACCTTTAGACCGTTACGCAAACCACTACTCCATCCGGTCGTCTTAATCAATTAGATTACCTATTATATGTGGTGACGGATTAAGAACACGGAGTGTCACGATAACTTATCTCATAAAACATGACGTATTTGTTGGTACATTAGCGGCTGTGATTAAATATAATAAGAATTACTCCTAACTTGTGGATGTGAGTGTCGCAAGAGCCGACTAATGGGGGCAAACTACGCAGGACAACCGCACTGCGATGAGAAGGAAAACTTGAAACAAATCCTATACCAACTCATCTGTTTAGCGTGGTATAGTAGGCCAAAACCTCCTTTTGACGTGACAACGTCTTATAATTCGATGAAGCCGGCTGCACACACGAAAAAACATGACTCATGCGGCGTTACCTCGCTCTGACGCGTTCCATTTAAGGGTTGAAGTGCAGCGAGAGCGCGGAATGAGCGACAAAGAGGCACAATCGGCCTCCGCGTTCGGTAGCGTTCGACATCTGCCTCTCTCCTACTTGAGTGAGCGATGCATCCGCGTGGACAGCTGCTATACAATAATACATTTACATGTTTTCGTCAAGTATGAAGTGCAGTGAAAAGTGAATGTGGTGTCTTATGACGTTGTCACGTTCAACTATCGTCAGTAAACCGACTTTACAGACAGCCGATTTTTTAAGGAGAGGCCTATGTCCAGCAGTGGACTATTAGTGGCTGTACGGTGCAAACGCATAGACAAATCACCTGATGATTAGGAACATCGACGCCTTTGGACACTTGGAACTCAAGAACAACACTTTAAAGGCTTTGGCAGTCTTTGAGTGCCGGGGACGCTCAGCACTATTGACCTTTCGATAACTTCACTCATTCGGTGAAATGAATGAGACCGGTTTTCTGAGAGGCCGTAATATCATTTCGGTCGAGCCGCCCTGTATGTGCCGAAATATAGCTCTCACGATAAAGATTATATTAGCATAAAATTTGTTTTATAAAAAAAATGGGTTTAAAAGCTTATAGGATGTTTTACTAATTTCAAAAGAAATGTAAATTTCAAATTAAGATTTTAACGAAATCAAAAAATCTCTTTAAAAAATTTAAATAAAGAACCTTCTAATTTAAATTCAGTGTTTCCAAACTGTCACAAATGTTTAATTGTATCTAAATGATATTAACCACCAACATAGGCAGGTTTTATCATAACGCCAAAAGATTAGCGCTAGATCGTAAAATTTTCATTTTGTCGACACAGACGAAGAGACTCGAGATTAACCAGAAGCATCGCTGTTATGCTAATGAATGTACTGATGAAAAAATAAAATTCTTACCGGACGCCCAGACACTCTAAAAATGGTGTTGTTATGAAATATATTGGATGTAAAAGAATTTTTAACTTCAATCCCTTGGCTTTTTGTTTTAGCTTTAGTTCTCCCGAGTATCTTAAACAGTTCTAACTTTAGTCATTTATGATTAAAGTCGTAATTTAAACTGAAATCAGATAACATTCTTCTTTTTTTTGTTTTAAAAATGGAATTGGAATGGAATGATCAATTGACTTACACAATTTAGTGATCCTGACTGATACGGCAGAGGTTGTGGGTTCAATTTCCATGTAGGACTAATGACCGTGTGATGAGCACAATCATCTGTCTTGTAGACCCCAGACGAGTGTACATTTTCATTAATATGTATGTATTGGGATCCGTGTGGTGACGGATTAAGAATACAGAGTGTCACCACCGCTATTCATCCCGCGGGTGTCGTAAGAGCCGACTAAGGGCGAAAACTACGCAGAACAACAGCACTGCAGAGAGAAGGAAAACTTGACGCAAACCCTATACAAACCCGTCTGGCCAGCGTGGTATAGTAGGCCAAAACCTCCTTTCTAAGGAGAGGCTTATGTCCAGCAGTGGACTATTAAAGGCTGTTGATGATGATAATGATGTATGTGTTTAGAAATACATATGTAAGTATGTATATCAGCAGTCTGGTGGAAATAGTAGAGGCTATACTCGGTTAAACGGCGGTTTGTAAGATGTGTCAAGCTATTTAGTTATTCTTAATTAATTGTTTCAAGCAGTCCAGCAGTGGACTGTTAAAGGCTGTTGATGATGATGATGATTAATCATTTCAATAGAATTTTGACCATAAGTCTTCAACAATCTCCCAAAATTTTTAAGTTGCCAAATCTGCTACAAATTATATACTGATCGTATAATTTGGGCTCGTCATCAGCAGATAGAATAATCTTCTAGGTCATTGACGGAATGCATATACATATGCAAGTAATGTCTATCAAAATTTACAATAAATTACCCGAAGAAATTACAAATGAAACCATATTTAATATATATATAAATAAATTAAAACAATTACTACTACAAAACTGCTATTACAGCATCAATGAATATCTGAGCAATCAATAAATTAAGCATGTACATAAAAAACTGAAGTATAATTATTATTGTTAGTTTGTATTATCTCTCCCTCGCTCATCTATTGCTGTGCCCGACAGGGTCCATGATGATCTGATCTTATATTTAAGTTACCATCTAAGTAAACATTGTGGAATGCAATAAATATATTGAGTATTGAGTACATCGGTGTAATTTTAACGCTGAAGAAAATTTAGTGAAAATAAAATCGAAGCAATACTTTCACAACGCAAGTAAATCGATAAATTTACACTTATTGTGCCACAAAACCAATGAGCTGGTTAAGAATCAAGTACTGACACAATAAAGAAAATGCTACCACTCTCACAGAGCAGGCTGTCTTTGTCTTACTTACATTTTATCGACGATGTCGTAACTCCCAAGCAGTTATTTCGCACATTCAGTTTAGCATCTTAATTTTGAGTATTTGAACGGTATGTTTGTTCTTTTGAGTTACGACCCATCTTTTATTGCAACACATAAACATCGGAATTATTAGACCATGTAATAAAATTCTTAAATGACGCGTAACGGAAATTAGTTCTGGCAATTTCATCCATGCTGCGGACGGATTTAGTGCTGCTGAACTTTGAGTACCCCGCTCCCTCCAAAATAAGAAGAAGGTAGTCGTGTTGGCCCTACTTTTATCTCACTTACTTAGTCAAACGCAAGGAAAGGATTGTTCATAGTATCAATCCTACTTCGGTCGAGGTTCTGAACGTTGTTTAAAATGTTCAGAGTTTTTCACAATCTCCAACTGCAGTTGATAAATGTTTCTGTATTACCTGGATGAATGACTTTAACTTTGTATCTTTCTAACTCTTGATTGAGTTTAGAACTTCTCCGACTGAAGAGCCATTAAGCTCAGAAATGTTCCATTGATAGACATAGGCGGGTCAGCTCGACCACGATTCCACGGCCTCACAGAAACCGGTGTTGACCAATTCATTCGATGCTTTTCACCGGGTGACTGAGGATAATACACCCCCTTCTATACTTCTGGGGCATTTAAAGATAGTAACTGCTCCCTATGCTATATAATACCAAAACTGGCTTTTACATCAACTTGCTAGGTACCCTTGTGGCTAACTTTTACGAAGGTGGCCTTATGTATTTTTTATCCGATGCACTGTTCTATTAAGCTATCGCTTTTTATTTTAATTGTCAAATGCTAATGTTTCTGTTACCCTTCCATGTTCAAAAGTATAATATTTAATGTCTCAGTATTCATGTTTAATGTCACAGAAAATGGCATCATAACATTTTATTTTGTTAAATTTTTGTAAACGATACCCACCGTTTTTATTTTAGGCCAGAATTAATTCGGGTATTTAATTTTAATGATTTCATTAAATACTTTAACGAAATGTTTTTGTTTATATATATTTATAAAGTCAAGCGTTTACGAGGTAAGCTTTACATTATAAATATGTATAAGCAACCTTTTTCAGATGTTAAGAACTCTCGCTCCGAGCCTTTTTGCCAAACAGGACTAGGGTGGGTATTAAGTCCACTACGTTACGCCTGAACTTCGAGTTTTTTACGCGGATCGACTGCCATCAGACCTTCACAACCCAAGTACTAGGCGATATTGAAGCTCTGTAGAAAGACCGTTGGATGTTTTAGGTCTCCAACTACCCGTAACGATTTCCAAAGATGTAAATACTTTATGTCCGTGTGGTGACGGATTAAGAATACGGAATGTCATCACCCCTATTCATCCCGTGGGTGTCGTAAGAGGCGACTAAGGGAACAAACTACGCAGGACTATAGCACTGCAAAGAGGAGGAAAACTTGAAACAAACCCTATACCAACTCGTCTGGCCAGCGTGGTATAGTAGGCCAAACCCTTTCTAAGGAGAGGCCTACGTCCAACAGTAGACTAGTAATGGCTGTTGATGAAATACTTTTAACGTTAAATGTATCGTGTTAATACAGTTGCACGAGAGTTGCAAACTTTAATTCATATAACCCTTTCTATCGTTCACTATTTCTGCTATGAGTGAGTGAAATTAGTAAAGGACCAATGCCTGCCCCGCCCCCTTCACTAACTTCGGAGTCTTTTGAGGCGTAGGGGTTCATAAGCGGCGGTAGTCGTTTACTATGAGAGGGCCCCGTGCAAGTTTATTTCACATCAACTTGCTCTCGACAGCGAGTGCGTTCGGCGTTGCGATTGGTGCAGATTCCAGTGTGGGCCAATCGGGGCTCCAAACACGGTCACCATAACGTGTCCTATTTGCTCCTTCGCCTCTGTACTGTAAAAAGTCCTATTACAATGTGTAAATGCAATATCCTGTATGAATTATGTTTTTTATTTTCATTACAGCTGTTTCTGGTCTTCATTCTGATTTTTTATATACAGTAAATCTATGTTTTATTCTATGTTCTAAATAGTTACAGTCTCTGAGCGCTTATTACTCGTAAAACCCTTTGTAAACCTAGACAACTTCAATATCTACCCACGCTATTATCTAATATTGCGCTACCAATACTAGTTTTTGAAAGAAGATGCTTTACAACACTCATTTTTGACTCTTCAAAATCTTCTTTCATAACCTTAAGATCTACATTATTAAAAATTTGAATCTCATTCAAGTGAAATCAATAACTAACTTACCCGATGAGAAAAATAAAAACATAAATTCAAATCAATAGAAACGACTTAATATTAAAATGAAAGCCTAAGAAGTATTTTTAACGTCTTTATTAAAGGCAGCTCTGATAAATAAGATTTAGTCAATTTTGGTGCCCTTTTAAATGTGTATCTACTGGACTGTGAAAATCATATTTCTGTAACGGCTGGAACTTGCCCTGGACATTTTGCCTTGGCTTAAATTATTTTAGAACTTGAATTTCTTTTAGTGAAATTGTATCTATAAAAGCTTTTATGGCGGGGATTCAAACAAAATGAACGGAGTTCAAAGAAAGGCTGAGTAAGCTAAGATGTTTTGAATTTAGCTCACGCATGTAAAAAACTTGTTCAAAATATATTTTTTGGAAATTAAAATCCAGATATAAGGAGTGTTGCCTAAATTATATTTATTTGTGTAAAGGCTAAGTAATGGTAGGAAAGAATTAGTACTGAGAATAGAATAGAATTAAAAGTGAATTTGAGAGATGAGAGTAAGCTTTAGAATGAGCAGGTCTGGTTGCGTAACTGTAGAAGTTACCAGTAGGTCCACTAAAACACTAAAGTTAAGCTAATATTTTTATGACATAATGTCTAATGTGTCGTATGACATAATGTCGCCTTGTGGCGCGAATCGTGACGCACTGATTAAACAATATTGTAAGAATCGTTCCACTCTGCAAAATTTTCATCCTCATTACCTGAATAGTTGGCGCTCCACAACTGTTCGCTTTTCAAGATACTTTTTGCCCAGCACAACTCATCTGTGGAACGGGTATCGTCTGCGGTATTTCCGGAGCGATACGACCTTCAAACCTTCAAAAAAAAAGCGTACTCCTTCCTGAAAGGCCGGCAACGCGTTTGTGACTCCTGAGTTGCAGACGTTCATGGGCGGCGATGGTCACTTTCCATCAGGTGACCCGTCTGCTCGTCTGCCCCCTCTAACATTTAAAAAAACTGCATTATATGTGGCTGTGTGTTTAATAAATGTATTTCTTTCTTTTCTTTCAAATGAATGATGACCTAATATTAAGTAACTACCGCTGTCCATAGACACATGCAACATAACTTTTTGTTCCCGGTTTTTACCTTGGGAGTTCGAACTTTTCTTGAAGGTGTCAGGGACATTTTAATCTGGAAATACCGCTAGCGACCATATGTTCTGCAGGTTAGTTATATTAGGCAAAAAGCAGCGTGTAAAGCGCCACTGTGCGCTGTTTGTGGCAATTATCGAAGTAATGAGGTTCGAAATTCGATCACATGGTAAAGTCATTTATGTCTGAAAACTGGTTATTCATTTTTCTAAACCCAATAATATTTGCAATTTGCAGATTAAACATTAAAGAAAGATATCAAAGGAAAATCCCCATAGCATTCTTTTTTTGTTTTCGTCATCTTGTTTTTTTTTTATGTTAGAGGGGGCAGACGAGCATACGGGTCACCTGATGGAAAGTGACAAATTATTATTATTACACAGCCAAGAAAATCAGTTAAGTCGTAGTCCAACAGTACTTTTAGAAATAACGTGCATGAAACTGTGTTGTATGTATGTACGTGGTGCCTATACGAGCATACAAGTTGTACGATTCATTCTAAAACGGGGATACGAACCCCAACATACTCTGCTAAGTATGGAAACAACATAAATTACAGAGCAGTGTAATAAAATAGAGACTTAAACGGTTCTTCTCACTCTGCTTCGCTTTTATCGTAAACCGACGATTAGGGCTGTCGCACAGCATATTTAATTTTGTGCTTGAATATTTTATAATAAATTGTAAATCCGACGACTCGATATGGAGTTATTAAATTTAACGCCCGAATTTACGGCTTTCATTTTATTAATATAGCTTTTTTTGCGTCACTGGGCATGGTGTCATGGTTTTATTTTTGTAAAGTAGTTTGGCTAAAAGTTATGAACTGATTTTATATTATCTTACTGTACTTAGGGTCCGTGTGGTGACGGCTAAAGAATACAAAGTGTCACCACCCCTATTCATCCCGTGGGTGTCGTAAGAGCCGACTAAGGGAGCAAACTACGCAGGACAACAGCACTGCAGAGAGAAGGAAAACTTGACACAAACCCTATACCAACCCGTGTGGCCAGCGTGGTATAGTAGGCCAAAACCTCCTTTCTAAGGAGAGGCCTATGTCCAGCAGTGGACTAGTAAAGGCTGTTGATGATGATGATGATGACTTAGGGGATAAAAAAGACTGGTATTGGTAGTCAGTTATCGATGTCAATAGAAATTATCTAAGTCACGTAACCGCAGAAGTATAAAAGAAGCGGTCTTGCTTAGTCTATGATGTTGATTGTTAGTGTGTCGTTATTATAATTACTTCCATAACATCTTGATGTTAAAAAATTTGAGACCAAGTTATTTTTTGTGTTTAATTTACTTACAAAATGATAAGTTTGCTGATTGATGATTAGGAAATTATAAGTTTTTAGTAGGAATTAAATGGACTTCCTTTCTAGGGTATACCTGGTTCCCCGGCTATTAGTACCCGAGACGGCGTACGGTTTTAGTCGGTTCGAGTCCGACATGCCACCAATAGGTGGCATCCGAGGGGATTTCCGCACGGAAAAAAAAGGACAGTTTTACTTTTATTAGAAGGATCTCCTGCTCCTCGGGGACTCCGGAACTAGAAGTGTGTGGTAATTCCAATAAAATCCACCCCGACGGCTGGCCTCAGGTGTCCTACTCTGAGTGGACCCGGATCATGTTATTTCAGATCCTCCCCGAATTGACACCATACCTAATCAGACCTTATCAGAGAGGAGAACACTTCCCCCCTCAATCGCGGCATGGCGGCCCTGTTGCATCTTAATGTAATCAGTCTGCCATTCTATCCCCTACCGTAGCAATCAATCTGCCTCAACCAATCTGTCTCATCAGTGGAACACACCGCTATATCGTTGTAATTTTTAATTAGATACATTAGGTAGTATTTTCTTCTAAATACTTATAAGCTTATAAAATAATAATAAAAATATTATTAAACCTCAAATGACATTAAGTAATTTATCCACTTTGTTAACTATAGATACGTCCTTAAAATTGTATACCGACACGGTGATCCTACAGGTTGACTCATGGATTGTAGGTTTGGTTCCCACCCGGGACCGTAATTAGTGTGATGAAGATGATCGTTCGACCCGTGCCTGTGTTTATTAATATTTAAGTAGTATTCTCAGTAAAATACATATTTTACATACATGTGTAAATCGGTACTTTTCATAAAATCTATAAAAAAAATATATATGTAGTTCTTGCATACACAACGTTTTCAAAAACGACCAGAACTAAATTGAACCGACCGTGGTAACCATCTGCAAAAACCACGTGCCATAGCATGACTCGTACAAAACAAAACAAACCATATATTTTCACCAACAACCAATTACTGTTTCAACGCAATTTTCCAGATACAGAAACAAAACATTTTCCAAAATGCCAACCCTGGTAGATCACAGCGACATCCCGTACAGTTTTATTTACGTAACACACGGTCCGTACTACACAACGTAACTAGCCATCGTCGCTGCAACATGCGAGGGTCCAACATCTACTATGTTCTGGATATAAGTACTATCACTTGTTCAGCTTCTTGAATAGAATCCAGCATCTTTAGTCGGAGAGCATGACGACTTTTAACCGACTCCAAGAAGGATGACAATCTCAAATCAAGTGATGTTTTATGTGTGTATGTTATGTGATTTGCTCACTGTTACTAAACTGATTTCACTAAATTGTTTTAATGTTGAATTGCATTAAATTTGAGCACTACATTTCATGAAAATATTATAATTTAAAGTATGGAAAATAAAGTGATGAAGAATCATCATCATCAGCCTATCGCAGTCCACTGCTGGACATAGGCCTCTCCCATTGCACGCCACTTAGATCGATTAAAAGAGAAGAATCGCCACTTAGATGAAGAATACAACTCGTTATTATTTATTATGATGTAAGCGCATTAAATAATAATAATATTTAGGACACACAACGCCATTTAGTTTCAAACTAAGCAGAGCTTATATGTACTGTGAAAGCTAGATTGACCGATAGAATACTAATATACTTTTCTTTGTAAATACATACATATTATACATAGAAACAGATGTAAAAATATACATATACTGGTTGGCCGATTAGCTTTTTTTGGTTTCATAATTACCTAATTGTTTTTATAAGAGTGTATCTACACAATCCTATAATTATATTGTTGATATTTGTTTACTAAAACCTGCATATGGTTTAATTTACTAGTTTCTCTCCTACTATCTATTGCGATCTGTGATATGCAAAATAGGATATAATATACCTAATTTAAAACGCAGGTAGGCGATCGCGATTATGTAGTTCCTGTTATGGATGAGTTTTAACTTCCACCAACGACAGGCCGGTTCCGGCAATATGACGGACCTTGAAAAGCCAACTTTAGTCATGAATACTGTACAAAATCCTGTTTTTAATATAGAGATCTTTCTCTTAAGTGAAGTCGTGAAGATGGACAGAAGTGTCTAACTAAAAGTTGAAAGATTTCAGATTGGCAGGTAAATGTAAGGCTCACTGGTGGTTGATGAATTAAATAATCAATGCAAAATGTTACCTACGATGATTATTACGTCAAATAATGAACTACAAACTACACACATTGAAGAACACACGCTTTAAAACATCCGTCGTAATTTATTCAACTATATTGTACCACCAGTAGAACTGTAACTCCTGTACACCAGGATCTACAGCAGTGACCCACGAACACACCGAGTTATGACACTCGGGAAGTCCCAGAAAGAAATTAAACTGTCTTGGAACCCGCAACGAAATTAATCAGAAGAAAATTGGAGGAGTTGGAAATACAGTAAATCCACTTCTACAATGCAACTATATATCATTAATGAAAATATTAATTCTGACATATATAATTATAACCTACAACTTAGGAGTAAGTCTTAATATAGTTAATTACAGCCGCTTACGTATAAATAGATACGTCATGTTTTATAAGATAAGTTATGTAAGAAAATACATCGTTCCCAAACCCTCACTAACATTAAGATTCTAAAGTGTAATTGTGATAATAGATTAATTGAGATAGATGACTTCCTCGGTGGTGCAGTGGTAGCGTATGCGACTGCTATCCTGAGGTCTTAGGCTCGATTCCCGGGTCGGACCAAATGTTTGTATGATCTACTCATTTTTGTATCGGAGTTTGTGTGTTCTACAAGTATAAGTATAGGTATAAGTATAAGTAAGTATTCTATCAGTCAATCTAGCTTTCATAGTACAAGCTCTGCTTAGTTTAAAACTAGATGGCGTTGTGTTAGATGTCCAAAAATATTATTATATATATAACTTTTTTGGACACATTTTTATGGGATATTTGTAAATTGTAAATGAAGATACATAAATTTAATGGTTACACTATTGAACTGATCCATCGTAGCCAAAGATAGATGATTTTTGTTTTGTTATATTCGAAGCTTAGGTTCGAGTTTACTAAATTAAAGTCCACATTTCAGTGAGTTTCTAAGAATAGCCAATTTTTTTTTAAGATATTAAAAATGAAGTATTTATGTTTGATCCATGTTTATTAATACTTTTATTCTTTAGAGTCATCATCATCAGCCTATCGCAGTCCACTGCTGGACATAGACCTCTCCCATTGCACTACACTTAGATCGAAATTTTTGTCTTTAGAGTATCATGAACTTTTGTAAATTTATTAATAACAGTTGTTAGGTACAATGACCGAATATGAAAGGACATTAAGGATTATGTGTAATCATAACTATTATCTCAAGAACTTATGAACAACACAAAGTAATATTTAAGACAGGATATATTTATATAAATATTCTATCTTCGATGTTAATTGGTGGAAATATATATAGCCAGTTTTGAATGTTATTTTATGTTTGCCATAAACCTTATCAAAGAAAGGGACCAAATATATATTTTTACTACTACGCTACTATAAATAGACTACAAACCCAGTATAACAAGCTGACGAAAAATCATGAAATTGATGTAGACATCTTCTCAAACAGTCTGCCAAAATTTAAAAGTAAAGTTATTGCGTCATTTGGACCTTCTTCGATTATCACTCTCTTTAACTAATTTCGATGATGTTCTGTATGTTTTGTGCATTATTATAGATATTGCATTGTAATCTTAGATGCAACTGTCCCTTACCATGCCGTGGCAACTTGTAAGTTAAGACAACACTCAGAAAATAATTGTAAAACATGTTTGTAAATTATGTATTAGTGTATGTTTTGTAAGTTGTTCTATATAAATAAATAAATAAATAAATTTTCTTATTTCATTCCAAAGAGTACGAAAGACGCTTTTCCAATGCTTATGTTAAAGCCATAAAATAAAATATAATTTAAATAATAAGAGTGTAAGAGACAGGGGACCGACGTTCAACAAAACATTTTGTTATTAAGGTTCTCTGTTTCTGATTGCGATGTAAGATATTAATTCTGATGTTTTCATCCTTTGAGGAAAAGTAATCTCTCTGGATTAAATCGTAACGTTTTAAATGCAACATTTCCTGGAAGAGTCAGGTAGGAATAAATTCAACAATATATTTGATTTCGTTTATACTCTGTATTCGAAATGTTATAACGAGGTTTTTACACTCAAAGATCATTGAAACAGAAAGGAGTCTTTCTATTTATATTTTAAACGAGCTATCTACTTCATTGTAGGTGACACGTCAAATTTCTTTGCTAAATTTCAGATATCTAGTCCAATTATTATAAAACTTTCAAATAAATCGGGAAGAGTCATTAAACCTCGTTAATCTGTTCTTATCGCGATCTTAGCTCAGATGATGTTACTCTACTCGCCTTTACCAAATTTCATTCCCCGGCATGAAAAACCTAAGTCTTTCAAATAATTTAGTCTCTTAAGGTCTTGAATCTCAATAATTCAGCCATGTTGCAAACTGCGTTCTTAGCTGATGTCCTACCTATAAACTGCGTCCCTTCCAAATTTCAATCATCTAGCAGAAAAAATTGAAGACCAATGAAATGATCAGGCTCTGTCATAAATCTATTATTAGCAGTAAATCTTCGAGAAATAAAGATTTATATCTGAACCTGGTATAGGATATCGGTGAAAATCGGTCAAACTTTGTATGAGTTTGAGCAGGACTGTTATTGAGCAGAGTATTTGATAGAAAATTAATATATGTATGTATAAAATGTTAATATAACTATTTTAACTAATTTTAACGTAAGAACTATTTACGTACATGTGTCAATGAAATTTTCGAGAAAAAAGAAGGCTGCCACCATTACCACGTTGAGGGACAATGTCAATGTCAAATTGATATTCCCCGCCTTCTAGTGACGAAAAACATCATTATTTCTTCTTCTTCTTCTTTAAAAAGGACAAGATCTAATTATATCCTGTGTAGCGGACACAAAGATCACCCAGGTTCAGAACAACAATTTGTGGATCACACAAAGTGGTGTCCCATGTGGGGATCGAATCCACAACACTCAGCGCGGTAGGAAGCAGCGTGGCGACCGCTTAAATCACTAGGCAATCCGTGCAGTCGGAATAGAGATAGGATGATGCTAGGGTGTAGATGCAAGATGAGTCTCACCCCAAAGACCTACCCCTTTTCCATAGCAATTTATTTATATATAAATTATTTTTATTAGATTATATTAGAATTAGACAATAAGACACTCATGATGACTGTTCAATATTTATCTTTAATTCCATTCATGTTGTATTATTCAATGACATTTTAAGGAAGATACGTTTTATTCTTACTGCACCCCCAAAATATTTGTTCCGTAACACTATACCTACATACATATAGATTCATTTAAATTTAACTATGAAAATCTATACTCTTACCTGTGGTATGATATTATACCTTTTTGTCGTAATTTGTGCACATTCGGTAAACGCAGGAAGGCATTTTATGAATTTTCTTGAAGTAATTAGTGCGTGTCCTAATTAGGACCCTCGCGTTTGTGCGTTGATGGCGTATCTATCTCTTGTTTGTATCATATCATAATATCCTATCACATTTACACAACGCCATCTAGTCCCAAACTAAGCAGAGCTTGTACTATAGGTACTAGACAACTGATATAAATACATATATACTTTTTTTTTGTAAATACATACATATTATACATAGTACCTAACACCCAGACCAAATCAATCATCAAATGTTCATGCACACAAATGTTTGACTTGAGTGGGAATCGAACCTTTAGAATAGCAGTCCGTTACACTAACCACTACGCCATCCGGCCGTCAAATCATCAATCTTGATACTAAATTCCGTTCAATATCGCCATCAACCGCCGGCACTTGAATTGTCGCACATAAAAGAGAGCTTACAACACACAATGTATAAAGTTTGCTAAGGAACATGTTTGATTCCTTGTAATAAAGCCAAAGTTATTGTAGACAATACCACAGTTGTCCAACACGAATGCTCACAGTACCACAAGTTTATGATTGGGGACACAGATATCGAAGTGATAGGGTAGAAACAACCGATACAACATAAACACTGCATAGACATAATAAGATATGATCAATATTTATTGTATTCGATGTCTGATATAAACGACATGGTTAGTAGTCTACTGGCTGGATATAGGCCTCTCCTTAAAAAGGAGGTATAGGGTTTTTTTTAGGGAAACAGATATCGAAGAAATAGGGTAGAAACAACCGGTACAACATAAACATAATAAGATAGATGATCAATACTTAATGTATTCGATGTCTGATATAAACGACATGGTGAAGTATATTAAGTACAGATATGGTAGTCTACTAGCTGGATATAGGCCTCTCCTTAAAAAGGAGGTTTGGGCCTCCTATACCACGCTAGTCAGACGGGTTGGTATAGGGTTAATGGCCTTTGAGGAAGGAGTACTTTTCTCTTTTCTTGAAGGTCGTATCAGTCCGGGGATACCACAGACGATAACTTGTTCCACAGGTTGGTAGTGCGAGGCAAAAAGTGTCTTGAAAAGCGCACAGTTGTGAGGGGGCAATTATTCAAGTGGTGGGGATGTTTTTGAATGGAATGTTTTTTTTTGTGTCAAGTTTTCTTCTCTTTGCAGTGCTGTTTTCCTGCGTAGTTTGCTCCTTTAGTCGCCTCTTACGACACCCACGGGGTGAATAGGGGTGGTGACACTCCATATTCTTAATCCGTCACCACACGGTGTGTGCATTACTGTAATGTTATTTAATACAGTTTTGGTGCAAATAACAACGTGGATAAATTCCTTTTATTGGGTGTCGTAACCCACGGGGTGAAAAGGGGTGGAGACACTCCGTTTTCTTAATCCGTTACCACACAGACCAGACACAGAAAATTTATGTATGCGTACGAGAATTACGCAATGATGTTTCAAGAATTACAAATCTTTCTCTGACGTTTCGAAAGAGAAAGTGAGCTTACCTCAGAACTCCCCCTAATAATTCAGCGCCTACTAATAGTTTGCGCCGTGGTTCCATCAATCATCTATATTAAAAGCTGAAGAGTTTGTTTGTTTCTTTATTTGAAAAATCCTTTAAGTTTTGGATAGCTCATTTATCGAAGAAGGCAATATGAGATATAACATCACGCTACGACCAATAGGAGCTCAGCATGAAAAATAAACGTTGCAAAAACCGTCAAAAATTTATTCCTTTTCAAAAACGCAGACGAATTTCCGCGCATCAGCTAGTATCTTAAAAAAAATTCTGCATCGGTCTTAGTTATCGTCAAATGTATGTAAGACAAAGTATATTACGGCATCTCCGGAATACGTATACAAAGTAATATATCGACCTCTTTTTCAAGAAGATCCTAAACTCGAAGTGAGATTTCGTCAGCACACGCTGTTCGCATAGCAATGAAATAAAAACTGTAAAGTTAGACTTGTCGGATTGACGCAGGCTGCGGTGCAAATTACGACACAAAATCGAGAGCCTTATATGTATCGTAGCTTTTATAGTTCGAAGGAGAAGTGTAATTTGGGCCGCATATGAATTTTTGTTCAATAAACACATCTGTTACAACTACGTGAGGCTCACAGTCTTGACTCAAATTTCATGAGAACATTAGGAACAAAAGAAATACTGAAATGAATAAAATATGTATTTATCTTGAAATAACGCTTGGTATATGGCTATTAGGTATTATTAACTTGGACGTATAAGGTAGTTTTCTGCTAAACAAACTAGAAAACAAAGAAAATTATTTTCTATTTTTAGTTAGGCTAATTTATTTTTACTTTTTTAGTCATTAATGATGTTTATTTTCTTATTAAGAAGTAACAAGTAAGTCACATATGCTTCGGAACACGCTTCTTAGTAGGTTGCAAAAGACACTACCGTATTTTTTGTTATTGAAAAAGCTGTTAATCCTGAAGATCCTGATCAGGATAATCGGCCAAATTTATCAAATTATTGTTTTGTCATCAGTCCTTGATAAGTGTGCAAAGTTTGAATTAAATTCGACGTTTTGAAATGGGTCAAAATCACGTTCGAAGATTCCGTTACATACATACCAAGCTAATAAAAAAATGATAAAAAATAAACTTTCTTGTTCAATAAATTCCATAGTAAATCTCAATTTATTTAGTTAATTTCTGTTTAGTTACATTATTACAATTTAGCAACAAAAGTGTTCCTTTAACACAGTCAGAGTAAGAAGTAATTACATACTACCTAACAAATGCAAATATCGTGTAAATTGGTTCAAAGGCTTCAAATATGTTATAAAAAAAACAGACAAACTATAAATGGTTCCTTTAGGTTCTTCGTCTAACAAAAAAAGACCGTCAATCGTTACTAAAACTTAGGGTCCAACAACTGCACCAGGGACTTCCTTTCTAGGGTATACCTGGTTCCCCGGCTATTAGTACCCGGCGAAGGCGTGCGGTTTTAGTCGGTTCGAGTCCGACATGTCACCGACAGGTGGTATCCGAAGGGACTTCCGCACGGAAAAAAAAAAAAAAAAACAAAAAGGGTCCAACAACTTCTGCTTTACGCTGCAATAATGTGCTGGTCCGTCCGTGTGGTGCCGTATTAAGAATACAAAGTGTCATCACCCCTATTCATTCCATGGGTCTCGTAAGAGACAACTAAGGGAACAAACTCTCTAGAATAACATCACTGCAAGGAGAAGGAAAACTTAAAACACCCACAACCAACCCGTCTGGCTAGCGTGGTATAGTATGCTAAAGCCTCCTTTCTAAGGAGAGGCCTATGTCAAGCAGTGAGCTGTTAAAAGCTGTTGATGATAATGAATATTCTGGTAAAGCAACCGTTACAGTAGCCGGTAGTGTCTTGTTCTTTTCCTTGGCCCGTTGGCCTAGTGAGATCTTAGGTCACGGGTTCGATTCTCACCCAGGATATTTTTTTTTTCTTTTTAAAGGTAACTCTCGCATTAGAAATATATCGCGTGTGTGTCGCGGGGTACTTTACAAACATACATGAAACGGACACAAAGAACACCCAGATTCAGAACAAGAATTTGGGGATCACACAAAGTGTCGTCCCATGTCACTCAACGTAGTATTAAACGACGTGGCGACCGTTTAAACCACTTTGCCATCCGTGCAGTTTGTGTGATGAGCACGAAAATTTGCTCTGTGGGTGTAATATTCTATCTCCATACCTATATTAGACCGCAATAGAACCATTTTAATACAAATACTTGTTTAAACTGAGTCAATAGTACAATAAACTCTAGTGTTAGTGACAGCAACAGGTTGCTGTGGGAAAACGGTTAAAATTTCTAGCGAGCTATATATTTTCAACATACTATTGAAACGTGGAACACGTTATAGAACAAATAAATAGGTTTATTCCTATGCTTGGTTTTAAATAAGATAACTAACTCAATCATCTGTTTTCTTCTTCTTCTAAGATTTGCGACCGGCTCGATTCCTTGGCGTTACGTAGAGATGAAGCTTCACTCTGCATTCTCTATCGCATCTATCATGGAGAGTGCTCCGAGGAATTGTTCGGACGAAAATTTTCATCCTCATTACCTGGATAGTTGGCGCTTCCCTACTTCTGCGGTATTTCCGTACCGATACGACCTTCAAACCTTCAAGAAAAGAGCGTAGTCCTTCCTAAAAGGCCGGCAACGCGTTTGTGACTCCTGAGTTGCAAACGTTCATGGGAGGCGATGGTCACTTTCCATCAGGTGACCCGTCTGCTCGTCGGCCGCCTCTAACATAAAAAAAAAAGATGAGGGAAAAACTATAATAGAGAAGGTGTCTATTTATGTTACTTAATCAAAACATTTTAGGTAATAAACAAAAGCTTCACATTTTGCCAATTAACATCTCACCTATACCACCTAGGATAAAATCACAATCACCTTCTTGCTAATTAGGATTTCTGTTGATTGATATTATGTTGATTCATACCTGTGGTTATTATCTAAAATCACTGTGACTTATAATTATGATTACGCTAGCGCCAGATTCGCAAAAGGTCTTCAATATATTTGGTTTTTCTTTGAAAACCAATTACTTCATCATATGATTATGACTAAAAAGCAGCAATAATTTCAAATCACTCCACATAAAGATGTTAGAAATCAAAAGACTACTTACTTCTATAATATATGTAAGTATATGTTTCAGTATTGCTAGAACACAAATGAACGCCTACAAAGGTTTACGACACCTGTCTTATTGGGCTCTTTACGGTAGATCGATCACAACACGGACACTTGATATCTATCAGTTGATAACAGATCAATATTAATAATGACCTCCTTTCTAAGGAGAGGCCTATGTCCAGCAGTGGACTATAAATGGTTGTTGACGATTAACAACGATTCTTTGTTACCCCCTCCCTACCCCCATTTCCCGCTATTTAAATAGAGTAGAAGTAGTTCAGAAGTAACTAGGCAAACTCACATACTTTGAAATGAGAAAATGCAACTAGAAACTGCTTGTTTTATTGTTTTCTTACATCAGTGGTGACTTCCTCGTAAAAACATGCTTCAGCGCCATCTAACGAAACCACACCGAACTACGAAGGAGATCCAAATCCTTTATCGCGATATGATAATTCTCAAATTGATTAGCATGTATACAACTTCCTAACATCAACCGTTGGGCCACAGTCTAGGCATAACCTCCCTTTGTGTTGCTGGGACATAATACAATTTCATAAGCGTAGACTCTTGTAATAAGAGTAAAAGGTTCGATTTGATCCCAAACTTTTTTCATTCATGCATTCATTACTTACAAGCGGGTCCCGAACGTAGATTATTACACTGAATACCTTGTTCGAGTTCATTGTATTCATAAATTATAAGGAAATGGTCTAGGTATTATTATGGCATATTATAAGCGAATATCGCTTTATTTAGACGCCGTTGTTTTTGACGGGGTTTTAAATCCCTTCGGATCTCCTGCTCCTCAGGGACTCAGGAGCCAGGAGTATGTGGTGATTCTACTAGAAACCACCCCGACGGCCGGCCACAGGTGCCCTACTCTGGGAGGACCTGGACCATGTTATTTGAGGTCCTCCCCGAACTGACCATGCCTAGTCATGCCCTTTTATTTGGACACCTACGTTACGACAGTCATCATCATCATCAACAGCCTTAAGTAGTCCACTAGACATAAGTTTCTCCTTAGAAAGACGGTTTTGACCTCCTATTATACGCTGACACGACGGGTTGGTAGAAGATGTGTTTTAAGTTTACGTTCTCTTTGCAGTGCTGTTGTCCTGCGTGGTTTCTTCCCTTAGTCAGCTCTTACGACACCCACGGGATGAATAGGGATGGTAACACTTTGTATTCTTAATCCGTCACCACACGGTAAATAGTGTCATACTAAATAATGCCAACATGCAATGAACAAAGGGTAACATTATCGATAAGAGAAATCTCTTCCAGGCAAACTGTCGGTAGATCAAAAAGTTTTTTTTTTAAATTGTAGTGGGGACATACGAACAGACGTATCACCTGATGGTAAGTGACTACCGACTCTCAGTGAAAAGCAACAAAAATAATGGCTTAACACCGGATTTCTGCGAGGTGGTGTATAGGCATACATTAACAAAAATGTTTTGTAACTTCTTCAGCCTATTGCTGTCCAACGCTGGACGAAGGCCTCCCACAACGACCGCCAACCATCCCGGTCTTGGGCAGTCCGCATTCATCTCGCTGCTAGATATTTTCGACGATTGGACGACTTGAGGCAAATTTACCAAAATATTTACGACACCATAATACAAGATATGTTTACTTTGGTTTTAGGCAGTTTAAGATCATTATTCACATAAGAATTTCACAATTTACTTTATCTATCTGAAAACAAAAACAAAATAAAGAAAAGACGATGCGCACAAAGAAACTTAAATATCACACAATTTAGGCTTGTTTACTTATGTTTCGAATTTGGTGATTCGTTTGTTTTCGCACCATTTAATTTTTCTTTGATATTGTTTTGTGCACAATATAGAAAATTTAAAATATCGCCTTATTTTCGAATACGAATCTGCCGTAGCAATAACGCTCTCCAAACAGCTCTCAAGAATAAGTAGTGGACCAAGGGTGAAAATAATTTCCCATAATCCATCCAGGTGAACCATGGTAAACAAAAATCCTGTAGACCACCTGGGTGGACCACAGGCATAAAAAAAAAAACACCTAGGTAGACTACGCAGGTTAACCATGGGCAATACCCCAAAAAAATGTAGATTCATAAAAAAACTCACTAACCGCACGAAAATGCACCGAGCGACAATATTTATTCAATATTTTTAAAAATGTAAATTCATTTTAAATGGAGTGTTGGAGAGACATTAGTTTTAGAAACTGCTGTAGTATATAATACGAATAAAATTCAGATTTACACCTACATAAATCAGCTTCAAAGCGTAACGTTGTAGCAATTAGTACTCACAAAGTCACACATCTCTCAAGAGATTCAAGGAAAGTATAAATACGAGTATAACTACAAATCATGTGGTTGACTAAATGCGAGTTTTGTATAATATGTCGAGGTGAACGTAATTCGTTGGTTGGGTTTGACGGTATCATTAATTTTCATTGTTACTGTTTACTAGAAAACATTGTTAATTACAAAGTTTAAATACTTAACTTAAAACGTGTTCAACGTCATCAACAGCCTTTAATAGTCCACTGCTGGACATAGGCCTCTCCTTAGAAAAGAGGTTTTGGCCTACTATATCACGCTGAACAGACGGGTTGACATAGGATTTTTGTCAAGCTTTCCTTCTCTTTGCAGTGCTGTTGTCCTGCGTAGTTTGCTCCATTAGTCGGATCTTCCGACATCTGTGGGATGAATATGGGTGTTGACACTCCGTATTCTTAATCCGAACTTGTTACTTAACCTAAAAACTTTCGAGCACGTGCGAAAGTAGTATAAATACGACTGCACGTAATACAATCGGGCATTCTCGCACGGATCGTTGGAAAATTCGCTCATTTCTAGGTCCTTGATACATTGGCTTACTAAAGAAAGTGTTGAGTGATTATTTAGGAATTTTACGTGCGAAGATGTGTAACCATCATAATAATGACGTCAGTGTGTATAAAAGTATACCGGAGATTTTTTCTAAATACTTCAAGGTCGGTATTCCGACATAAATGAAAAAAAAAGTCAAGAGAAAACATTATCGGATATGTTTTTTTTTTGTCAATTTTAGTTTCTGTGGTAAGGCAAGATTAATAAATAATTTTAAATCCTAAGTTTTTTTATGGTTGTAGGAAATGTGTTTCTTGTAATACCAGAAGTTGTATTCCGCAATTTACCTGTAACAAAAAGATATAAAATAAGTTATGTTTCCTTAGCTTGACTAATAATACAATGGGATAATAAAAATAAAGTAAGGATGTTTCCTATAAATGGGTAACTTAATGCCACGTCTCTGCGTCTACTCTAAACACAGTATGTATGCTACTAATAACATTAAATAAATTGTGTTACATTGAAATGAATTCGCATAGATTTTTCAAACTCTATCATACACTTGTTAAATTTTGCTCAATTCCAAAATTACATGTGAGGTTTAGGTTTTTCTATTTCATTAGTTTACAATTATATTTCGATATGAAAAACTACCTCTACGGATACTAAAGATATGATATTTAGCTAAGGACATCCTTGACTTTCATTTACATCTATAGAGTTTTCTTCCATATTCAAATTAAAGAAACAGATACACCACCATCGTAAACTTACAGCTAACGACTGCGATGCTACGATGTTTGAGAAAGAGGTCACTGGTTACTAACCCACAGTGTACTTATTCTTTATTTAAACTAGGAGTAAATAATTACACGCTGGAATTTGTACATACATAGATACATCATAGAAATAAATTCTGACACACACTTAACTCAAAAGCAGTCGCTAACGTAGCAAGTTTCGTGGTACCGAGTTAAGGTATACTCTGCGTCGAATAAAATAAATACTGAAGAAAATAAATTAACAAAAATAATAAAACCAACTAAACACTACATAAAACAAGTCCTAGTGAAACTTCTGTGAAGTTAATACTTTTCGCCTCGGGTTATCGTACATGTAAATAAAAAGACTAGCTGCAATTGTTGGTTAAGGAACCTTGTTACACATCAATATATAGTGAGTGACCTTGACCCTGACCTCAATTATTAATACTTATTATTGTTATAGAGTAATGATAACAAATTTTCAGTAGTGACTATAAAAATGAACCCCGTTCTATACAAGAATGAAATGAAATATTTATTCAACAGAATTACATGCTACAGAAACATCATACTTTTCCCAAACTGCATCACAATTTGATGGTAGATGCAACTCCCTTTTGATAAATAAAAATCACATAGTATACATTACATGGAGATATTAATCACATACAAGCTTTTTTGATTACATCTTTATCTTTTACCTACCCAAGAAAGTAAGACTTACACACACGTTACACAGATATGTAAGTACGTATGCATATACACTATATAACTACAATGACAACGGTTGTTTTTACATTGTTATTTTGTTACTAACGCTTTCTAACAGAATAAGCGTTCGTAATTTGTGAATACAAATTAATTTGAGCAGCTTGCTTAAATCATGTAACTGTTATTTGAAAGACATTGGGATGATCAGCAGCCAATAGTACTTCTGTCCATTCTTTTTATGTCCCGATATAAAAATGTCCCTTAGGATGCTCTTAAAGCAGGCACGGAGTGTAAAAGGAAACTAAATTCTTTTGTAGTTTAAAATGAGAAAGTAGAACGATACGAGTATTTTTATCTCTGATGTTGCAAGATTTGTGCTGTCTCCAATGTGAAATTGGAGTACAACTGAGAGCGATTTTTCAATGTACCGGAACGTGGTTGTAAGACCCACTCTGAACAAGATCGTACGATAATATCATACTGCCTGATACGACCGATCGATGGATACATCTAAAAAGCTACGCGATCGTGTATCTAAAAATATCTCTCTCTATTTTTTCATTTTTTTTTACTATATCTTCTTAGAAGTCTATTGGAGCTATTTCTGAACGAGACAGATTTTGTTAATGAACTTGAATTAAAATTTTAATATTATTAAAAGCTAAATATAAATTACATTATTTATATTCAACAATGGAGTACTTTCACAAAGTATTCAGTGTCTACACAGCAGTAGAACGCTTCGCTACATTCAACGACAATAGAAATTTGTCGCCGAGCGTTCCACGCGACTGCGCTTATTCGCTTTGTTTCACATCGTGACGTCACTACGACACATGACACATATGTATGAATGAAGGAAGGGTTGATAGAGTCTGCAAATTGGGTGTAGGATTTTGTGAGTCAATTCTGATATGCGTGTGAATTTAAGATCGTAGAGCGTGATAATATATTCAGCCTTGTATACTAAATAGATATGTATTTGTGCTTTGCAGCGTTGCCCGCGGTTATAACAACAAACGCGTAACGCGTACATAATAAAAAAAAACCGGCAGAAAATTCCAATGAATTTCGACTCAGAATCAATGTCTGAATACTTCAGTATTTGTTATGACGTCCCGTGCATCCTGTATATAATATAAACATATATTTTTACATACGTACAACATAGATATATAAAAAACAAAAAAAATGTCTGTTATAATCAATTTTTTTAGATTTTCAAGTTTTCACTTCTGTCGGCACTCCTGGAGTACCTACCACTGTTTTTTTTATTGTATCGGTCTGGAACAGTTTGTTATGCAGCTAGATTTTGCGTTGCCAACCTTTGAATGCTGAATGCCTTATATAACCTCATTCACTCGGTCAAATGCAAAAAAAAAGAATTGCTAACCCAAGCTTGTTATTTTCAAGTCTGCCCATACATGCCAAAGCATGAGTCTCCTATGATAACATCCGTACGAATATATGAAATACTTTAGTGACCTCTTGAGATCCACAGGCAAATCAATTTTACTCCCTCAACTTTTAGTCTTCATTATATTGAAGAAAATTAAAATTAAATGCATAAGAATCGACCAATAAGAAAGAAATAAAGTACTGAACATTTAATTTGTGAATTACAGAAGGCTTCTGAGAGACGTTTGTGAGAAATTGCTCAAAGAATTACAAGAAAAAGGAAGGAATTAAGGAAACGTTTTGGCAAAGAGAGAAATTAATTAATATTCATTAAATGTGACGTAAACGTAAGGGACTTAAAATTTGGACTTGTCTTTAATGATGCAGAAGAAAAAAGAGATGTAAATTAGCATCAGAATGTGTTTCTTTATTTTGGACTTTATTTTCACCAAATGAGTGATGTTATCGAAGCCCAAACCCTCTCCCTCTCACTGATTCTTTGAGGATGGACTGAAAGAACGGTAATGGACTTTTGACTATTAAGTTGCAAGTTTCCATAGTCACTTATCATCACGTGAATTATTTGTATTTTGCCCCCTATGCCTTTGACAACAGAGCAACAAAAGAAAGAAGTTTAGTGGCCAAGAGTTGGACAGTATTTTTTTCCACATATTAATGATCTAAGATTGTTTGTAAAATACTTTTTGAAAGTAAATTGTTTGTTTCGGTTATGTGGTATTTTGTTACTTAGTTGGTTTCGATTCCCGGTTCAGACCAAATGTTTGCATAATCTGCAAAAATATTTTTTTCAGCGTTTGGATGTTGTTTCTATATAACATGTGTGTATTTCCAAAAAAAAAAGTATTTTGTCAGTCAATCTAGTCTTCCTAATACAATATCTGCTTAGTTTGAAACTAGATGGCGTTGTATGTTAGATGTCCGATTTTTTTTTATTGTAAAAAAAACAACTCCCGCATTAGGAATATATCTTGTGTCGCGGGGTCTTTACAAAGATACACGAAAAGGACACAAAGAACATCCATCCTCTGAACAACAATTTGTGGATCACACAAAGTGTCGTCCCATGAGGGGATCGAACCCTCAACCGACACTTCTGTATTTAAGTACAAAAGTTTTCACTTCTGTCGGCAGTCCCGGAGTGCCGCTGTTTCTTTTCTTTTCTTTCATTGTACTAATTGAATGAGGTTACCGAAGGCCTAGCTTTTATATATGTATTATGTTCCACCCCTCCTTCTCATTTTTATGAGTGAAGGGAAGGCACTCATCGCTTTGTTGACTCTTAAGTTATAGGTGTGCATGAGTGAAGTTAATCAATTGACCGGGACAGGCGTTAATCAGGTGAACTATTTACTAGTTTGCCACCTATGGCATAAAAAACCCAATGCTGATAGATTCATTCTTGTCTATAAAAATCTGCACTGAGCGGAAATCGAACCGGATGATTCAGTTAAATCATTTAATCTGATATAATTGTTAAAATACTAGAAAGACATATATTAATGCGATCCAAAACGATCTCAATTGCTAAGCAGAAACATTAATCCAAAATTATCTCACAAAAAAGGAGATTCTATAAAAATTACAGACTGTTACGTCAGGTTCAAAGGATGTAGCGTGCGAGCACCGAACCCGCACTAATGTGCTAATCGATGAGCCACATTTCCTGCTCTAAGAGTGCCTCCGACCAATCTCTAATACACTTTATTTTACGCAGATATAATCGCACTAGATCTGGCTCTTAATCTAACTCCTTGATTTATCTTACTTCAATATCGATTTCCGTGTGGTGACGGATTAAGAATATGGAGTATCACCACCCCTGTTCATCCCGTGGGTGTCGTAAGGGTACAAATTACGCAAGACAACAACACTGCAAAGAGAAGTAAAACTTGTTGTGGTATAGTAGGCTAAAACCTCCTTTCTAACGAGAGACCTATGTCCAGTAGTGGACTGTTTGAGGCTATTGATGATGAAGATGATGATTTTGCGGTTGGTTGAATTTAGCGGTTGACCTAAATTTATCGATATTAATACTTTCTACCATTAGCCATTAATAGCTTATAATTGTTCTTGCTGGGGAGCTGGTGTCGTGTAAGGTACTACCTCCAATACAAAGGCACGAAAACTTTCATTGTGCGATGTAAGATTAGAGTCACTTCGTAGTTCGGTATGTTTTAAATATATTTAACTTTGACAGCACTATAATAAATAATGTGTTGTATTATTATGGCAATATTAAAGACGGTAAATATATACTTGAAATGAGCAGTCTTATTAAATAAGATCATCATTTCTTAAAACCCTGCTATCAAATCATCAGAATCTCTAATTCGTGGATATGTTTCGTAACTCTAGAAAGACAAATACAATTTTCTATACTTAAACCTTTTCTTTACATTTTAATGTACGCTTTCTGTGAGTATTATTTTTGAACTTTAAGTAATTTTGTACTACACCAAGCCAAGCAAGTGTCGCAATGTACGCATTCAGTGTCAAAAGTCGCTCACATTAAAACTTATATGTAAATATTGTTCCAAGAATGAACGTAGGCCCTGTTTTGTAAGAAACATAAATATTATGTAAGGTATTATAACAAAGTTAAAGCAGTTGCGATATTCAAAACATTTTTATAGTTATACTTATCATCGATCACCATCATCGACAGCCTTTAATAGTCCACTAAGCCTCTCCTTAGAAAGGAGGTTTTGGCTTACTGACGGGTTGGTATAGGGTTTGTTTCAAGTTCCACATGGCAGACCGCCTCGGGGAGGTGTTCGACGCTAGCTTGGCGTCGGGACGCTTCCCTGAGTGCTGGAAGAGCGGGAAGCTGGTCCTATTAAGGAAGCCGGGACGGCCTGCCGATTCGGTCGCGGCCTACAGGCCCATCGTGCTGCTGGACGAGGCGGGTAAATTGTTTGAGAGGGTTCTCTCTGCCCGCATCGTCCGGCACCTCTACGAGGTGGGCCCCGATCTGTCGGACGCCCAATTTGGTTTTCGAGCGGGGCGTTCGACAGTCGACGCTGTGTTGCGCCTGAGGGCCGTGACCGAAGAGGCCGTGAGCTGTGGCGGCGTGCTGTTGGCGCTGTCACTGGACATCGCCAACGCATTCAATAGTCTGCCATTCAGCTGCATCAGGGAAGCACTCCACTATCATGGGGTGCCAAAGTACCTGAGGCGGCTAGTGGCAGACTATTTAGAGGAGCGTACCGTCGTGTACGAGGACCGAGAGGGTAATTTGAGGTGTCGGCCCATGTCGTGCGGTGTTCCACAGGGGTCTGTTCTTGGACCCCTCTTGTGGAACATAGGGTACGACTGGGCCCTTCGCGCCGATTTCCCCCCCGGGCTGGGTGTAATCTGTTACGCAGACGATACCCTGGTGACAGCCCGGGGGGCAAACTTCCAAGAGGCGGCGCGCCTGGCCACAACGGGAGTCTCCCTGGTGGTCGGGCGCATTGAGGCGCTGGGCTTACGGGTGGCCCTAGATAAGACGGAGGCCCTGTTATTTCATGGGCCCCGTCGTGGTCTACCCCCTGGCGCCTCAATCGTGGTCAACTCGGTCCTCGTACCGGTTCGGGCCCAGATGAAATATCTGGGCCTGATCCTCGACGGGAGGTGGCTCTTCGACGAGCACTTCCGACAGCTTGCTCCAAAGCTGGTCGGCGCTGCGTCTGCCCTAGGGCGACGGCTGTACACGGGGGTTGTCCGGTCAATGGCACTATACGGTGCACCGGTGTGGGCGGTGCGGCTCTGACCGCCCAGAATAGGGCACGCCTCTGGCGCCCTCAGAGGGTAATGGCGGTCAGAGCCATACGCGGTTACCGCACCGTGTCGACGGAGGTGGCGTGCGCGTTGGCCGGAACTCCCCCGTTTGATTTGGAGGCGGAAGTGCTCGCCGAAGTTTATCGGCGAGTGGCTGACTCCCGGGCGGAGAGCGGATTTCGCCCTCCGCCCGAGGATGTGCGCGAGTGGCGCGAAGCCGCTCGCCGAGCCACAATGGCTCGTTGGTCGTTCCGGCTGGAGACTCCACGCGCTGGCTTCGCCGCCGTGGAGGCTCTCCAGCCGGTCATCGCCGAGTGGGCAGGGCGGCAGCACGGGACCCTTTCCTTTCGGCTGACGCAGGTGCTTTCCGGGCACGGTTGCTTCGGAAAGTACCTGCACTCGGTCGCTAGGAGGGAACTGAGTCCCGCCTGCCACCACTGCGACTGCAGTGAGGACTCGGCCCAGCACACGCTGGCGGTCTGCCCCGCATGGGCGACGCAGCGCCGGGCCCTCACTGCAGTCATCGGAGTGGATCTCTCGCTACCGGCTGTAGTACGCTCCATGGCCGGTAGCGACAGTTGTTTTACCGCGGTCGCAACCTTCTGCGAGGAAGTAATCTCGCAGAAGGAGGCGGCGGAGAAGGCCCGGGAGGACGACCTCCACTCGGACCCGATCCGCCGCCGGCGAACCGGGCGGCGGAGGCGCGCCTATCACCGCCTCATGCCGCCCTGAGTGTGGCCGCGGGTGGACGGGGTGGGTTTCCCCTCCACCCGCATTAGTTTGGCCAGCCGCGAGGGGGCGGCGTCCGCGTGTGCCGGACGTCGCCTAAAGAGAGGAAAATATTGAGACGGAGCCCGCACCAGGAGCGGGCTGGCGCTAGGAGGGGTCCGGATGTCTTAACAACAGCTGTTCCCGGATCCCTCCTGTTACAGGCGCAGAGTGGCACACCGTGTGGTTTTATTCGGTCCGAGTCCGATACACCACCCCGCCGCAAACCCCGGTGGGGTGACGGTCCGAGGGGATTTCCACATGTTAAAAAAAAAAAAAAAAGGGTTTCTTTCAAGTTTTCCTTCTTTTGCAGTGCCGTTGTCCTGCGTAGTTTGCTCCCTTAGTCGTCTCTTATGACACCAACGGGATGAATAGGGGTGGTGACACTCCGTATTCTTAATCCGTCCTTAATATATCTAACTAACCATGTTAAATAAATTATATAAATACTCTACTCTTTAACGGCTTTATTTCATCCTTTAAAACTGTAGATTTTTACATGCACGTGTCCTAAAATTAATAGCTTAATTATAAATTCTTCAAATTAAATCAGGACTCTGCTTCATTCTTGGCATTCAAATAATTAAAAAAAAACGGACCTAATTTTAAAACAAAAGAACTGGAAAAACGAGAAAAATAATAATTTGAATCACTTCCAGTATCTACAATTCTTTACCGGCTGTTCTATTTCACCTATACAACCAAATATGTACCATATTGCTTTATATTAAGATCTAAATGAGGTGTTACCAGAATAATTAGACCAGCTTCCAACGGCATACCGAGAGACGTGTTCTAGCGTTGAAATGTTCTACGACATGTGACTTTTTCCTTCTTTTCAAATTCCACTCGAACGAATTCGAGGGTATCAGCTAAGGTTTAATACAACACAATAATATAAGTCAGAAGGCATATCCAACTATATCGGCTGTTCAGTAACATTACCCCCAAAGTTTAAAGGATGCTGTCTTAATGCGTGTAATTATGGTAGACCTATTTATAATAAAATACTTGATATCTCCTTTAAATAATGTCATTTAATTCTAATACATAATAAAATACAATATTTAAGGCATATAATGTAATTATATGAAGATACAATATTTACGGCATTTGTGTGTTGTGTTATTGGCAATTTTTCAAACGTATTGTAATTACACAGACTCAGAACCAACAATCGGGCTCATCACACAATTCACAATCTCTGAATCACAATCAAGAGCTAACCAGTACACAAACAGACCAGTCGAGATGAATAAGAGAAAGAACTTGTAAATTCAATTGCATTAAAATATTTTGCTATGTATTTGATTAGAGAGGTTGCTAAAATTGGAGGTGCAGAGATAGGGAAAAATTCTCCATCTTATAGGATAGGTTAGGCAGATAACTCGATGGGTAATGAGCTGGCACTTCTTCTATTCTTTATTTAAATACATCGAAAACAATTTGTAACTAGGCGGTTTATTGCTTTACATTTTATTTGTATAAACAAAATGAATGGGGTTAGGGACCCCAAGTTTGAGAAATGATGGTACTGATATGTATAGTACAATAAAGGTTGACAATATCATTATTGTCCATAATTTGTGTTCTATTATTATAATATATTTGGGAAACCTAATATAACAAGCGTATTCAAATAGTAAGCCCTATTTTGTGAGTAATTTATACTATTAAGGCACAACAGACAACCCTCGGAAGTAGATCCGTAGCTCATTATTTACTAAAGAAGGCACGGAAATGTATATAGGCACAAAATGTATGCCAGGAATTATAATTATTCAAGCAATAGCTTATAATTTATAATGTTATAATAACAGAAACTTTGTTTGTAAATTCTAGAAAGAAAGAAAGAAAGAAAGAAACATTTATTTGCAGAGAATACAGGTGGTACCAGATTTTATAAAGGTGTATAATGTTCAAGCTATATTCTGCCTGTACTAGGCATGCTCGAAAAATAGCCCATACAGTTTGATGGAACATACAGTTTCTCACTGACAGCAACTTTTTTACCAAACGAAGATTAAGTTTAATAAACAGATTCAAAAATAGATAAATTATTTTTGAAGGATGGAGCCATAAAACACGATTCAAGAGTTAGTCACCTAGATAGAGACTACAACTTACGCGCTAAAGTCTTCTTGAAGAAATAGATACTGATGACTAGGTTGTTACTGATCTTTAAGGGCTTTGAAAGAATTTTTTGAAAGTTCTGACATAAATCTAAAGTAGAAAAATAAGTGCGTTACGACAGTGGCCTGCTAACATGCTTTAAAAATGTTACTGTAATTAATTACTAGAGTAACGAGTGAGAAACTGCACATGTAAACTCACAACAAAATAAACCTAATAACCTGGTGTAGGTGGAAGGAATTCGCGGTGCTGGGTATTATGGCGTAGGTTACCAGAAGCCTTTATCCAGCAGAGAGATAGGAGTCTGATTCCTGATTTTACATAGTCAAACAATCTCGAATGCCTAAATATTCTTAGGAGTATGCAAAAGTGTATTAAGCACCCGCATGTTGCAAATTAAAGTGCCACTAACCGATGCGGCGTAGTGAAACGTCTAGGTACTAGAAAGCCTTTAGGAATTGAACGATGAAAACGGGTTTTTATCTGTGGTATATAAGTGTATCTAGCTTCATGGATAATACCACCAGGTGGTTCTGTATGAATAAGAGCGGCTAAGATTGACAATGTAGTAGAAAAATGCAAGCATTTTGTCATGTTTAGCAATGTCAGGGCCACATGTGACCCAAGTTCAGCAACAAGAAAATCCTTCTTAAAAAAGTTGAACCGACTTCAAACAATATTAACAAAGAGCACTAAAAACGTAGCAGCAATCGTTATTGATTTGCAGTCATTTTTTGAAGAGTTCCATTGTATGTCTCCGAAACTTATCATCAGATCTATATAAAATTTAAATGGGAACGGAATAAACCCCTTTCCAACAAAAAAAGAGTGTTGAAAATACGTCTATATAATAACATAGTTATAAACATAAAAAAAACATATAAACATCTGAATTAATAATCTCCTCCTTTTTGAAGACGGTTAAAAAAACAATCGTTATTCATACTATTTACCCGACGTAGTTTTTGTTTTCGAAGTTGAATAGAAAATTCAATCAATTTTAGTTTGCTAATTTTATTGGAATTTTAACTAAGTGCCGGTGTCGAACTGTAAGTTCATATGTAAGAACAATGAAAGCTATTTGTTCTTTGTTTTTGTCGATTAAGGCACTACTCATTTGACGACTAAAAGGAAATATATTTTTTTTTATGAAAATTGTTTCGTTGATGTGAAAATAATTTGACTGTAATTACTTATGTGATTTATTACTATGCTTATACTTGGTTTTTGACACTTTACATTTTCATTTGTATTGTATTTTATTAACATTTAAGTATTGTATTAAGGCAAATCTATGCACTCGTATACATATAGGTATGCAGTTTAGATCACAACTTTAATTTAGCATTTTGTAGATCTGATGATGTATCATCAGATTTACAAAATGCTAAATTAAAGTTAAAGTAAGTTGCTAAATTAAAGAACCAGGACGCAGATAGTCCAGTTTATTCGTTTTGACAAATTCATCCAACGAAGTGCGACTCGAACCGACGATAGCCCAAACATCTCCGATCGGCTCGATCCCTTGGCGTTACGTAGAGATGTGGCTTCACTATGCATTCACATCGCATTCACACCGCATATATCATGGATAGAGCTCCGAGGAATTTTTCGGACTAATACCAGCCGCAACTTTCCGCCATCGTTCTATACGCTACAATTTTTATCCTCATCACCTGGATAGTTGGCGCTCTACTACTGTGCGCTTTTCGAGACACTTTTTGCCCCGCACAACCAATCTGTGGAATGGGTTATCGTCTGCGGTATTTTTGGACTGATACGACCTTCAAACCTTCAAGAAAAGAACATACTCCTTCCTAAAGTAGACAACTGAGTTGCAGACGTTCATGGGCGGCGATGGTCACTTTCCATAAAAAAAGTCCGACAGAAGGTTAGGAGTCCAAAAACTTGGTAATAATGAATTGATGAAGAATTTCGGAAACCTCACACAAAATTCACACGTAATTTGTATTAATTGGGAGTTACAATGCCTATTACGTGTAACGCGAAAGTTTAACAATTAATATTGTTAAATAATGAATTTATAATTATATACCTAATTAAATTACTACAAAAGACACTTCGTAGAAGAAAGTATTGGAAAATTATCTTGAACTTACCACTAATTAAAATTTTGAGACTCTATTAATAAATACAGATTTTGGAAAATATAAATGAAGGTTACGCAAATCCGATAACGATTGAAGATAAAGTTATTCATCTGATTTTCAGGTCTTTTTTCAATTGTAGATTATTAATGACACACGAGAAAGTCCTGGTAATAAATATCCTGATATTCTTCGACATAAAATATCGTACCGCTACATATCTACTATCTGTAAGGGTCCTGAGAACTGGAATCACAAGCTTAAAGGTACACAGTGGGCAATGGAGCAAACTATACGTTGAGTTTCTGTAAATAATAAAATTCGTAATGATCCGAATAATCCGACAAAAAACAAAAGTTACCGACCCTTAGATCGCAGAATAAACATTCTGAATTGGCAATAGTATGGCCACATCTGCCAGAGGCCACATCTGCACGGGATAACGTTCTATAGAGTGGAGATTGTGGAGCGGTCAACGAATGGTAGGAAGCCCCCAAGCTAGATAGACCGATACTTCAGCATTCTGTATTCACGAGGGCGGCTTCTCGAAACCGGCTATGGACAGGCCGCGCTAACAACACATATGGCGAGCGCATATTGCTGTACTTAGTTCCTAGACTAATAAATAAACTACCCTCCGATTTGCGAAATACAATTACTCCAAGTAATATTAAATATAAACTAAAGTTTCATTTTCTCCAGGACATGGAAAGTCAGAGATAAATCTGTAAATTACTGTGAAAACCAGCCTCATTTATGTGTTTATTAAAAAGAAACACTATCCAGTATAATGTTTTACCTTTAACACGTGTTGTACGTGTCGTTATTTTGTAAGTGTAGTTTGACTGTAGACCACTTGTAGCATTCACTACAAATTTTAGTGGTTTAAGAATACTATTTTACGAATTTTAAAAAAAACTTAGGTCAAGTGGAAAAGTAACTGTAGAAAAGTAACTACTTTTAGTGTGACTTAACAGTTTGCTTTTTTTTTAACTATGCAACTAGTGGTGTACTATTAGACCTGTCAATTAGCACTACCTTAAGGTACACTGATAAAATATGAAAACAGCATTTAGTCCATAACTGTAAAACGTATAAAGGAAAAAAATATAACATAGCAAAGAAATAACATTGGAGTTTTTACTGACATTTTCCATAAATCTTGAATATTAATAGATCTTGATTTACCAAAACATCTCCTTTCGAGGAACCACAATCTACATAACATGTATTCATTTCCACAGAAACGTCTCAAAATGATCTGAAATCAATATTGGTTGGGAATGGAGCAAATTCAGTCCTTAGAGATTTATAATATAATATCATTCAATAAGGGGCCGGACCACGGGTGCGGATATTTCTCCGATGCGTCTCCCGGCACGTCATTATCCTTGCCTTGTAGATGGATGTATTTTGTAAGGGTAAGTTTATGAAAAAGTATTTCTTTACTTTAAGTAAAATAGTAAAGCTGTTTTTCGTGTACAAGTATTTACTAGTGATGTACTAACTTTTAAACTTTTGCGTTCCATAAATATTTTAATGTATACGGAAATCAGCGCACGGTATTAAGTATATATGTACCTTTGAAATGCCTGACGCTTCGACTGGCTCTGAAAGGTAGGTACATAATATGTATCGTTATAATTATATATTTCCTGGTTATGTGTTTTAGTTGACTTTAAAAAAAGATGAAGGGTTGTTCTCAATTCTTTGTTACCTCAAAATTCGATTATTTAAAAAACCGATTTTCGATTGTTGAAACTAGAATTATGTGTTTAAATTTAAGATATTATATTCTATTATTTATTTTATATTCTATTGTTTATGCTCTTGTTTTCAATTTTACACACTAGATTGAAGGATCATAACAATGTAAGTAGAAGTGAATAATGATACGTTGCACAATAGAGTACTTGAGGCAAATATATGTTCCATACAGATTGCACGCAAGCTTTAACGTACCATGTTCCATGGAAAATAGAGTAAAGTTTTATTTGTCTTTATTGAGCCAATTTCCTGTAATATATTTATCTATTCTGCGGCATAATAGATTTTTTAACACACACACTTACGCCTATATCTATAATAGGAGTAGACAGAGGCGTATGAAACGTCCACATTTTATCTTTTTTTTTTTTTGGTATAGTAGGGGGCAATCCTACAGCCGTCAATAGTATACTTTATGGAATATAAAGGAAGATCTGGAAATATTACTAGGAAAGATAGGACAGAAGAGAAGACTCTGAAAGGAAAGGGATATTGTTTATTGCTCCAGGGTCTTTTCTTTCTTAGAACACAGTTTTGCAACAACAACCTGGTCGAGGATCGCATGCTAGTAACTGAAATTGGATATTACGTAACAGTTCGCGCTCTAAACAAATGTTTGAAACAAAAATAATGTTAGAACTAAAATACCAAATGATGGCGTAGTGGTTTGTGTACCGGACTGCTAAACCAAAGTGAACATTTAGGGCCGTATTTTTAAAGTTGTCTCAGTCGTGAATCTAGTCTTAAAACTAATTTTAAGTAGAGGTTTTATTATTAAACGTCACTTAAAACGAGATTCGACACCATACTTAAGTGAGTGATAGCTTATTTTAGAACGATGTTTATGTCGAAATCATTACTCAGGTATAGATTTTGACAGCTGTGATCTTTGTTTACGTGAGACAAGCTAAAACTAGTCTCAAGCGGTGATTTCTAGGGCATTTAAGGGAAATGGATGTGTTTTACGATGTTTTTTTTTTTAAATTACGAAAGATTTACTTTACTTTATTTACGAAAGAATTACTTGGCATACTATAATCAATTTCACTTTCATTTACCTTAATTGATATGAAATTCACCAAAATTCACATTTTACACACACAATACCAGTTTTAATTACCACAACCTTTTGGTTTATGTTAAAAGTATAGTAATATCAATTTTAGAAATATCAAATAAAAAGAACGTTTGACATTTCAACATGACAAGTGTTGATAAATAACTTGAACGTTACGTTATAGCGTATTCATACAGCTAGTCATTTTTATTTTAATATTTATTATACTTAATTTTGAACGAACAACAAGCTTGTTAATATGTTAACATTGCTACACTAGCCAATAGTATATTATATACAAATTCACAGAAATTATTTTTGTAAAATAATTTTTTTTTTAAAAAAATTAGCTGCGTAATGCGGAATAATAGTGTCAATCATGGGTAAACGTAATTGAGAACAGAATTGAACTTACATCAAATCAATACTTGAAACTAGTTTCAACTGAGTAAAACTTAAAACGCGTTCTATAATAAGATCGATACTTAAGATTTGATCTGCACTTAAAACTAGTTTCAGGCAATCAGAGTTCAACCGACACTTGAGACGTCTTTTAAAATACGGGCCTTAATGTTTGAATTGGTCTGGGTGTTTAGTATAAGTAAATATGTATTTATATCAGTTGTCTAGTAGCTATAATACAAGCTCTACTTAATTTGGGACTAGATGGCGTTGTGTGAATGTGGTAAAAAAATATATTCTAAGTTAAGTAGCAACAGAGTACCGTCGTATGGAGGGAACATGTGATGTGCAGACGTATGAAAAGTGCCAGATACAAGAGTAGAAGACGACAAATTAAAGGTGATAATGCTAAGGTTAGGAAAATATGCTGTGTCGCGGGGAACTTTACAAGCATACATGAAACGGACACAAAGAACACCCAGACTCAGAAGAACAATTTGTGGATCACACAAAGTGTCGTTCTTTGTGGGGATCGGACCCACAACACTCAGCGTAGTTCTCGTAGTGAGCGTCGTGGCGACCGCTTAAACCACTACGCTATCCGTGATAACTCTGTAGGCATTTTCTTATAAAAGAAAAACGGTAATGAAGCCCCCTTATGTATTGTAACATCACCTCTTAACAGTAACTTACGAGAAATAACTATTGACTTCCATTGTCTAGTGACCTGTCAATTATTATTGTTATTATAAATACGTTTTAGTATAGGTACATTGACACTATAAGGAAGAAAACTAGAATCACAGATGTTACTAATTGTGTTAAAAAGCTAAAATGGAGGTGGGCAGGACATATCATTAGAAGTAATAAGGATAAATGGTCTAAGGACATAACGGAGTGGTGCCCGAGACAATACAAAATAAGGAAAGGGAGACAGCGTCGTAGATGGGAAGACGAGATTAAAAAAATTGCGGGACATACTTGGGAAAGACAAGCGCGTAATCGCATTCGATGGCGAACTCTAGGGGAAGCCTATACTAGACAGCAAGACAATCTTCAAGTCATCATCATCATCATCATTAACAGCCTTTAATAGTCCACTGCTGGACATAAGCCTCTCCTTAGAAAGGAGGTTTTGGCCTACTATACCACGCTGGCCAGACGGGTTGGTATAGGATTTGTGTCAAGTTTTCCTTCTCTCTGCAGTGCTGTTGTCCTGCGTAGTTTTTTCCCTTAGTCGGCTCTTACGACACCCACGGGATGAATAGGGGTGGTGACACTCTGTATTCTTAATCCGTCACCACACGGGCAAATCTTCAAGTACTTCAAGTACCGGTGTCAAACAATTACATAAGATATTGTAACTATATTGTAACAAAGATTGTTAAATAAAGGCTATTATTATTATTGGTATAGGTACATTTACACGTCAAAACAAATTTTTATATGCGGAGAAACCGCAAGCGTGGTCGTTCAAGGCAAACTTGTCGATGAACAGTGGCAGATGGGGTGGCAAGAAGCGAAACGAAATTAAGCACGAGGCTCAGAACCAATCGAGATTGAGCCTTGCCTTGGAAGCCCTCTGCCCCACCTAAGAGACATAGGACATTAAAGCAGAAACTCCATATAGAAGTTCCATTTACATCACACATCAACATCAACAGCCTTTAGTAGTCCACTACTGGACATAGGCCTCTCCTTAGAAAGGAGGTTTTGGCCTACTATACCACGCTGGCCAGACGGGTTGGTACAGGGTTTGTGTCAAGTTTTCCTTCTTTTTGCAGTGCTGGTGTCCTGCGTTGTTTTGCGCCCTTAGTCGGCTCATACGACACCCACGGGATGAATTGGGGTAGTGACATTCCGTATTCTTAATCCGTCACTACATGGACATTTCCATTAGAAACTTCTAACAATGGAACTCCAATTAGATGCCATAAAACTAAGACAAAGTATTGGATTAAAATCTATATTTAATATTATAAAGCTTAAGAGTTTGTTTGTTTGTTTGTTTGAACACGCTAATCTCAGGAACTACTGGTCTGATTTGAAAAATTCTTTCAGTGTTAGATAGCCCATTTATCGAGGAAGGCTATAGGCTATATATCATCACGCTAAGACCAATAGGAGCGGAGCACCAATGAAGAATGTTTCAAAAACGGAGAAAATTTATTACTATTGAGAGACGCAGACGAAGTTGCGCGGGTCAGCTAGTCCTAATATAAAAGAACATCTGTTTAACAAAATCTCGGTCATAAGTTACGGTTCACCTCTCAGGGAACTTTCTATACAAGGAAAATCAAATAATCATGGCGGTACATCAAAATTTTTGATACCCCAGTGGGTTTCTTTCTTCACATATATTCGTGTTATTACCATGTACTTTGCGCTAAATTGCGTTGAGTATGCACAGACTGTTTCCTTGATGTGATATGTCTGAAATAACTGATAGCATTGTCATGGTTGATTTAATGTTGTTCGGTTGATGTGATTTAACTCCAGTATCAACTTTTCTAGAGTAAGGAGAAGCTGGTGTCTGACAGTTTAAGTTTCCATTTCTATTTTCTGTGTGAGTTAAATAAGGAAATGACTTAATTTTCTATTTCTAAAGGTTTGATAAACCTACCTACTTCATTATACAGGGTGTAAGGGACGTCGTAACGAATACTAAAATAATGTATTCAGACCATCATTCTGTCGAAAATCATTGGAAATTTCTTTTTCGAAAATTTCTTTTTCAAGTAAGGCTATAGGCTAACTACACACTACCACCAATAAAAGTCGAGGATAAATAAAGTAATACATTAATGTTGCAAAAACGTTTAAGAAACAAATAAATAGATAAATAGCAATAAATCCTGTGTCGCGGGGGACTTTACAAACATACATGAAAAGGGCACAAAGAACACACAGACTCAGAACAAAAGTTCGTGGATCACACAAAGTGTGGATGTGTTGATCGAACCCACAACACTCAGCGCGGTAGGAAGCGGCGAGGTGACTGCTTAAACCAATACGCCATCCATGAAGTCGAAACGGATTAATTTCTTTTGAGACGCAGACCAAGTTGTGCGGGTCAGCTAGTAAGTTCTAAGCCGTCTATTCAAGACTAAATTTAATAGTACTGACACATCAATTATCATTCATTCACTTAAAAAAAATGACAGCACCACTACCACCATCATCACCATTATTATGTGAATATAATCCTCTCGCAATCACATCACTCAACTTCAATTGATCAATATCTTCATCGTTAAAAGGAGAAAAACAAGTTACGAGTATTCCTCCGTCAGGCACAGATCTGTCATGGCGATAAGACTGCAAATAAAAAATATGGGTATTCAACTAGATTGTTGCACAGACGTATTCTTTTATAGATGTTTGCTACGATACGAATATAGGATAGCGAGTGCACGCTTCATAAATTGTTATCAGAATGTCGTTATATATTATGGTATAACTAGAAATTGCCGAAAGAAATTGCAAATCGGCCATTTGCAATTTCTTTGTACATTACATCTGTTGTTAATTACTTTATAATGTCTGGTAAAACCCTGGTTAAAGCATTTATATCTATCTAGCTGGTGTTTGCGACTTTGTTCGGGTGGAATTTAAAAAGCGCTAGCGGGTTCGATTCTCGGACCGATAGAAATAATAGCCTAAGTTACTAAAATGAAGCAAAGCATTGAAAGCAGCTACTGCTTGCAAGCAATGAAAATAAACTGATTGATTGTTTGATTGACTGATACTCTTTATACAGACAGCTACCTGGTAGTAAAATTTTATCAAAATTCAAGAAATAATTTAAAAAAAATTAAGAGACTTTTTAAGTATGATTTTAAGATTTTGAAACAGTATTTGGTTCGCGTCAAAAGAAACTAAAAACGAAATAAAAGTATAAAATGAATCTAAAGAAAAAATAGTAAGAATTTAAGTTTCAATTACGAGCCTTTAGGCAGGCTTTTAAGATTTAAAAATCAATTTTGTTTTACGTAACCTAAGCTTTTTATCTTATGATTTAAATTTTGCACTTTTTTTTACATTTTATTTTTTGAATTTCATTTTTGTTTTATGTTTAAATACAAAAGTGACGTCTATTAATAAAAAAATATGATAGCATATGAAAAGAGTATCATTTAAAAAATAAAATTCCTCCTTTTTCTCATACATTTCTTTCTGTAAATGCCATTTCAAATGAACATGCAGTTTATCACTGATAGAATTGCCAATTTTACGTGACTTAAAAATGCAGTCCCTTGGTAGCACAGGTATTAATCTTCTTGATTTTTCGTTGCTATTATAGTAGTCACTGTAACAAATAACTAAAACCACAGCATAAATTAAAGAGATAAATACTTACATTTGTAAATTTAATGTCATTTAAAATAAAGAATATGCTGAAAATAAAGTGAAATTTTTTAGCAAGAGTTTGATTTATGATTTTAGATTAGATCCGTAGTAGAGAGCTCGGTACGTTCAAATTCGTGCTTTATTAGGCATTGGAATGAGCCAAGTGCAAAACATTTTACATGTACATCTGAAGTTTCGGAAAATTTGCATTCGATGGATACCGCATGACTTAACGGAGGACCAGAAACGACTGATTGTTCAGTGGTGCCGTAAAATGATAATAAAGTTTAACAGGACAGTCAGTTACAGGACAGACAGTTTAGGACAGTCATTCGCTGTCTACAATATCGTGACTGGTGACGAAACCTGGGTGTACTGCTTTGAACCCGAAAGAAAAAGCCAGTCGGCGGAGTGGGTCTTTCCTTTTGAAGATTTTAAAAAAGTTAAAAAATTAATAAATTGAAAGTTAGTAAATTTGAATTGGTAAAAAAATGATTTCTTCTGATATAACTATACAGTATTGCTTGAATATCAAAGGACAGTGACGGCAAATCGGTTCATCAACACTTGCTTGCCCAGAATCTTAGAAAAAGCGCGAAGCAATGTCCTCCTTCGTCACAATAACGCATCCTCACATTCCGCTAAGGTAACAGAAGCCTATTTGAAGGCTTCAACTGTGGAACTGATGGCGCACCCGCCTTACAGCCCAGACCTCGCATCCTACAATTTCTTTTCGTTTCCAAAAATTAAAGACAAACTTAGAGGCACACGTTTTACGAGTCCTGAATCGGCGGTGAATGCGTTCCATGAAGCTATTGAAGAGGTCCCTAAGGAAGACTGGTCCAACTACTTTGTACAGTGGTTTTAGCGAATGCAAAAATGCATTAATTGCTAGAGAATGTACATGTACATGTAATAAATGTATTGTAAGTCTTATATCTAGTCTTATTTATCAGAATTCAGAAAATTTCAGTATGCCCTAAGTAATCTGTGCATAAAACTGGATATTCAGCAGTGGATAATAGAAGGCTGATGGTCATGTTGATGAAATACCCTCACTAAATTCCAGCATTTTCCTATTTCTTACTCACCAAATGATGACTTGTAATCTTGCCGATTACGTCATTGTCTTGTGATATATGTTTCTCAGATGTTAGAGAGTAAAATAATACGAGTAAACAACGCAGTGAGCGAAGGTTGGCTGAAGTTTGGCAGTGGAAATTTAATTCACTTGGGTTTAATATATAATGTTATAAATGCAAAAGTTTTGTGAAGATCTTTGTTACACAATAATGTGCTTATAGCTATGAGCATAAGGAAACATTTTAATAGACAGATAATCATTTAATTTTTTTATTTCATATAAAAGCAAATTTGCAGATAGATCACCTGCTAGTAAGTGACTATGTACTAGTACTCCATGGATACCTGCAAGTCATGCGTAACAAGTGCGTATCCGCTCCCTGAGTCTAGTCCCCCAGAATCAGGTGCAAAACGGGGTTTGGACTGCGGTAACCTCAATCGCTCGATGAAAATCAACAAAAGTAATGCTTAACACAGTTTTTCTCTGAGGCCGTAGCCTAGTAAGGCTTGGATTTCCCACGAATAAGCCCTCTATTACCTTTACAAAAACAACCTTTATAGTCCGTGTGGTGACGGATCAGGACTAAGGAGCTCACTATGCAGGACAATAGTACTGCAAAGAGAAGGAAAACTTAACACAACCCCCACACCAAACCGTCTGGAAATCGTGATACAGTAGGCCAAAAAAATTATTTATTCTTTAGTACACACTAGACACAAAATCTTTATACAGAGAGTTTCATTTCCTTTCACAATTACTTAAGCCACATATTCTACCCTTAATTTCTAGGCGATTTGCAAAATATGAACAAAATATATCCAGTAGTTTAGCCACAGGACTCATTTTTGTGTTTCGTAAATTGCAACATCATGTGTACATGCAGTCATAATACATTGACCTCAGGCGGCGATCAGCTGTAGGCGCGGCGCGGTAATCACACGTTGCCGCTTTTACTACACCCGAATCGAACGAAATATGTTGATTATTACGTCATCACGATGCAACACGCGTTTTTAATTAGTTCATCCAGTAAGGACAGTCAGTCGGCCCTTGGCCACCGGCGAGCTTATGCTATTCCGTATCCTTGTAGATGCGCTCACGACAAATAACCGTAATAATAATATTGTTGTTGTTTATGAGATACATATTTGTTTAGAGAAGTTTTCTTGTGGTAATAATTGTTTAGTCTTATTGCTTTCGTCATAATACACGGCAATGGTGTGAACAATTAATGTTATCGTGTGCGCAAGACTTCGTAATGTAAGGAGTCCTGCTAATTTTATTTTGAAAAGTCACTATTAGGTTCTGTGTGTAGTGTAGTGTGAAACTGAGTGCATTATCAGTCTTTTAATTTTATTGGGTTATCGATATCAACATCCATAATGCCGTGAGTGACCTACACAGCCGCGGAATATCCTGCTATGATGTTACTTTATGGAAAACTCTATCAAAACGCATCTTTTGCTTTACGGACACGTATGGAGTCAATCGTGTATGTCCTACAGACTGCCGAATTTTTGTAAGGGCGGTACAAAGATTACGAGACAACCAAGGTAACTACTTTTTCAAGGAGTGACGCGTACTGCTGGGTCGGAAGCTAGTCGAGCATTCACGAAATAAACACGTGAATAAAATCGCATTCTTTATAAATAGATTTTTAAAAGCAAGTGAAGTGATTGGTAGGTAGGTAATAAGAATGTAAAGAAAGGCGGCGGCGGCGGGCGCCGGCGGCGGCGTCGTTTTGATGTCGCCGACATTGCGACGCTGCCGTGTAGGTACAGTTCACCGACTCATGTTATCAATGGTGTTCTAATTCGGAAATTATTTTATTGTATTTAGTTTGTTCTAAATTTGCATTTCTGTATTTTCGTACTAATTTTTTATTTTTTTATTTTAACCGACGTATATTGAACCGTGTTATCTGTTATTTCATTTTTTGTGATATCTATACCGCCACAGTGTATAAGTCACAAGGAAATGGAAATATTCTTTCTAAGGAGAGGCTGGTGTCCAGCAGTGGACTGTTAAAGGCTGTTGATGATGATGACAATGATGAAACAAACTCACATGCACAATCTATATATATATATAAGAGATTTCCACGGATATAGTCACTCATCACGATATCTCTAGAACCATTAGAGCTAAAGACTTGAAATTTGGTAGGAAAATTCTTTTCACCGAGTAGAGGTCAGCTAAGAACGAATTTTAAACATTTTTTTTTTTTTTTTTTTTAAATAATGTAAATAGCAAAACAACGTTTGCAGGGTCAGTTAGTTATGTATAATGCTTATAGAGATATACAATATGAATAATTATTAAGAAATGATACCCTTCGTAGAAAGTAATAGATCAATTAATTAGTTAGTTGTATAATTAACTCGTCTAAGTTGTAGTCACCAAACTTTGAGATTAACAGATCTAATAAAACCTCGTAATATATTGCTCTAGTGAGAGTACTGTAATGGGTGGGAACAATTTGAGATCTTAGTGCTGACTCATCAACTATCTCTACCTCATACATACGGGAACAAAAAAGTTAATATATAAAATATTGGAACTCTAAGCGGATGGGAGCGAGACAAAAAAAAAGTGTAACAAGACCGTTTTGTGACTCTTTTTTGTTTAAACATTTTAAAAAATACTCCATTTTTTTTCAATACCTTGACCGAAATTTGTAAATGAAATATTTGACAAATAGCACAATTAACCTTGTTCTTATCCAGTGTACCACGGCAACGGACGAGTTTATTTATTTGATTGAAAGCGCTAATTACAGGTTCGGATTGAAAAATTCTTTTAGTGTTGGATAGATCAGTGGATGGCTATATAACATCACGCTACGCCTAATAAGAGCCGAGCACCAATGATAAATGTTTCAAAAACGGGGAAAATGTATTCCTTTTGAGAGACGCTGGACGCTGACTCGTGTTTAGGCCAGCTAGTAGGTGATAAGTACATACAGCTACAGTTTTTAAGCAATACTAGCTGAGACCCGCGGTGTAACCCGCGTTTGTTGTTATAACCGCGGGCAACGCCGCGGGGCGAAGCTAGTCTAATAAAAGTAGCCTAAGTTACTCCTTATGTCATCAGCTATCTGCCAGTGAAAGTCCCGTCGAAATCGGTCCAGCCGTTCCAGAGATTACCCGGAACAAACAGACAGACAGACAAAAATTGAAGCGGTTACTTTAATATTACAAACAGACACTCCAATTTTATTTATTTGTATAGAAGATAGATGTGCTATGAATTAAATATTATGTGAAAACAGCTATATTAATATGTATTATTACCTGTCATTGTACGAGATCCTATATATATATCGATTATGTACGTATGTATGAGTATCTCGATTATCACGGTAAAAAGTAGCCTATTTTACTCGATATTTTATTCGATATTTTTTGTTTTTGACGTTACAACGTCTTATAATTCGATGGAGCCGGCTGCACGCACAAAAAACATGACTCATGCGGCGTTACCTCGCTCTGAGGCGTTCCATTTAAGGCTTGAAGTGCAAGCGAGAGCGCGGAACGAGCGACAAAGAGGCACAATCGGCCTCCGCCTTCGGCAGCGTTTGACATCTGTCTCTCTCCTACTTGAGTGAGCGATGCGTCCGCGTGGACAGCTGCTATACAATAATACATTTACATGTTTTCGTAAAATGCAACCATTCCATCAGTATTTTCTTATGACGTTGTCACGTTAAGCTATCGTCAGTAAACCGACTTTACAGACAACCGATTTTTTGTTTAAAGACGGCTCCCGCACTAGGAATAAATCCTGTGTCGCGGAGGACTGTACAAACATACATGAAACAGGCACAAAATACACCCAATCTCAGAACAACAATTTGTGAATCACACAAAGTGTCGTTCTATGTGGCGTTTAAACCCACAACACTCGGCGCAGTAGTGGTTAAGGCATAGGACTTGCGATTAAGAGGTCGTGGGTTCGAATCCTGACCAGTACCGACTTGAACCCACACCACACACAAGCAATTTAGCTTAGCTGGAGGGGTTAACGGGAATTACCGTAATTTGGGTTGCTAAAAAAAATGTCAGTTCCATTTATACTATTATAAATTAGTAGTAGTAATAGAAATTCAACTGGCGATTCTAGTATAAAAAATATTATTTGAAGTTCTCCTTAGTATATTGAACATAAATAAGTTGTTTTAATACGTAAATACACAGAATTCAAAAAAAAAATTGGGTTCCTTATATGCAAATGTTTTCCGAAACTGTTTTCCGATAAAGTTGTCCCGAGTGTTCTTTTACTTAGGTTGGTTTTATTTTTCTTACATTCTACCTTAAATAGCTTTTATTAAACATATAATATTCATAGGAATTTGGTTCGGTATGTTTTGGTTAGTATTTATTACACATAGAAACACCCACACTATAATAAGAGCACAGTTCATGCATATAAATATTTGCACTCAGCTGGTATAATACTACTTTCGGACATCTGACACACAACGCCATCTAGTTTCAAACTAAGCAGAGCTTATACTATGAAAGCTAGATTAACTGATGGAATATTTAAATACTTTTTTTTTGTAAATACACACATATTATACATAGAAAACACCCAAACTCCGAAACAAATATTAGCAGATCATACAAATATTTTTGTTAAGACCCGGGAATCGAACCCGAGACCTCAGCACAGCAGTCGCGAACGCTACCAGTGCACCACCGAGGCAGTCAACCAGTAACCTCAGTATCACATCAACATCTTTTAATAATAAACTACTGGACATAGGCCTCTCCTTAGAAAGGAGGTTTTGGTCTACTATACTATGTTGGTCAGACGGGTTGGTATAGCGTTTGTTTCTAGTTTTCCTACTTTTTGCAGTGCTGTTGTCCTGCGTAGTTTGGTCCCTTAGTCGGCTCTTACGACACCCACAACGAGATTAATATGGGTGGTGACACTTCACATTCTTAATCCGTCACCACTAGGTGTTAGTTACAGATACAATTACCTCAGTAGTAACCTAGTGTGCTATGTTCAAAATTCTTTAGTATACTTTGGTGTATATTCTTCTATTCCACTGGGCTAATCCTCGCTGCTTAAAATAATGTTGTATCTTCATCCTCCTGAACACCTTGTTATTACACAATATCACTCCATGTTTTTATCGGTAGATGAACAGAGTCAGTAAGTCTTCATAAGACTTTAAATAATTTATTGAATTATTAATACTCTGCTTGTTTAGACATAGGAGCATATGTCACATAACTGGTTAAAAGAATAAAAATAATAATAACTAGACACATCTTACAAACGGCCCTGGATCCACAACAGCTGATAAACATATTCAAAAACATCGACACACAGAACAAAATAGGCCTTGCAATTTTACAATTATTCGTCCTGGGTGGGCATCAAACTCGCGAGCCTTGGCTTAGCAGTCAAAACTTTCACTTTATAAAATTACAAATAAAAAATTAGTTAAAAGCAACATTTGTAGTGGACTGAATAAATTGTGAATCTAAATAATTCTCAAATCCACTTGAACACACACAAAAAATCATCAAAATCCGTCCAGCCGTTTAGGAGGAGTTCAGTTATATACACACGCACAGAAGAATTATATATATAAAGATGTAAGTCTGGTATATAATTATTAAAATAAATTAACTTAATTGTGTACAAAAGTTACTAAAAACACTTAATCATTCATGTTTGTTCCTTGTTACTTCATGTAAAACAACGTAACACATAACAGATAACATTACTTTTGCAGTAATACGAACTGGTGTCTGAAGTTTCAGACATTTTCCAGCGCAGCGGACCAGACAATGCGATTCGTTTGATATAGTTCTTGATGAGGGTCGACATGTTATCCTAAACTTGTATTAAAACACAGATTTATATGTAAAACTAGTTTTTCCTTAATAAATACAACTGACCCGAGCATCTTTGTCTACATGTCTCAAGAGGAATATATTTTCTCCCTTTTTTTCAATATATTGCATTGATGAAGCTCCTTTTGACCGTAGCGTGATGTTATATTGCCTTCCTCAATAAATGGGATATCCAACACCAAAATATTTTTTCAATTCGAACCAGTATTTCTTGAGAAACAAACAAACAAACAAACTCTTCAGCTTTATAATACTAGTATAGATTACGGAAATTGTTTTCCGAATATTTTTATTTCTATTATCTTTTTCTTACCATATTTTCTAAGTTTAGTCACAAAATAAATTTCTGTTGTGTATGCACTTATAAATATTTAACAACCAATAAATAAAATTCTATCTAATAAACTAAAATTCGGGAATTTCTAGGCTGATTTTTGTCATGACCTTTTTTGTGGAAGTCCAGGATAAGTGTAAACTGTGTCATCATCAGCCTATCGCAGTCTACTGCTAGACATAGCTTAGATATAGCAGCCTACTGCCACTTCCGGTTGCTAATCCGGTAGAGTATGTCGGTCACCTTGGTTCTCTGCATGATCACCTCATTCCTGATACGATCCTTTAGAAAAACGCCGAGCCCTTTCCATAGCACGTTTCGGCTCGCTAGGACGCACTCATTGAAGACTTTCATGTTTTTCGAAAAAACATGAAATAATGCGAGGAAAATAGTAATAACAACAATTTTATTTTCCGATAAAAAATGTTCCTTCATGTTAAACATTTTTTGATGCCTTCATTGACACGGAAAACTTGGGTCTCTTCAAATAAAAGAACATTTTTGAATAAAGGCTTCGAATCGATAACATATTATATACACAGTATTCGAATAATATATTTAAATATATCCATAATTATACTTTTTTTGAAGCAAAGAACATAGCAGCTCAATAACCCAGTCGATCCAAAGTATCTTTAATCCAATTTCGAGTAACCAAGCCAACTCTTGAAATACATGAAAAGTATCAAAGGCTAAGCCCAGATCAGTAGCCACTGGAACTATTTAGAGAATACCTTGCACCTATAAAGTTACTGGTTTGTTTGTGATGTATGCCACACCGTTATAGACGGCTTACAACTCTCCAAAGTTTATTTTGGAAGTATTTACAGTTTGCAATAAGCTCAAGTATCTGTGAAAGCGTTTAACTGTAGCTGTTTTATGTATTTCTGGGAACTTGTTTTGTAGTGTATTAATCGGTATGGTTTAACTGCGGTTTATCAAATCAAGTGTAAGTTCTTTTTTTTATAATTACTAGCCGACACGCAAACCTTCATCTGCGTCTTTGAAAAGGAATAAATTTTACCGGTTATAGCAACATTTTTCATAGATGCCTTCACCTCAACCTTCAATTCAAACTGTTAGAGATTTGCGCGCTCAGACAAACAGACAAACTCTTCATTGGATTGGCCTTCAGATCTGCGTAATCGTATACTCGGAATGTAAATGGAAAAGCTACTAGAACAGACACATACACTGAGCCAAAGTGTCACGTTTCAATTGTCCGTCAGACAGTCTTGCCTTCTTTAACTTGGGTTATTTTAGCATAATTAAGAGAGAGAGAGAGAGAGAGAGAGAGAGAGAGAGAGAGAGAGAGAGAGAGAGAACTTGTTTAGTTGAGTTTAAGCAGTCGCCACGTCTCTTTCTACTGTGCTAAGTGTAGTGGGTGTGAATGTCCCATGTGAGGATCGCTCACATGGGACATATCTTTGTGTGATCCACAAATAATTGTTCTGAGTCTGGGTGTTCTATGTGTACGTTTCATGTATGTTTCCGCGACACAGGATACATTCCTAGTGCGGTATTCCCTTTTTGATAGAAAAACTAAAAAAAAAATAATTGAAAGTTTTATTACTACAGAATTACATTACTATTTTATTTACTACATTACCTACATTATTTCCTATACCATAGCATCTCAAAAGAAAATTAAGCCTTTTTATTTTAGGAAACATTTTAAATATTGAAAGAAAAACAAAAAATCCGTCTCCGTGAAGATGTATAGGTACTTAAAATTTACAAACCCACGATTTCAATTTCTATAATTTTCATACACCCAATGTCACTCACGATTAAGACGAATCTAACGACATATACCAAGCCAAAATCCATCAGGCCATTATATATAATATTGACTTGACTTGAGGTTGACTGCACGGATGGCGTAGTGGTTTAAGCGGTCGCCACGCCGCTTCCTACTGCGCCGAGTGTTGTGGGTTCAAACTGCACATGGGACGACACTTTGTGTGATCCACAAATTGTTGTTCTGAGTCTGGGTGTTCTTTGTGTCCGTTTCATGTATGTTTGTAAAGTCCTCCGCGACACAGGAATTATTTCCTAGTGCGGGAGTTCTCTTTTTCAAAAAAAGAAAAAAAAGCCTATGAGGATGTACACTCGAAAAACATAATCCTCCTTCTAGCGCAAGTAGGTAAAAAGCTAATAATGTCCCTATCTTTCTGCTATTTTAAAACATCCCATAACTTACACCACGTATACTTAATGGAGTGTAACTTATTACAGTACGATGATGTTCCAGTATCAAAACTCATCCTTATGTAGCGAATTATCCCTTATCTAAATTTGATCCACACAAACGGCTACTACAAAGGGCTGTTATCGACCTTTAATATTATCATGATTCTCGTAATAATGAATTATATAGCCTCGTATTGTGTCATTGCCTTCTTCGTCTCTAGTCATAAATTAACGTTTACCTGTACTCAGAGTCGTGGTCGAGTTTCCGTCCATATGTATACTTCAATATTTTACTAAATTATTTTTACCTTACTTATCTTCGTTGGGTGTGTTAGTATAGTGTGTCACAGTCAGTTCAACAGAACGTCTAAATCAACCATGGGCAGTGTACGAGAGAATCAGAGACAGATAATCCCTCTCTATCCCGTTTCGGTTCGGTTCGAAAATAAATGTGTTATGAAATAACCAGCGTCAGCAACGATAACCCAAACTAAGCAAGAGCAGATTTCTAAACAATGGAATATTATTTTAATTTAAGTGGTGATAATTCCGCTTTTGGTCAATTTTGTTTTCTTTTAATTACTTTAAAGTTATATTTATATACACATAAGTCCGTGTATTGACTGATAAGGAATACCGAGTTTCACCACCTCTAATTATCCCGTGGGATAGCCGGGAGCAAACTAACTAGGCCCACAGCACTACCAAGAGAAGGAAAACTTGACACAAAACCTATACCAACCCGTCTGGCCAGCATGGTATAGTAGGACAAAACCTCCTTTCTCAGGAGAAGCCTGTGTTCACTAGTGGACCATTAAACTAATGACACTTTTTTGACAGATCTTACAGGACAGGACTCGCACTTACACACGACTTATATCTAAGAATTAAACCCTGGATCCTGAATGCGGATCCAGAGGTCATGGGGATCTATTCCATAAAGAAATTCTGCTATGAGCTGAATCATTGTTTTGTATGAGTTTACTCGTATAATTAAATTATATATTTTTAAAAATAACTTGAGACACCTTTTTTTCTCATACTTTTTTTTTGTCAGTGCGGCAATCCTCTTGGATACCACCCTCAGGTGGTAATCTGTCATGCCATGACATGTCATCTCTACTAGTAGTCGGGGAACCAGGTGTACCCTAAGCAGGAAATCCCTGTAACCCCGACGGAAACCTGAGACACCTAACCTGGTGATAGTACCAGCTGTGCTTGACAAATGAAACAAAGTTATAAGTACTCCTATTGTAGCACAGCCAATTATTTTACTAACCACAGCAAAACAATTTCCACAGACACCTTCCAAAGTTAATTTCTCACACTCAACTAACTTGTGTCACAGAAACCCAAAACTATGAAGCTCAAAGAAAACATTAAATCAGATTGAAATGCTTTCTGATAAATAAAGTTCCAAGACAGATCTTACCTCCAAGTTTGAGATTGGATAGCTTGTTAAAAAACTAGTCATATTAGGACTTCGGGTCTAGTTGAGGATTTCTCGTCGTGTCTTAACACTTTGAAAATTGATTAAAAGAAGCTTTCAAAACAAGTTTTTTCACGTGTGGTGTTTTTTTTTAAATCTTTAACTTTTTTTTTTGTCAACGGCTTCGATTCTCATTTTGTCAACGGCTTCGATTATCATTTTGTCAACGACTTGTGATTGTCACGATTTCGTCAGTCAACTTTTTCGGGATAAAATGTAATTAAATGAAATTACAGGTTTTATATCTCTGTGCCAAAATTGCTGCGTTAGAACGGCAGAACTGATATGGGTGATTCTTTTTAAATAGTTGTCACTAGTTATGCCCTGCCACGCTTCGCTGTGGCACATTTTTGTTGCATCGATGAGAAATAAAGAGCAATACTGACACGAAAAGTAGATAATAACAATCTTTGAAGCGGTTTGTATATCGTGTAAAATTTGTGATCGGTGTCGATTTGATTTGAATCGGTGCAGAATTTGTTGAGTTTTTGAAGCGTACACAAACCAACTTATTTTTTTTATATATGGATAAGAAGCAATTGAACAAATGGGTCTCCTGATGTAAAACACCTGTAATTCAGGTGTCACAAGCGCGTTGCTGGCCTTTGAGGTGGATGTACACACTTGCCTTAAAGATCGTATCGGAGCCACACCGCATTGATTTTTGATTGCACAATTTTTCAGAAAGATCGTAGTCTAGAGTAGAAAAAATAATTCAATAAATTGACATGAAACCGCGAGAAAACGTCTACATTCTTAGTACCGCGTATCTTAAGAAATTTAATGCTTATTAGTGCCACCAAACGTGGAAAACAAAACCGTATTTTCGAAATGTTCACATTACTCTACCCTCCAAACCTTTCGTAACAAAGACACAAACCCTTTCTTATCAAATCTCATTATTTATTTAACAGCCCCTCATTGTATGCTTATCATTAAATAAGTCACATAAACTGGTGAATTACGACACACCTTGACCGAAGTAATTATAATTTTGGCGTCGGTTGATGTATGAGTTAATTTCTGGCAAAAGTAGCTGTATATATTTTTTTTGGTTATAATTGGTTATCTGTAAAGTGCAAGACCTATTTCTTAGCGTTCAATGGATTCACCGTGCGGGTGCCGGGTAAATCGCGTGATAGATGGGTCAACACATACGACTTCGACAGAGCCTGGGACTTGCGACCCAGGTATGGGTTAAGGGAGTACTCCTTACGACGCGTCAGCGTCAGTCTTTTTTGTCGAGCATTCCTCCTGTCAGTAAGTGCCTGGCTGTAGCTATTTCCGAATTGCACATCGTACAAGCCTTTTCTGTAGCTGTTCCCCACCTTTTTAGGTTACTTTGATCGGATATTTTCCAATCCAACTCTACTGGATTTCGTACCCACTATAAATTTGGTCATAGACAAAGATTAATGCCATCAAAATTAGTCAAACCGGCCTTTTTTTAGATTTAGAGAGTTTTTTGATATTGCAGATGAGTTACAGGTATGATAAAATGATTTTGATTTTACACAGGTGATTGTGATTTTATCTTATGCCTACTTAGGACCTATAATATTTTATGTCCGTGATGCTTCCCTGTTTAAAAGGGTGTATGACTATTTTACTTCATTCTCCCGCTTTGCTAAGGAGGGAAGTGGATTTATTGTATTGCCAACTACTCCAATTTTCTACCTCTGATTAATATCAGTGCGGGTTCCAAAAACTGTCTTATGAGATAATATAATATAAGAAATGATATTAATCAGTTCCAGAAGTTCCAGGAAAAAAAAACTTTTTTTTTTCCTGGAACTTCCCGAGTGTCATAACTCGGGAAGTTCATGGATCACTGCTGTTGATCCTGGTGTACAGGAGTTACAATGGCGAGCGTGTGGGAGGGACTATTTCCTTAAAAAAAATGCGTTGCCGACTCTTAGAGTCCCTACACCTAGAATCAGGAGGAGCGGGGGTTCGGTAACCTAAATCACTCTGTGAAAAGCCAATAAGAATTGCTCAACACCGGTTTTACTGTAAGGTGCACTAAAAAGGCGATAACGGTAACCCATTTGCTCTTTTTCCTACATCAAAAAAAAATTCTATTGTAAATTTAGGGGTGACTTTAACAAAGTCACTTAACATCTTAAGAGTTAAACAAGCACACATATACCTGCTTCTTATTACTTTCACGAGCCACATACTCTGTTATCATATAATTATTAAAATAACATTATGTTTCAAGACGTCGACACGTGCCTTGTTTTACGGTTTCATATACAATAAACTTTTACTGCTGTCTTCGAGTTTACTCTTGATATTTTAGTGCAGTATTCTGACATCAATTTTTGGGGTTAATATTTACTTGCTGTTTATTCTATAAACAGATGTATGCTTTCGGAGTTATGCATTAAATAATGCAATCTATTCTGGGAAATCGATTTAATACGATCCTTAAACTAAATTTCAGTGTACGAAAAATGATAATAAACTCTAGGACATGGTGTTGCTGTATTTATGATAGGAATCTTTCATTAACAAATAATTTGATTTTTTTCTTATACCACTCTCACAGCTCTGTATTCGTAATTTTTTTCTTATATATATAATCAGGTTGTCTCTGAAATGCTATGTCTTTGCAAATAGCTTCAACTGCACGAATGGCGTATTGGTTTAAGCGGTCGCTGCACCGCTGCCTACTGCGCTGATTGTTGTTCGGTTCGATTCCCACATGGGACACCACTTTTTGTGATCCACAAATTGTTGTTCTGAGTCTAGGTGTTGTTTGTGTCTGTTTTGTGTATGTTTGTAATGTCATACGCGACACAGGATATATATACAATGCGAGAGCAGTGCTGTTGTCCAGCGTAGTTTACTCCCTTAGTCGGCTCTTACGACACCCACGGGTTAAGTAGAGGTGGTGATACACAGACTTAAAAAAAAACACAGTTCTACATAAATATCTGAGTATTTTGAATAAATAAGACCTTCAGTTTAAAAGCTTCTTAAGTTCAGATACAATAAATACACACCTATGTTTAGAATTAGATTGAATCAAATAGAAATTAATATTAAAAGAAATAAAAATAAAATTAAAAAACTCTGAGACAGGTATTTTATTTTCTATTCTCAAATGCTAGTGTTTCGAATTATATATTAAAACCGCGGCTCCGCCCGCACGTTTGTCGGTTATCGCGTTAAAAAGTTTATAAATTACTCGCTGATGATGTAGCTTTCCATTGGTACAATATTTTTTTAAATCGGTTTAGGCGTGAAAGCGTAACAAACATACAAACAAACTCACTTTCACATTTATAAGTAAAAATATGAATTACAACTAAATCTGGCTAACTTGTTCATAAAACTGAATATCTCACCAACTAACAATTTTCCACTGTAATAAAGACTTTGCCGTGGAGCTTGATCACCGATCGTACAACTTTCAATCTCAACTTGATCGCTACTTAATCACTTGTGATCAGTTCCTTTTCATAGTAGTTAAAAAGTATTGTACAAGTTCAACTCAGCTAATAAAATTGATAGTTCTAGAGACGCAGATTTAGGTTTTTAACAAACAATATAACTTTGTCGTTCTATTATTATATGGAATGGATTGCGAGGTCGTCTGCGAATGCTAAGATGGATTCCATATACTTTCCATTGACCTTAAACCAATATCCCCAACTCTTTTCGTGTATTGCAGTACTAAATTTTCAATGTATATCTCGACAGATATACATTTCAAATTTACGGCCTCACATCGGCATAAATTCGTTGCTACTCATCGAGTGATCGAGTGAGTGAAGGTTGCCAGAAGCCCAAATCACCCCTCCCGCCCAACTATGGGGATTTTTTTTATGTGACAAGAGGCAAACAAGCAGTTGTGTGACCTGATGAAAAGTAACTCGACTGCACAGATGCGTAGTGGTTTAAGCGGTCACCTCGTCGCTTCCTACTGCGCAGAGTGTTGTGGGTCCGATCCCGTTTGTTCCCGATAACACTTTGTGTGATCTACAAATTGTTGTTCTGAGTCTGGGTATTCTTTGTGTCCGTTTCCATGTAAGTTTGTAAAGTCCACCGCGACACAGGATATATTCCTAGTGCGGGAATTGTCTTTTTATAAAAGAAAAAAGAAACTAGATGTGCCCTGTCACGCTTCGCTGTTTCACATCGTGGTTGCGTTGATGGGAAATGAGGAACAAAACTAAAGCAAAAAAAGATATAAACAATCTTGAAAGTGTGTAAAAATTTTAGCTCAATCGGTTCAGAACTTTTTGAATTTTTGAGTCATACTCAAACCAGCGGAACATTATGCCATAATATTGATTATTTAAGTGCCTAGATTGAATGACTACAAAACAACAAAAACAGCCAACTATATTATGGGAGTGTGCGTGCAAATCGTGCGTTTATAGTGACAGCGACATCGGAAAAGAACTTGGTGGCCTACAGTTAGACACTATTTTGTTTCAACACTCTCATGGTTTTGACATGTCAATGATCTAAGATATAAACTATACAAATAAATAAAATTGAAGTGTCTGTTTGTAATGTCAAAATAATAGATGCTTTTCATGCTCACACGGTTATTTGCACGATACCTATGAAAATTTAAATATATTTTGTCTGTTTGTCTGACTGTCTCTCTGTCTGTTTGTTCTAGGTAATCTTCAAAAAGGGCTGGACTGATTACGATAATATTTAACTACCAGGTAGCTGTCTATATAAGGAGTAACTTAGGCTATGTTTTCTCAGAAAAACCTTATTAAATTACAAACCACAATCCACAAGGGGTACAACGCGACGGGTACCAGCTAGTTAATAATATTTTAAAAATATGGTAATCAATGAGAAAACGTAGGGCCTGGCTCGACCGGAGTGAGACCACAGCCTCACAAAAAACTGGTATTAATCTATTCTTTTGTTGATTTTCACCAAGTTGTTTTGTTTTTATTGCATTTTTTCCCAATTCAATTTTTTTTAATTGTTTACATACTGTTTAAGTTTTTCTCCTTTCCTAATTTTCCTTTAAACACATACACAATCACACACTTGAATGGTTTCGAGCTGACCACATCCGGTCATATGGGAGCAGCTTAAAATCAGCGTTTGAAGGCACCTGTTTCAGAGGGGGGAGGGTACTCATAGAACGGCAACATACTTATGACTCCTGAGTTGCAGGTGTCCATGGGCGGCGGTAGCTACTTACCATCAGGTGACCCGTCTGCTCGTATGCTATAAAAACACACTTCTAAAGTTAAACTCAATTTAAATTCTTTGTGATAGGGTTAATTTTATTATGTTGGCGGGGACGTGGCGCGTAAAATATGTCATTATGTAAATAAGTCCACTAATATATTAAAATATTTTAGTAATGAATAATTTTGGCCCTGAGTTGATCTTGTATATTTTATCTGATGATTCAGTTCAACAGATTCAGGGAGCATAGGGTTCAGGAGGATTAAAAAAATATATATTTAAGAAACGAAATTGTTACCTTAGATGTACCTTGCCACGCGTGGTAGCGCTTCGCTATGGCACATTGTGGTTCCAGAAAAAATATAAAACCATATTTGAAGCATGCTGTATATCGTGTCAAAATTTGAACTCAATCGGTGCAGAACTTTTTGAGTTTTTAAAGCGGACACAAAGCAACAAATTTTTATAATGTACTAGCTGTACCCCGCCACGTGTGCTCGCTGTGACACATTGGATGTGTGTATTTATGTGTGTGCGTGTGTGGATCACTAAGAAATAATAAACAAAACTGACGCAAAAGTTAGATATTGAGATCTCCTTTGTATCTGTATATATCAACAATTTAAGGAATTTATTCTCATTTTTCCCCTTCCTATTTTTCCTACGAGGAGGAATCCCTTCAAGAAATTGCCTGTTAAATCCTGCTTTTTTGTCAAATTTCACCGGTTGTCTACTAAACGGCTTTTAGTAAGCTAAAACATTATTTTACTTATTTAAATCTCATACGTGTAATAGATTTTTTATTTCGCTATGTAGGAACAGTAATTACTTTGTAATGTCGCTAGATAGAGTTAAAGTATATTTTGTTATTTATGAGCGTTATAATTCATCCTGTGGGTGTCGTAAGGGCGGACTAAGGGAGCAAATTACACAGGATAACAGCACTTCAAAGAGCAAGAAAACGACTGAAATGATGGTATTCAGGTCGGGAAGAGGTCCTCAGAACGTGCCTCCGGTATGGTTAGGAGGACAGATAGTTAACATGGTGGGGAGGTTCAAGTACCTTGGTCACATACTCACGTAAGACATGAGAGATGACGCTGATATAGATCGATAGCGTCGAGCACTCTCAGTCGTTGGCAATATGATTGGCGGGAGATTTTTTAATGTCAATGTACAGAGTAAAGTACACCTGTTCAGAGCATACTGTCAGAATTTCTACACGTGTCAACTCTGGACTGCATATACGAAGAGGTCTTTGGATGGCATTCGTGTTCAGTATAATAATATCTATAGCCACCTTATGGGGTTAGCACCTTTCTGTAGCGCCTCCACAATGTTTGTAGAGGCAAGACTGAACACGTTTAATGCCATCCAAAGAAGCCGAATCGCGGCGTTTATGGCCCGGGTTGGTTCGTGTAGGAACACTATAATTAAGGAACTTGCTGACAGGATATGTAACAGTACAGTTCCATGTTTAAAAAATGGTTACAGATAGCTACATAAATAATTGTAACCAAAAAAAAGAAATATCATAAACAACATTATATGGAAACTATTCTGAAATAAAGATTTATTATTATTATTATGGCCAGACGGGTTGGAATAGGGTTATTTTAATAATAAAATAACCCTATTTCAACCCGTCTGGCCAGCGTGGTATAGTAGGCCAAAACCTCCTTTCTAAGGAGATGCCTGTGTCCAACAGTAAAATGTGAAAATGACTTTGATTTTGCCTCAGCCTACCTCTTCGTAGATACAGTGAATAAATTCAAGATTCCTATGGATATAGGTTTTTTGTAACAAAACTTACAATATATCGAATAAGATACCTTTATCAATATACCGTAGGAATTCAAGAATTTTATTTTTATCGTTTGAAGTGGCGTGCAATAGGAGAGGCCTACATGTATGTCCAGCAGTGGACTGCGATAGGCTGATGATGATGATGATAAGGAAAGGCAAAGGGCCATGGCAGGCATATATGGGACTTTTGTACGCCTTACGTATCTCATGGTAGGGATTATTGTTGTATTTATTTGGCTGCTAATATCATCAACAAATAAAGTTTTAATTACCAGATTGTTAGAACTTTGCTTTCAAAAGTTAGTTCAGTTTGTAGTTTGCATATAGGGCTGTTCTGAAGTCGAGACCAATGAAAGCTGGCTATCACAAATGAATTGTCATTGCTGTCAACAAGTTAACCTAGTTAGTAGCCTTTCTTATTTTTAATCAAAATTCTTCCGTCAGTACCTGTCAAATCAGTTAAAATACTCTTTTACATAATGTTCACGATTAATTTAATCGATATGAAAAAAAAATAGCACCTTCCTTTAAATTCTTCTCTTCTCTTAGTTCTAAAAATAATAATATGATGAATACGTAAAACTAGTTAGGATGATTTACTGTATAAACGGTACAAATGTCATAACCATCCATCATTTATAACGAGGTGTACAGGAACTGCTGTTCTTCTTTTTGATGCTAATAAAGTTTATAGGCATTTATAGTATTAAGAAAATCATCATACACATTCAATTTTATATCTTATCTCTTTGAAAATAAACTCCTTATTTGATGAGCTTGATATAACTTTTATAACTTTCTATTTACATTTGACGAATATTTGTAGTAAAACATTTCTGATTTAGATATTTTTAATGTCTGTTTTATCGCGTTTGTGGAACATTTCACACGGTGATCATGAAACTTGGTAACACCCTCGACATTTTCCTTAACAATGCCTTTTATTAACGAAAATATAGAAAGAACACGATTTTCATACATTTTTTTGCTTATATTTAGATACCTCTAATTTATATCTCATTTATAATTATTGTACACATCCTACATCACGCAATGATTGTTCCTACGCCATTTATTATGTATTTCGTGAAAAACTTTTTTTACTCTGCATGTTTGACTTTAAAGTTTTAGAAATATGGATTCCTTTAAATTTAGCATCATTTACGACAAAAATAGGATTTCATTGAAAGAGTTTGTGGAGGGCTCTAAGAGACCAGTCAAAAGATTCTAATAAGTTCATTGTAGATACATGGGCCTTTCAATTTGTAGGAATGACGCACACAGAATAATTGGTTTAGATTTAATTAAGCTGTCCCTTGGATAAAATACGAATAGAGTTTTTTTTCTCGAAGTTTCAATTTCAACAGGACGATGTCCTATCATGCGGTTTACAATAGTAACATCTATTGATTTAATCAATCAACCAATAATTTAATTAATCAATCATTTATTTCGTAAATATTGCTGATATTAGATTAGTATGAATTAATATCCGTGTGGGGACGGATTTAAAATACAGAGTGTCACCACTCCTATTCATCCCGTGAGGGTCGTAAGAGTCGACTAAGGGAAAAAACTACGCAGAACAACAGCACTGCAGATAGAAAGAAATCTTGACACAAACACTATACCAACACGTCTGACCAGGGTGGTATAGTAGGCCAAAACCTCCTTTCTAAGAAGAGGCTTATGTCCAGCAGTGGACTGTTGAAGGCTGTTGGAGCTGATGTGGTGAATTAATTTATTATTTCAAACTCTTCAAATTTTTATTAAAACTGTGAATGTGTCATATAATCTGCTGCGTAGTTTTAAGAAAGTTCCTAAATTAGAGTAGTAGTAGAGATTTAGTTTTCCAAAAAAACCTTGCAATTAAAAGGTTTAGTTGAATTAATATACGTTGAGAAAATCCTGCTTAACTTCAGTACTAGCTTTGACTGCACGAATGACGTAGTGGTTTAAGCGGTCGCCACGCCGCTTACTACACTGCGCTGAGTGTTGTGGGTTCGATCTCCACATGGGATACCACCTTGTGTGATAAACAAATTGATGTTCTAAGTCTGGGTGTTCTTTGTGTCCGTTTTATTTATGTTTGTAAAGTCTCCCACGACTCAGGACATAATATATTCCTAATGGCTTAAAAAAAAATAAGTTTTGGTTGTGTGATCATAAAAACTTAATATCTTAATAATCCATTGGATCATTTTCAACATACGGCTACCGAACGAAGAAATATCGGAATCTCCCAAGTTAATTTTAAATCGTCGCTATGTGTATGTAAAAGTAGTTGATCGTCATCAAGAGCCTTTAGTAGTCCACTGCTAGACATAGGCCTCGCCTTAGAAACGAGGTTGTCGCCTGCTATACAATGATGGCCAGACGGGCTTCAGTGCTGTTTTCCTACGTAGTTTGCGGACGTGATATGGTGGTTTGTGTAACGGACTGCTATTCCAAAGGTCGTGGGTTCGATTCCCAGTCAAGTCAAACATTTGTGTGCATGAACATTTAATGTTAGATTTGGTCTGGGTGTTTCTATGTATAATAAGTATGAATTTACAAAAAAAATATATATGTATTTATATCAGTTGTCTATAGTCCATCAACGTCGTGCGCGACCGTCCTGCGGGGTGACAGACGGTGGCGGGGACGAGGTGTAGCGGGGAAGGCAAACGCTTCTCTTCGTGTGTAGCCGTGTGCTAGAATGACGCGCTACCTCGCCCCCGCCACTGTCTATCACCCCGCGGGACGGTCGCGCACGAGATTGCCGGGTTATAGTAGCCATAGTACAAGCTCTGCTTAGTTTGGGACTAGATGGCGTTGTGTGAATGTGGTAGAATATTAATATTATTTAGTTGCCCACGGAATGAATAAAGGAATAAGGTGACGGATTGAGAATAGAGGACACTCTATATTCTCAATCCGTCACCTCACAGATTAGTAAAGGTAGTTATAATGTAAGAACATGTTACATTTACACATACACACGTAATAGCAACTAGCATATTAGACGGTTCAACAGTCCGTGAGCGTGAAACTAAATCCCCTGACCTGTTAAATTCAATCTTTGTCAACCACCCAACTTGGCCGACAATTAAAAGCTTTGAGCCAAAATGTATTGACGTAAAAACGGCAGGGTCGAATGTATGATGTTGCAAATATGTTACGGTTTAGTGGTTAAGTTAAATTTGAGATGAAAAGGACAAATAGAATGGCATATGTGGGTTGTCTTTTAAAATAAATTGATTGATGTATAAGTAAAGTGGGCAGAGACTTATAATTAATATCCGTAAAATTAAAGATTTGAACTGAAACATGAAAGAAGCCGGAGCTTCGTAACCAGTTCTGATCGAATACTTTTTCATCCTTGTACGAAACCAGTTGCGATCGAATACTTTTTCGTCCTTGTACGAAACTAATTGCGATCAAAGACAAAAGCATCCTCGTACGAAATCAATCAACAATATAATGATTTGGAATGATTGAAAATCATATGGATTATTTGAATTATTTGGAAGAATTGTTAAAAAAGAGAATGGAAATTGATAAAGAGATTTAAAATGCCATAAAAGATTTAAAAGAAATAATAGTTCTGTAAGGCATTGTCTTGAAGTAATATGTCTACATCATTTTATGCTTTAATTTTCAATTTATTTGCATATGAAAAACAAAATATTTTAATTGAGTTCCAATTTGATTTTAATACAATTTTTTTTCTACGCTTGCTCTTGCTTCTTTGCTTTTATTGTCGCGCTTGGAAGCTCCAATTTTATACAAAAGGAGCCATACGAGGCTAATCTACCAGTATCTGTCTGTTCGGCCATCCAGAATACAGAATTTTTAAACGAAGATAAATATAAATCGATATTATATCAAATTTGACAAGAACCAAAAAGGCTTTGATCGTAACTGGTTACGAAAAAAATAACATCAAATCTTCGATCGCAACTGGTTTCGTAAAAGGACAAAGAGTATTCGATCGCAATTGGTTACGAAGCTCCGGTTTCGTATAAAGCCAAAAGGATTTTTATTACTTTCTTTCATTGAACATTTTAAAGGGTTTGCAAAGTATTGTTACAGCTTATAACATGTTTATTTATTTTTGTACAGAACAGAGGAGACAAACCCTTCTTGACTCTAGTCACACGGGCCTACTATGGGCGTTCAGGGGCGGCGATGGTCACTTAGCATCAGGTGACACATCTGCTCGTCTGCCCCCTCTAACATAAAAAAAAAAACTATAACACGCTGGCAAGACAGGTTGATATAGGGTCTGTGTCAAGTTTTCCTTCTCTATGCTGTTCTGTTGTCCTTCATAATTTGCTCTCTTAATCGGCTCTTACGGTCCCACGGGATGAACAGGGGTGATAACAATCCGTATTTTTAATCCTTTACCACACAATACTATTATATACCTCATCCACAGCCTTTACTAGTCCACTGCTGGACATAGGTCTCTCCTTAGAAAGGAGGTTTTGGCCTACTATACCACGCTGGCCAGATGGGTTGGTATAGGGTTTGTTTCAAGTTTTCCTTCTCTCTGCAGTGCTGTTGTTCTGCGTAGTTTGCTCCCTTAGTCGCTTCTTACGACACCCACGGGATGAATAGGGGTGGTGATACTCTGTATTCTTAATCCGTCACCACACGGTATTATATACCTACCTACATATAACTATGAACAGGAATTAACATGATCACATAACAGTGATTACACGCTGACTGATCTTATCTCGTCCAACTCAGTTACAGATACACCTGGCAATATAGGTACGTAATTTATTTATTTAGAGCATGAAAGACTGTAAGCTACTAATGTAAAAACAACACAAGTTATAATATTCACCTAAAATCCAATTACAAGTCTTCGCGTATAGAGCTTTCTTAATAGTTTGATGTCCAATCTAAAAAAGAAAAAGAACAGTATAAAAATTTAAATTCTAAATTAGCTGAAAGCCGTTTAGTTATATGTACATTTTAGGTTTAAAGTACTATTTGTAGAAAAAAAGGAAAACATTTACATTTAAATGAATTTACATGCTACTATATGATAGATGCATAAGCAAATACTATAGAACGTAATGGTTTAAAATAAGAATACAAAATAGGTAGGTACCTTACATTAAACACTAAGTTAAGAACTTCTTAACAGCCCTTTGTGAGTTAGCAAGTGCTATAACTATCCACAAAAGGCATAGCATTGTTGCACTTTGATTTGCTCGAACTGATTGAAATTTGGTACAGCCTGCGGGTTAAACTTTGTAATTGGCTTAACTGATTCAAGGCCGGACTTACCCTGAATACATTTTGTACCTCCTTGTTTAACTATTAAACAAGTATTAGAGAAAAAAAAAAAGTTAAAATTTTATTATAAAAAACATATAAATTTCATAAATAATAACATATTAAATAACCCACACCTGGTCGCTCCAGGCGTAAAGGTGGCCCCTAAACGATAGCCGCGTTTCCACGCTGAATGGCAATGGCCAACCTCTATGCCAGGAATGACCCTGAGTGGGAGTACTAATTAATAATATAAATGCGAAATTGAGTTAAGTGTATTAATCTTACTCAATATCGCATTTATATTATTAATGAGTACTCCCGCTACTGTGGTACTATATACTTACTACTGTGGTACTATATACAGAACAATTTCACCGATTCCAAATTTTCCGCAGACATTGTCATTATTACAGAAATTGTGGTAGAAGATTTTCGATTCAAAAAATTATAATATGTATATTTTTATCAATATAAATCTCACACACCTCACACACGGCCGTCTGATCCCAAACTAGGCAAAACCTATACCATGGTAACCAGACCGCTGATAAACATACTGATATATTTTTAAATACATACATATTTTAGATAAATTACACCCAGACACAGAACAAATGAACGTGTTAATCACACAATATTTGTCCTGGGTGGGAATCGAACCCACGACCTCCGGTTTAGCAGTCAGGGTCACTAACCACTAGACCAATAGGCCCGTCAATGTACTATGTTTATCAGCAGTCTGGTTACCATGGCACAGGCTCTGCTTAGGCAGACGTGTGTAAGATGTGTGAAGTTATTTTTGTTACATTCATGATTAGTTGTTTAGAAATATGAAGCAATAGGAAAAAAAAAACTTACAATATCTTTATAGAATTATTCTAATGCAATATGCTATATTATAGTTACATTAATACTTATTTACATTTACTAAGTGCTATATAAAATATATATCAAGGTCAAAGGTGCCTCGCGCAGTAAGTTGATGCGTGCGCGCTGCACTGCCAGAAGGCGCTGACGCCGCCGACGTCCCGCCGTCCGGGACACACAGACCTACCCTCTCTATAACATCTGCATTATGTATCCCCCCTCTAATCACCTTAAAGATATAGGTTACGAGTGTAAGTTCCCTCCTGACCCTCAGTTCATTATATCCGACCATACCTAATTTAAACAGGGTAGGATACATAAATGAATAAAAGGATAAACCCCTTACAGCTTCATGTAAATAAATTTAATAAACTTATTTTATTTTATTTTTTTATTTTTATTTTATTTATTAGGGACAAAAAACAGTTATACAATGCAGTCTTTACAATTGATTTAGCATTTACATATTTAAAACGTATAACCCACACTATTGTCCACGAGTTTACAGATAAAGTAGAAAAGGTAACGGACGCGCACTATACACAATCGGTGAATTACATGTAATAATATAAGATAGATAGGTAGTTAACTGAGAATGTTATCATAGATCAGCAAGAATTTCAGTGGCAATTTTTTTAAATTTAGAGTGAGTGAGAGCGAAAATATCCAAGCTCGTAGCATGTGAGTTGTACGTTGTCAATAATCGGCGAAGAGGTGCACGCTCTCCAGCATTAGTTCTACACTTCTCCGTGTAGAATAACCGAGGTACGCGCACCTCCCTCCGAATGACAGACCTGGGTACTACATAACATAGCCTGTTTGATAATTCTGTACAATTATACTTGTTATTGCATATGCCGTACAGCATCATTAACATTAGTAAGATGCGTCTATGCTCCAAGCTTAAGAGCTTAAAATGTTTCAGAAGATCCACATAAGGAATCTTAGCATGAAAACATTTGTAATAAGTAGTACGAAGAAATTTTTTCTGTACCATTTCAATCCTCTGCTTATATTTCTTATAAAAGGGGCTCCAAATGGGTACAGCATACTCTAACTGGGAACGGACTAGTGCTTTATATAGGAAAAGGTAGGTAGTGGGCTTTTTGAAGTCTTTACAGGAGCGCATGACGCAACCATACATCCGAAAGGCTTTACTTATGACATTGTCGACATGAATATCTAAATGTAATTTAGAATCTAGATGAACACCAAGATCTCGAGTACATTCGTTTTTCCTTAGACTTGTGTCATTCAGTGTATATGGAAAGTTAATAGGACTTTTGTTCTTTGTGAAGGATATAAAGTGACATTTTGGTAAACTAAGGTGCAGTTTATTAACAACACAGTACTGTGAGAGCCTACAAAGATCTTCTTGCAATAGTATGCAATCCTGAGTATTCGTGCAGGTCTTATAGATTTTCATATCGTCAGCATACATTAGGAATTTAGAGTTAACTATACAGGTACTAATATCGTTTATAAACAAAATAAAAAGCAAAGGGCCTAGTACTGAGCCCTGGGGCACTCCGGACTCGACGACCATAAAATCGGACTCATAACCATTGATAACGACCTTTTGAGTTCTACGGAATATGTATGATGTGAACCACCTAAGTAAATTACCTCTGATGCCGTTGAAGGCAATTTTGTCCAAAAGCAATTTGTGGTCCACCTTATCAAAAGCCTTTTGAAAGTCAGTGTATACAGCATCAACCTGGATGCCCTTATCCAAGTTCTCAAATAAAAATTGGGTAAAGATCATTAAATTTGTAGTAGTAGAACGGGATTTAACAAATCCATGTTGTTCGGGAATAATAAGATGACTTAGTTGAGGAAATAATTGACCGTGTACTAGACTTTCAAAAAGCTTAGATAAGGTGGACAGTATGGATATGGGCCTGTAGTTTTCTATATTACCTTTGTCTCCACTTTTATGAACTGGTATAATGAAAGCTCTTTTCCAAATGCACGGAAATACCCCTTCCTTGAGACATTTGTTAAAAAGTATATACAAAGGAATGTGGATACATTGCGCTGTGTGCTTAAAGAGCATAGGTGGGAGACCATCCGGACCTGGCCCCTTAGTTAGATCTAATGACAACAGTGACTTTAATATAACATTCTTATCGAGATAGATGTCAGATATGCAAGAAGATATCTCAGCAAGTTCATTGGGGGGTGACCAATTCTGAGCATCTAAGGTAGATGATTCATAAACCGAGCTAAAGAATGTGGAAAATAATGAGCAGATTTCTTTGGGATTGTTAGAAAATATATTTTTATAACTCATGCTAGCTGGAAGTCCGCTGTCCTTCCTGCGTCTAGAAATGTACGACCAAAAGTGCTTAACATTGAGAGGTATGCTATCTTCAATAGATGATATATACTTATTGAAACATTGTTCAGATAGTTGTTTAAAATGTTTTCGGTAGATGGAGAATTTTTCATAATCAGATAGGTTTCGAAGTTTTTTCCACCTTACCCAAGCACGTTCTTTCTGTTTGAAAATTTTAATGAGAGGAGCACTAAACCACACAGGAAATGCAGTTGATCTACGTCGCGTGAGTGGAACATGTAATCGAATAATACCGTATAAATATTCATAAAAAACATCTACTGCTCGGTCACTGGTGAGATGCACAAATAGTTTATCCCAATTTACGTTATTTAGTTCCGCAATTATTCCTTGGTAGTTAGCTTTATAATAATTATATTTATTTGCGCTTGGACGCTTCAAAGGTGTGTACTGTGTTTCCAGTGAGGTCAAGATAGAAAATGGGGGATGGTGATTGTCAGGCTGGAGTAGCGCGATATCAGACTCTAATTTACATTCGGTATTACTGATGAATAAGTCTAAAATGTGACCCGAGCTATTTTTGATGCTATTATATTGTATAGCATTCGTAGTGGAAATCAGATCAATTAGAAACCGGCTCACGTCATTTTGCACCCGGGTAAATAGGCGACTACCGATGCCCGGCCATTCAATTCCGGGGAGATTGTAATCACCTACTAAATAAAATGAATCCGTGCATGGCTCAGTAAGAATAACTTCTAAGTCGGACAAGTGAGACATGTATACACTATCACGCGTACGAGGCGGTATATAGCTAGCGCTTATTATGTGGTGCCGGTTGCGACGCGACGCAGGTAACTTTATTATAACATTCTCGATGCCGGTGAGAGAAGGACGTGTTATTATTCTTGCGGGCCGCAGCTCACGCAAAACGGCAATGAGGATACCTCCCCCTTCACGCTTGTTTGTAGCAGTACGGTCTCGATCGTCTCTAAACACTAAGTAGCGGTCGTCGATAAATTCATTATCCAATATACTAGGTGTAAGCCATGTTTCAGATAGTATGATCACATCAAAGGATAGGGAAAGAATATTGTTATAAAGTGTGTGCAATTTAGTACGGATTCCTCTACAGTTTTGGTAGAAAAATGATAAACTACTATTTAACATTGGAAACTAAGGTCCTACGTAAGAGTAAACAGAAATGTAAATCTACATACACATAAATACATCCACATATATATGCACATAGACATACACAAATGCTAAACATACACATGTACACACACATATATGCACATATACACACACCCACATACACGCATACATATTCATATAAATACACAAAACCAATGTATAAATATAATGCAAGAAAGTATCTATAACTGTCACAGAAATGCATGAGAGCTTGGAGCACGAACAACACGTTTTCAAGGTTTATATGTAAACTTACATCACTATAAATAAGATTATAATTATAAACTAAAACATATATTGTTTCCAGTAAAGAACTTATCCAATATTGTCTGTACAGTGATGATGTAGGTAATCTACAAGTACATCCACTAGTCTTAACAGCGAAATAGAAACAACAGTGAAAAATTATAGACAATAACATAAAAAATGCGGTTACCATTAATAATCGGCGAACATAATATGCCATAAGCAGGTAACAATACATTAACTTTTGTGGGAAGTGATAATTCACCCACATACAACTAAAATACATTCCAGCCAGTGCGTACTCAGACACAAATTTTTTTAATATCATTGAGACAACGTACAGCAAATGTTTTTGAAGTATCCGTAGCTTTAACAAGAATAGTGGTATTTTTGATCCAAACGTACTTAATATTATGTTTGCGGGCCATCTCGCGACATTCCCGAAATAAGTTTTTGTTATATAAAGTAAGATGTTCGTTAATGTAGATTTTATGTGATGTACCTGAGATACCGATCTCATTAGATGATATGTTTTTAGTCAAGCGATAAGCACTCAAGACGTTATTACGTAGCTCGCGCGATGCTAACTTCACTATTATATTTTTGGGCCGGCTACTTTCTTGACTACGAGCATGGGGGACACGATGAACAGACAGAATATCCCGGCGAGAAATCGGGCACTTGATGGAAGCACCGACACGTTCCACGAGCATGGGTAGGTCTTCATCCCGTTTCTCAGGCAGGTTACAAATCTCAATATTGTTAAGGCGTGCCTGCTGCTCCATCTGTTCTACCTTCTGTTCAAGACTCAAGACTTTCACGATCGCTCCGTCAGCTGAAGAAATTCGGACATCAATGTCCTCCAAACGTCTCTTTAAGTCATCGGTATCCTTTTTCATGCCCTCATAGTCTGTATTAATAAATGACATGCCCCTCTCGATTTCCTGACACTGCGTCTTGAGTTCGGACACCTCTCTAACCAATGAAGACAATATTGAGTCTTGATTAGTTTTCCAGTCTAACAACTGTTGCTCCTGATCGAATTTCCACGTACTCAGCATCTGCAGCAGCTCAGTTTTTAGGTCGTTGCACACACATAAAGGCTGAGGAGTCGAAGTCTTGGGCGACTCTTCCATGCGTTGCCGTTTGCTTCTAACAATAGTATTACTGTCAGGATTTTTACTACTCGTTGTAGCAGTAGAAGCAGGTTCGGAATGCGAATTACCCTGTTTTGTGGAAGTCTTTGTTGAAGATTTTGGTGGGGTGTGATGCATCATAAAACTGCAATTTACGTTTTTTGTTATTAGAAAATAGTAAGTCTTCAAAACTCCCAGATATAACAAGCCAGCGGGACGTGATGTGGCGGCGCAGATCGCAGCGCAGGCAGCTATAGCTATTTACGACGCGTGCGCCGCGAGTGCTAGTAGCGGTATAGAATTAAGTGACTCGATGACTAGTCTCGCTGGAGCGATGGGAGCGCGCTCACCTGCCGCGACAAACGTCGCCGGTTCGAACCCGAGTGTCACGGGTATGATGTGACCGCCGTTTGTATGAGGTGTAAAGCACAAAATATATTTGTCTCACCAAGGTACGCCCAGTGGGTGGAGTCGGTTCATTAAACGTCTAATGAGAGATAAAAAATTGAAATTTGCCTAAACAACCAATCACCGAACAACGCGCGGCACAATGAGTAGCGGGAAGCAAAAGGAACAACTACGCACGTCCGCACCTTACCGGGGCGCTCAAAGAACTTTACACTAGCTCTGACATGGGGCTATATTTAGTCTTACGTGGATCCCAGATAACTGCATTACACTCCAGTTGGCTCCTAACTAAAGCATTATATAATGTTGTAACAGCTTTTACGAGTATATTGGTACATTATTTCCTATTCAAATGCTCTTTTCTGCACGCGGATGCAAC